>OX090895.1:4800000-6000000 GCA_944319695.1 Tiphia femorata
GTGAATGGAGCTTTTTTCTCTCTCGAGCACGAAGGCAGACGGATTATTACACAGAATGCTCATTCTCCACCCACTCTTTCATCTCGCCAACAGCATCCGTAGGATCAATGAACAAACCTCATTCGTCTGTCTCTCTGTCTGTCAGTTCGGTCTGGTGGCCAATGATCGAACCGCGTCAAGCGTGATGCTCGACGATATTCTTGGAAGCACACGCGTGCCTTCATTTCCAAGCGGAATTCTAAAGAGACACGCGCAACTGAAGAAGAAGATGATTGAAGGAATCTGAGCGAGACGAGTGGACGACTGTTACAACACGTAAAGCGAAAACACGTGGGCGGTTTGCTCTCTCTAGCGAGATCCTATCGTTCCTTGGCGCCGTTCTGTTTCTTCAGAGAGAGAGGAGAGGGTCCCCTCGCTCCAGTTTTAACGGAAGTCCGCGCCGTGAGAAGTTTAATTCGAAGCAAGCCCGTGTCTCGGCGGGAGCCGTGTCCTGTCCATTGCCATCTTGTCTCTGAAATCGTTTCCTTCCCGAGGGACGTGCGCATGACTCGTCAAGACTTCTGCTTTTTCTTCTTCCTTTTATTTGCTTTCTTCAATCTCATCCTTAGATGTTCCACAGTTGCGACGACCTCTTCCTTCCGGTTCGTGGAGCGTCTGACATTGGAAATGCGATGGCTCGTAAGTGTTTCAAATATCACTACTTCAGGAATAACGAGCTTCCACTTATTTTCTCCAAGGCTCATTTATTTCTCCTCACTTTTTCTATTTGCTGATTTAAATTTTTGCTTAGTCGAAGGAATAATAGAAGCTTGTTGAAATATCGAAAACATGAGGTAGATCGAGTACCGTCCCTGCATCGACTTATTTTCATTCCACTTGCGCTCTACGAATAAGAAATTCACAAAATAAGATCGTTCAGACGATCGTAGTAATTCATATCATTCCTACGTGCTCGAATCTTTTTTCAGGCACCACATCCGTGCCGCTGCATATATTCCTACGATGTAATCGAATCGACGCGGAACCCTCGATTTACGATAATCCGAAAATTTGTTCGCCCTCGTTTCTCCCGAATCGATAAAAAAAAATAAAAAAGGATAGAGAATCCGATCGGTTGCCGAGGTACTTAACCAGTCGGCGACAGTTTTACGAGAGCGAGCTATCACTCGCGGAATAATATCTTCTGAACGGCCGGTAGCTCGACGAGTAGAATTGATCCTACGATTACACGCACGAGCGAGCAGTAAAGTGCGTCGGTTGGTTTTCTGCGTAGGCGCGCGTGCGCGCGCGCGCGGACTTCCGTCTCGTTACCCGCGTAATGCGCGCGCCGCTAAAAATTCGATGAATCCCTCGTTTGGCGCGTGCGAGAAAGCGAGAGAGAAACCGAAACGAACGAGGGAAAGCGGTGAAGGAGAATGGAGGTGGAGAAGCTCTTGGTGCCGTCGATCCGATTCAATGCGGATCGTTAACGCGGCTCTTAATCACGATCGTCGGCCAGGACAATGAGGCCAATCGAGAGAAAAAGTGGCCGTACTCGTGGCGGCAAGTATAAATCTCTCGGTGTCAGAAACAATGCTGCGAAACGCGTGCCACGCCAATGGTACACGAGTGAGCTCCTCTCTTCTCTCCACTCTCTTCGTCCCCCTCTCGTTTCCTTCGCCTCGCTCGCCGCGCGAACGTTAAATATACAAGCGCAATGCGGCAGCCAACGAGCGAACGAACGATCCTCTCGTTCACTCGTATTTTCTACGTCCAGCGGGGCGAGAAGCACCGTGGAGAAAAATTGCGGGCGATCAATTTTGGCGTGCCGATAAAAAAGGAAGAAGAAAAAAAAGAGAGAGAGAGAGTGAGAGAGAGCGAGCGTCACTATAGCCTTCGCGTTGCCGATTTAACTTGGCCGCGCGAGAAAAATGTTAGCTCCAAGCGCTCGCCCGATATATCGCGAGATAAGGGGAGGGAAAACATTGCGCTTTATCGTCCGAGGGGGATGATGCATCGTCGGCGTCGTCCGGTATCTTAGCTTGATTTATTCCCTTTAAATGTGCATTTCCGAACCGCTCCGCGCGACGCGATCGCGATCGTCGATCAGAGTCGAGATTATTAATCGATCGATGGGGAAAATTTATGGGAAATTATTTTTCGTTGGCGTAGGTACCATGGGATTCGACGGGAGGAGAGATGTTTTTTTTTCGGGACATTAAAATAGCAAGGCCCCTTATTTCTGCTTCGTTTCTCTATTTTTGCTCTCTATCTTCGCGCAAAGATTTTTACACTTCGCAAACACAGATATTCCCAAAGAGCGTCGCAAAAGGAACACAGGAACCTCCGATTCTTCGGTGCCCCGTGTAACGGTTATCGTAATATTCGGGTTTGTGGGAATACAATTAAACAGAATAAAATCAAACGACCTCGGGGAACACTCGTCAATTTATTAAAATACTAAGAAGTTATCAGTCACAGTTCTAAAATCGCAAGTTACAGTTATAAAATTGTGTTCCCCTGACCATATAAAACCAAGTAGAATTAATAGAACAAGAAGTACAACGCGGTGTAAAGATCCGGAGAATAAATAAGACAGAAATTACACTCATACATACATACACTCACACAGCATTCACAAATAATTTATAAATAACGTTGATACAGGAAGATAAAAATAATATATATGTATAATTTTAAATGGCAGAGAGAGAGTCTGTTGTCACGATATATCTACGGACCTTTTGTGGAGAGAGAGCGATGTCGTGGACTTTGTGTAACGTCGAGCACTTCTGTCCAGATTTAATTTGATTATTAGACTTTATCGATCAACGTTCTGAGCTCGACTGCTTCTCTCTCGTCAGTCAACCCGTTGGCTCCACTGTCTCGTCTCTCTCTCTCTTTCTATCTGTTTCTCTCTTTCTCTCTCTCCCATTCGGTCCTATGTCTTATTTCTCTCTCTCTCTCTCTCTCTCTCTCTCTCTCTGTCCACTTTGCTCTTTCTCTCTCTCTGCTACTGGCATTCGCCTAACCTTACACCCGATTCTTTATGACCATTTTATTACTAAACAGACGCATCGATTTTCCCTTTCTCACCGTCGGCATCCACTTAAGCGACATTCGAATGATAATCGCCGATCGGAGAAGCTCTTCCACCTCCTTCGAGGTAGGAAGCGCACTCGTTAAAACCGTAACGCTTCCGGGACGTCTCATTTGCCTCTCATTACGTGGCTCGTGGGGTAGCGAGGTGGATCGATAATCGATACCTCGAAGGGCTCCGGAGAGAGGAGACCGTTCACGTGGTCTCTGAAACGAGGAGGTGGAGGAGGTTGAGAGGAAGGAGCGAGAAGATTCCTCTCTAGGTGAAATTGAATTGTGAACCGCCGGTGTAATTGGCTCGAATCAAGGCACGTATTCTCCCCGCTTGTGGAGGTGGTAGGAGGTGGAGAAGGGATAAGGAACGATTAGGAGCACGGTAGAAGAAGACGAGCTCGCGCCGTCGAAGCGAGTCGAACGAAGAGGGTGAGAGGAAGTGGAGGTGGATGCTGGAGGAGGACGAAGGGAGGAGGACACACTTCGTGCAGGCCCGTGCACCGAGGAGACAGGAAGAATTTCATGCTCTGCGAAGCAGGAGACTCTACCCGAGGGATTACCTTCAATTGATCCGGCCCTGTACCCTCCCAACCCTCTCACCGTCCTCTCTTTCGCGTCCTCTCACCCTCTCACCTCCATTCGCCGAAGATTCTTCTTTTCTCGCTTCATCTCTCATCCTCCCTCTCTCGCTCTACACGAACGTATCCGAAAGATAGCGAGGGTCGAGGCCAAGGGTTTGTGTGTCTCTCGACTCACCCTTCTCCACCTCCACCTCCATCTTCCGTCTCCACCCTCTCCGAGCCATTGTTCGGCGCGGGAAACCAATAGCGGGAAATACATCGTTAGGAAGCGACAGGAAGGAAGAGAGGAAGGAATCGCCGGCATGGTAACGACGCTCGCGTGCTCTTTGTGATACTTTCTTTCCGGTGGAGGAGGTGGTCGTGGAGATGTGGAGAGAAGAGAAGGAAGAAGGAAGACGGTGGAGTTCGTCTCTCTATTCCTTCTACCCTCTCGATCCCTCTTCTTCTCCTTTCAATTTCATCCTCCACCACCTCCTCTCACCTACACGACGGATCTTCTCGTGACTCGACCCAGAGACTTCCCGCTGCGCGCCGGTAGAGAAAGGGTTTCTCGTCTTATTTTAGCTTCCTCTTGGGCCTCTTCGCTCCACTTGCCGTCCTTCTTCGTCGGTTCTTCTAGCTCCGTCTCCCTTCGCCTCCTTCGCGTCAATTAGAAGAAGTGAAACTCTCTCTCACGCCCCGAAAAGATCCTCGAGAAGTGAAGCGAGAGGGGTGGGATACGCGTTGACAAAGTGACAATTACGCGGCACGCACGCACGCACGCACGCACGCCGGAAGGGCAGGGGTTGCGGTGAAGAGGGAGATGAAGAGGGCCAGAGGGATGAAGGGGGTGGAAAAGAAGGGGTGTCTAACCCCCCACGTGTTTCGCAGTCACGTGCGGTCTCGTGTTACATTTTCATTCGGCTAATTGCCTTTTCATCGGATCCCCACGACGACGGCGGCACGACCTTTGCGAGTTCACCGCTCTCCTTCGTTTATCTCTCTCTAGATTTCTCTCTCCTCCTTCTTGCTTCTCGCTCCGTTTCACCAACCCTCTCAATGTCCGTTTCTGTTACAGTCGGCGACAACCAGGCTCGAATCATCGCAGCCCGCGGGGACGTGTCCCCGATCGTCGAGGTTCGACGCAAATTGGGGCCACCCCTTCCTCGTGCCGTTCTCGAATCCCGCAGTGATCTCGTTTTGCTTGAATTCGAGAGAATGGAATAGAACAGAATAGTTCTTTATTAATGGTCTAGGCTCAATGGTCTTAATAGCTTATAAAATCCTCCACCCCCAAAAAGCAAAAAAGACGAGGTAAAACGTCATGCCGTATACTAACTGAAAACTGGAGAAAAAACAAAGTCTTCCACGGAGAATGCTCGTAACAACGAAATTATGGGATCCTACGCCAGCGTCTCACTCTCCGACTCTATCGAGTAATCATAGATCATATTATTAAAAACGTGAAGAAGAGACGTTTCTGTTACAGGTAGCGGTAAGAAAACAGGGAGAAAGAGAGAGAGAAGATTGTTCAGTGAAGAAGTCACCGCGTGGGATGATCCTTGGGACGAGAAAACGTCGTTCATTGGATCGTGATCTTTCAGGTGTCTCCACCGTGACGAGCCCTTTCAATTAATTACTTCTTTCTTCGGCTTCGATTGGACTTATTGGTTTCTCGGCCCAATCCTCCCTTCCACGATGATTCTCCTTTTTTTTTCTCTCTCTCTCTCTCTCTCGTCCGGCCAAATTGTTATTCGACGAGCTGCTAATGGCGCCGCCGGTCCCCGGGGGACATTAATAGTCGGCCTGCCGCGCAAATTGGGGGGTGTCTCCCTCGCACAATGACGTGGGTACCTGGCCACAATAAAGATGCGATACACGATGGAATCGTGTAGTTCTCCGTCCTGATTCGACGAGCTCTCGTGCGCTTGAGGATTCAAATCCTGGTGATTTTCTTTGTCTACTTGATTTGTCTGGAATTATTTTTCTCTGGAATTCCGTGCGAGGTCAAGTGTACATTCTTTGTCTCTTGAATTTGCTAGAGAGTGAGCTAGAATATGCGTGGAACGAGAAAGAAGGAAGGTAAACAATAAACAAAGATTAATTTCTTATTACAATTTCAAGTGTGATCTTCCAACTTCTTATTATCGTTTTTTTTTTTTTTTTTTACCTTCAGCTTTCATCCTCTCGCGAAGAACATTCGAAGCCCAGGTACCAGTTCCTTTTAATTTCTTTCATCTTTCGCGTAAGAGAACCCCTCTCGTGGCGCTCCTTTAAAATTTCAGGTTCGATCACCTCCTTCCAACGCCGTGGAGAAGGACCGAGAGTGAGTCCATTCCATTTTCCAAAGAAGACAGCTCTCGCTCTTTGCCGCTTTCGCCTCTAATTCGCTCGGAGTCCTGGATGATCAAAGAGTGAAAAGAAACGGCACACGCCCACCTCCTCTAGCCGACTATCGCGCATGGTTTCGGGCGATCGAGGCTCGCTGATCTTCCGGCGAGACGTCCGTGAGCGCGTGGAAAGACATTTTCTGCAAATGAGAAACCAGTCGCGTCTTGGGGTACCTCTCGCGAGAGTAAGAGACGTGGATGGGCTGGGATGGGAACGAATAGGCGGGTAGATTGGGAGAAACGGCGCGTGGGGTTGAAGGGACCGAAGACGAAGATCACCTTCTCATTCCGAGAGTCATCATCCTCGACAAAGTGGACGGGCCATTCATCGCCTCGCGTCTCTCCTTTTCCATTCACCTCCAGATCTCCTCTTCTCAGATCCTTTCTCATTCTACTTCTTCGTGGCGCGCTTCGACGTTCTCCACCCACCCGAGTTTATTCAACTTCTTCTTTATTTCGAGTGGACTCGATTATTTTCTCATTTCGCCGAACGTTTCGAGTGCCTGGTCTGCGACTGGGTCGGTGCCAAGACAATTTCACGATAGAGAGAGAAAGGTTGAGACGGTGGGATGATGGTTACAGAAACGTGGGGTGGTAAGGGTACCCCCACACGCTACACGGGGATAATAAATGCAATCTTAATCCCTTCCTTCCGCTTACGGAACCCTCCTGCTCCCTCCGATGCCTTAATTGAGACTCGGGGAAGAAACTGAAAACAAAGACGGATGGGATGCGATGGTGCGCGCGAGGATTTCCATTGGTCCACGGGATCGTCCGCGGGATTGCTTATTTTATTTCGATCGACTGCTCGTGTCCTACAACTTTATTATTCATTTTTTTAAAGACACTCGAATGACAAGCCTCGGTCCAACTAAACAATTTCATTGTACAGTGGAAATTCGTTTCTAGTGGTCCACGGAATACTCCGCAGAATTGTGTATTTTAATTCGAATGATTACTCGTGTCCTGCGATTTTATTATTTATTTTTTTAAAGACTCGTGAATGAATCGTAACACCTACTCTCGGTCCAATTAAACAATTCTACTGTGCAGTAGAAATGAATCCTCTTGAATTGCCATATTAATTGAACAGCGCGTAATCGATCCGGAAATAGGTGAGTGAGATATCCACGAAATTTGACTTACCCTCGGAACGACTACCGACTCTTTTTTCTTTTTCAGCTGGGTCCATTATGTCATCGAAGTAGAAGCCTCGACCAACGAAAAAAGGGACCAGCTGAAAAATCCTCTCTGTCTTCCTGATCGCGACGCTTCCCCTAAATGTGGCCGCAACTTACGCAATGGCCTCGCCACGAAAATTGCGAAGCGAGATTGAAAGCGCGCGCGCGGCACGAAGATGACAGGCCGCGAGCAAAGTGGTGCTCGCGAGAATCGCCCTTCGAGAGTTAATCTCTGCTTTAGCTTCGAGGAATCTCTCGTGCGGTGGACGAGGAGGAAGAGAAAGAGAGAAGGATGGAGAGAGGAGGACGTTTAGACGCCGTGGAAGGTAGTCGCTCGTGCCCTTTCCTCACCGCCGTCCTCTCTCTCGCGAGAGGGACGAAAAAATTCAGCGGTTGTAAAAAGGATTTAACGATTCTCGTCCGGCTGGTCACGCCCTCGCGCCGAAAACACCGAAAGCTTGCACTCGATAATTTGTGGCTCGCGAGCCACCGACGTGGAACCTGGCCTCGGTGTAATTACCAAGGTAAATAATGCTTTCCCGCCGTCCAATGGCGTAACTCCGTTCGCGAATAAATTCGCCGCTATATACGTGCCAGGGATGTGGAATGTCGCTCTCGGCTTCTGCACCCTCTCTCTCTCTCTCTCTCTCTCTCTCTCTCTCTCTCGATTCTCTCCTCCTTTTCCACCCTCTCCTGTTTCCGCCGCGCGCGCGTGTCCCTTCCTCTCGTGTCCAGGGGTTTTGCATCCCACGGAACGTTGAGACGGGGCGAGATCGTTACGATAGTCAGGGAAATTCGCTTTTTTATTTTGGGTCGAAGATTTGTTTGGCCCCAGCGAATGCATTTCCGTTGGCTAGTACGTCGGAACGAATTGGCTCGGATATTTTCGGAATTTGGAGGATACTAGGGTGGAAGGAGAAAAAGGAGAGAGAGCGGGTCACTTGAATTTTGTTTGCCCGATTGGCTTGTTGTTTTTGAATGTGTGCTAATTCCATTGGTGTTATGGTTCGAGCTTCGTAGTTGATGTAAACTCGAACCTTCAGTCTTCTGCGAAGTCACGACCGTGTAACATCTTGTTAAAGAAGCTACCGTAAACAATTATTAGAAATCTCTCAGTGAATTCGACAGTGAACACTTTCGTCAATTTCTACCGCGTATCTATCGTTGGAGTGACTTCTAATCTCTCAGGGAATTGGTCAGTTTGGATACTTTCGTCAATTTACAGTAGACTCCTGCGTGGCGCGTGTTCCGTACCACGCGTCCAAGATTTCGCAACCACTGTTTTCATAGAAAGCGATTCCTCGTGCAACGCATAAACAATGATACACTTTAAACCCGTTGACTCACACTTTCCTTTGAAGATCGCCCCGGAAAACACACTTTTATCAGAAATTCTTTGTTACTGCAATATGGTATCTTTCCAAGAAGACTACCGGTGCCTCTAACCGTAATTTGTTTGTCATGACTTCTTTTCTACCCGGAAAGACTATCGGCTATAGCCGCAATTTACCTATAGGTATATCGTCAACAACTCGACGGCTATAGCCGTTCGGAGCGTCAGTGGGTTAACAAACAGCGTGCATATGCCACACATTTCGAAAATAGTGTGCCATTCGATGAAACACAGTAAACAAAGGTCGATAGAGTAATAATCATTCAAACGTGTAACCATAGATTTTACAATTATGCGAGAGAAATTTCGATCCTACGTATTATGGGATTCCTACCACGTACCCATCATTCAACTGCATTATAATCTCTCAGAGAACATCTCCACTAATTTCCACCTCTTCTACTCATCATCGAAGTGAATTATAATCCCTCAGTGAATTCGTCAGTACCAACCTGCTTAAATCTCCACCTCCAACCCATCAACGCAGGGCGAATCCAAATGAACACACCCTCCACCGATTTCTACCATGTAACCATCATCGAAGTGAATTGTAATCTCTCAGTGAGTTCGTCAGTACCCACCACCCCTAAACCATCATCGCAGGCCGAATCCAAGAGAATCCCTAGAATCCTATTTTCCCTCCGACTGTCGTCACCACACCCGTTCCGAAGGGTGCTACGCGATTTCGAAGTCCACCTTGTCTTCCGGTCAGACGGAGAAATCAGCACCTTCGCTGGAGACCTCACCACCCTCATACCCTCGCGAATCCACTGAGGAAGACCCACGCGGGAGTCAATCACGCGGCTAGTTTTTGCGTGCAACCTCGAGGAGGTAACCCGAGTCGAAGTTCTCGGAGGCCTGGCGAAGAAGAGGAGTAGGAGACGGTGAAGAAGGAGGCCTGGACGGAAGGTAAGAGAAGTCTTAGTAACTCGCCTTAAGCCCTCGTGGCCGGACTCCTTTGCGCTAACGAGCCACGAACGCAGAAACTCCGCGTTGGTAATTGGATCGGGCGATCGCCTCCCTTTATGCACCGACTAGAGCGACCACCATGGGCCTCGGAGTAATGCGGTCCTCCTCAAAACCACTGGAGTGCTCGCCGCGAGGAAGAGGTTGGCGAGCGAATGAAGAAGAAGAAGGAAGAAGCATGGAACGAGAGAGAGAGAGAGAGCACATTTCGTTCTTCTCACCGAAGAACACAGGTTCGCTCTTCTCCTTGCCGTGTTCATCCTGGAGGAAGCTAAGGTCCTTCTCCTTCGTCCGTTCTTCCTGGAGGACGACGAAGGGCCAAGGTAAAGTTATTAACCCGTAATCGAGCTCCGAGCAAACAATGAGGCGGTTTAGTCAAGCCCCGTGCTCTCGCGATCGTGCCCTTCGGCGCCTCCCTGGAACCCTTCGTGCGGACAAACTTCGTCACCCCTCTTGCTCGAAGTTTCCACCGAGCGACGAGAGGTCTCCATCCTCCAGCCCACACCTTTCCAGTGGCGCAAATTCGATGCTACGATGTAGCCGAGTTGTGCTCGAGATAATTGTCCGTGTTCTTTCGACCAAGACTTCACAATGGCTTTCTTGGAATACGAGATGATGGGTTTGGCGTAAGGTCCGGGGACGTGACGTCGCTCCAGGTAATTTGATTTTTCTCGTAAATCAATCGTTAGCGACCTCGTGAGATAAATTTCTGAAGAATATTGTCGAGAGGCCTCGTACTAAACGTCACGATTAACGTTTCACCCTTAATTTCACCCTTGAAGAGAGTTCGGCGAAACTGGCGGGGCATTAAATTGAAGCGAGCGCTGTTACGAGTGTAGTAGGAATTAAACTTTTCATCGGCCGATGCTTTTTCCTTCTCTCTCTCTCTCTCTCTTCTTCTTTTTTTTTACTACCGAGGAAAATTACTCGCGAGCCTCCGAACTTTTACTACGAGTCGAACCACTCGAGCGGTCAGTTCTCTCTGATTTTCAGGAACTGCTTTCGAGCGACGTTGGAAATTTTTGAAAGTTTCGAGAAATCTCGGAACAACGAAGGACACGCGGTGGGATGATCGATGGGTGGGGTAGTAGTCTCTGGAAAGCGGAAAGGGGTGGACGTGAATTTATGAGGAAAGTTGTCGGCACGTAACCCTCTCGCGATTCGCAAGCCCCTCGCCTCGTATTTCCGGTCTCTTCCACTCGCAAGAGAAATGATTTGCCGCGGGTGGAAAAAAAAAATTCCATCCACGTATTAAATAGCATCGTCCACGCGACCCGCGTGCCTCTAAATGGTACACGAGAGCATCGCTCGTAATTCTCCTGCGAAATTCTCTTCCTCCCGATTAGTGGAAAAAAGAGAGAAGAGAAATAACGAGATCGGGAGAAAACCACGGTCAAGCTCACTCACACGGAACCTCTTCTCTCCTGTGGATTTTTATTTTTTCCACCTTTTTTTTCCACGCTTTGCTTTTCAGGGGCGCGAACAAAAACTGCGGTGATGGAACGCGATTTTTCTCGTTACCGTGCGAGAGATCGGGCACGAAATAACGAGTGGATGCCCCCTTCTACCGGCCTATTGACTTTGAAACGGAGCTGGTTCAGGAAGCGTGCTCCCTGGGAGTATCACCGAGTAGTGACAGTAGCTGCTGGAACCGAGTGAGTGACTGACGAACAGAGAGAAAGAGAAAGAGAGAGAGAGAGAGAGAGAGAGAGAAAGAGAAGAAGAGAAAGATAGAGTCATGTGCTCGTAGCTCGAAGGGATTTCCATAACCGAGGTCGACCGGACGCGGTGCTGCCTTGTCGGCCGAGCTGTCGCTGCAACCGGTGCAAGCGTATTCGATTTTCACGGGTCACGTCGCCGGAAACTTATTATTCGGAGGGCGCAAGATGAAGAGAGAGGTGGCGTGCGCGAAGAAAAGAGAGAAAGATGAAGTTGAATGGCAATTGGAAAAAGTCGATCGACGGGAGAGTAATTAATTGGAATCCTCCTTCGCAGAGAATGGCGCGAGAGAGAAGATGAATTTGAGAGGCAACATTTTTTTAACGCTTTTTATTTATTAGTAAAAGTTCGAATGTAAAACAATTCTTTGCAAAGAAATCGAGCATACGAATGTTGACATCGGCACGTTAAGTTTCTTTCTAGTTCCGTCGGGAGTTCGAGCATTCGCTAATTTCGTTTCTCCGATTATTCTTCTAGTTCCTCTTTTCTCTGTTCTCGGAACGATTTGCGCGAAAAGTTTGCTAACTCGCGAGCGACTGTTTCCAGACTGTAGGTGGCCGGCTAAGGTCCCATTGTCGTCGGTAGGAGATCACGATTTCGTGACTTCGTGAGCTCGGCCGCGAGCCCGTGAACGGTGGGCGTATCGATCGTTCGCCCGCTTCTCGATGCCAATAAGATCCTTAGGTAAATCCTAAGCCGATGAGACGAGTCGGAGATCAGCGAGCAAAGACCGAAAGGCTCCGAGGCACCGGGCTAATCCTAATTGAGTCGCCTTATATAAGTCCGACCGGTCATTCTTTCTCTCTCGCATTCTCTCTTTCTCTCGCATTCTCTCTTTCTCTCGCATTCTCCGGATTTCTGTCCTCTTCATTCTTGCATTGTCTGCTTCTCCGTTTCTCTCTCTCTCTCTCTCTCTCTTTCGTTCTCATGCTCCGCTGTCATGCTTACTCCACCCCTTTCTCTCTCGCATTCTCTGCTTCTCCATCTCTTTCTCAATCTCTCATTCTCCACTTCAGCATCCCTTTTCTCCCTTCTCTTTTCGCGACCCACCCTCCTCATCGCAGTCTTCTCTTTTCTCTATCTCTCCTTCCACCAATGGAATCTCATAGGAGAAGGGGAATTTTCTTCGCCTCGCGACAGTAACTTCCGCCATGAATCTCGGAATTGATTCCGCACGGAGAGCGCGTTTACCTCTCGGACTCTGAGACGACGCCGATCGTCGCGGCGCAATGCACTCTCCAGTCGTAACTTTAAATCCAAAGAGCCAATCAACGGCCGTATAATATCATTCGATTATCCCCGAATGGGGCCGACTTTACATACAATCGGCGAATATCTCAGAAGTGCCTCGCAAATTCTTGTCCCGTTTATTTTCTCTCAAGCTTCTTCGTCGTCGAATCCTCGCGAAACAGATTCCGCACCTGCGCTCTCTCGAATTCGAGATTAAGATCGATTCGTGAGCTCTTCTGCGGAAAAGGAAAGGAGTCGTCACTTTTCTCTCTCTCTCTCTCTCTCTCTCTGTTTCTCTCTCCTCGTTTAATTCCCTCCTCGACGCCAAGACACTTGACACAGTTGACAATCTCATTTCCAGAGAACGCGGAGAACACGAATGGAATTTATCCCGAGATAGATTCAACGTCCTCGCAAATCGTAGCACCTCCTCATCGATCTCGTTCCGAAGACGGCTCATCGTTGAAATAAAATCCCACGAGACTCGAAGCGAATGCAACGACAAAATAAATTCGAAAGTCTCTCTCTCTCTCTCTCTCTCTGTCGAAGGATTCTCGGGTGTGCCGCTGGGCGTGTAAACCTTTGATCCATTGTCTCTCGTTGAAGGAGACGATGAGGTGAGTGCACCTTCTCCGCCACCTTCGAAGTCCACCTCGAACGACGCCCGAAGGAAGGTACGCCGCGCCAAAAAGGCGAATTCTAATTTGACGAGTGAGAAAGTTCGCCGAGAAGTGTAGGACTGCTGCCTTTCCGGCGACCGAGTCTCCCTTCGCTCGTGCCACCCTCTCTCGCGCGACAAAGAGCTTCAAAGAGGGTTGTCAGCGAAAGGAGAAAGCTTGTTGGCAGCAGGAGGTGGCAGTAGGATGCGTCTCTGCATCTGGTGGCTGGGTCGAAGTGGATGACTGCTTCGCGCTCTATTCTCAGAATCTCGTAGAAGCAGAAGAGAAGAAGAAGAAGAAGAGAAATGGACGAAGAGAGTGGAAATGTGTGCCACTTGAAGAACGAGAGACTCTTGGAAACATCTTTGTTTCGGTGGAGAAGGAGAGAGAATTTGTAGAAGCAGAAGAGAAAAAGAAGAAGAAGAAGCGAGAAGATGAAGAGGATGGAAATGTGTGCCATTCGGAGCATGAGACACTCCTGGAAACATCTTCGTTTCACCTGAGAGAAGTTGAAGCGAGAGTTTGAAACACAAAGTCCTCCTTTCGTGATTTGCATCCCTGCTCTTCGCGCGAACTTACTCCTCCACGGTTCCAAGGAATTAAATGAAATTAGGGACGATTAGAAGTGCAAGCTGTTGCTGCGCACTCCAACGAGAATGTCAACGAGTGAAGTAAAAAATAAACAACAAGCATCCACGACGAATGTCACTTACGATTCACTTCCAGAAGCTTCAGAGAAAATTTCGGAGGGCTGTAAGGCAAAGCAGGGTTCGCGACAAAAGGTTCTCGCGCGCCTCACAGTCAGAAAGAAGAGTAAGTAAAGAAAGTAAAGGAGGTACCGCCTCTCGTGCGTCGTTCCACCTTCCAGCCTCTTCGTCCTCGTCGAAGTGTCGTTGACGAAAATGTGCGAGAAGGTAAGAGAAGAGGCGGTGAGAGAAAACACGATGGCTCGTAATTAATAATCGTTGGAGCGGAAACGCGCAAAGCTGGAACGTGGGCGCGTCGTAAAGTGGCTATCGTTAGTCGCTCGTTGAGACGGCGCCTTAAATTCTGCCGCGCGCCTTTTGCACTTTGCGCCTTCGCGACGTGAAGGACGAAAGGAAGGAAGGAAGGAAGGAAGGATCCTCGAAGAACCGATCGTCCGATTTAATGGCACTCGAGAGAAGCGCCCACGGAAGAGAATTCGCCAAGCGTGCGTCTCGAGATCCTCCGACCATTGAATTTGTCGAAAGGAAAATCGAAGGATCCGAGAAGAAGAGAGAGATTCGAGAAGGGTGAAATTTTCCGGTACCTTTACTTTATTCTCCGCCCTCGTGAGAATTCCTGTGAATTTCTCTTTTACCTCGCGCGCACGCGCCTCGATGCTCGAGCTCGAAACTGGATCCTGGAAAAACGTCCTTTTCCTCGAATAAAGTGGATCGGTGTATTCGATTCTTTTTATCCCTTCTCCACTATATATCTTTCTTCTCTTCTCTCCTTCTATCTACACCCACGATCTCCACTGTCTCTTCTACTTCTCTTCTTCTTCTTCCAACTACACGCGTGTCGTCCACACGGGACGCTCAGCCTTGCGCAAAGTAAAAATGTCTCCCTTCTTTTTCTCTCCTCTCTCCCTTTTAACTCTCCACCCTTTTTTGGCCGGGCGCAAACCACTCTCGAGAGAAAGCGTTGGAAATGGCAATCGGTTTCTCAGGGCACGAGTAGATCGTGAATCGGTTCGCGATCCTGCGAAGGGCGGACATGGTAGTCGAGTAATTTCACGTCGTGCGCTCGTTCTCCTCGTTGTTGCGCAACCGTTCGATCTCTTTATCGGATCGATGCCAATCGGAGGAGCATCGATATCCGTTGGTCCGTAAAATTGATTCCGGCTGCGTCGGTCTCTGGTCTGGAGCCCTCAACAGCGAGGCCGCAAAATCTCGTGGGAACCAGAAGGTGCTTCCTTACGTCCGTCTCGTTCGTCTCTTGCTCACCCTGGTCATTCCTCTTCCCGTTTCTCATATTGTTTCCTCTCTCGGCTCAATTCGTTCTCTTTGTCCTTCTGCAGCTTTTACCGGAGGCGAAACGGTTGGCGCGCACAGGAGAAGGACGTGGTATTTTATTTTCGAGCTTCGGCTCCTCTTGGATCCTCCCTCCGCTGTTTGCTTTTCTCGAAAGCGAGCCGACACAGCAGTCCAGGTACCTTTGCTCGTCACCCCGAGATAAGATTTGTCCTTCCACCTGGGTATCTCCCCTCTTTCCTCTTTTGGGTGCCGTTTCTCAGCGTCCTTGGTGGCCGACACCGATCCTCCTTCCCTCGGGTAAGTCCTCTCTTGAAGTGGCATTTTATAACCGATAACATTCTCTCTCTTTCTCTCTAACTAGTTTTGCGCTGTCTGGAAGCACGTGAACATGTTCTTAAATTTATGTTTGATTACTTTTTATTTCTTCAGTTAGTTATTGTAATTTTCGAAAGTATCCATACTATTGTTACACTTAATATTATTTTTCTTTCTTTCTCTGAGCATTGCTTCTATAATAATGATTTAGTTGTTACCATGACTCAAGTGATCGCGCACCCTGTGTGTTATCATTTTATTTCCTTTTTCTGTTTTTCTGTTTTATTCCGTTCCTTGTGCGTATTTTGTTTTTACCTGCTCCGGGATGGATCATAGGTCCAGGACTAATTGAATAATTCTAATTCTACTCTCTAATTCTAATTCCAATTCTCTCTCTCGCTCTCTCTTTCACGCCTTGAAAGTACCTCTTCGTGACTGGTTCCAGCGTGCCCCAAGAAACTTCGAACGGAATTTGGTTGCAGGCGGAAGTAGATGAAAAGTAAGAAATGCAGGCGGAATAAAATGAGCCGGATGAGAATGAGGAAGCGCGAGGGTTAAGGAGACACAGTGGCCGTGAGAGGACGATCTTAATTCAAGACTGGTTCGCCTATCGAGCGTATTCCTCGAAGATTACGCGCGTCTTACTCCCTTGATCGTTTCGTCGTCTCAGAATGTTCAAGTGAGAAGCTGGGACCGATCGTAAGTATATTGAATCGGCGATATTTCAAGTATACGATTCTTTAATGATAGTCTACGACGCTCGTGTGGCTCGCACGTAATGCGAGGACACGCTCGGCTACGTACCACCTTGGATTTCTTTTTTCCTTTATCTCCTTTCAAGGCGAGGAGATACCAGACAGGAAAGCAGTAGGTTTAAATGTCGCGTCTTTATTCTCTGTTATTCCACGGATATCGCAAGTTGTACGTAGAAGCTGAAATTCTTGCGACAATGGGTCAACATTCGTAGAGACAATTCGGAGGTGATTCCACTCTCGTACACCAATTGAGAGTGTACTGTCGAGACACGTGGTAGACGCACCCATCCGCTATTCTCATCTGCCACCACCAGCTGTTATTGCTCATATTGTGGTGGAGATCCATCAGGGATATCTGAAAGTGAAATCGACATCAAGAGGTCGATATAACGCAAACATAATGTTAACTGTTAAATTCAAGCATCTTAGGTGAATATCCTACCACGCTCATCATTGTACCGACCATACTGCCGCTCGCGAGGGTCATCATAGAGATTCTCTCGTAAAGGTAAAAATACTGCACCAGGGCCATAACGCAGGTCGCGTTTATACCGAATACAAGTTCGATTACGTAGCCCGTTTCGTAAGCCATGTCTACCTAAAAACGTGATACTGATTATCTCTCTGATAAGAAATTAAACAGGTCATCCGGAACTTACCAATCCCGAACACGAGATCATCGAGCTGAATATTTTAATAACTGCAACGGTTATCAAGATCATTGCGACCGTACCTTTGGAATTCCATCCTTCGTTGATCGTATGAGTTAGGTACGCCACACCCATGGCCACGAGAGCCGATTTCTAAAATTGTTTCCTTTTTTCTTATTTGCTCCACTTGTTTTTCTTTCGTAGAACTTACCATTGCGATTGCCATAGCCATTTGAATAAAAAGGTAGCCCGGGCCACGGAATAGGAAGCAGTAAAACGTGCTGAGGACGATGTAACTGACTCTACGGAGAATTCAATTTTGTAGTAATTGCTTTGCGCATCGATTGACTTACCGAAAAGAACTCACGTGTAGAACAGATACATTTTGACATTAGGTCTGAAATAACTCTCCATACCATCCCTATGAAATGAAACATCTTTCTCTTTATAACCTAACCGATCTAGTTTCTTTCTTTTACATACATAAACTCAAGGCCCGCCACTCCAGCGAGGAGAAGCCTCTCGAATACTTCTATGATCGAGGCGCATATAACTGTAGCCTGGCGATTCAGGTCGGATTCAAAAAGACCCGCGTATGTATGCATGAAGAAACATATATATTTCAATCGCACAAACGATAATAATTAACCTCACTGATACAGCGACAGCGTTTACTGATTCTGTTCGAGCGACAGTTGAAAATCGATTAAGGGAGATTGAGTATTATTAAGGTCAGTTTGACGACCGGGACGCACGTGTTAATTGCGGCAATTAATTGCGGAAGATATATTTACAGGTAATTATAAACAATGAGAATTTATTGTATCACTCGCGTCAAATTATCTTCGTCCGCACAGCAGAAGGACACATTTTATACTTACTTTTGGAGCACTTTCGCAATCAACAGACGCGCGTTTATGTTTGTCTCGTCATTTTAACGAAAGAAACATATGGACGGTTTATTTTAAAAATGGTTACGTCCATTTTAAAAAAAAAAATATCTAATTACAAATCAAAAGTTTACACTGAATTAATCACAAATTCTGTGATATCTCATATTTTTTAAGAATGGACTTACACCACTTTCAAAATAAACGGCCCATATGTAGAATTATCTCCTTTAAATTCAGCCTCGAAATCTTCGATAATTCCCATACGCGTGACTCTCGTTCCTCGTTTATCTACGAGTCTTCGCGATTATCGTATCCATCTTCTCGACCGTCTCAATATCTTCCAAGAGTCCGGAGAAATGATTTCGTCAAGTCTATCGTAAGTACCTCTACCGCGAGACCACTCGTTCATTCTCATCCCTTACATAAGTGTCAGGCCGTAGGCGTAAAATTCCTCCGCACTTCTTGGCATGAATTTCCGCTCGTGTCGTTCGGTTACACCCTAGCACTTTGGGCGATTCCGTGGCACGGGATCGCGAAACGCCTCGAGGGGCCGAACGATCCGGAAAAGTGCGGCACCGTTTATCTCAGAACGACCGTTAAAAAAAAAATAAAACAAGAATCCTGAATAAATATGGAGGGCGGAGTGGCAGTTCCGAAAGCCATCGTTGCGGTGTGACGGTGGAAATTAAAACCAAAAAAAAAAAAAAAAAAAAAAAAAAAGGAAAGGGACCGACGAAGAAGGATAGAGAATTCGTAGCAACGCCACGAGCAAAGTTTGCCACCTGGAGAGGGGTTGTAATCCAATTGAATAAAAAAAAAAAGAAGAATGAGAGAGGGGGAAGAAGCTGAACGAAAAAAAGGAGACTGAAAGGGAACCGGAGGAAAAAAAAAAGCAAAATTCCACAGGGAGTTTCCACTCTGCCCCATGGATTCTTCTCAACCACCCGCGCGCTCATGACGGTACTGGTCCGTCTCCCTTTACCTACCCCAGTACACCCCAAGCCCGTCCTTTCTCTGCGTACGGCCGCCGCCGACGCGATAGGCCACGGGAAAAGGGGTGCCACGTGAAAGTTTTATTTTTCGTTTCGGAGTCGAGTTCTGACCGTGCCGGACGCGCTCGTCCATTTATATGATTAAATTCCACCTGATACGCTCCTGCGCGTCGGGGCCAAACTTTACAGACTACCTGCGGGGTAAGGGATGCTGGAAAGGGTGAGGTATGGGACTCTCCGTCGACTAACGGTCGTGAGGGACGCGAAGGAGGAGGGAGAGAAGGACGAAGGGTGAGGAGACCTTGACGCTTCTACGCGACGCGTCCCGGCGCTTCTCCGAGTCGTGAAGAGCGTCGCGAAACGTGTCCGAACGTGGAGCTCGTTTCGTCGAGTGGCCGTCGCACGAGAGAAGTTTGACGCTTTCTTATTTCCTTCTGTGACGGTCCTCGAGCAGATTCGATGCAAATCTTCCGAGCTGAAGATGCTCGAGGGTTTGTTTGTACTTGGTGATTTTCCAGGTACAGACAGATTTGGTTTCGTCGTACGGTTTGTTTATTCATCGTGTCCAAGATCGTACTTTTGCAAGTGTGAAGTCGGCAAATAAACATTGTCACTCATTTTGCTGTGTCTCATTTCAGATCTTACGTTCTGCTGATCAATCGAGACGTACACCCAAGAGCAAAGTCGGTGTCCTCTCTCAACAGCCAATAGCAAGCAGGGTAATCACCGGAGACCGCGGTTTGTCTATTTTTGCGATGGAATCTCGTATTTCTGCCTAAAAATCCTTTTATTCGCAATAAAATACATCGAATGATCGTTTCTGATCACAAAATGGCAAAAATCTATTATATTACAACGCCCCGCTCGGAACGGTGGAAGGCCGGTTCACATTCCCCCAGAGGGACACCGACTTTGCACTTGGGTGTACCTTAGAGCGTATATATACGGAGGGGGAATAGCCTTTGTTTCTTATAGACTAAAGTCCGGTCTACAATAGAAGTCGTTGAAGTCGTAAGGCAAGTCGTTGAGTCGTAACGGTGGTCGGTGTAAGAATTATTTTCGACAATTCATATTATAGGTTATAGGTTAGAACAAAATTATAGGCTATGTATACAGGGGTTGTGATTTTGCGACTTTACAACTGTATGTAGACAATGCTTATATTGCGATTGCACTGGATTGCGCCTCCGTCTAGCGACTCAAAGACTACGACTTGCCTTTTACGACTTCAACGACTTCTATTGTAGACGGGCCTTAAAAGTGTGTCCAAGTTGCGTGCGAGAGAGAAAGGTATATGTTCCTATTCGTCCTCTATGCGCATGCGTTGAGATCTTTGCGAGCAACAATTTCCTTGCTTTCTGTACTCTGAAGGCTGTCTCCAAACCCCACTTTACTGAACTAACTTGTAAGTTAAAGTATATTCAGATCGTCTGTCACTTTTGACCACTTTCAACGCATGCGCACAGAGAACAATTAGGATCATATACCTTTCTCTCTCGCACACAACTTGGACACATTTTCAAGCCAGCATTCCCCCTCCATATATACCATATATGCTCTAAGAGACGTACCGAGGAAGTTTTCCACTCACTTCATAAGTACAAAATCGTCAAGTAACCATCGTCACTAAGTTTGTTATCTCTCATTTCAGGATTTCTCAGATTCATGTTCCGACCAGCCATTGAGACGTACCAAGGTGTCATGAATATAAAATCGAGAAGTAAACATCGTGTCTCTCGTTGCAATTCTCCGATCCCACGTTCTGCTCGTCAATCGAGACGTACCAAAGAAGTTTTCCACTAATTGGTGCGGATTTGTAATGCGGAAGGGAATCGTCGCGCTACTATAACCTGGTCAACCACAACCCAAGGTGAAAGTTTGCACGCTCTCATGGTTCACCTAGGCGAGCGACGGTTTCCTCGTCCCTTCAGCTCTGGTGGTACTTCGACAGATATTGCGTTTATATCCCCGCCACACACACACCCCGATGTAATGGCCGCGAACTTTCACGACGCAATTACGTCACGGGGGTAGTTGAGTTCGTATGGACTTTCCAACTTGACAGCGATACTTTCCACCGAACTTTCCACGAAGGGTTGCTGGCGCGAACGTTCTCGCACTTACACCCGAATCGCGTATGACTATGGCCACGGACGAGCCGATGTAACGAACGAAGTTACCGCTAAGGAGGATGGGAGGCACCGCGAAGGAAAATTTACTCTCGCCTTCCTCGATTATGCGCCCGCTAACTTACGGCGTCATCGCTCTTCCACTTATCTAACGAGAGGATAATGGAAGGTCGGAGAGAATCGAGGGATAAATTGAACGCAAGTGAACAGTTGAGATGAGCTTTAATTAGGACAACGTGATTAAAGGGATCTTCTTTATTCTTCTCCTTTGAATATTCTTCCTCAAAGAGTACCTACCCGTAAGATTTTGCTTCCTTTTCAGAAGACTCTCTTGCGCCAACTGATCTCGTCCTTCGTGACGATAATAATAATAATCTTAACACTTTACCGATGGATGGCCGATTAATCGGCTTTTCGTCGCTGACGTTCACTGACCGATAGTTTACCAATCGTTTGTGGTGGGAACCGATACTTCGTTATTAATTAGGAAGGTAGAATTGTTGGACTGTACTGTAAGCTCCTACATTTATATATAATATTGAAAACAGTATTATTGAATCAATAATTTTTTAATGTTTCTGTATCTGAAGCTTAGTGGCTGGTGAGAAGGGATATAGGATGTTGAATCGCGACCCGTCGGTAAAGTGTTAACAATCCTAATAATAATAATAATAATAATAATAATAATAATAATAATCAAGGAGAAATTTCCATTATCTCATTGTGCGGTAGGAAGGACGAGCACTGTGCACCCTCATTGGAATCGCGTTAAACGGAAAGCGCCCAACGAAATTTGTATGATCAGGATCTCGCGCATATGTTGCGCGCGACCGCGGGCATGCATTGGACGCGGCATATGGTCCGCGCGTGCACGCCATGCGGGCCGTGATTGTAAGCACGCGCGTGTAAGTGCACGCGACGCATTCGCGCGAATATGCGCGGCCCTCATCGACTCCACGCGCCGTTCGATTTTTATCGACATTTTCTACGATACCTGAATTTTTCCGGAATAGCCAGCCGTGCTTACGGATCGTTGCGGTGACCACCGGTTGGCTGTTCGTTCATTCGATACACCCGGAAGAACGATATTCGGTTAATTCGATAGTAGTCGTTGGCGCGTCGATTTCCCTTTTTTTTACGCAACGAGATTTGATCTAATTGTCGCATTCTTCCGATCGGATTGATTATACCGATATTTAATTCACTTCTGTTGCACGAGCGATTCGTCGATCGGCTCGTTGGACTCGAAATGTCTGCACTGGAAATACCGAGAATTTGAAACACGTTTGCACTTATCACTCCAAATCCTCTTGGATCATAGGCTGAAAATACCACGAAAGCATCCATTCATCGTACAAGATTAAAAACCCACATCGAGGACAGCAATTCAGACATATCCCCATTTTCCACGAATCTCATTAAACTTGTCACTCCAAATTCGCACCGCAAAAGCCACGAATCTAAAAATCGTCATGTTAAAGATCCACCGTTCTAAGAGGAGAATCTCCCGTGTAACTCACCGACGGGTGCCACTTGTTCCTGCGGCTCCTATGGAGGATCTTCGCAACGAAATTCGCTGCTTCCTCCTCCCCGCTTATTCTGCACCCCTAGAAAGGGGCAATTGGACGGAAGGTGGAGGTGGGCCAAGAGAGAAAAAGAAAGAAGAGAAAGAGAGGTGCTTCGTAAAAGAGAAAGAGAGAGAGAAAGAGGGAGAGAGGAGTTTGAAGAGAAGAGGAAGTAACAAAAGAGCGTATCGAGGCGTATATGTCATCGCGATTTGCGGAAGGGTGCTCGTGGACTCGTGGGAGGGTTCAAGGGCGATGCAGGAAGGGATGCGAGTCTCGGGGGTGGAAAGGCACCCCCCGTCACGCTTTCACCCCCGCTGGCCCCTTTGAAAGCCCACATTTTAGCATATCGTTACTTGGGCACACTCGAGTACGGCTGCGTTTAACGACCGGGACGACGACTACGGGCCAACCACCCTCTCTCCACCTACGAGGTTATCCCTTCTCGACCTCTCGCGCTTCCTCCTCGCAGACACGATGACAAAAAGTCGCGCGAGGAGGACGCGCGAGCGGAAAGCAAAGAGTGCTCGCGACGTCTCGATTCGAGCCGGTGCGAGCGCTGATTTACGGCGCGCTTTCTCAAACCTCCAGTAGAGAAGAATGGGAACTCTTGAGACCGAGAGACACTCCCGATGATATTTAAATGAGCGTGACCACTCGACCAAATGGTCCCTGGTGTAGTTTCATTCGGACTCCTACTCACGAGAATCGTAAATGGCCGCGCGTGAATCTCTTCGCGAGGACACGCGCTGTTTCTTCGGAGCGTGGAAATTTAACGGGCCCTTTCTCATACCTCTTCTTTTTGGTTCTCTGTTTTTTTGGGTGGCGTCCAGAGAAGGATCTAGTTTTGCAGAGGTCCGATTAATTATGATGTTGATATTTAACCTCAAGCTACTTAAGTTTTTCCGGACTTGAACGTTAGCAAAATCCACGAGTGCTTTTAGAAATTGTCGTAAAGTAAACGCGGTGATTTCTAAGGTTTTCGTGGTCGCAGATTACGAATCGGAATTTCAAAATTCAAAATGGCATATTCGATACGGCGATCTCACACACGATATTTGAATGTATTCTGGATTCTCCTGCTGTATAATTGAGTTGAAAACTCTTGCTCGGGGATTTCTGAGATTGCCGATGACGATTCTGAAATTCTGACTTCAGATTCGTAATCAGCGACCACAAAACCTCCCTAGTACCTGTTCTCAAGCGAATTAGAGCAAAATTGTCAAAGTTTCATAAAAAAAATCATGCACGTGACCACCATATTTGACCTGCCACTTTGAAAATTAAGATTCTGTCTTCGGAATCGTAATCAGCTACCCCAAAAATCTCCGAGTAAGAGATTCCAGACCGATTTGAGCACTTTCGGGGTACTTGTAAGGATAAAAAATGAGAGAATTATTATATGAATTTTCACTTTTCCTTTCAATTTTTCATCCAATTGTGCCAAATTCCATACCGCAACTCGATCCATCTTAACACTATTTCCACCAAAGATTCTCAAATTGCATTTTAAAATTATTTTCCAAGTTTAATCAGTTTTCTTTAATTACTTCTTTCACTATTCGTATATTAGTTGTTAAATTAATTTAGGGGTACCATTTTCCTACAGCTCATCCTGGACCCAAAAAGACCCTGGTCTTTCCAAAATGATCCTGGTCGAAATGGGTCTACACAAAATCCAGGTAGAAATAGTGTTAAAGTGTCAGTTTCATGCTGTAATTCCTGCGGTTGCGGCCTCTGTAAGTGATTTCGTTTATGAATTAACAAAGAAAATGTTTGGACGAGTATACTCGTCATCGTGTACACGGTAACAACTCCGCTTGGACGAATATACTCAGGAATGATACGCAGAAAGGATAAAGGCGCTTGAGTCGAAGAGAAGTAACAGCTAATTTTACAGTGCTTTATTACAAAACTTTACACAAAGCTCGTATAACTATTAGAATGTAAAAATTCTCTTACACTCCTGATAATCGCGCAGGCTTTCCGAGCACGACGCCGGCGGCGTCATAAGCGTCAGATTCGTCCCTGGTGACGTCACGACGTCGCTTGCAAGTGCCGTCACTTTTTACCGGAACGATTGTAAACCGCAACGACGCCAGGCGGGCGCGTCTTCCACGAGGAATTACGAGCGAGCTTAGTTCAATATTGACTCGGGCAAACGTGTGGCGAATATTATTACACGATCTGCATAATTTCTGTATTCAGAGACGGTGCTGCTACTCTACCTCCCTGAAACGCGTCTGTAATTACTTCGCCTCCCGTGAGCTCGTCCTCCTAGTCGTCCTCGTAGTCCTTCGAGTAGTCTGGGGCTGTCCTTTCGAGAGAGATTCAGAGAGAGAGAGAGAGAAAGAGGACATCGTGAAGGTGTACGTTATGTAAATGTTGTATACGAGGTAATTGGCCGATCGCGAGTCGGATTTTCCGCGCCAGAACTGCGATCGCTCGTCGAGAGAATTCCAAAGGTCCTCTCGAATCTGAATCGGGAATCACGTGCGAGAGTATCGTGTCCTTCCGCCCTAGCACGTCCTTCGGTTCTATTACGGAGCTAACTGATCTTTTGGTACTGTCTCTCTCCGTCTCTTGTTCGTTCTTAGACATTCCAAGCTGCAATCACTCTAACGGATAACAGTAATTGGAATAAGGACCTAGTGCTAAGACTTAATTAAAAATTCTCGGACGAAATTAAGAAAGGTGGAGGGTTTTCTACAAATTTTACACGTGCAATGAAAATTGCTTTCCTTTCGAAGCTAATTAGAATGTTAACGAACAGATCATTGGATAATTCGTAGAGTTCACGTTACAAAGAATTTGAATTCGTTATCTTTTGATCCAGATTTAGAAGTGGTTTTATGCAAAGAACCCGAAGGATCGTTTAATCGAATGAAACGAAACTTGCACTGAGTGAAAAGTATATGATATATCTAACTATAATGGCATAGTAACAAAATTATAATTGGAAATATCATATTTATGGTAAATGTTACCATAATGTCGGTAATGATTACGATAGAGGCATAGTATAACCAACCATATTATGTTTTTACCCAAAATTATGGTTATTTCAACTAAAAATGTAGTATGGTCGAAAATATATAATGGTAAAAAAAATAACTATTTTATATAGTTAATATTACCAGAATAATCCATACATAGTGATAGAACTAACACATAGCACATTTTACTATACACATGGTAACAAGAACAAAGATAATAGTTAATGATATAACCATTTGTATGAATCGTTCATTCTACTATATTTTGTATGGTTAAGTGAACTATAAAAATATGTTTGACGCCAAATCTAACTATAAAATATAGTGAGATTATAGTAAACCCAACCATTTTTTTCTCTCAGTGTGCGAGAGTCTTTTCGCGAGGGTGCAAAATTTCATCGAGATCACAATGGTGGAAGAAAAAAATTATGGCAAACCGTTACTTTCTTTTTCAGGAGAGGACCCCATGAACGTCGAACATGGGCCAATTTCTCTCGCAATTTTGTGGAAACGTCGCGGCGAGCATTGAATTTTATAACAACGGGCCATCGAATGGCACCGCTGGCTCCCTTCTTCCCCTCATTGGGCATTCCCTCGGCGATCGGCAGCTAGACGGCTTTGTCTCTTTTTCGGTAGTTTCAAATTAACTCTCCATTCGCACCGTAGAGAAGAGAGGACCTCGTCGCGCGACTCTTGCGCATCGAATATCGCGCGTTGAATGGCGCCGCGTTCACCGTTACAATGGGGGATCGTGAACATTTTAATTCATGAATCGATGAATTAATCATCGCTGGCAAATGTACCCCCGTCTGGAATCTCGAATAAGGCCTCGGGCCGTTCCTCGTGCCACACTCGCCGTAGTAAAAAGTCTTCGCTCGCGAATTTAAGGAACGGACAGCGCCAGAAGGAAGATACTCTCGTAAAGAGGATTATTGAAAAACCGTGGGAGTTATTCGAAAAATGGTGATTTTTCCTGCACCTGCTTACTTCGTCCCTTTCGTCCACTTCCATCCAGTCTCCGCGAGGGACCGCGATTCACAGGATTCTCCTCGTATTCGCTCGCGTGCGAACACGTCATTCCACAAATCCGCGGAGCGCGTCAGAGCGCCGAGCGCGCTTGGAATTCCCTTTCTCCGTACGTGCGCGTAATATCGACGTGAATTCGCACGCTGGCCGGAAACCGAAGCTTTTGAGGTTCGATCATCGCGCTCGAATAATCCGCGCTAATGCCACTCTACGCAGGACAAGGTCTACGCGACAAACTCTCGAGCAATTCGTGCAAGAAGCATCCTCGCTTGCTTCTTCGTCTTCCTCTACTTCTCGTTTCCGTCTCGATCGCTGTTTCTCGAACGATTCGAACGGTAGTAGTCGCGTACCCTCGACGAATCCAGACACCTTTTCGCGGAAAGTGCGCTGATTGTGAATCGAGCTGATTGCCCGAGTGCCGACGGCGTTCAAACATCGTCCACAAAGGCGGTAATACCAGGGCCGTGTGCCTGTGGCGCCCTCCCTAAAACGATTATCCACTCGACGAGCCCTCGTGCTCTCGTTGGGGAGGGTTAGCCGCTCGTAACGACGTATTGTGAGGACCTCCTCCTCGTCGTGTGCCTACCACCACCCACACCTCCTCCACGAGCCTCCTCCCTAGTCACGAAAATCCCGCGGGGACTTCCTCCTTCGCCGCGGCAGAGAGGAGGAAAATCCTCCGACGTAGGTATCCTCTCGAGACCACTCTCTCTCTCTCTCTCTCTCTCTCTCTCTCTCTCTCTCTCTCTCTCTCTCTCACACACAGATTTTCTCCTTTTCTTCTCTCTTCTCGTGCCTGAAAGGGACAGGAATGCGAGACACTCCGCCTACAACTGGAAAACTCGAGCGAGCGATTTTGCGCTTCGAGAGCACCGGGACGAGCTTAGATCCCCAGTGAGATAGATTGTAGAAGCCCTCCGGGGGATATTTTCTCGTGTTTAAGGCGCGTGTTATTCTCTCGTCTCCCGAGGCGAAGATAGAAATCTTTGGAGAAATTTTTAAACCGCTTCTCGAGGTCTTTTTTAAGAATTTCCGATTTTGGGTCACTTGCGCTGGTGCTTGATTTTCGATCGTCGATAAATACGGGTTTGGTTTCTTTTAGAAGCCATATGGGTATTGAAGAATGAATATTATTTTCGTTATTAAGGATGATTTTTAGTTTGTTTAAGATTCGTGAGAAGTATCGACGAAAGCAAGGGTATCGTATTATTCCTTTATTATTTGTAAAATTCTTACATTATGAGGAGAAACCATGTCTTCGATTTACGCGTTACCGCCAGCCTAACATTCTGCCGCGAACATATTCCAATTAGATAAATAGTTAAGTATTCTCTGCCTCTACAACTTTTTCTCATGTCCAAGAATTTCTGCCGTACGGTTCGTCGAACTTTACCAAGCCCTCGCAAAGGAACGCGCAGTAAGAGACATGACTTTCCTCTCGTTACATCGATCTATATTTACGCTTACATACAAGATGACCGCGTGTTGTTACACGATCTAGAAATACACGGTGCACGATGTGCCTAGGTACGCATAATGCATAAAGTCGTCCGCTTATGCAAAACACCACCCCCATCGGCCAATGCTCTCCGGAGGTGCATCGCGGTGTACTAACCCCCTCGAAAAGAATTCCGCTTCCGGCTCGTGTGTCCGCGTCTACTCTCGTCACACCTCTTCTTCTTCAGCCGTTCACCGAGCGACCCCACGCGGCACGATCCGTCGGCACAGGTGGAGTGTCTAAAAGTATCCACCGTTCGATAGAGAATTCATAAAATTCTCACGAGGCGTTCCGACAAGAGAAGAGAAAAAAGGAACGTGAGAAGCAGAAGAGGAAAAGAGAAACTCCGGTTTTATGAAAGCTCGTGAAGGAAACGTGGGCGAGCCTAGGAATTCCCGCGAGGGTGGTTTTCTATTCTCTCGAATGCGCGCGCACGGACTCGAAATTTATTCGAGTTCGAGCGTATTTGACGCGATGTTATTTCTACGTTAGGATACAAGCCAGAGCACGAACGATTCTTGTTCTCGAGCGAACGTGTGGGGGTAGTTTTGTTGGAGGCACCTGGGAGTGAATTTACAAGTGTCTATTTGCCAGGCCCTGATTAATTTCAATTAATTTTCATCTCTCGAACGCGCGCGTAGAGACTCGAAATTTATTCAAATTCAAGCGTATTTGACGCGACGTTATTTTTATGGTAGGATACAAGCCAGAGCACGAACGATCTTTGCTCTCGAGGGGACGCGAGGGGGTGGTTTTGTTGGAGGCACCTAGGAGTGAGTTTAACAAGTGTCTATTGACCACGCTCTGATTAATTTCATTTAATTTCATTTCATTTTCATATCTCGAACGTGTGTGTACAGACTCGAAATTTATTCAAATTCAAGCGTATTTGACGCGACGTTATTTCTATGTTAGGATACAAGCCAAAGCACGAACGATCTTTGCTCTCGAGGGGATGCGAGGGGGTGGTTTTGTTGGAGGCACCTGGAGGTGAGTTTACAAGTGTGTATTGGCCACGCCCTGATTAATTTCATTTAATTTCAATTAATTTTCATCTCTTGAATGCGCGTGTATAGACTCGAAATTTATTCGGATTCGAGCGTATTTGGCGCGATGTAATTTCTACGTTAGGATACAAGCCACAACACGAACGATCTTTGCTCTCGAGTGGATGCGTGGGGGTGCTTTTGTTGGAGGCACCTGGAGGTGAGTTTACAAGTGTCTATTGACCACGCTCTGATTAATTTCATTGCATTTCAATTCATTTTCATATCTCGAATGCGCGTGTATAGACTCGAAATTTATTCGGATTCGAGCGTATTTGGCGCGATGTAATTTCTACGTTAGGATACAAGCCACAACACGAACGATCTTTGCTCTTGAGCGGATGCGTGGGGGTGGTTTTGTTAGAGGCACCTGGAGGTGAGTTTACAAGTGTCTATTGACCGGGCTCTGATTAATTTCATTTAATTTCATTTCATTTTCATATCTCGAACGTGCGTGTACAGACTCGAAATTTATTCGAGTTCGAGCGTATTTAACGCGATGTAATTTCTACGTTAGGATACAAGCCAGAGCACGAACGATCTTTGCTCTAGAGCGGACGCGAGGGGGTGGTTTTGTTAGAGGCACCTGAGGGTGAGTTTACAAGTGTCTATTGGCCGCGCCCTGATTAATGAACCGTGTTCGCGACAGGTGTGATTAACGAGAGACGTTTATCGGGGGTAGGTACTGGTCAATTGGGAGAGAAAGTGAAAAAAATTTTAATGGTTGTAAACCAGAGAAATCTCCACCGTAAGTAAATAAGAACGTTAAAATAATTTTATCGTCAGATGCATAACTTTTTAATTGACTTTCATGGTCTCTACATTACTGCTTTATTATTATTTTCAGATATTACGCTTGGAAAATATCGTCGAATATTTTTCATTCCAATCGATGATCGTCTTGACCAATCCCTAGACTCTCCTCGTGGACAGCATACGTCGCGTGCCCCAACACACGCGCGTGCGCGGTCGCACAATCTACAAGGGTTTTCTCGAGTTTGCGAAGACAACAGCTGCACGTCCGCTAAAATATTGAGGAGGTCTATGCGAGAGGTAGGTCCTACGGACAACCCTTTGGGGAGGGCTGTAATCGATGAGATGGTAGGTTGCTGCCGGTGGTACGGTTCTTCAACCCTGCGAACGCTTGATATACAACGGGAACATAAACGAGAGAGTGTTACGCGAGCGTGTCGTACGAGTAGATCCTATGTATCTAGCAGAAGTACCGTCCCATTCGCTTGGCGAATCGCACGCTCTCGTGGCCGGTAGTTTCTAGATGCGATGCTTCAAGATCGATCGCGAGAAATTGTCATTCTAGAATATGAGACCATGATTATAGACACTTCGTGTAATAATAGTCATTCTCGCACGACGGTATTTTATTATGTAAAAGGAAGAAGCGAGGCAGTGGACAGAAGTAGAAAAAGGAGAGAACGAATCCTTTCGTTTCGCGCATTCCGAATCAACGCCTCTTCTTTTGTGCGCCGAGTGCGCTTGCACGTGTTTCGAATTGAGGAGGGTGAACGCGTGACGACGCCTCGTTGCAGGGGTGCAACTGCAACGAAGTAACGAAGCTTCGTTGCATTTACGAGGACCCTCCGTGGTCGACGAATTGGTCAAGTAATTTCGGCCGGAAACGAAGTGTCGGGGTAACCTACTCTGGCTCGTTTGCCGGTGCATCGAATCCGCGCATATTATTAATAATATCCGAGATAAACTGGCCCACCGTGGCACGCCCCTACGGCCCTCCATGCTCGCACTGCGACTGCCCATATAGGTGCACGATATTCTGGCGCATTTGGATAATTGGATAATCTCGCGTGGCCAAATTGGCACGTCCATCGTCGGATTTCCGACCGGATAGCGGAAGTGGAATGCTCCTGGTTACGTTTCTTACGGCTCGCGAAGGAAATTCGCCGGCATTATTAGCACGGTAGTTTTAAAATAATAGCAAGACCTTCCCGTTCTTAGTGAACCGAAGGACTTCCGATTCTTACGACGATTTCGTCTCTCGCCTCGTTGTGCCGCGGAAACGACAGTTTAGGCGACGTCCTCCGCCCTAATTTACACTCGCTGCAGCGCTTCCATTAGCCACGCGATTATCCTCGACGATAAAGACTCGCGCTCCAAGTTTCTCTTGCCTGCCTTACTTCGGATACTACGCAGCCGGAAACTTGCGAAAGCGCGAGCGCGCGTACCGAACGCAGCCTACTACTTCCGCTAAACGCAATTACCGCGAGTACCGGCGCAGTCGACAACTATTTTCCAAGCAGTTCCTCACGGCGTTAACGTGAAACACGCTTTCCGCAAGTCCGAACCTCCCCTTTACTCCAAGAAGTTTCACAATTTTCGCCGTTAAGTTCTTTAATCGATTATCAGACTTTCTTTTGTTCGATTTTATTACTTTTGACTTTGTGCATGCGCAAGACGAGGCGTGAAAGATACGATTTAGCCCTTGCTAGAATTTTGATACGACTGTACTTTGAGCTTTCTCGTTTTTAATAATGTTTAAGCGCCTCGGGTCCTGTGGTTGGACCGAGCCTCGACCACCTCGAGCGTTAACAATTCCACCTTCCTCTTATCACGATTCTGGCTGATGTATAACGCTTCCTACCGCGAGAAAACGACGAGTCATAACTCACGCGGACAGCGAAGCAAGCGCACAATCGCGCGCGCGAACGTTTACGAGGAATGGGATCGGTCGAATCCGTGGTAGAACTTTTTCCGTTCATTTTCCGCGTTCATTCGTTGCGCTCATCTTTACCACTCTGGTTTAATCTTGATTCTCAGCATTGATCTTTCGTCCTGATCTCAATCACTCTTCTTTAACACACATTTTCATCGTTCTTCTTCCACGCTCATTTTTAGTACTCTTCTTTAATCTTCCTTCTCAGCCATGATCTTTCGCACCGATCTCTTTCACTCTACTTTAACCCTGCTTTCACTGTTATTTCTAGCTCTCTTCTGTAGTCCTCATCGTCAGCATTGTAATTTCACGCTGATCTCCAGCACTCTTTCTTAGCCTTCATTCTCAACATTCTTCTTTCGCATACATCTCTAGCTCTCTTCTGTAGTACTCATACTCGGTATTCTAATTTCACGCTGATTTCCAGCACTCTTTCTTAGCCTTCATTCTCAACATTCTTCTTTCGCATACATCTCTAGCTCTCTTCTGTAGTACTCATCCTCATCATTCTAATTTCACGCTGATCTCCAGCACTCTTTCCTTAGCCTTCATTCTCAACATTCTTCTTTCGCATACATCTCTAGCTCTCTTCTGTAGACCTCATCCTCGGCATTCTAATTTCACGCTGATCTCCAGCACTCTTTCATAGCCTTCATTCTCAACATTCTTCTTTCGCATACATCTCTAGCTCCCTTCTGTAGTACTCATACTCGGTATTCTAATTTCACGCTGATTTCCAGCACTCTTTCTTAGCCTTCATTCTCAACATTCTTCTTTCGCATACATCTCTAGCTCTCTTCTGTAGTCCTCATCCTCGGCATTTTAATTTCACGCTGATCTCCGGCACTCTTTCTTAGCCTCCATTCTCAACACTCTTCTTTCGCATACATCTCTAGCTCTCTTCTGTAGTCCTCATCCTCGGCATTCTAATTTCACGCCGATCTCCAGCACTCTTTCTTACACTGAGAGGAAAAAATGGTTGGGTTTACTATAATCTCACTATATTTTATAGTTAGATTTGGCGTCAAACATATTTTTATAGTTCACTTAACCATACAAAATATAGTAGAATGAACGATTTGTACAAATGGTTATATTATTAACTGTTACCTTTGTTCTTGTTACCATATGTATAGTAAAATGTGCTATGTGAATATAGTTAGTACTATCACTATGTATGATATATTCTGATAATATTAACTATATAAAATAGTTACTTTTCTTACCATTATATATATTTTCAACCATACTGTATTTTTAGTTGAAATAACCATAATTTTGGGTAAAAACATAATAGAGTTGGTTATACTATGCCTCTATCGTAATTATTACCGACATTATGGTAACATTTACCATAAATATGATATTTCCAACTATAATTTTGTTACTATGCCATTATAGTTAGATATATCATATACTTTTCTCTCAGTGTAACCTTCATTCTCAACACTCTTCATTCGCATACATCTCTAGCTCTCTTCTGTAGTACTCATCCTCATCATTCTAATTTCACGCTGATCTCCGGCACTCTTTCTTAGCCTCATTCTCAACATTTTCCTTTCGCATACATCTCTAGCACCTTTCTTTAGCCTTCATCCTCAGCACTCTTCTCTAGCCCCCATCCTCGTCATTCTTCTTTTACGCTCCTCTCCAGCACTCTTCCATAACATTCATCCTCAGCATTCTTCTTTCGCTTTCATCTCCAGCACTCCTCTTCAGCCCTTATCCTCGGCATTCTTCTTTCTCGCTCATCATTCGCCGACTCAGAGTTCACGCTCATCTTTCCTCACGAAGAACTTCTTTCACTTCCGCGCCCTTCGCACCTCCCACCACCGGCGCGCGCCGAGCCGTCCGCGCTTTTATTTTCTCATTTCTTTCCTCTCCCCGTTCGCCGCTGTCGTCGCGCCAAATTAGCAATCGCAATTAGTCGCGGTTGAAAGAGGAAGCCTCTCCACGGTGGACCAGCTCGCGACTGCATCCTCCTCTCTACTTCACCTCCCTCGTGTTCCTCGTGGTGGGGTTCGGCCAACGAAATGCACGCTTTTCCACCCTTGTTTCCCACCCGTCCTGGCCCCCGAGGGCTAAGTAAGACAACGAGGAGCGGATTGTTTCCACCTCCATCCCCTTCGTCCCTCTCGCTGTGGTACTATTCTTTTTCCCTCTTCTTTATGCTCCGCCTACTTCCGCCTCTGCTTCTCTCCTCTCCGCTCCTTCGTTCCTGAGCACTCACGATCCTCGTCTCTCTCGCGTTTCAAACTCGCACTTCTTGCTCTCGCCCTCTGGCCACGCCACGAACGAGCCACGAAACGAGCGCGCGGGGGCTCTCTTTTCTCCCGAGGGCGACATAAACCCCGGGACAAATTGCTACGTGTGTTTACGTTAAATCGCTTAAGCGCGCTGCGCGTGGCTGGTGGAGAATGAGAACGAGAGTAAGAGAGACAGAGGAAGGGAGAGAGAGAGAGAGAGAGAGAGAGAGATGGTCGAAGGGATACGCTCGTAAAGACGAGAAGATAACCATCGTGGGATAAATAGAGAGAGAAAGGCTCGTAGGCGTAAGTCAATCCTTCGACGTTTCAAAGCCCCGGCTATTTTCTCGAAGGGATTAAGAACGGGGATTGGCCTCGTTTAACTATCGGACCGAAAGCTGTGACGTCAATTAGCTACAAAACTTTCGTACGACCACTCGCCAATTGGATAAAAAATCCAGATAAAGTAACCCCGAGGATAAAACTTGCAAATTAAATATTACAAAAAAATCCGTGCTCCACGCTCGCTAATCCAATGAGTCGTCACTTTCTGACGTATCGTAACTCCAACGATCTCATTCGCTTCAGCTCGGAATCAACATTCTCGCTGGAATGGAGCACGCGAAAATATTCACCAGCCCCAACGCGTCTCTCATTTCCTCTCTTTCCCTGTCGCGCGCGCGAGCATTCGTCGACACCACCCTGCTTCCATAAATTTTAATTCCAACCTAACGAGCGGATCGATGAGCGCACCGAAACGTCAGGGACTCGTCACGAGGCGAGACACTCGCGGGTTGGATCCGCACGATGCCACGACTGGTATGGAACTTGGATATGGACGTCGTAGTCCTCACCCGCTTGCACGATGTAACGGAGCGGAGCGTTAAACAACGGGATTCCAACCAATGCCGTGACGAGCACGCGAGCGGAGAGACGCGGAACTGTTTCGCGAAATCCCATCAATTATCATCGACGCCTGTCGACCAATGAGAGAGCAAGGGAAAAAGAGTGAGAGAAAACGAGAAGCTGAACGGTGTAACGTCGCGGTGACTGTCATCGCCCGCGCGAGCATATCGACTCCTTGAGATTAAGCCGCGAGATAAGTAGTCACCGACTTCGCAACTGATAAGATCCACCGTTCGAACGCACGTTGCGTGCGTGCTTACGATAGCTTCCACGGAAAGCTAAAATGGACATGGGCAGGTTGATAGTACGAGCATTTGTGGAATACTTAAAAGAAAAGCAGAAGAGTTTTTAACGGAATCTTCTTATTTCAATTTTAAATGCGATCTTTCGAGATTGCACCTTCTCTTCGAATTCGAAGATCCGTGAGAATCGTTACGAGCACTTTTACAAACTGTGCATCGGAGGGTGAAGTTTCTCTTATCGTGAATCTCATTGGATGCTTATCAGTGGCACGGCCAATTTCAATTAACCTTCGACTCCGTATATATCCACCAAGAAACTCCGACGATTTACGCAGGCGAGGGTAGGCACTCGAGACACGTGAGTATCGACTTACCTAACGTATTACGCGAGGTGTAACGAGGCGAGGCCAAGACGACGAGGCTCTCTACGACGTCCTACGATCTATTTACACGCGCGGGACGGTGGTATCGCCTTCCTGGATGTGTAACCAACCGATTCGGAAGCTCGTTTACCGTTACACCCTTCCCTACCGATTCGATCCGTAACGCTATCACGAGCAGGAGGAAGAAGCTTCGTGCCCGCGGTTTGGATCCGATTTCACGTTCGAGCGGATCGTCTCAGTCCCTCCTCCTCGTCCTACTCCTTCTTCTTCTTTACGTGATCGACCGTCGGAAATCCCATACGTTCCCGCGAGGATCCTCTTCGAGTTTCTCTGCTTCTCTCTCCGTCGTTCTCTTTCGTTGTGGCCTCTCAACCCTCTCCTCATTTCTTTCGGTCTGGATTCTTCCCTTCCACGAGTTGCAACCCGAGCGCATTCAATAAGATTCATTCGATCCTTGGCTAGACCGCAGAACCCGGTGGTGGATAACAATGAATGACAATGAGCCCAGTTTTGATGTCTTGATTATTGCTTCGAGGGGTGATGGTTTTAGTTTGTCAATGTCGTCGTTGTGAGATTAGGATTTTTATAAGGTCCTTCGCTGAACCTTAGAACCCGATGGATGAGAATAGGTAACAATGAACCCAGTTCTGATGTCTTGATTGTTCTTTATGAGGAAATTGTTTTAATTTGTCGATGTCCTCGATCTGACAGTAGGATTGATAAGAGACGTTGCGGTGTTGTTCGATAGCAAATGCTCTAGCGAAAGGGTTGTGTAAGGAGCGTGTTGCTCTAAAAATAATGGCCCAGTTAGAGCACGCCTGTTGGTGGTCACGTCACGTTGGCGGGACTATTACTGTCCTGTGGTGAAGAATGGTGGAAGTAAGTTGATCATAGACTCGCGCGAAGAATTGCAAAGGGTGAGTTTCGATGCGATCGCGCTTCGGTGCGTGTAAAAGGTGAAAAGTTAACAGGAGGTAAGCATAGTGTCATCGGGGGCGAGACGCGTAGGAGACGGTGAGAATTTGATCGTACGATTTTTCTTTCAGAACTTCATTACTCCATTCACTCGTCGTACAAAGTAATCATTCACACTCTTACACTGAAAAAATTGTATTCTTATCTTAAGAATTTACCACTTAAGTTTAGAATATTTCCCACTTAAATAAGTAACAAGAGGATCTTCTTAATTTAAGAGTAGAATGTTCTAAACAGATTCCTCTAAACAAATATTCTTAACAGATATTTTTATCAGATATTCTTAACATAACCTGGTAAAAAATTTGTATGGATATATTTCGTATATAATTATTGGAAAGAAAACTCTTAATGAAATGCTTCACTCTTTATATTGTCGAAAATTACATTATCCGTATCGTGAAATCAGAATTGGTTGAGAAATATAGTCACGAGAGAAGGTTACAATTCATATATAGATGTATTTCCACCCCTTCTAAACATCTCCGTTGAATCGCCCAAATCCTCTTCTTCTAGCCACTTCGTCATTTCCTTATCCATACTTTTTGCACAACACAGCACACAAAATAATATAGTACTCAAAATTACGCAGAATTGCAAGAGGAACAAGATACAGGGATCGACATGTGCCGCACGCGATGTGTAACCTAACTTAACCGAATACTGACACGCATTGTATGGCGACATTCAGATGGATCATTCAGAATATATTCCAAAAATCGTCATATCAATAAGAAAATATTCTTATCTATTAAGAATATCTATTAAGATGAATTATTAAGTTTGTATTTTAAGAATACAATTTTTTCAGTGTATCAGTGAGCTACACAAATTTAGCAGAGAGCTCAACAAGTCCATAGGAATTCATCTACGAATCATTTACTTCTGGTTCGGAAACACTTTTGTGTAATTTCTTTTTCTTTAGGATCAAATTAAACCGTCGTTTTCGAAATACACCTGATCCCAATCCTAACTTCCTCCGAAATCCTCCTAAATCTGACACTGAAAAAATTGTATTCTTAAAATACAAACTTAATAATTCATCTTAATAGATATTCTTAATAGATAAGAATATCTTCTTATCGATATGACGGTTTTTGGAATATATTCTTAATAATCCATCTGAATGTCGCGACACAATGCGTGTCAGTATCCGGTTAAGTTAGGTTACACATCGCGTGCGGCACATGTCGATACCTGTATCTTGTTCCTCTTGCAATTCTGCGTAATTTTGAGTACTATATTATTTTGTGTGCTGTGTTGTGCAAAAAGTATGGATAAGGAAATGACAAAGTGGCTAGAAGAAGATTTGGGCGCCTTAATGGAGATATTTACAAGTGATAGAAATACATGTATAATATGAATTGTAACCTTCTCTCGTGACTACATTTCTCAGCCAATTCTGATTTCAAGATATGGATAATGTAATTATCGACAATATAAAGAGTGAAGCATTTCATTAACTGTTTTGTTTCTAATAATTATGTACGAAATATATCCATACAAAATTTTTACCAGATTATGTTAAGAATATTTGATTAGAGGAATCCGTTTAGAACATTCTACTCTTAAATTAAGAAGATCCTCTTGCTGCTTATTTTAGTAGGAAATATTCTAAACTTAAGTGGAAAATTCTCAAGATAAGAATACAATTTTTTCAGTAAAACACTCCTCGAACTTTCACACGATTACTTGATAAACGTAATTTATTATATACATTTGTACGTCTAGAATGCGAGTATGAGTGGACGAGCGAAATTCGTGACGAAATATCGCGTTTCCACGAGAGCTCGTTCGTGGCGCGCGCGCGCGTCCCGCGGAAGAAAGCGCAGCCTCCGACGCCGGCAGCGTAGGGCTGCCACCACCACGCCGACCGCCACCAACCACCGTCGGCACCCTCGACGACAAGGGGATGAAGAAGAGCGTTGGTATCGAAGCGAGACGTGTATATATGTATATATAGAGGTGCGCGCACGTCGGCAAGTTCAGTCGTCCACCGCGTGCCGACCGGCGAGCATCGTGCGGCCCAACTTTTCTCTCTTTCTCTTTCTCTCTTTCCCTCTCTGTCCGTTCCATTCGTCGAATCGTCCACTGCCTTTTTTTTTTCTTCACGAGCTTCTTCTCACCCCCTTCGTACTACTCACCCTCTGGTTCGCGCGCCCCTGCGGCGCCAGTGCTGCAGGAGCAAGAAGAGAACTAATACGAGCGAAACGGTCACGTGTCCTTGTGCACGGTTTCGAGCGTGCTCGCGTGTACGGCATCCGCTCGTGCCGAGAGACTTAGTGCGGAGCCAGCGAGTTTGTTCTTGAGATTAGAGAATTTTCGTGCTCTTCGACCGAGGATTTTCGTTCGTGCGAGATTTCACTGGGTTCTCTCAGAAGAACAGAGAGTTCTCTCTGGGTTTCGGCCAAAGTCACTTGTGCGAGACATGTGCGGAGAGTTACAAGAGTGACTCGTCGTTGGAGTGTGGCGTTTTTTTAGACTGACGAGATGAAGCACGTGACGGTGTGAGCGCAAGATAGTACCCATGAAAAGGTACCAGGTGATACTTTTTGTTGTAATGGGAGTTCGAAGACCTTCGGGGTTGAATGATCCTGTGGATGTTTAGAGGATGACATTCGAATGCTTGGTTGAGGTTGAAGAAACTAGGAAGTGAGAAGACCGAGTGAGATGTAAGCTGAGGATGGAGCTAAGGATCAGTATTCTGCTTTTGGCGCTACTTCGCCTCGCTAGCGCGCTCGAAAGTGAGTAAGAGAGTCTGTCGTTTTGATTTTCTGGTTCTCGTTGGTGGAACGATTGTGTTTTTTCCTATAGCAAGGAAAGCTGCTTCGGCATAATTTATTTGTAATATTTAATTTTATTCTCGACGATTCTACGCAATTCTCGCGTTTCGCATGGAAAATAATAAGTAGCGTTTGTTATTTTTCAAAGCAAGAAAAGCACGGCTCCAGTATAATTTATTAACGTTTCCTTCTAACATTTAATTCCATCATCGGCGCATAATTCTCTCGTTTCACGTACAAAATAATTATAAAGTTCTCAAAAGTTTCAAGCCACCGATGTCGAAAATAATTTCTTAACCAAGCGATCGCAAGTTGTTTATAAGTCATCGCGAGCAGAAATTCCATTCGCGTCACCGTCCATAAATCTGTCGATCCCTTTGGCGACTTTAATCCGAATCACCGTCATCGTAGAGAATCTTAGTGACTTGGAACGAACGCTCGTGAAACTGTGCAAATGAAAATTCCCTTTTTACGCTCTCGTTCCGAAGCTCGTTCGCCAAAGGGGATCGTGACGCGTTTAGTTGTAAGCGTGACAGCGGTAGTAATCATCGTACTCCCTTATTTTGCTCCGTGTAGTTTACTACGACCTCACGCGAGTTCTCTTACTTCTCCGTCACGAGGAGAGGGATAATAAAGTTTCCGAGACTTCTTAGCCTCGTTGAACGATACGCCGCCGCCGCGTAAAATGCCGCGTGCGCCGTTAAGCGCGCCTTTACAGGAGCGCCTCGCCGCGCTTCTAAATTTACAGGCGTGCGCGAGTACTGCCGATCTTCCAAGGTATTTTCGACAAGACACTTTATCGAACGATTCTCCGATAAGACTCTTAATTCTCCGGTAACCGCAACGACGAGATTTATCGCGAGAATATTCGTGGAAAATTTTCGAACGACTTGCAATTCGTTTTAAAGCGCATTTAAAAGCTCGCGCAAGATTGGAAATCGAGAATCGATCGGATGAGAACGGTGAGAGAGTAAGAGTAGAATTGTCATCGTTCCACTTTTTCTTCTTTTCTTTCTCTTGATTCAGGTACAAAGGAGGAGGATGAAGCAGACGAGGAAGAGGACGATGAGAATTATCCTGTGGAGGAGTACGATTACGACTACGAGAGCGCGACTATAAGCAGCGACACCGATCTGATAGCAGGTGGCTCCCTGCCGATTTTTCTCGCTGAGCCCGTCGACACTTTCGTCGTCAAGGGAAAGCCCGCGACACTTCATTGTCGCGCGGCTCACGCCCTTCAGGTCAGCACAGAACGAGAATTCTGCGCTTACAGTGGCAGAGAAATTTCTCGATAGAATTTTTCTCATTTCGTCATTTCCGAAAACATCGTCGAAGAAACTCGTCTATTTTTTCCACCGACTAATTTACAGGGTCAATTGATTCTTCGGTCAGGTGAAATCGAACGGTTTTAATTTCCCGTCTTTCTCACTTTCTTTACCTTTTTCTCTCGCGCGTCTCTCGCCGAGATTCGACGTGAAACAAAATGTACGGTCTTTAACGGTCATGGAAAATGGTTAGTGGAATTTAGATCGATGGAATTAATTTTTATTTCATTCTCGTTCTGCTGCGTTACAACGCGCGGTTTCGTTCGAAGGACGCATCGTGCGCTCGTTTCTCGACATCGTTCGAATTGAATATTTAAATTCGGGTATAATTTTCGTGTACTTCGTTTCAGGCGTCCCGCGTCCTCTTCCCAATTCTGGCGCGTATTTCACGACCGGCGCGTCCGCGGTCTCGACACGTTTGAAAATTTTCCAACCACCAACAACGAACGAAGGGAGCGGCGCGCGAAATGTAAATATTAAAATCACCGCGCGCGGAAAATAATTGCCCCATGGTAATTTTACATAAAATCTATGGAAATTGCGTTCTCAACCGCGAGAGAAAATTTTGCCACACTTTTGACACGCGAGCGCTTCACCGCGGTCGTTATTTATTCATCTTGCCCGCGCGAAATCTCACGCCAGTTCATAAAACGAAAGGGACGGAAAATCGTTGGAAATTGTATCGTGGTCTTTTAAATTCCATTAACGATAAAAAAAGAACAACGGGTCAATCCCTCTGCACGGTTCTAATTATAGCGCACGTTAAAAATTCTCCGCGCTTTCTCTCTATCTCTCCCTCTTTTTCATCACTTGTTTTTTTATTATACATTTCATTATTGTCTCTGTCACAATAATTAGTTAACGTGATCGTCGTTTAACGTCGGACATATTTGTATTACTTTTTCAAATATCTACACACACGACACTAGTCAACAATGGTTTTGTTACCCTGGACACCTGTTTCTTTGCTAAATCGAGGATGCTGATTTCAAAAATCGAACCCCTTTGTTCGAATTGACTCTAGTTTTCCACATATTCTCAGGTTTGTTTCGTACTGATAAGTAACGTGTAAGAAGCAACCTCATTTTTCCATTTAACATTCATAGCTTTGCTCTTGTCGATTGAATTATATATTATGAACAATATATTTGCTCACGGAACAACAACTCGATGTACTTGAGCTCCAAAATCCTAATGTAATTCCGTGGTTCCGCTTGCATAGTTACGATGCCAGCGCTAAATGGCTAGTTGTCTCGTTGTTGTGGAATTCTTACATACGACTTTAACCCTATCAACTAACCAAGCTAAATTCTTTGTAAGGCATAACTCAATTAAGAAGACCAAAGTAATGAATATTAAACTTAAAAAATGACGCTACTACACGTTACTTACCAGTAAAAAACAAACCAGAATATGTTTTAAAAACTACGGCCAATTCGGGCAAACGAATTAAATTTTTAAACTCAGCATCCTCAAGTTAGTAAAGAACAGATTTCGATTCGAAAGCAATGAGAAACAATGTGTTTTTTTTTTTTGTTGACCTGTGCAATCTACAAGTACTTTAACACTAAAGTTACCAAGAGGAGGTAAAATGACTCCATTTACACAGGAAATCTCCGTGTGGAAAAAATGTACTGGGTGTTCCATCTAGGGTGAGGCCTACTTGACCTTGAATTATTTTGATTTGTAAGCGTGGTAGCATTTGCTATTATGTATGAAGGGTTATGTTGTCCAATGTAACCAGAAATATATACAAATATGTATATGCATATCATCAAACAATTGGATAATATGTATTGTCTAATATATTACACAAAAGAAACGTAAAACCGTAGCTTGAAATATTGCAAATAAAATTCAGAGTATCGTTGATATCTCCAACTCACAAGCTATTCTGATATGGAGACTTTTGACCTGAAAAACAGTGGTGACGCTGGCTTCACCCTAGATGGAACACTCTGTACGGTAGGTTTAGTGTTAAGGGGATCCAGCCCCGCTAGGCTTTTTTCTCGGAAATACCTCGAGAGCCAATAGAAATCGCGGAAATGACCGACTTCTGCGCGGGATTGTATCGCGGCATTGTAAGCAAGGGTATGTATCGAAAGCTTGAAGTTTATTCTAGGGCGTGAAATAGCGATATGGAGGGATAAGATAACGTTAAAGGAGTAATTCCAGTCATAAGCACCATCGGTCTCTGTAGCTGTCAAGGACATTCCAATATGGCTGCTCTCGCGGCTGTATTTCCTCGAATTTCGTCGATCTGCGCGCACAACGCACATATATCGCTATTTCACGCCCTAGAATAAACTTCAAGCTTTCGATACATACCCTTGCGGTTAGAAAATAATGTAAAACGGAGACGTATCAATCCCGCGCAGAAGTCGGTCATTTCCGCGATTTCTATTGGCTCTCGAGGTATTCCCGAGAAGAAAGCCTAGTAAGAACGGATCCCCTTAAGGCAGTGGTTCTTAACCTTTTCAAAGTCACGGAGCACTTTTGATCAGAAAAATAATTTGCGGAACACCAACATTATTAATAGCGAATTCGATCGTCTGCACTGGTGTACACTGAGTACAAACTTTCCCAGTGCAGCGTGTTCAATCAATTCCCTCTCTTCCACTGGTTGCACTCATCGTATTCGGTTGTATTGCACTATTATAGTGCAGATCCTATGCCGTATTCGATGAGTATTGCACTAATTCTGTGTAGCCTTGATCTCGTGTTCGGTTGCACAAAACAAATTGCACGAGTGCACAATTTATTACACCGCCAATTTTGACAGTGCAGTCTGGTACACCAGTTTCAAGTGGCGGAAATTTTAAAATGTGTACAAAAAACGTATAGTTTTAAATGAAATATTAGAGAGCAGTAGTAGTGATGAGAAGGGGAATTTTCTAAAATTATGTTACAAGAAGTAAAAGACCGAAGATTAGTAATTACTTAGATGTTATAAACGAATATTCAAATAATGAGGTAAGTAAATTTATATTACAAAAAATTGTTAACGTATATTGAAGAAGCCTTATTGAAAAATCTTTCTAACTTTGTTCAATATAATGTTGCCCCAATCTAGTGCAGCACTCGTACGGTTTAGGGCAACATCGGTTCAGTGTAGTGTAAATCTCACTTGGTGCAACACTTGTACGGTTTAGGGCGATATTGGTTCAGTGTAGGGTAAGCCAGACCTAGTGCAACACTCGTGCTGTTTAGTGCAACACGAGTTCAGTGTCAGTGTAAACCGACCGAGTTCGACAGTTAAAATCATAAAACTAACAAAATAAGGTGTGTTAAAGCCCAAATTATGGCATTTTTACATTGACGCTTTCATAATTTCGCGGAACACTTGTAACGTGTCCGCGGAACACCGATTAAGAACCACTGCCTTAAGGAGTCCCGTATTTTGGAGTACAATAATTTTCTCTCTTCGTTATTTCTCTCGCGCGATTGCAAAAAATTCGCTCTCCTCGAGACACGCTTCGCCTGTCATCTCGTGAACCGATGGCGCCGATTTTCGCAGGTGTATTTTCGCTGCAACGGGGATCGGGCCGAGCGCTCGCAGCACCAGGATTTCGTCGACCCTCGTACCGGGACGAGGGTCGTCGAGGTCGAGTTGAACGTGACGAGGAACGAGGTCGAGGAGTACTTCGGTAGGGAGAGGTTCAAGTGCGAGTGCGTGGCTTGGTCGGGACCAGGTCAGATTCGAGGGCAGCCCGCCACGGTTGAGGTCGCCTGTAAGTAGAGAACCCTCCGCCACTTTCCTCTCGCGGCTCCCCCTTTTGCTTCGGTCCTCCTCCTTTTCGTCCTCCTACTTCTCATTCCACTTTCTTCCTCCATCCTCTTGCCTCTCATTTCCTTCTTCTTTCATCCTACGAACTAAGGCCTCATCCTCCAGCGGATGCTCAGCTCGCTGGAGGACCAGTCCTGAGAACGAATTGTCCTTTCGCCTCTTTCCAACGATTCCAAGGAATTTCTCTGGCCCGTTGCATACTGCGCGCCTTATTGGAACACCGGAATGCCACTAAGGAGAAGCTCGATAGACTAAGTTCCGCCGAACTTCGAAGTGAATCTTCGTGGTGTTCAGATATATTTTAGGAGAGTTTTAAGGACAGTCGATCGATTGTGTTTATTCGAGGAAATTGTGTGAACGTGAATTTGCTTGACTTATTAATACTACTGTGATTTACGGTTTAGGTTTAACGAAGATCGAGCCGAAGCTCGCGTCCAATCGCAAGCTCGAAAATTCGCAAGCTAAAAGATTCGTCCGATCGTCAGAGCGAATTGGGTCCAAGCGAAAAGAACAACTCGCGCTCGAACACTTGAGACTCGCGGGGTTGCATACAAACAGGCGCGGTAAACAGAACTCGCTCGGGCCACGGGAATCGATATTTGCTTGCAAACAGAGAACGGACACGCTTTCGAAATTGAATACGTGCCGCGGAGAGCGTCGCGTGGCGTCGCGCGGAATTCGCGTGTCTTGAAATTTTTAAATCCAACACGACCATTCGGCTGGAAACGCGGGATCGAGAAAAGCTCTCGACCCCGATGGGGTCCTTTAAAGAACTACAAAGAACTGTAGAAAAGTTCATCGCGACTCGCTCACCGAAGCGCGCCCGGAACGCTCGGCCGAGTGCGATAGCGGAATCCTCTTTTTCCAAACTCCCTCTCGTTCTCCTGCGCACTTCCTCCAGGACGAATAATAACACCGTATCGGCGAACGGCACGACGATGCAACCTTTTTGTCGAGATTCCGCGAGTAGCCGCGCGCACGCGGCCGAGAGGTAAATAGGTGAAGAGTGAAAGAGCGAATACGTGGAAGAGGGTGAGCAGAACGGTACTGTGAATGCCCTCTCGCGTTTATACGCTCGCCCTAATATCGCTGAGTGCCACTACTCTCCCTTTCTCCATCATTTCTCCTTCTCTCTCCTTATCCACCTCTCTCCATGCAATATTTCTAGAAAACTTGATATCTTCCTTCCATTTATCCGTTAATTGCAACCTGTTCTATCATAGATTATGTCCTATTTCTCCTAGGGGTCAACTTGATCCATGACAAATAAAGCGTATTTCTATCTATCTGTCTCTCTCTTTCTCTCTCAGCAACTGCACGCAAAACTTCCACCATTGATGGATTTACGAACGCTGCCTTTTCTTTTCTCCTCGCGGAATAATTCAATTGATTATCTTTAGTTTCTCCTTAGTCTCTCACACTTTTGTTCTTTCTTTTATTGCAATTGCGGAAGCTTATACGAGTCCTAAAGCTCGATAAATATTCGTTCGTTCGTTCTCGATTCATCCCATTCACCAGATTTCTTACATTCCATGGCGTGTTATTTGAAAAAAAAGAAAGAAAAAAAAAATCCTCGCAGACCTCAAGAAACACTTCCTGTCGCCCCCGTACTCACTCTCGGTGGAGGTCGGCCGCAATGCGGAATTGCGGTGCACGCCGCCCCTCGGGGTCCCGCAACCGAAGGTCTCGTGGCTGAGGAACGGCACGCCACTCGAGACCACCACCGCCTCAGCGTCCACCTCCGACGCGATACCGAACGAGGTGGCCGGTGTGAGCTTCGTGCAAACTGCCGAGGGACACCTGCTTCTTGGAGAAGCCGAGGCCAAGCATCAAGGGAATTATTCTTGCGTCGCGGAGAACATCGCCGCGAGAAGAGTCAGCGAGCCGGCAGTGCTCACGGTTTACGGTAAGATAAAGAGATTTCGTTTGCTCAGGATTCTCTTTTTCAAGAGACGTCGTTGTGTTCACGGTGGATTCCTTGATTCGAAGCTGTTCTTGGAATCTTAGAAATTCAAGAGAAGCATGGTTTTATAAGAGTAAGATGATTACACTGAGAAAAGAAAAGTGTTGATTCAATGATATCCGTATGATTGGAATTAGTTTCGTTGATTAAATTGTAATGGGATTGAAACAAATATGGTACACCGTTGTGTCAATTACAGAAGTACTTGGTTCAATAATATAGCATAATTGAAGAAATTTGATTGAACCGATCATATATTTAATTACTTCAATGAAATAAATATGTGTTTCAATTATATTTATTATTTATTTGAATAATACCGCACTGATTACAAACTTCATTGATTCAATTGCATATGTAGTTATTTCAATCATATAACGAGGATTGTCCCAATTACATAATATGAAATAATATTGTTTCAATTCAATATGCTTTTGATACAACATTATGTATTATTGAATTAATGATGGCCTCATCATTGTTTCACACTATACTTTATTAGAATCAATGACATACAATGTTGAATCAATTACAAATGTTTATGGCAGCCCGTGACACACACGTATGATTGAATCAACGCATTTTTTAGGCACGACCGTAAAGGGAGTGACTTATGCAATCGCCATCCTGAAAACCGTTCGTATGTATGTGTGTATGTATGTGTGTGTGTATGTGTGTGTGTGTGTGTGTGTGTGTGTGTGTCCGTGTATATCCTCGATTTCGGGAAAACGGCTGAACCGATCGGGACGAAATTTGGCACAAAAATCAAGTACACTACTGTGAGTTGACAATAAGGTTTGTGAGCCGCCATCTTGATCCGGTACAAAATGGCGGGAAGTTCAAATATCGAAAAATTCATATCTTTGGTACTATTCATTGGATCCGGATAAAATTTTACACGTTCATGTACACGTACGCAATGACAATTACTGGAAATTTTCAAATTTTTTGGTTGGCCGAATCAAAAATGGCGACTAATTCAAATCTTTAGTCCATTATTCCGGCGAAATGACTGAACGGATTCGGACAAAATTTGGCATGTACATCGAGTATATACCTATTTGGTGCCACGAAACTTTGTGTATCGCCATCTCGAACCGTTACAAAATGGCGGCAATATGCATGGTCATCTTGAAACGGCTGAACGGATTCGGACAAAATTTGGCATGTACATCAAGTATATACCCATTTGGTGCCACGAAACATTGTGTATGGGCATCTTCAACCATTTCGAAATGGTGCCAGTTTCAAATCTTTAATTCACTATTTTATTTATAATTATAGTTTGAAAATCCCGTAATTTCGAAACGGTTGAAGATGGCCATGCATAAAGTTTTGTGGCACCAAATGGATATATTTTTTTAAACTATATGCCAAATTGTGTTTGAATCCGCGCAAGCGTCTCGCCGGAATAATGGATTAAAGATTTCAATTTGTCGCAATTTCTGAATGGTTGAAGATAACCATGCATAAAGTTTCACCGCAGCAAAGGTGTATATACTCTATGTACATGTCAAATTTTGGTTCGGATGCATTTAATTGTCCGGTTTTGATCACTTGGGCCTATTGCAGAAATGCTGCATTTGGTGGGCGAGCGCGAAGCGCGAGCATCCGATGACCTCAGGGGGTATGGCGCTTGAGCGAAGCGAAAGCGCAGAGGACTCTGTAGCATAGTTTAATATCTCAATACTTGAATTTTCCACAATTTCGAAACCTTTTGAAATTCGTGGGCGAGCGCGAAGCGCGAGTGCCGCGGTCGTGCCTATTGCAGAAAAGCGAAGCTTTTCTGCACCCGTTAAGGCGAGCGCGAAGCGCGAGCAAAGGCGATCTTGAGGGGGTTGGCGCTTGAGCGAAGCGAAAGCGCAGGGGGCTTGCCCCCTAGTTTATTGAAGCAACAGCTTTTTTTTCAGTGTAGAATGGAGAATTTGTTTGTTGATTGAAAGTAATGCGGAGGATGAAGTTTGTTGAATATTTTTATTTTGGAGAAGGTTGAGGAGAATTGTGTTTCGAGTCCGTGAAGAATCTTTGAAATAAATATGTCGAGTGACTTACCTTCAATTTAGATCGCGTTAGAAATGAGGATGAAGCGTCGAATTGAATTATCCTTGCATTGAAAGTTTAAGGACGGAGGAATTTTTCATTCCTGAAAATTATTCGAATGCCCGAAAAAAATTGCCAATTCATTTTTATTCTCTCACCCTATCCATCGGGGGTTTCTTACCGTTCTCTCATTGGCCCGTGATATTTCCTCCTCCACCTCTTCCTCCACCTACTGCCTCACCAACTCCGCCGATTTCAGTTAACGGAGGGTGGTCCTCCTGGTCGGGCTGGTCCGAGTGCAGCGCACGTTGCGGACGTGGTGTACAAAAGAGAACGCGAACCTGTACGAATCCAGTGCCCGTAAACGGTGGTCAGAGCTGTCCAGGTCCTGCAACGCAGCGAGTCGAGTGCAATCCTTCGTGTCCAGGTGAGAAACTAAATTTTGTCCATTCGAAAATTCCGTAGGCTATTCCTAAATAGCAATCTATTGTGAAGCGACCTAAACCAAATTCTATCCACTATTGTTCTCATTCGCAAGAGTGAAGAGTCACGAGGAATTCGCGAATAGAATTTCAATTCTCGCTCTTATCAAAGCGCGCTTAAACGCACACACCTCCGTCAGTGTAAGCGCAAGATACAGATGTCACGGGTACACCTTAATGCGAGTTCAACTCCGGAACAATCTCGCGATGAGAATCTAATCGAGATTTCACCGGCTCACCCCCGCCGGTGCTTTTCAGCGGTGGACGGCAGATGGTCGGCATGGTCCTCGTGGTCCGCATGCGGTCCCGATTGTTCGAGAGTAAGAAGGAGATCCTGCAACGACCCCCCGGCGAGCGACGGCGGTCGGCCCTGTCAGGGCAAGGACGTCATCGTCGAGTCCTGTTCAGTGGATCGATGTAATGGTGAGAGAATACAACTGATTATTGCCAGTGAGAAAGTCGATAGTGGAAATGGCGTCTCTAGCTCTCCAATTCTCGTTGCACTTGGCGATGGTGGATTTTTTTATTAATCCTTTCGAAGGACATTAAACGCGCGATTCCGTCAATTCTGTCGAGTTAGGATACCTGGCCAATTGATTCTGTCTCGAGAAATTCGACAGTAGAATTTGATTCTCATTTATAATTACTAATGAAACACCAACGAGGTCATTAGACGGTTAAGCGGAAAATATAACTTGTAACAAATCTTCCAATTGCACTGTAACTTGCGAGAAGCTCGTCTTCCTTTGTGCTTCTTCTTCTTCGGCGTAAAAAAACACTTTTTTCTCGCTTACACGCCAGCACTCGGACACGACGGGCCGCGGGTCTTCAAGGAAGGTAAAACGATCTCCTAATGAGAAGGACTTTATTACCCGTATGAAACAGTGAGAAAGGAGGCTCTCTTAAAATTTTTCAGCGACGAGGGCCGTGGACCACAGGAACATCCTCGCACTGTGGATCACCCTGAGCTTGGCTGCAATTATTTTAGCCCTTACCACGATTTTCATAGTACGCCTGATGCGTCGTAAAGAGAGAATGGAGGCGCTGTACGGCGTGGCAAGGTTAGACTTTCAACGTCCAGGTGGTCTGACCAAATCTGTCGTTACGAAGAGCGAAAGATGCTCGGTGCCCGCTGAGAGACGCCTGGAACACGTCATCGACGAGTCGAATGTCTCTAGATTGCCCAGGTAAGACAATAAGAAAGAACAAAAATCAAGTACCACTACCGGTTGCTTCTATCGACACGTAGATCCTGTTCGGAGCATCATTACGACGTACCTCAACTCTCTCTACCATCTACGACTAGGCCTTCACCCAGTTCCTCGGTAACAAGATCCTCCTGCAAGAATTCTCATCGTGGTAGGACCTTATCGGACAACGAGGAGGGTGGTCGTTCGTCTCGTAAGAACCCTATCCTTACGAACATCGTCGATTCATCTTTCAAAATTGTTCACAGTCAGAATTCTTTAGGCTCCACCTACCAGGCGACCCCTGAGAGCAACAACGAAGAGGACGAGGACCAAGAGGACGAAGAGAGACAAGAGGACGAGGACAGTAGAGGCTCTCTGGACGAAGATCGTGCTGGAGGATTCATCGTAAGGGCCACTGTGGACGAGCAAGGTGCTTTGCTGGTGGTGCCAGAAGTTGGGGTTTCAATGTCGGTCCCGGAAGGTGCCATACCACGGACCCGCAGAGAGAATCTTCATCTCGCAGTTCTTGGAGAGGACTCGCTCAGACCTAATCTGCCACCTGGTTTAACCTTGCTCTCGGCAGTGGTGGCCTGTGGTCCAGCTGGAATGGATTTGGTCAAGCCCCTGATCCTTCAGTTCGAGCACTGCGCCGAATTGCGAACCGGAAATTGGGAACTAAGTCTGTGGTCGACTGACATCGATCTGGAGACGCGCTCGACCAACTCGGCTAACTCATCGAGCAGCTCGATCCTTTCGGGCACTGCGACCGTGTGGCGCAAGGTCTTGACCTTGGGTGGCGAACCGACCAATCTTCCTGGCCAGCCGTTCGCCCAACTCGATCACTCCGGAGTGTTCTTGGTCACGGAGACGCCCAGTGCTTACGCGGTGGCTGGAGAGAATTCGGTTGTGGCCCCTGGCTTGGCGGTGAAGCGTTTGTGCGTGGCAGTGTTCGTGACGCGTGAGCGAGATCATGTTAGGTGTCACGTGCTAGAAGACACCAAAGCTTCTTTCAAGCTGGTCAACGAACAGGTGAGTTTTACAGTATTATAATTACGAGTGGTTGTCTTGAATTGTATACAAATTGTTGGAGTGTCTGATACATTTGAGCAAGACTAGAGCTCATAGAAAAACCGGGTTTCGGTTTTTAGAGAAGAAAAAGACAGGGTAAAACCAACGATATGATTAAATAGAGCTGATCATTTTCACTTGCATCAGGGTCCCAATTTGTTAATTGTTTGTTCGTGCTTTAGATTATATTTTATTAAAGTCAAATTCAAGAGTGAACTCACCCCGTAGAATTTGGGAAAAACCGTAGATCTTTAATTTCACAAATGAAATCTAAATCATGATTAATCTTTGAAAAATTTCTAAAACCTTTGCTGGGATAGGAGCGTCGTCTAGGTGGCACCCATATCGATCACAGTAGCCTTGGCTTTCGAGCAGGCGGTGCGCCCCTTCGCATAGACCTCGAAGACAGAGAAAGTGGCTTCGCTGAGCGACAGGAAGTGCCTCACCGACGTCTCTGGTCCTCCTCGAAGATGAGCATCCTTCGATCCTTCAGAATCGAGAAGATCCTGACCGATCTCAGACTGAGCTTCGAACTGCGCGCCTGCCAACGAGGATTCGAGGAGCAAGGCTTGCTTCTCAGGATCGACGTGGACCTCGTGAAGCGAAATTGCGTGATGGGCAAGAGAAGTAACGGAAAGACCGCGGAAGCTTCCGTCGTAGTGCGTGGAAAGAATTCGACCAGAACCACCGAGTCCATCGTTCCAAGACCTTTCAGGTACTACTACGATCAAGCCAAGATCACGAGTGAGAAATTTTGTTTTTCGTAAGCCTGACCCTTGCTACAATTGTTCAGGTTCTCGAAGACCCTCAGGAAGCAGCTTTGCCAATGTTTGGACCCACCCAGCGCACGTGGAAATGATTGGAGGATGCTGGCGCAGAGATTACAAGTGGATCGGTACGATGACCGTTGTTTCTTGAAGTTTTATCTTTTCTCTCTCTCTCTCCCCCTCTTTCTCTCTTTTTGTAATTTCCGAATGACGTTTCTTTCGCTACTCAGGTACGTCGATTATTTCGCCACGAAGGCCAGCCCTACCGAGCACATTCTGGACCTCTGGGAGGCCAGGCACAGGGAGGCCACAGCTCTGGCCGACCTGCTGAATCACTTAAGACTGATGGGACGCGTGGACGCGGCCAACGTTCTCGAGAGTCGTCTCGGTCCTTGGATCTGAGCGACTTAATGACAATCGGAAAACTGCCAGCCCAGAACTCCCCGGAGATAGAGCGAGCGTGTAAATAGATCGATATTTAGAAAGAAATAGAGCTGCATTGTATAGACGATAAGCATATTTGTACATAAAGATCGTTTACAGTAAGTTTCTCACTGACTGTACCCATAAACGGTGTACCGTTCTCGTTTCGACTTTCTTCATTTCACTTTCTCACCTTCCTTCCACCCATCCTTTCTTCATCCTTCATCTCTGCGCCTTCACTCGCCACAATTTCAGCCTTCTACCGCGCAACGTAAAATCGAGCTTCCTATTATCAATGCCATAAAGTAAACGAGGATTTGAGTTATGCTTCACCGACAAGCATCGGAAATCGTAGAATCCTGACTCTCTTTCTGTTGTAAGCTCACGAGTCGCGTCACTTTTCCAGAACCTTTTCGCTTTACGATTTCTCCTTGCTAACCGATGGACAAATCCTTAGGCGTACACCACTGCGAATCCACTACGCATTCAAGAGGCGAAGGTGGAGGACGATGCGCGTAGGTGAAAAGGGAAAGGTCGGAAATTGCAAATGGCATTCATGGTCGCGCGTGAATAATTTGCACCTGAATAGCGGTCGTTGAGTAGCCGTCGCACAATGATCCTTTTCACAATTCTAGCTGGACAAAATCAGAAAGAGACGATATACGCAATATTTTTGATTTAATTTACCGTATTCACGTTTCAGCATGTTACAAAACATTTTGCAAAGTTTAAAACCTGTAGATCAAACAAAAGCAAAATGACGACCATTTAAATATGAGAAGTGCTTTTCTTCCTGGTAATCATAATTGGAAATGAATAAAACTTACAATGAGCGTATACATGTAAATATAGCCTCTAATCAGTTTTGCAAAATTTATGAATATTGAATAGCACCAAAATGACTGCCATTCAGAAATTTAAAAGTTGATATTTTTGGAACATATTAAACAGTGCCATTGTAATGAAGGGTGTGCGTGAAATTGCAGTCAGCATTAGGATGCCCTGTAACTAGGGTAGCAGTCGCTATACTTAATTTCTGAATTATTAACGAAAAAACAGGTCTATGTGCGGGCGTATAGTCCGTGCTCGGGCCGAAATTATGTCGAACAACAAGTAAAAAATTAAAAATAGCGAATAAACCAATTAGTCAGAAGAACGCGGAATGGGATCTTAACACTTATCAATTTATGGAATGGATAAATTCATTTCTTATGAAATAAGAATCGAATGAAATAGAGTATCGAAGAAACCTATTACTCAGAGCTTTTAATGAAAATGGATCGCTGTCACTGGATCATTCGACCGACCCTGATCATTCGTAAACTACGTAGCACACTTATAAGCGAGAATTGTTTGCCTGACAATAAGTAATATTAGCTATACAATCTCCTTGGTAACTTCGGTTACACGATTACTCGTGTAGACACGATTCATCCATTCGAAATGAACCGTACCTGGTCACGAGATCCGACCACGACTACTACTTGACTACTACGTTTCTGGTGCAATATAACTGCCAAGAACTCACTACCACATGCAGGAGATTACACTAAACGAAATTACAATTCTTGATTTGATTTTGATTCACCATTTATTTATACATATACGTATACATAAATATGCTTGTATGCAATGTCGCACGCATTACAATTACAAAGGTGTACAATAGTAAAGATTAATATTGGCGAACGAAAGAGGGAAAAGAAAATAGTAGAGAATAAGAAGAAACCCCGAGTGGTGCTCACCCAAGGTAAGTCTTCTTTGGGCTTATTGTTAACCATGTAACAATCTGTCGCAGCAGTACCACTTACATCCATCGAAGAAAATCGCTTCCTTCTCGATGAAACGAGGGCCAAATTCTGCGTTAGACCATCGACCATACATTGATCCTGATTTTGATTGCAATCGTGGTACTCACGATGGCCACGTAGGGCGCCTGCTGGCTCTTGCCGCTGCTGTTGTTGACCTAAAGTGCTTGTCTCTTCTTATACATTCTCCTGTTGGTAGTCTGTGCCCTGTTGCTGTTGCGAATTCTGTCGTGGTTGTTGGTGGCGCTCTGCTGTTGGCTGCGACTGACGTCATTGGTGTTAACGTCACCATTTTCCCTTTCGTTTATTAGGGAACTGATCCCCAGGTTGCATTCGCACTGGCCCTGTTGCCTCGTTTCCTTTCAACCGACTCATTTCGTCTTTCAACAATTGGTTCTTGTAAGCCACATTGTCCATCTTCTTGTACAAATCGTCCTTATTTTTAGAGATGTCCGCGTCCGACCGCGATCTGTAGTCATACTTAACGCGTTTATCGTTGTTCGGCGGTGAGGCAGTAACGACGAAAATCGCTACCAGAAGCAGAACGAAGAATCTCAACGCCATTCTCTACTAATTTTCGTTAGACCGGTGTGTTGGATACGTATCGATCTTACAGCGCTATCGGTTTCTATGAACTACACCGACCGATCGCCCGCATTTATAGGTGAGAATCGTTTACGTGTCAATCGATAATTTATTTTATACCGACGTGTCACATTGTCGTTAAACCTAATCTAACGTAACCGAATGACGTTTCTGCACATTTCGAAAACCTTCTAAAATAAAGATTTACCTTAAAACTGTTCCAATCAAATTGAAATTCCATCATTTACCGTCCCCGAACGCGTACTGAGATTACTGACAAACATTTCATGATGTTCTCGCTAAATGTCATGTGAAGGTCAACATATTGCACCTCGTTGGATTTGTTTTTTTATAGGCTATAAGACCGTTGTAGTGAAAATATGTAGTCCCATTTAAAAAAAATACGATGACCTTGAAATCTCGAAAAAAATGACCTTGAGAACAAAATTCGGCCCATCACCATATTAGCGCCTTCGAACAGAATATTTTTCTCCCCCTAACATTTTTTCTATCATACAAAATAAGCAATATATTTAAGGTGGTCAAGTTAGGTGAAATACCCTGTAGTTTAGTGCAATATACAGCTATATTATTCTCCAGAGCGAGACTGTGTGTCGTTTCATCCGCGAACCTCCCCTTACAAGTCTCATAAATTGTAAGGTTTACTTTGCCTTGTCAGTTCACGCCATGAGGTCCGCACTGGTGACTTGTTATCAGTAAAGGCGGCTCTTTGGGAACAAATGTTATGCGACTTTGACAGAAAATGTCATGAACACAGGTTCGTCAAATATGTTCCCGAAAAAATTAATCATTTAAGAGAGAAAATATTGATTGAAGAAAAAAAATGCGAAGTAAACTCAATGAGCACGCACAAAGAGGTGTAAATCCGACCGTGCAACCTCCACGTGGTACATCTTACGTAGTACCAATGCCAACGGTAATATAACCTTCGAGCTCCATAACTCGAAAAGTACTAAACGAAAAAATATTTTATTATAATATTTTGGAAACCTCTCGAAATAAGCTACGAGAATATGGAATAAAAGACAGGAGTTCCCATCTGAAAAATTCCAGGTGACCTTGCTCTAACCTTGGCGACGCCACCCAAGGTGAATCTGAAATGGTCAGTAAAGGGATCTTTTGAGACCCCACAACTTTCATTTGGAATATTTTTCTCTAAAATGCTTTGTTTTCGAGACTTTTTACTCACCCTGTATATGAAAATTGTTCTTTTCCTAATAAGCTCGTTTGAGCATGCGCAACGATGCGGCCAATGATAACTAAGCACAGTATTTGGCGGACCTCCGTTCCCCGGAGTAGCTTCACACCCTTTGCCCATAGTCGGATCTGACCCTTCGTCCGTATATTCCTGTGTCCATGGTGCACCCTTCTCGCGTGGCCGTTTTGTCCGAGCGCGCGAAGTCACGCACGCACACGAGCGCGCGTGAGCGCGTTAACGGAAGCGAGCAAAGCGCCGGCAGGGCAATCTGATTGGCCGATCCTTCTCGTAATTGCCTGTAGATCCCAATCGCGATTAGTCGGGAAATTAATACGGGCCTGGCCCCCGTTCGCGATTTATGAGGCCCTGTCGAGGATTATGCATATACCTACGACTGTTACGCACATAGTAACGCCTCGTTACCGTAGTAGACAGTGCCGGGGATTGGAAGGTAGGGCCAGAGCTTGTCGAATTGACTACGATGAGAAGTGAAGGCCAAACGTGGCCTTGAGACGGTGGAGCGAGTGTTTCTTCTTGAGATTTTCACACTCTTCATTATTCACATATAATCTCGTTTCACGTAATTCATATATCACATTTGATCTCGTAGAATATGTTTCCTTTTCATCTTTATACACTCGATTGGCGCGATATCTAATCAGACCCCTGATTCGGTGAAACACTAATTTCTCCACGATTTTCTCTTAATCTTTACAATCTCCATTAACACGAGGTTTAATTTCACTCCTGATTCCCTGGAACCCATACTGTTTCTCCTCTTTTTCCTGAATTTTCACTCGCTCGATTAACCGGAGATTTAATTCTACGATGGATTTTAACCCAGACCTCTTCAGTTTTCCACAGGATCGTTCGTTGGAATCCAAGATTTTTTGCCGATTTTTCCGGAATTTTCACCAGGCTACCAGGCTTCCCTCAATTAGCGCGGGATTTAATTTCACGATCGAACAGAGCCTCTCTTATTTTTCGTAGAATGGAGAATATCCCATTTCACTTTCCGTTTCGCGATTACGAATCTCAAGTAGGGATAGATATTGCATCCTACCTTCATCTACCTACGGTATTAATCCCTTTCGCGAGAGAGCGATAAATCGTCGAATTTTATTCGTTCGGGCGAGTGCCCTTTGATGAATTACCGCGTCCTGGATTTGATTGATCTCCCAAGTTCTTCCCTACGAGTTTATCTCTCTGTACTCTCTCTCACTCTCCCTTCCGTCTCTCGTTTTCTCTGTCCTGTCCCTCCGGCCCTCAGGGGGATTTACATGAACCACGCCGTGATACGTATCTGCAGATACACACACACGCGCGCGCGCGCGCACACACACACACACACACATACGAGTAATTAATTATTCTAATTAAATATCCAGTCCATTCCGACGGAATTGTTCAACGGGGAGCTCTATAAAACGTAATACCCGATTCACCTCGTAAAATTATTCCTCGTAGCAGTGACGTTATCTCTCGAAGCTCTCGATACGTTTACATATCGATTCTCGCATTTTTCATTACTCCATGCTAGTTGAGCGCGCGAGTGGCAAAAATACGAGGGGGAAGGGAGAGAGGAAAATACGCAAGGTTTTCGATACGCAGAGTCCACTGAATTAACACTATGCCGTCCGGTGGCACCACGTTGGTGCCATGTGTAAAACAATTAGGCACCACTGTGCTGCCGCGTTCAAAGCTATCATACGAACGCCAATATTGCGTGTGTTCTGTTTAAGTAACAATAACTTACAAACATATTAGCAAGTTTTTTGCTTTTATAAAAACTTCGGCCCTTTTATAATGGCAAGCGAAATATTTCCCAGATCCTCGAAAAGCCGCCGGCGCCAAGCGAAAAAATTTGGATGAAACGTGCGGACGGCATAGTGTTAACAATGAATTACCAATACAACTAAAAATTATGGTGGTAACGTAACGAACTCTGTCCATACGAAGCGAAAAGATGAAGTACTACTTCTAAAGAAGGATTCTAATTTAATAGTAGAGACAGAGTATGCAAAGATGACATGTAGATGTACGGCTCACATTGCTGCCGCAGCATCCTGAGAGGTTTGACAAATCCACTGTTCGGTTGCCAGGGAAATTAATCAGCAAGAAACGAGCTAAGATTGCGAACACATCGAACTGAATCGTAACTCTGTCGTTTCTCCTTTTTCTCGTAGATTTATTGTAGACATATTGTTGCAAATGTTGCATTGGCAATTCAGGTTGGGTCCACAAACACCCGATGTTAGGGCCCCCGCAAACTACAGACTTTCTATCGGCCGATAGTTTGGTCGGGTTCTTAATCAGCTTAAAAATGTATGCAAGTGCGCACATTTTAACGATTCAGTATCGGCCGATATTACATACATTTTTATGCTGATTAAGGGCCCCCGCAGACTACAGACTTTCTATCGGCCGATAGTTTGATCGGGTTCTTAATCAGCATAAAAATGTATGCAAGTGCGCACATTTTAACGATTCAGTATCGGCCGATATTGCATACATTTTTATGCTGATTAAGAACCCGACCAAACTATCGGCCGATAGAAAGTCTGTAGTCTGCGGGGGCCCTTAAATCTATTCTGTATCTCCTTCGTGTTGTTACCATCCTGCTTCGCGCTTCTCGCGCAACGAATAAGAAAGAGAAAGAATATGGTAAAGGGAGGTGACAATAGTAGACAGAGCACGGAGGAGAGTCAGAGAGGAAAGGAACGTGAGGTCGGATGCTGCAGAAAGAATGGGAGAACGCGCGTCTAGGTGAATGCATGTGCGAAAGGGAGAGAGAAATAAAAGACGAGAGTGTAAGAAGAGAGTGTAAGAAGAGAGCTCCTGATGGATAGAATGTCCGCGGCTTTGAAGGCGAAGGAAGAAGCGGGGAAACAAAACATTTCGTGTTCGTACAAGCGTGGAAAAAGAAGCGAGGCGGGGATAGTGAAGCGAGAGAAGAAGAAAAAGAATTACTGCCCAAGGCGAAACCGTTTAGAATTGAAACGAGAAGGAAAAGTGTGGACGGTGGGAAATGAGGGTACGTGAGAGGAAATATTGTCGAAGGGACAAGAGTACGGTAAAAGCAGAAGGAAAAAAACAGAAGCAGCGAGAAACGTATGATAATATCTGGAGAATGGAACGTATGACGTGACGTCTTAAAACAAGAACTCCAGAGACCAGGAAGGAAATTTGTTCACGGAGGATTCTGGGCTCCGAAAGTAGGAAAGAAGAAGAACGAAGGTAAGAATGATAGAACAAGCGTGTCCTTCTCGCAGTAAACGGAATACGTAAAATAAACAGTGCATGTACTTCTTTCTGAGAAGATGAGTAACAGAAAACGAAGTAACTGGGTCCTTCGGAAAAACGAAGAACTCTCTTTCCCTCTCTTCCTAAGGCTCTATGATTGTCTGATAGACTCGTAGTGTGAGGCGTTGGCGTAGCGTAAAAAAGTTTGCGATATTATAGGCGTTCTTCGCAAAAAATGTCTGAAAACTTTCGTTTTGTTTTTTCTTCCTTCTTAATTTTAATCCTTAAATGCATGAATTTCTAATTGAAAACAAAACAAACTAGGGGGTAAACCCCCTGCGCTTTCGCTTCGCTCAAGCGCCAACCCCCCAGATCGCCTTTGCTCGCGCTTCGCGCTCGCTTTACCGGGTGCAGAAAAGCTTCGCTTTTCTGCAATAGGCACGACCGCGGCACTCGCGCTTCGCGCTCGCCCACAAATTTCAAATCGTTTCGAAATTGTTGAAAATTCAAGTATTGAGATATTAAACTATGCTAGAGAGCCATACCCCCTGAGAACGTCGGGTGCTCGCGCTTCGCGCTCGCCCGCGAAATGCAGCATTTCTGCAATGCGCGCAAGTGATCGAAACCGGACAATTAAATGCATCCGAACCAAACTTTTACATGTACATCAAGTATATACTCCTTTGCTGCGGTGAAACTTTATGCATGGTTAACTTCAACCATTCAGAAATTGCGACAAATTGAAATCTTTAATCCAGTATTCCGGCGAAACGCTTGCGCGGATTAAAAAAAAATTTGCAATGTAGTTTAAAAATATACCCATTTGGTGCCACGAAACTTTATGGTCATCTTCAACCGTTTCGAAATTACGGGATTTTCAAACTATAATTATAAATAAAATAGTGAATTAAAGATTTGAAACTGGCACCATTTCGAAATGGTTGAAGATGCCCATACACAATGTTTCGTGGCACCAAATGGGTATATACTTGATGTACATGCCAAATTTTGTCCGAATCCGTTCAGCCGTTTCAAGATGACCATGCATATTGCTGCCATTTCTAAACGGTTGAAGATAGCGATACATAAAGTTTCCTGGCACCAAATGGGTATATACTTGATATGCATGCCACATTTTGTCCGAATCCGTTCGGTCATTTTGCCGGAATAGTGGACTAATCAACTCTTTGGCTGAAATAATGGATAAAAAATTTGAATTTGCCGCCATTTCGAAACGGTTGAAGATGGCCATACATAAAGTTTCATGGCACCAAATGGATATATACTCGATGTACATGCCAAATTTTGTTCGAATCCGTTCAGCCGTTTGGCCGGAAAACTGGACTAAGGGATTAATGAATTTTGCACTATTTCCATTAGTCCAGTATTCCGGCCAAACGGCTGAACGGATCGCAACGAAATTTGGCATGTACTTTGAGTATATATCCATTTGGTGCCAGCAAACTTTATGTATCGCTATCTTCAGCCGTTTAGAAATGGCAGCAATATTAAATTTAAATTACATTTTTTTCAAATTTTGAATCTCCCGCCATCTTGTACCGGTTCAAGATGGCGGCTCACAAACCTTATTGTCAACTCACAGTAGTGTACTTGATTTTTGTGCCAAATTTTGTCCCGATCGGTTCAGCCGTTTTTCCGAAATCGAGGATATACACGGACACACATACATACACACACACACACATACATACACACACACATACATACGAACGGTTTTCGCGATGGCGATTGCATAAGTCACTCCCTTTACGGTCGTGCCTAAAAACGTAGAGCTAAAGCGAAAAGAAAGACAGATTATTTGTCTGATACTTTATACACTTGAGGATTAACTTCATTTATGGCATGACTGTTTACTTTGCCTTTTCTGGTTGTTCTTTTTCGAATCTTATAGGCTGTTAAGCCTAGACCATCAATAAAGAAATATTCTATTCTCTCAGAAATGAACACGACACAGAGAGACTGAGAAAAGGCAAATCGAAGGATTCTGCGTGCAAGCGGGAAGGGGTTTCTGTCTCCTGGATTCGCATATCGGCATACCTTCGGCCCTTCTCCCTCTGCTGCCTCTCCGCATCCTCCAGAGTCTTCTCCCCCATCCACCAATAGGTAGATGGATAATGCCTATTGTTTCGAGCATCCTACGCATCCGTGGCCCTCTGCTAGACGTGACTAGGAGAGAAGCTTCCTCAACTGCATGCCTCAGCCATGCGATACGTCCTAATGGCACGTAAATGCCTACCTAAATGCACCACACGCCCTGACCCGACAAAAACAACTACGTTATAACCACGTGAAGTCTGTGTAATTTATGTGGACTGCGTCGATGAACATTTATCCACGAGAGAAACTTGTAACAACTTCGTCTTTTGCGGTCTTTCATCTTGAAATTTGCGCGTCTATTGTTTAGCATTCTTACTCGGATCAGCACGAATTCTTTTGGCTAATTATTATTCACTCTACACTAACAACTAGACACGGGTTATCTCGTCGCCCTTCCCGGAATCGCTTCCCCTGCTTCACCTCGTGCTCCATCGCTATATTACCATGTCCATGAGGTGTACGCGCACGAAGCCAACTGAGAGGGGTGGTTCACGAACCGTTCGAGATATCGCGATCGAACGAGCTCCACGAGAATCGATCTTCCACCACCCAGGCCGAGCTACGGATTATCGTTCCGGCCACGGAAAATAATATCGCGGGATGCCAATTAATTTCGTGGAATGTCGCGCTGTAATTTCCCGACGCTCGATTACGCGCGAGCGCCTGCTTCCTTTTTTCCAAGCGGATTTTCCGGAACGCAGGACAATCGGATAATCGATTCGTCGTGCATCGTCATTCTAGAATCTCAGTTGTAAGCCAAAAATGCTTACGAGCACCGGCGTGGGATTTGCGCGCGGGAGAAACGGCTCGCGAAGTCGCGAGTTTGGATAATAAGTAGGAATTACGTCGCATAATGGCGATTGTTTAAGAGCCGATTCTATGGGGGATTTTGGTAAACGCGCCCAGAGAGAATAAACAACGAGAGAAACCCGGGATTAGTGCGCTCGAAGCGTTTGCCACTGTTCCAGGGTGTTTGTTGATATTTGTTCGACCCTTCGTGCGATTCGCACGGGGCGAGGCCCGAAAATATCGCGGAGAATCGCGGTGTAACCGAATTCGTGTAGGATATTCGAAACTGAGAGATAGAATAACCGGTGAATATTTTTTCACGTGCGATTACGCGCCCTGTCACGACGACGGTTTGCGAAACGCGACACCGCGTAGGTATAGGCTTTCGAATAATTACTTTTCGTCGAAGCGAAATAAAGGAGAGTCCCGAGAACACCGTGAAGAGGGAACGCGCGTTCCTTTGGTAATGAAGGAAAGATTGTGAGCCCTCGTGGATGAGAATGAGGATGGAGAAGGAAGTGGTAGAGGAGGCCGTCCGGAGATCTTATCGAAAATCGTACTGGCCCCTCTCCGGTGTCTCGCGAAGCGAGTGGCGAATCGCGTAAAGCGAGTTCGGAGAACGTTTATTATCGGTGGTAGCACGTTGAATATTTCTTCGACGACGAAGTCGCCACGAGATCCGTCGATCTTTCCACTCGCTCGTAAAGCTCCTCGTTTACCGCGGCCAGTGGAATTAATTTCATAAGCCGGTGCTCGGTGCTTATCGCTCGCGAATTATCTCGTGGGTGGACCTGGGATTCTGTTCTTACGAGAGCGTGAGAATTTTTGTAAAAACGTTCAACTGCAAATGGAAATTTCTGCCCAATTTATATTTAATTTGCCGAAGAATTATACCTCTGGCGTGGAAGCTGCTCGTATTATCTCTTTTTGCATCGTGTATTAATTAATGATCATACTGTTCTTTTTTTTTGTTTCTTGAAACTGGCAAGGAGACATTGCGAGCACGAAAATTTCAAAAATTCTAAAATTTTGCAGATATCCAGAGTAACTATGTATATCTAAGACTCCGCTATTTATGGTATCTGCCAAGAATAGTATTTAAAAGGATGAAATCGGCGCTGAACACTTTCTAAAAAAAACAGATTTTGAATATTTTATTTTGGTAGTTTATTAGAACGTATCATACCGTTCTTTCGTATAGAACGATTTCACGTATCTTTTGTAGTTTGTGAGTTATACCGTAAAAAGTAAAAGGGTCGTTTTATCTTTGATGGATGATTTCACCCTTTTAATCCATTCTTGGGCAGACACAAAAAATAGTGCGAGTCTTAGATATAAGTACTCTAGCTATCCACAAAATTTCAGATTTTTTGGAATTTTTGGGGTTCGCGATGTTTGTTCCCTTCTGAGTAGAATGCGCGCAGGTGCAGCGAGCACATTGATCTTTCGAGTTCAAATCATCGTAATTTTCCAAAATCCAATTCACCCTATAGACACGATCACGCGACACTCCTTCTTCGCCTCTTTGCATACTTCCTCGTGCCCACTGAATTTCTTCAGCCACGAAAACCGGTAAGGACCATTAACGATCCTCGTCCTCCTGCTCCTTCTCCAGAAGGTGATACGTTGGCGCGAGTGCGCGCAGGTAGTTCGCGAAAATGCCTCGCGTCCGAAGCGTTAAGGAGTTCCGCGTTGTTCCGCGAAAGTTGGCGCGCTCAAAATTCCGCGAGCGGAAGCGGCGGCTTCGAAGAGGAGAGGAATACGTCTTTTTTTTCCTTCTTTTTCTCCACTCGTACCGAGGCAGGATTTTCGGCGAGCGGAGAAAAGGGAGAGGTGGATTGGACCGAAAACAAAAAAAAAGGGCCAGGCCTGGGCGCATAGTTCTCGAAACAATTTCACCGTGGAATTCGACGACATCCGCGCCTAAAAGCCAGTAAATTTCGCGCGCATTTCCTACACCGCGCGCGCTCAGTACAGTCAGTTCAAAAATTAAAGTCACCCCTTTAGGCCGGAAGTTATTCCCTTTTTTTGTTCGCACTTCTTTCTCTCTTTCTCCGTCGATTTTAGAACGATTTCGTAGGATTATAGAAAGTTCGTGGAGAACTCTGGTCTCGCTAAAAGGCAATCACTAGTGATCCACGTGGAATCGGTACAAATGTTTAATTAACGCTTACACGCTCGCTAATCTGATTATATTGGCATTATGAATTTAGCTGGCTATCGATTCTCCTCGACCGTGCAAATTTGCCGCGTCTCGAAATTCATTCGACGCGAACTCATTCGTCCGGAGTCTTTGCAGGAATAATAACGATGGATGGAACTGAAACAGACGTACTTCTGGAAAACTATTTTCCTTCGAGCACCAAAGCGACGGAAATTAAAAATAATGAATGAACTTAATTTATGAATTCGCATCCTTCTCATAGCTAGCGTGAATCGTTGTTTAATACCAAGAACGTATTACACGATATTTCTAGAAAAATATATTCGTTTGAGCACCAACAAAAATGTGGAAACACAGATTGAACAAACCAATCTGTGAATTCGTATATTTCTCACAGCTAACCCTATCCCTAACATCAATACTTACATTGTGATCGAGTACCAAGAATAATGTATTAAAGAATGCGAAATTAATTTGTTTCGTACCTCTGTCGTCTGCAAATACACGTGCCGAGGTCTATGTAAAATCCCAAATGCACCCCATGTTTCTTTCGTCCTCTTCGCTCGTTCGGATAAACGTGTATCGTCGCCTTGATTCGGCCGTGTCACCGCATCCTTCTTCGAGGCGAAACGTCGTTGGCCGCGCACGACACACTCTCCACTACTACACGGTTGCATTTGCATGGGAAACGCCCGGCTTTAATCCACGCGGCGGCAGTCGCGCAGCTTGAATTATGCCAGAGGCGTAATTTGCATAACGCTCGCAGGCCGCCCGATAAATGACGATTCGCGGAAAATTGGCCTCTGCCCGCGACACACGGCCTGGTCCATCTCTCAGTCTCTCTCTCTCTCTCTCTCTCTCTCTCTCTTTCTCTTTCAAACTCCCTGAAATTCTCTCTCTCCATCTCCTTCTCACAGTCTCTCAGACTCTCCGAGATTCTCTGCAGATCGCGTCGAGCAGCCTCATCCGATCTCCATAGAAGCCCCTTACCTTCTCCTCCTCGTCGTCCTCTTCCCAAATTAAATCCGCGGCTTAATTAAGCGAAGTTTACAGCTATGACGAGAGAGTCACCGCCCACAATCTAGTCTCCGGCACGAGCGCTTAGGATGCGGCCTCTCGAACCCTACCGCTGCCTCCTGTAACTCCTCCAGGAAGTAACGTCCTCGTCCTCGACAGCGAACGCGCATGAGCTTACCAGGATTTCGTCCTTGATTAACATTGCCCGAGGAGAGAGTAGCAGGTGAGGTTCGACGGTAGGTGATGCATGGAAGAATGTGAATTGTTTTTGAATAAAGAGTGAAGAAGGATATCGTTGATCTCACTTCAAAGTATGAGATCTTACTTCGATTTTGTATAAAAATATTAGAGAATACAACGTACACGATGGAAGAATGTAATTTTCATTGTGACAGGATTTATTGTTTAACATTTGCTTCCCCGAGTCATCGTCATTTATTAAACTTAATAAATCAAAATATCCAATAAGTTAGACTCAGGTCCCGACACAGTGATCTTAATCGCTTTCTTATGAATATAAAGTATACATATATTTGTATGTGGCAACATGCACGTTAATAAACGGATCGTCCATCCAAGTATTACAACCGTGATTATTGTAAAATAGCGGAACTTAAGTTAAAAGTCGTAGTGGGAGAGAGAGAGAGGCTATTTCGCCGTCGTTGATGTAGAGGCCTGTTGGCGATGATTGTCTGAATTGATTTGGAGAGAGTCCTTTGGCAGCGTCGTCCACGATCGTTGGGCCTCTACTGCCCATTCCTTCGACTTTCCTGGTATTCTCTTTGGCCGCCCCCTCCTTTCCATGTCGATGCCTTCTCTCTCTCTCTCTCTCCATTCTTATTTCTCCATCGATTTCTCTCTCTCTTTCTCTGCATTGCCTATTGGCAGGCGCTATAACTATCGTTACATCATTTGACGATAGAATTCTATTTCTATTTATATGAAATAAACCCCTTGCGGTACTATTTATCTCGATGAAATCCGAGCGAAACCTCGATGTTCGTATTTCATCTTTATTCCACGAGCTCATCCTCGTCATATTCGTGTTTGGATAAAATCGCATTTCACGAATATGGTGCCACGAGTCAGACACTTGATATTCACGCTTGCCCCAAAATTGTCATTACGACTGAGGCTCGTTAAAGTACGAGCAAGGGCCTAAGAATTAACACGTTGACTGCCGTGGGGGTCACCGGTGACCGGCACTCAATTTTGCGATAGCGCCGTAGGGGTCACCGGTGGTCCCGAGTAAAATCATTAAAAAATGGTTGTACAGGCTGTTGCGAAAACATACACGGCATTAGGTCGGGTTGCCTATCCATAAATCTGCAGGCGCTCGCTCTGCTGACCGGCAAGAGAGAGTGGAGGGGAGCAACCTGCCGATCTACTGGTGCTAGGTGGCACTGGACGAGGCTGGGGGGTTGACGCTCTCGATTCGTGCCTCGTCCTTATATTAACCGCACTTCAATTATATCGAATGCACTTTACCGACCGGTAAACTATTCATCGGCTTTTTGTCCCCAACGCTTACCGACCGGTAGTCTATTAATCTGCTTAACAAACTGTAACGGTTATAGGAATATTCGGGTTTGTGGGAATACAATTAAACAGAATAAAATCAAACGACCTCGGGGAACACTCGTCAATTTATTAAAATACTAAGAATTTATCAGTCAACAGTTCTAAAATCGCACCTTACCGTTATAAAATTGTGTTCCCCTGACCATATAAAACCAAGTAGAATTAATAGAAAAAGAAGTAAAACGCGGTGTAAAGATCCGGAGAATAAATAAGACAGAAATTACACTCATACATACATACACTCACACAGCATTCACAAATAATTTATAAATAACGTTGATACAGGAAGATAAAAACAATATATATATATATATAATTTTAAATAGCAGAGAGAGAGTCTGTTGTCACGATATATCTATTGACCTTTTGTGGAGAGAGAGCGATGTCGTGGACTTTACGTAACGTCGAGCCCTTCTGTCCAGATTTAATTTGATTTTGGCCTTTATCGATCAACGTTCTGAGCTCGACTGACGCTCTCTCGTCAGTCAACCCGTTGGCTCCACTGTCTCGTCTCTCTCTCTCTCTCTCTCTTTCTATCTGTTTCTCTCTTTCTCTCTCTCCCATTCGGTCCTATGTCTTATTTCTCTCTCTCTCTCTCTCTCTCTCTCTCTCTCTCTCTCTCTCTCTGTCCACTTTGCTCTCTCTCTGCTACTGGCGTTCGCCTAACCTTACAAAACTAGTGGTGGTTAGTGGTCGGCACGATCGCCAGGTGCTAGCGCTTCGCGCTCGCCTTACTGGGTGCAGAAAAACTTCGCTTCCTGCCATAGGCACGACCGCGTAACTCACGTTTCCATACTTGAATTTCCCATCATTTTGAAACGGTTGAAGATGGCGGTACATAAAATTATTCCGTTTTGCCGGAATATTGGACTAAAGATTTGAATTAGCCGCCATTTTTGATTTGGCCAATCAAAAAATTTGAAAATTTCCACAAATTGTCATTGTATACGTGTACATGTATGTGTAAAATTTTATCGGGATCCAATGAATAGTACCAAAGATATGAATTTTTCGATATTTGAATTTGCCGCCATTTTGTACCAGTTCAAGATGGCGGCTCACAAACCTTATTGTGAACTCACAGTAATGTACTTGATTTTTGTGCCAAATTTCGTCCCGATCGGTTCAGCCGTTTTTCCGAAATCGAGGATATACACGGACGGACGGACGGACACACACACACACGAACTGTTTTCAGGATGGCGATTGCATAAGTCACTCCCTTAACGGTCGTGAGCAGTTCGAAAAGTTTACCGGTCGGTAAAGTGCATTCGATATAATTAAAGTGCGGTTAGTATTATAAAGACGAGGCACGAATCGAGAACGTCAACCCCCCAGCCTCGTTCAGTGCCACCTAGCACCAGTAGAGAGCCTTAAATCAGAGTGACGACAAGGGGCTGCCACTTCTGATTGGTCCGCCATTTTCGATCGGTTCCCGCCGAATTTGAAATTCGCGTGAAATACATTTTAATTTCGTCGATATATCATTGCAAACAATGCTCAAATCAATGCATACAGTAGCAATACTCATTGTTAATCGGCGTATAAATAAATAGAGAGTATGAGCAGAGTATTATTTATTGCAGTCCTATATTGTGCAACGTACATTTTTGCACATTTTGTTATTTAAAAGAACGGTGTATCGCCATCGATTTATTGTCGTAATATTTACGATTCGATATTACAATTCTTCGTCTATTTAGGCACGACCGTAAAGGGAGTGACTTATTTTAAATTTCAAACGAACTGTAGCAAAATTTACGCAATAATTTTGAACGCATATTATGACAATATTGAAGATGACCTGTGGGAATAGAATCAAACTTATTGTTAACTAAAAACGTATATAAGTTAACATTACTCATATTATTAAAATAAGGACTGCAATGTCTATAAATATTTTCCAACCGCAAGAAGATTTCAAATGTTCCTTTCGTATAACATCACTTTCAGCTTCCCATTGCTTGTAGGTTAGAGGTGTGCTTCAATTACACTTTTGACACATAGAACAGAAAGGAAGCATAGAACGGAGAAAGCATATATCTATTTCTCTCTCGCACAATTTCGAAACAACGTAGCGGAACGTCACTCTTGTCGTCACTCTGATTTAAGGCTCTCTAACAATAAGCACCAATAGATCGGCAGGCTGCTCCCCTCTACGCTCTCTTGCCGGTCACCAGAACGAGCGCCTGCAGATTTATGGATATGCAACCCGACCTACTGCCGTGTATGTTTTCGCAACACCCTGTACGCCTCAATTTACCTGTAGTAGATACACTGAGAGAAAAAAATGGTTGGGTTTACTATAATCTCACTATATTTTATAGTTATATTTGGCGCCAAACATATTTTTATAGTTCACTTAACCATAGAAAATATAGTAGAATGAACGATTTATGCAAATGGTTATATTATTAACTATTACTTTTGTTCTTGTTACCATATGTATAGTAAAATGTGCTATGTGAATATAGTTAGTTCTATCACTATGTATGAAATATTCTGGTAATATTGACTATATAAAATAGTTACTTTTCTTGCCATTTTATATTTTCAACCATACTATATTTTTGGTCGAAATAACCATAATTTTTGGTAAAAACATAATATAGTTGGTTATACTATACCTCTATCGTAATTATTACCGACATTATGGTAACATTTACCATAAATATGATATTTCCAACCATAATTTTCTTACTATGCCATTATAGTTAGATATATCATATACTTTTCTCTCAGTGTACTATTTTAAGTTAAAAAAGAAAGAAAAAGAAAATGAATGGCGCGGCGCCACGGGCAATACAAGTAAAATTCGCGCGGCATCCAACGTGTTAAACTTTCTACCGGTAGGAAAATGCCTTGTTAGTCTAGAAACAATTCCTTCGAGAATGCACACCGATACTTCGCAATCCGCTCTTTAGCCAAAACTATCGTGCGGTAGAAATCACTGCGATCTTTAAATCGCAAACTTTCGAAGGCACGAAAAAAGAGGGAAAAAGAACGTCCTTAACCACCCTCTCGCCCAACGAACCTTGCACTCTCATATCCTGCGCATAATAAACGTATCTCGGGGTCATTACGCGAGATCGCTTATCGGCCCGCTCGAGTGAATCACGCACGAGTTTTCTACAGTCGTTAAGGCGTCGGTAATCGTCGCGACGCCTGGGGAGCGGGGAGGTGCGCGCAGCTTTTTCCCTTCGGCACCCTTTATTTCCGATTTCGCGCGGGGGCCGTGAGTGGCGCGCGAACCGGCAATAAATCGAGGGACCGGCCGATAGTTTGGGGGCTCGTGGAATGACGTACGATCGACGCGGGCCATAACTTAGGGCCGAATCAAAAGCCGATTACCCGCCTTATGTCTGCGCGCGCGAGTGTACGACCGTTCCTTCCTTCTCTCTATCTTTCTCGTTCTTCCTTTATTTCTCTCTCTCTCTCTCTCTCTCTCTCTCTCTCTCTCTCTCTCTCTCTCTCTCTATCTATCTATCTATCTATCTCTCTCTCTGTCTCATTCTCTGTTCTTCTGTCGAACCTTCCGCCCCACTCTTCTTCGGCGCGACGGTGGTGGTGCAATTTATCGTATTAACAAATTACCCTCTCACCTTCGGCTCTCTTAATGTATGCGCGGCGCTTTAAGCGGGCGCCGCGCGAGTACACCAGCGTACTTCGCGCGTCTTCGACTTTCTCCACCCACACGCGCTCGCAATACGTGTGCACACATATTGCGATCGTGAGATGTAGACGGTGTATACTTCTATGGGCAAGCCGTGTCTCACGCGGACTGGTGGTCACGCGTGACCTTTCGGGCCTCCGGAATGCCTGATCTCTAAGTAACAATAAGAAAGAGAGAGAGGGAAAGAGAGAATTTATTATCCAGGTCTGGACCGAACATCCTTCAGACCATACAGCAAAAAATTCGTCAAACACAACAAATGTAATAATGATAATAATATTAATAGTGACACACACACACACACACACACACACACACACACACACACAAAAGAAGAAGAAGAGGCCGAAAAGAGAGAGGGAAAAAAATAAGTAAAGTATATACCAATCTACGATCTTGTCACATCAGTCTCAATGAAAACATCAAATACTTTTCGTTTAAAACTACAAATTTTATCAGCTATCCTAACATTATCGAGAAGGGAATTCTATAAACACGTAATTTTCACCTGAAAAGAGTTCATAAAGTAGAAAAATGGCCCGGTGAATTTCGAAAGAAAAGAAATTCGCGAATCCAATGCATTTAGTCTAAGGACTCTTTGAATTTTCTGAATCGCTTTTATATTGGAAGACACACGATCGTGTATTTATTAGCCGGTCAACTGTGAAATTTAGCTTTAAAAGTCCTTCACAGAATAAAATAAATCGTAATTAAAATGAAAGGACGATGAGTATACACGTCCAACGCAATTCAAATAGTTCCATAATAAATTTGACAAAGAAATCAAAGCAAAACGTAAAGGATTCAATTTTTTTTAATCAAAAAATTAACAATTGATTGTGAAAATCATAGCAGGCTTTTTATTATTCACAACCGGTATACACCAAAACCTAACCGTGCCAAAATAAAAATTCGAGTTGAAGCGTGTACACGACGAACGCAGTTAACTGGTTAACGCACGCTTGCAATATTTAATTCTATCGTCGATTATTATTTTGTATGCAACGGAAAAATCCTTCGTATTTACAGGGTCCTTATATTTACTTCGAAAGTCGCAGCGTCTCCACGGGCCACTGCACGAGGTCTAATAATTTCAATATTCCGGTGGAAGGAAGATTAAAAAAGAACAAAAGGATTAGAGGGGTGTCATCGATACGAAGCTGTTCTCGTGGCTCGAGAGGAGGTCCTTAAATTTCCAAGCGCCGCCAAGGCAAGGTAATAAAAGGATAAACGTTCAATTACTCGTGCAGTCGGGGGTAATGGTCGAGACGTCGCACGATCGCGTCTTTAATCTTCTCGATTACTCTCGGCTCCCCTCGTGATCGATTATTGGGTTACAGATTAAACTGTATCGCGTTTCGCTCTCTCGCGTCAAGATGATTTTGTGTGAATTTGACCTTTCGAAAGCTCCACAGGCCCCAGACGATTTCGACACGAGGATCGATCTTTTTCCGACGCACGCTGGAAAATAAAGGGGCGGACAATTGCACGAAGGGGAGAGTCTAAGGGCCATTGGAAACAGCTGATCGTACTTGAATTTGAATGGTTAACAGCGTCACCAGAAGGAGGAGGTTGCCCCAATTTGGTCCTTGTATCGTTCGGCTGTATATAATTGCACACGAGAAATTTATGAGAAATTTTTATTTGCCAATTGAACTTGACGATGAGAAGCTTTTCGATTCGGTGACAGTGAGGGACGGTCTACTGTCGAATTAAGATTACTTTCACTTCGCGAGAAAAATGGAAAATTCCAGCAAGGAGGGTACATGGAAATCGAACGCTCACATTTGTAAACATCGTGAGCAGAGATTTTCTCGCAGCAACCTCATGATTTACTCGCATTTCTCATGGACGATTGCAAAATTCATTCACTCGCCAATGGCAACGGGTAAGCGTATCCGGAGAATCGAAAATCATAATGGAAAATCCCTCGTTGAAATTAAAGCGTCACGTGATTGCGAAAATTCGCTGATCGACGCGGCCACGCTTTTCGAAATTTCATAATTCACGCTCACGAGCACGCGAGATGAAAGTTAACGAAGCTTTTGCAAAATCCGGCGTGTTAAAGGACCCGTAATATTTATAGGCGTGACGCGTAACACGGTGGCATGTGGGTTACGGTGTTACGAAGCCTCGTCAACAACGAAAGCACGTTTCGTCCGTGATATTCATGTTACAAATCCCATCGATGCGTTTTATTTCCTCCATTCGACGCCGGGCGTAAATTTCCGCATTACGTACCCCCATTTTCGAAGCACACGCGCGAAAATTAAATTGAGCACAACTCGATGAATTCCGAATATCATCGTGCCTGCAAGTTTTAAATTGCGAGCGACGACCGCGTGCCAATGCGCGAGGGCAAATGACAAAATTGGATTACGAAATCGCGTAAAAGAGAACCGACTCGAAAAAACAAACGTACGCAATCTCATTTATTTACCAAATCGCGTGTCACTGGAATCGTGAAAAATTCGCAAACGCGAATACGCGCAAGCACAGCCTACTGCAATTTTCTCAATTATCGCAAAAGCGTTGTCTACACCGTTAAAAAATAAGCTAACCGTGCAAGCTACGTCGATCCCAACACAATTTTCTCTCTTTACCAAATAACCATTCCTTAACTCTGATGTAATCCTGACGTTGAGCAGAAACCACTCCAGAAATCAGTCGTCTACAATACCCTTAGTTCATCCACCTCGCGATCCAAAGAATCGACGAGAGCGAGATCGTAAAAAATGAGAGAAATGGATTGACGGATCCTACGCTTTATTTACGACGTTATTTCCGTAGATTCCGCGAGAGAGGCCGCCGCGCGTTCTCTCGCGGTGGCAATTTGGTCGCTGGGCCGTGTTACTTGCTAGCCCCGGCCGATGTAAATGCAAATACAAATGCGTTTAAACTGGCTCGTCCTCAGCTCTCTCGTTCTCTCTCATTTTCTCTCTCTCTCTCTCTCTCTCTCTCTTTCTCTTTCACTTTCTCACACACACATACGCGCGCACACACACCGTTCTCCTGAAGCTCTCCGCCTGGGCAGAGCCGTAACCGTTAATCCGTACCGCAACTAACCGCGCTCAAATGTGTACACGGTAGGAGGAGGACGAGGAGGAGAAGAGGAGGACACGTAGAGGCACGAAGAGAGTAGCCTTCAAGCTCGGCCATACTCTTCCGGCTGACGCTGATGGTGCCTCTTCTTCTTCATTATACCCCCGGTGATCCTGACTACGTTGTTAGCTCCCTCCGGGGTAGGCACGACTCTCCGTGGTATCGCGTCAGGTGCGGAGACAAACGGCCAGGCTAATTTCTCCGCTGTGTTTTGGTATTTTAATTGGACGCCCGGTAAGCGGAACGAGCCGACCGACCGACGCGATCGTCTCGTACCCGCGTCGACTGAGCTTCGAACGAAGTGAAGCTCGTGTGCTGCTCGGACAAATCGTTTTTTTTCGATTTGAAAAAAGAAAAGAGACGTTGCACGTCGAAGTTGGAGAGTTTGAAAGGTGAGGTTTGATAGGTACTTACTGTGAAAAGTGCATGAGATTTCGTCGAGTTTCGATGAAGGTGTAAGCAGAATATGGGTTCTTCGTAAAATCGGGGATAAATGCAGAAAGTGTTTCAAGGGATATTATGACCAGGATAACCAAATGTAAAAGTAAGGGTTTTTTGAGCGTGTAGTACCGGAGAACTAAAGAAGGTAGAAAATTGCTATTTGGTGTTTTATTTTAGTATGCCTAGAGAATTCGAAAAATACGTAACAAGCGAACGCATAATAATTTAATTATTGTCTGTTCTATTCTTACGCATTTTTCGAATCCTCGTGACATACTAAATGCCAAATTGCAAGTTTCGTAGTTTCTGCAGTTCGCCGACAGTTGTTTTTTTTCATTCTCTCGGGTTACTCTGTGCTCTGTGGCTAGTTTCGAGTAGTGCAATTAAATTAAACCTGCTCTGATAGTAAAATCTTTTTCTAAGGTCGTTTACTGCGCGCGCAAGGCCAGACGCGTAAATTCTCTCTGCGATCGATTCTCACCACTGGCCGGACACTAAGTCGGAACATTATCCCTTTTCGAGGAGCCGTCAGAAACGTTCGGCACGAAAGTCCATTTCTTACGATTGGCTTTTCTCGTGCCTGCGAGAGGAGAGGTTCCTCTTGGCGCGTGCAAAAGGAAAAATCGTCCTCTCGATCCTTCTCTCTTTCTCTCGAGACTAGCTCGTCTCTCACCTTGGCGCGAAGAAAAAAAAAGGAAAAGTCGCCTCGTATATACGAATCATATCCCGACGTGTCTGGCGACGACAGGATAAAGAGGCGCTCCTACACGCACTTACGTCACGTCCTTCGATTCCGGTCTGCAGTTCCACCCCACGGCCACGCTCTTCCTCTAGGGCCCTTTTCTCTTGCCCTTTTTCATTCTCTCTCTTTCTCTTTTCATCGCTCTCTTCATCGCTTTCTTATCTTCTCCTCTTCCTCCTCCCACGCTTTCATCTCTCTCATTCTTCCACGTTCCGCCCGCACACGGGCTCCTCCTCTCACACCTCCCGGCATCCGGTGCGAGACCATTCGCCCCGTTATCAGGACCGTAGCTCCGGCCGAGATAAGGCACGTCGGACGTGGTGCGCGCCCAACGGCATAAATTGTTTCGAGGGCACTCGCCGATCTCGCGCCCGATTCGCGAATGGGAGCCAGAAGCGTGGAAGGAGCCCGCGGGTTATAAAGGACGAGAGAGTAAAATCAAGAGAGAGAGAGAGAGAGAGAGAGAGAAGAATCAGAGAGAAAATAAGAGCGTGAACAATAAAAGCGAACGTTCGTGTTGTTCGAGCCCTTTTCTCACCGCTTGTCGCGAAAGCAAATGTCTCTTTCCACTCTCCTTCTTACTATCGTTCTCTTTGGAGAACTCCTTGTATCCAAAGTCGATCGCTCGTCGATGCGTTTAGAACGAGTTAGAGAGAAAATGGCGATACAAATCTCGACGCTTGTTCTGCCGTAGCTGTCGCGAAGGCTGAAAGAGAGTGGAGGATAAGATGAAACGAATGATTATCTTCTCTCGCGTCTCTTGCTAAGAATCGTTTTTAGAGTCGTCGTTAAAGTCAATGTATCCTCTCGCAAGTTGCTTCTAAACATTCGTGGTCGAAGTGGAATGCGATCGGGAGAAGTTGTCATTTAAGTCGTCATTTATTGTCGTTTGGTCATTTTAGAATTCAAAACCGATACTTATTACAATCTAATTGTAACTTCTTCTTTGAGAAGGAGGTAAGGGATAATCCCTAGAGGAATATTCTTCGAGCACCTTTCTTCTACACTCTCTCTTGTACACTTACACCTCGCGCCTCTTTGAATTTCAGCACCAACGCGTTTTGCATTTGACTATCGTCCGACTAATATCTCAAAAATAATCGTTCATCCACGAATTGTAATAATATCCTCTCAGGCGCTCGCATTATAATATCTCAGGGCACTGGAACGCGTTAATTTCTCCCTATCGCTTCTTCTCTTCCCTCTCACTATCATTTTCTCTATTGAATAACTCGCGAATATTCCAAGCGCGAGCGTTTCTCCCACCCTGCAGGAAGAATGTCACGGTTAACGCGTGAATTCTGCTCGCGAAAATCTGCGAGTCGAGGCGGCAAGAGGGGGCGCGAAATTCGAAATTTATTTCGGTACGCGCGAGGAGAGGCGAAACGAACGGCGCTCCTGGCGAATGAGAAACGTTTGCAGAAATCGTCGAGAGGAATTTCGTTGGGTGTATCGTTGCTCGAGCGAATGGAGGGTGTAAAAGAACGGAAGTGACGTAGGCACCGACGAGGGCCCGCACAATAAAAGGGCCTCTCCATTGGCCGACGTGTTTTCAAGCTTGCCGACTGGTGCCAGAAGTCGGAGAAGGTTGAATCTCGACACGAGAATCTCGAGATGATTTCACCATGCTGCTCTCTCTCGTTTATCGATCCTTTTTATTTAAAGTCCTCGTGAAAGGCGCGAGCTCGGCGTGGCTCGACGCGTTAAAGGCCGTCGTTACTCATAATTAGCGCCGAATCGGCGAGGCGCTTTTACGCGAATGAGTAAAAGCACGCGTTCGTGACGAGGGGCTGTTAAAGGCGAGTGCCAGAAGGCGGGAGGAACGGTGTTAACGCGCGCTTCTAACGTCGCATGCGGCTGGAATTAAGGTGAGAAATAAAAAGGGCAAGATTGTTTCGCGCCGTGGAGAAATCGATGGAGCATCGTTAAGCGGCTATCACTTGTAGGGTCACGAATTTAAGCTTTCTTCCCAGCGCGTTTCCTCACTCGGTGATATTTGCTTTCGTCGGATGATATAGGAATACTCGTGGAAATTTTATTTCCTTAAAAGACTTGAGCCCAAAACTCCACCGACTCGTTTGATGCATCATTCGAATTCACCCACGATATCATCCAGTGGGATTTCGAAAATTCTCGAATCGATATTATCGAGTACCGCGAATGGTCCGCAAATTTAATTTCGACTCTGCGCGGTGGTGAAGCGAAATCAAAAACCGCTCGGCCACACTTCGTTGATGAATAAACTTTTTTAGCTCGCGCGAATAAACGAGAGACACGCCCTCCCTGGCTATTTCTGCAAAGGCATAAAGAGGAACCCGGTGAGGGTTGGAGGAGGTAGAGGAGGAGGACAGTGAATCGCTTTATACGGAGGAAAAACGAGGGACAAATGGAGAGAGTAACTGCATCAGTAAATAAGACCCTTGAGAATGGAAATCGGGGGTACAATCGTGGCCAGGTACATGCATATACATACATTAAACATAATATACACGTATGTACAAGAGTATGTACGCTTTCTTGATTTCGAATGAAACGTCGAGTGGCACACCGTCACGAACAACGTGAATATTACACGTATGTAACCTGTATATGAGAATTATGCAACATTTTCTTGATTTCGAATGAAACGTCGAGTGACACACTACTAAACTGAGAAAATTGTATTCTTATCTTAAGAATTTACCACTTAAGTTTAGAATATTTCCTACGAAAATAAGCAGCAAGAGGATCTTCTTAATTTAAGAGTAGAATGTTCTAAACAGATTCCTCTAATCAAATATTCTTAACAGATATGTTTATCAGATATTCTTAACATAACCTGGTAAACAATTTGTATGGATATATTTCGTATATAATTATTGGAAACAAAACTCTTAATGAAACGCTTCACTCTTTATATTGTCGATAATTACATTATCCATATCTTGAAATCAGAATCGGTTGAGAAATGTAGTCACGAGAGAAGGTTACAATTCATATATACATGTATTTCTATCACTTGTAAATATCTCCATTAAGTCGCCCAAATCTTCTTCTAGCCACTTTGTCATTTCCTTATCCATACTTTTTGCACGACACAGCACACAAAATAATATAGTACTCAAAATTACGCAGAATTGCAAGAGGAACAAGATACAGGCATCGACATGTGCCGCACGCGATGTGTAACCTAACTTAATCGAATGCTAACACACATTGTGTCGCGACATTCAGATGGATTATTAAGAATATATTCCAAAAACCGTCATATCGATAAGAAAATATTCTTATCTATTAAGCATATCTATTAAGATGAATTATTAAGTTTGTATTTTAAGAATACAATCATTTCAGTGTATGAACAAAACGAATATTATTTCGTATCGTGTCTCGTAAACTACTGACTACGGAAGGAGAACAGAAACTTCAGCAGCTCTTCTAAATCAAAAGCTACGCGTTTAAAAAACGACAAGAATCGACTATCATAAAGAAAGAAAACTATCTCACGCTCTTCTATTAATATCGCAATCAATTTCTCACGCCCCGGGGTCCCGCTATCCTAGAAAATCTCGTTAGCATAATACTTCGGACCCTTATCATCGCGGTCTCGAGAATTTTGACGAGGGTTGGCCCCTCGGAAAATTTCGCGGACAAAGACACGCGATTTCTAAAGGTGGGAGAGGAGAGACGCGTTCGCGGAACGAACGCGAACCGCCGCCGCGGCGTCAACCGTCCCCACCGCCTCCGACATCGGCCGCAACAAAGGAGTCGAGATCCACAAAGAGGAATATTATTCCTGCCAGGCGAGTAATCCTACGGGCGAGTGCGAATATTTATTACCGTGGACGGCCGTTTAAACGCGGCCGGCTAAAGTGAAAACAATGGCGGATTTTCCGCAAACTGACTGGTGGTCAGGCCAGCTAGCGCGGACCGTAGGCTGATTTACAGGCGAGCTTTCTCTCTCTATCTTTCTATCTCTATCTTTTCTGTCTCTCTCTTTCACTCTATCTCTGTCTTTATATCATTCTCTTTCTCTCGTCCGTCTCATTTTTATCCACGAGCCGCTTTTCTCCACTATCCACCGCGCTTTACCAACGAATTTTTCCTCAGCCCCCTGTCTAACACAACTTCTGGCGGCAGGCTCTCACTACTCGCGCCACAGAAAAGTTGCCGTGTCGCACGGCCGAGAAATGCGAGGACAATAAAAATTGATACATCGCAGCAGTGGAAGCGCTGCTTTTGAAAAGGTGTACGAGGGAACGATTAATAATTTTTCTTCTCTCTCTATCTCGCACTATTCTTTTTTTCCACCCTTTTGTTTTCGTAACTTTCCGCGATGAGCGTCGCATGGGTGGAGGGTAAAGGCGGGTTGGAAAGTTCGCTCGTTAATTTACATGATTCCTCGTAACGGTACGTAATAACGGGCGCGTTGATTTGTGGTTATTATGTCCTTCGCGCCCGCGGCGAAAGGATTAATTACACGTTGACGATCCTCTCTCCCCCGCGCACGTGAATGAAAGGGTGAGGTGGATCGATCGTCGTCCAAGGTGCACGAGGCGCGAATTTTTATTATCGTAGAATATTTAAACCTTCGAATCTCTCTTCGTAAAATTATCCTTCCATCGTTATCCTTCCTTCCAAACGGAAACGCGATAATCCAAAAATCCTTCTCTACCGCTCTCTGCCTCTTTAAGAATAAAAAGTTCAATCCGAGACGGCAACAAAAGCTAGCTGAGAGGACCCATACTCTTTCCATTCTTCTACTCGTCGAGAGACGAAACTCCGTGCTACGGAGAATCCGGCGGAGTTCTTGCGTCGAAAAGGAGAAAAAAGGAAGAAGTGAGGAGAAAGAAGGAAAGGGAAGAAAAAAGTCGCGAGTCCTCCTCGCGACTAGAAGTGCATTTCTTCCTCGCGAATGTAAAGCCCTCCTCCTTTCCGTCCTTTCTCTCATTGCGGGCGGGCCTCTACTGCAGCAGGTTTAAGACCGCGCGCGCTCGTGACAAAACGGCGGAAAGGACGTTCCTTATTCCTTTGTCGCATAAAAGGAGCTTCTGATTCTCCTCGGTGAACGAGCGAGCTAGCGAGAGAAGGAAGCGCGCGCGCTGGGCCCCTGGAGCTTTACGCTCTTTTAGTCTTGTTTTAAAATATTTGGGCTTTATGAACGCGCCCGCGGGGTGCATAAATTATACGGTATTTCGTGCGACAGAGATGCAAAGGAGCGCGCGCATCGCCTCGGAATATAATGCTCTTCTCGTCTCTGGTCTCGAGCTTTTTCCCCACCCCGAATGGAAAACGCCACCCGTTGAAGCACGCAAATTGCGGTCCACGACGGATACCACGGGCCAAGGTGGTGGAAGGAGGTGCGAGGAGAATCTGAATGAAAGAACGAGCCGCTAAAAGGCTCACTCCTGCTAGGATTATCGCGGATCGATCTACGAAACGTTTCTCTCGTTATTGGATTTGCGAGCTGAATTGGAGATACGCTTGTGAGAAACTTTTGAGTAGATGTAGTTTCGGGTTGGTTCGTAATTTCGAAAATTTTCCGAATCCTTTTGCGGTTGTGATCAACGCGAAATTTCTGTACTTGTAGTTTCAGTTAAAATGCATAGTTTGAAAATCTTCGAAATCTTTTTGAAATGGTCGTCGGAAGAAATCCCCTACGAATAATTTCAGTTTGAATTGGCAGTTTTGAAAATTCTTAGAATTCTCTTACGTGATCAGCGCATCGATCGTCATAAGACATTTCTATAGATACACGCAGATTTGGTTTAAAATCAGAATTTGAAAAATTCTCCAAATCTTTTTGAAATGGCGTTTGTCATGATAAACGCGTCGGTCATCGAAAGAAATTCTCTACGTATAATTTCGGATTAAATTCGTAATTTGAAAAATTGTGTTCGTCGTCATCCACGCACCAGTCATCGTAAAAAATTTCTATAGATCACGTAGATTTGGTTTAAAATCAGAATTTTGAAAAATTCTCCGAATCTTTTTGAAATGGCGTTTGTCACGACAAACGCGTCGGACATCGGAAGAAATTCTCTACGTATAATCTCGGTTTGAATTCGTAATTTGAAAAATTGCGTTCGTCGTCATCAGCGCACCGATCGTCGTAAGAAATTTCTATAGATACACGTAGATTTGTTTTAAAATCGGAATTTGAAAAATTCTCCGAAATTTTTTTCAGATGGTGTTCGTCGCGACAAAAAATTCGGTCGTCGTAAGAAATTCTCTACGGACCTTGAAACATTATTTTTTAAACACCTCCTATAGGATAACGCGCGAAGTTTCGAAGGACCAAAGGTCCTTTCCTTCCTCGAACCTATTTATCTTCGTTCCAGGTGAATCGAGTGTAGATAGCAGCTCGACGATAAGCCTCGTACACCTAGGCTCGACTTATTCCTCGACAAATCGACGCGAATGGGTCCCTGGGCTTCTCGATTGATCGAAGCAACGAAACATTCGCCCCTCTTTTCTCCATCTCCTCTGCTTCTTTCTTCTATCTGTCCGCTTCTATTCGCTTCTGAACGCGCGGAAAAGTCTGTCGCACCGTGGAATTCCCCGACGGGCGTGCAGGTGCAATCATTTGTGCGTAAATGCGGAATATTCTTCTGGGTGTCGTCGCCCGAACAATTTTACCTCGGCCACCTCCTCTTCTCGTCCTCGACCTCCTCTCTTCTATCTGCCGCGACGTGTCGCTTCACACCAGACAGCACCGTAAACTTCGGCTTCGCGTTATTACGCGAAATCCCGGGAAATCTGCGCCGACGAATTTTCCAGCGGGAAAATATTCGAGGTACTGTTCGATTGGAGGACAAGAGGCGTCGCGCCTTATTCTATCCTGGAATCTACATAAGATTGGATTTTTCAGTATAATTTTAATATCGCGCGAATTTAATATCGCACCGGGCGCTTCTTTATTTTAAAATTGTGGAGAAGGTGGAGCGTTCAATTAACGCGCTCTCAATAAAAAATTCCTTACCCTCGGTATTCCTGTTGTCGGCTAATTGCAACGCCTTCGTTCCACCGCGAGTCTTCCCTCGTATTCTTCGAAGGCCCTCCCTCCTTCTCGGTGCACGACTCATATTCGACTTGTTTCATCCGAGCCCCCTTTTCTTCCATACGTCCGTCCGTCTGTCGCTTACTCGAGAGACAAGGCGCTACTACGAGGCTCAGAGATATTTTAATTGTCACCTCAAAGCGAAAGGGGCCTAATGCAAAAATTCTTCGTCCCAGCAGTGAATTACGAGGGGTTGTTGACGACTCGCTAATAACCTTGCGTAGCTTCCAGTCGCGTGAAAACTATATTTACAGTCGCCTCGATTTTTTTACCAGTGGAAGGGAGAGAGAGAGAGCGAGAGAGAGAAAGAGAGAGAGAGGCACAGTGAAACACGTGACACATAGATACATTTCAATTTTTCCGCGTCTATGGAATTTCCTTTCTAATTTCATATTTGATGCTCTTTTGACTTTGGACGAAACAACTTTTACTTGCAATACTTTCTCTTTCTCACTATTTAAAAAGGCGGTCCTTTACTCTTGATTCAATTTCACACTTTCTTATTTCTCAAGCATGCTGTAACTTATATCAACAGTCTGCCTACGTTTAGCAATTTTTCGAAGTAAGCAGAACTTTTAATAAAGAACGACTTCCTCTCTAAATACGAGAAATAAAAAAAAGTTTTCAGATATAGCTGAGTCCATCGACGAAATGGACACACTTTAGAGATGGAAAAGCAGATTTAAATAAATACAGAGACAAATCGATTTAGACAATAGAACTCGGGTGTCTCAATGCTAAATTTTCCCTTCTGTTAGTGGAAAAGGTCCTCGGAGAGTTCGCCGGTGCGCGTAAAAGGGTGAAGAAAGAAACGGTGGGTGCTCGTTAACACGCCCTTTCGTCGGACCTTTAAATCACACGGGGCCCTCGAAGCATCGAGAAAGAAACTTTACAACGTTCGAAGATAAAATTGGATTTGCCCACTGGTGGCCCACGATCCGCGTCGAGAGAAGCACGAAGAAGGACGGGAAGAAGAACTTCCAAGTGCTTTCACTGTACGGCATTGTCATTCAGAATTATTTCATGTCGAAATTGATCTCGAATGAATTTTTTTCCATTCGTCGCAGAACTGACCTGCTTGTGTGCATTTTAAACAAAAATAAATTTATTCGTATTTCATCCTAAGAGGACACTTAATGCGTAAATCAAACCGCGCATAATTTCTCTTGCATGCCTAGACCTTCTTATTTCCTTCGCTTTCGCGGCTGCCTCGTAGCTGCTTCTCTTCACAGTCGAGATCATCTCCCCGACAAGAATGTTCCCCGTGGTGACACACCGGTCACGCCGGACTAGTTACGAGAGGCGCGCAAGCTTTCGAAAAATTCCGCGTGCCACGGGGCCCTTCAAATTGATATTTACGACGTGATTAAATCGTCCGGCACGAGGGTGAGCATTAAAGAGCGGAAAACACGGGCAAATATTCTTCCACGCGTGTAAATCTGTTTAGTCTTTGTGCTACGTCGGCGTTCGTTAGAGAGTAATTGATGAATGTACTCTGCATTGAGATAATTCTTCCACGTTTTTAATGATAGAATTCAGAGATAATTGAGAAATGGTTAAGGGATATTAAACGAGTGCGTAGCCAACGAGAGAGATTGTGCTTGGTCGATTGTAAACAAACTGTAATAATTCCACGTATAATTCTCCAACGAAATTTCTGTAACAACAACTGGCCTGTTAAGTTCGTGGAATGAAAGCAACTTGCGAAGGTTGTTTACACTCAACGCTCTTGGAACGAAAAACACCGTGGCACGTTCATTAACGTCATCACTCTACCAGCACAGGTCCAACAAAATGAAATCAATTTCCATCGATAAATCGTAACGTTCCATACGGAAACTTCTAACGAAAATTGAATCTTTCATTTAGAAATTCTTCCTCGATGCTTTAATAATGTAGTTTAGGGATGATTGAGAAATGGTTAATAAATATTGAACGAAGTGCGTAGCTAACGAGAGAAATTGTGCTCGTTCTCTTGTAAACGAACTATAATAATTCCAGGTATAACTCTCCAACCGAATTTCTTTAAAAAAATTCCGCCTGTTAATTTCGTGGAATGAAAGCAACTTGCGAAGGTTGTTTACACTCAACGTTCTTGGAACGAAAAACACCGTGGCACGTTCATTAACGTCATCACTCTACCAGCACAGGTCGAACAAAATGAAGTCAATTTCCATCGATAAATCGTAACGTTCCATACGGAAACTTCTAACGAAAATTGAATCTTTCATTTAGAAATTCTTCCTCGATGCTTTAATAATGTAGTTCAGGGATGGTTGAGAAATGGTTAATAAATATTGAACGAAGTACGTAGCTAACGAGAGAAATTGTGCTCGTTCTCTTGTAAACAAGCTATAATAATTTCAGGTATACTTCTCCAACGGAATTTCTATAAAAAGATTCCGCCTGTTAATTTTGTGGAATGAAAATAACTTGCGAAGTTGTTTACGCTCAACATTTTCGAAATGAAAAACACGGTGGTGCATTCATTGCATCCTCTCTTTAACCGCCACAAATCAATAAAATAGAATCAATTTCCATCGATAAATCGGAACGTTCTATGTGGAAGCTTCTAACGAAAATTTAATCTCTCCTTCGCCCTTCACAATAATTCAATATCTTTCCAGATATTTTTCTCCTTGTTTGAAAAATGAGTTCTCACGTAGTCTCGCCGACAATTTATTCTCAGAGACCACCTGTATTCCTCTGAGGGAGAACTAACCCACGCTCGCTTTTCATCTTCATCGTCGAAGGATGGTTCTGAAGGAATCTACCGCGAAGGAGTCGATGAAAAATAATTTGCTCCGAGAGTCGAGAAGGAAGTTCAGTGCCACTTTTCTGCGGTAGCAGTTCACCTCATAGAATGAACTACTTTAATATCGCGTCGTACCGCCTACTTCGTATGCATGCCGTGGCTCGAACCTTCTCTCTCTCTCACACACACACATACACACACACACACACTCCTTTCCTTTTTCCACATTTTTCACACCGTCCAGAAACGGCCCCCGTTCGTAACCTCCATGGACAGGATCGTCCGCGTTCTCTGAAGAAAAAGAACGAAGATGGAAAGAAATCCCGTGACAGAATAAAAAAATTAAGTTCACGATTGACGTCATAAATTTAAGCTCGCAATTGTCGTCATAAATAATAAACGTTCGCGCGTCATTCGTTATCCCAATGATCGAAATTATTTCATAAAATTCCATGGGTTTTTTAGCACTATTTCTACCAGAGGTGTCAAAAGACACCCTCTCAAATTGTATGTTAAAACAATTTTCCAAGTTGAATCATTGTTTCTCAATTACTTCTTTCACAATTCGTATATTAATTATTACATTCGTTTAGCAGTATAGTTATCCTGCAGCTCATCCTGGACCCAAGAAGACACTTCTTGGTCGAAATAAGTGTATACACTGAGAGAAAACAATGGTTGGGTTTACTATAATCTCACTATATTTTATAGTTAAATTTGGCGTCAAACATATTTTTATAGTTCACTTAACCATAGAAAATATAGTAGAATGAACGATTTATACAAACGGTTATACGATTAACTATTACCTTTGTTCTCGTTACCATACGTATAGTAAAGTCTGCTATGTGAATATAGTTAGTTCTATCACTATGTATGAAATATTCTGGTAATATTAACTATATAAAATAGTTACTTTTCTTACCATTATATATTTTCAAGCATACTATATTTTTAGTTGAAATAACCATAATTTTTGGTAAAAACATAATATAATTGGTTATACTATGCCTCTATCGTAATTATTACCGACATTATGGTAATATTTACCATAAATATGATATTTCCAACTATAATTTTGTTACTATGCCATTATAGTTAGATATATCATATACTTTTCTCTCAGTGTACAAAATTGCGGTAGAAATAGTGTTAATCGGTAGAATACGTAAGTCTCGCAAAAAGATTCTCCATCGCGAGTGCATTTGCATCCTCCTGGAGGATCCTTTTCGCTTTTGGCAGAGTGCAAATGAACAGTCCAAGAGTACACAAGTGAACTGACCTTGTTAAGAACGCCCGGAGGAGTTCGAGACGTGAAGGTTCGATGGAACGGAAGAGCTGAAGGCGACTGAGCAAAGAGGAATCGAAGAGCCGTACCCTCTACCTACGATTGCCTTTAATAAAAAGCGTTCGCAGGCGACGACCAAGTTGAATAATAGAGAGAGCCTTCTGGGCGACGTTCGACGAGAACGCGAGAGCGTCGCGACGCCCTCGTCTCGCAAAAGGAAGTTTCGACGAATAAAGAGAGGACGCCAGTAAACTCCACGGTTATTGGCACTCTAAGAGCAGGTGTTCCGAATGATTTCTCCTGGGAGCGGGCCACCTCGTCGTCGGCCGTGATTCTTTTATCCCCCTCGTGCGTCGAAGAATAGGGGTGGAGGAGAAGAAGAACCGGAAGAGAGTCAGACGCGAAGAGATTAGCTGGACAATTCCTCGCTTTTCATCGCGTAGCAGCTGAGACCGAACGGGGGAAGATGCGAATTAAAATGCGAATAATAAAGAGAAACTCGTGAAAGTAGGGTCGATTTTAGGGCTTATCGAATTATATGTATAGAACGTTTGTTGCTATTCGTCGCGAAAGAAGCTGCGAATGAAAAGAGAAGTGGCAAGAAACTCGGACGTCAAACTGTATGCCTACTTTAAAGGAATTCAAGTCACCTTGTATGAAGCGAATATCTCTTGCGAGGTAACATGCGAGTTAGAAGAGAAATATCAAAGAAACTCGGACATCAAATCGCATTCAAAGATCATCATATCCTAGAATCTTCCCCTTAAGGTGCGTTTACACCAAACGAACAAAGAGCTAGAGCTAGAACAAGAGCATTCTTTCTTGATCTTTTAGTGTAAACGGAAGCTCCTTTTCAGCGTTTATACCAAAATATCAACGAGCAAGAATGAGAACCAAGAACTAAAATTCTTACACAATAGATGTTTAGATCAGCCGAACGAATGCTCATTGCTCGAACGCTTTGGAGAGACCGCCCCGTGGAGCGAGCACGTCCGAATACGCAAGAACGCTCTAAGTAACTGTTCGCACGCTCTAGTGCCGTTTACATCAAGCGAGCGAGCATTCTTAGAATATTCCATAGAATCTTTGTGAACGCAGGCAGAACAACCAAAGAATGCTCTACGTCTGTTTACACTAAAAGAATTTAATAGAGTAGGGATAGAATGAGCATTCGCTCGTCTGATGTAAACGCACCTTTACGAAGCAACCTACGAATTAAAACAGAGCAAAAAAAAACTCGGTCACCAAACCGAATGCTTCTCTAAAGAAATTCAAGCCACTTCGAATCCTCGAAACTTCCACTCACCCTCGTGTACCCTAAATTACCTTCGTCCGATAGTATCTCAACTATGCCGAACGCGACGAAAACACCAACGAATCTCATCCTGTTTTCAGAGCGTACTCCCACGACTACGATGTACTTCTTGCAACAGCGATCCGTCTCGAAGGGAATAAGCATAAGAGGACCACAGTGGTAAAGGATACATCTTTCTCCCTCTCTGAGCGCACTCTTACCGATCGACTCGCGTCCAACGAGAAACTTTACCTCAAGAACCCACGGCGTCTGTGTAGAATCTGTCGAGAGAATCGATTGGCCGCCCCTACCCCAGAAGAACTATCTTCGAGATCGACATAAAGTTTCGGCGTCTAAGCGTAGGTAGTGGGATCCACCGGTGGACTGGCATGACGTGGATCGTGTCATTTCGGACGATTCGTTTTCTCGTTCTCGCGCTCCGCTTCGCCCCGTGGAGGAGCACGAGGACACGAAAGAGTCGGGCACGTAGGTGGAAACACGAACTTCCAGAGAGAAGTGTTCTGTCCCCGACGACGACGTGTCCACTGTGCGGTACCCGGGTACGATCATAAATTCACAGCATGCGAGCTCGAGAGAACGTGTCTTCGTAAAATCGTAGATCGAAGATTGCGAGAAAACGAGAGTGAGGGAGAGAGAGAAAGAGAAATAATTAAAGAGAAGAGGCTGCTGTGAGAGGTAAGAGCAAGGTTCACTTTCCTCTTAAGAATTATTCGATTAGTAATAAATATTGTATGACCGTAGAATTCTTCTCTCTTTCTCTTCCAACATTTTACTTATTTATACGGTTACTTTGCTTCTATTTTATTTCATTGATAGAACATTTTTAGGTATGGTACTGTCTGCTAACCTAACTTGGGATCTGTACACTCGGGCATGCTTTAAAAAGATTTTCGAGGTGGTGTACATGCTTAAATTAAACAGGAACGTTCTGTTCGAAAAGCTTGGAAAAACATTGATGATCTGTTTGATATTTCCATTAAGGGGGAATTACCGTCTAGAAAATTCAAAAATTCGATTTTTTTTTTTTGCATTTTATTATAGTTTGGGGTTTTGAGAATGTGTCTCGAAAATATTAATTTGAAATTCGTAGAACTCCCATAGTTACAGAGCCTTATATCTGGATCGTTGTTTATTGTTTACCCAGTATACCGGCTTGGTGAATTTCTTTTGTTATCGCCCCCCTATCTTGTTTTGAAGCTGAGGAAGGTGGTCTTTATGGTGCCGGACAGTTGATTAAAGGTAAGTTACTCAAATCGGTCGTTATCCCCCGTAAGTTCACCCGTATAGGTGCTAAATGTATGGCAAACTTTAAACGCGTTTTTCTCGGAATGACATTTTTCAAGACGGGCGCACGTTTTTCTCAAACACCATTGAACCGACTGACTTGCGGTTTGGCACACATATTAAAGGAACCTTTATTTATGGTTGGAACTAGGATTATACTGATAGCTTGAAAATTTCAGTTCCAATCTAACGTTTTGGTTGAAAATTTGTCGGAAAAATTGAATTTTGATTTTTAAACAGCTGTGATTTCGATAAAAATATTTGTACTTGCTTAGTTCTAGTTCGGACGATAATTACACTCATATAGATTGGAAAAAAATTAGTTTTTTGTTTCAGGTAACTAGAATCGCCACAACCCGTGCGCCCGATTGGACGAGTGCTCACGCCGCGACCTGCATAACTTGTATACATTTTAAGAGGAGTATTTCATAAAAATTTGCGTTGCTTGTTTAAACATGTCTTAATATGAGTGAAAAATCCCGGCACTGTAGGTTTGATAGTTTTCGCAAAATTAATTCCAAAATATTACTTAAAAACACGCTTCTAGACGGTAGTCCCCCCTTAATAGATTACTGTTGCGTAGTGGTCGAGAACGTGTCTGCGAAACTGAGCGGAAAGATTGACGTGAAATTCCCGCGGACGTTATTTTTCTGGATATTTAGGATGTCAAGAGCAGATACATACTATCTCACGATTTGTGTCGTCTTTATAATTTTAAGAACGCGCACGCCTGGTTATCCGAACAGCTTATTTACATATGTGGGTTCTATTAGAGGTGGACAAATGCGGCTTCCAACCTGCAATTTAGTTCTACCGGTATGCAGAACGCAGGGGCGTCACTTTATGGAATAACTTGCCGGACTCAACCAAAGAATATTAAGGATCACAGTAGTTTCAGACAGAAAGTCTTCTTATTGTATAGAGAACTATGGACCCTGTAGCGTCATTTCATTTTTATCTCGTGTTACATTATGTTTTTGGCTCTTGGTTTTTTTCTTTTTCAATTTATTCTACTCACCGACACCGTAGTGCATCATTTTTAACACTAGAACTACCAAGCCGGTCAAAATGACTGGTCAACAAAAGAAGATTCCATATGAATACAAAAGTAAATGGCAGCTCAGTGATAAAATAAACGCTCTCCCTGTTAAAATGAGTGGTCAACAAAAGAAGTTTCCATAGGAAAACCAAAATTGGTAGTTCTAAAGTTAAAGAGAAATTCTTGTGAAAAATTGACGCACACTGAGAGAAAGTTGGGTTTACTGAAATGGTTGGGTTTACTATAATCTCTCTATATTTTATAGTTAGATTTGACGTCAAACATATTTTTATAGTTCACTTAACTATATAAAATATAGTAGAATGAACGATTTGTAGAAATGGTTATATTATTAACCGTTACCTTTGTTCTTGTTACCATATGTATAGTAAAATGTGCTATGTGAATATAGTTAGTTTTATCACTATGTATGAAATATTCTGGTAATATTCAACCATACTATATTTTTAGTTGAAATAACTACAAATTTGGGTAAAAACATAATATAGTTGGTTATACTGTGCCTCTATCGTAATTATTACCGACATCATGGTAACATTTACCATAAATATCATATTTCCAACTATAATTTTGTTACTATGCCATTATAGTTAGATATATCATATACTTTTCTCTCAGTGCACCCGGTCATTTTGACTGCTCGGTACTTCTAGTGTTAAAGTAGGGCGCTCTAAAGGGACTCGGTTCCTGAGTGACAAAAATATACATATCCGTTCGTTCCTTCCGTCCTTCTATTCCAACATTTAACTTATTCATCCCATTATTAGTTCCTTTCGATTTTATTTAATCGTTCACTCACAAGGACAACAATATCAATTCGCTAAAAATATAAGAGATTCACTTGTCATTCGACAATAAGACTTGACAAGTTTTATTCTCATCAGAAAGTAGCACGGGCAACGATGAACACAGAACGGGCGCGTGCAGCATGCGTGACGAAATGAGAGTAGAAGCACGACAACGGCACCCGGTTGGATATTGAAAGTTCTAGTAGAAAATGCGCGCCGCCGCAATTCAATTCCGCGGACATTAAGCTCATCTTTCCCGGCGTTGCAGGCTGTCAGTCCGCGGCGGAACGATGCAATATGGCAGAGAATTAAAATGCAACGAGATTTCGCCGCGAAGGAGGAGACGATTAAAAGCGAGCGCGAGTCACAACGGAGACCCACCGTCCGACTCTCGTCTTCCTCTTTACTCCAACTCCTTTTTTTCTCTCCTATCTCTTTTCCTTTCTGCCGCTCGCTCTCTTCTTTAATGTAAATTAATAAAATCCAAGTGCAAAACGGACGCGGCAGCGGACGAGGGACTCGGGGGTAATTTATGCTCGCGGTCGTAGGGTTGCTTTGGCCCATAAAGCAAGATAAATACGCTTCTCCCTTCCCATTTCTCGACGCTCACCCTTAAGGGACCTGCACACCGATTTCTCGAACGCGCCAACGCGCGAGATCTCCGAAGCAAGCAGTCGACAGAAAAAATTTCAATGAGATTCTTTCCAGAGAACGATGCTCCTGCAGAGAGGATCGTTGGTTTCCGAATGGTTGGAGAAATTTGTAAATGGAAGTAACGAGAGAATAACTCGGTGACTGAACGCGACCTAAAAGAGGGCGCGAACATGCGCCCAGAAGCTTCGCGCGCGAGCTGCAAGCTGCAAAAGCACGCTCGTATATCTCGCGCAGTTCAGGTGCCTGGCCGAGAATATGAGAGATATGTTTACTGCCCGCTCCCCACTCGTCCGCCATTCCTTTCTCGTTTTTCTCTCGGCCACTTTTTTCTTTTCCACGTGCCATCGGCCGTTTTCCGTCCATTGAGATTTTCCAGAATTTTCACGCTTAGAGAGAGATGGGATGTCGTGACGGTGAGAACGAGAGGAAAATTCGAATTGCAAGAAGATCGAAATTCATTCGGTCCATCTGCTCGCGCGTTCATGTGGAGGAAAGAAAAGAGATGAAAATGAAAGGAAAAGTAAAATCGTAATTCGCTAAAGTTTTCGCGTGGAAAATGTCCTCGTGTGAAACAAGAGGTGAAGAGATGTGGAAAAGGAAGAAAGAGAAGGAGAAAGATGTTAGTCGCCAAAAGTGCCCTCGCATTTCTCCACGCGTTTCAGGTATGCTCCCGAGGGATACGTTTGTTAGTCCCTCGGTGCCCCGCCTCCAGTCTTCTTTCTCTTTTTCTAGGATCCACCTTCACGCCGCTTGATCATCTACACCTCGCGCAATTTTGCCTGCGGCACAACCGGACGCGAGAAGAGCGCCTGGCACGCGCTATTTTTCATCCACGCTCGGAAAATTGTTTTTCGCGCGAGCGCACCGCGAGCGTGTAGAACGAGGTCGATATCGGAGAAAAAGAGATTTTTCTATTCACGAGCAAGGCCTCGAGAGGCTTGCGAGTTCAACAGAGTCTCCCAGAACTCACATCAAGTATAATACAAACGTGTGTAGATGAAAATGAGCGCTTGTCCGAGAATATCTTGAATGCAAGGACTCGTTGGAGCATTATTTTGAAAATCAACAGAATGTTATCAGAAATTCCACGGTCTCTTGGAAGAAACGAAAGAATATTATCAGAAATTTCACAATTTTCTAGAGAAATAAAAGAAAACGAATTCTCTTCTAACGTATTTCTTGCGCAAAAAACACCACTTTACAAATCTCTCTCTCCAGGAAGAGACTTCTTTTCAGAAGCGAGCCGTCATCGAACCTATTATCACCCAGAATACTACAAACACAAGTATCGTTACAATCGAAAGACGAACCCGTTGAAGAAACACGAGAATGCACTCTCTCGGCGTAGAAAAAACAAACGAAAAAGAAAAACAAGCACTTGGAAAGAAACAAATTCTCGCTCACTGGCGAATGACGACGATCGTCGTCGATCCGTCCGTCGGTCTGTGTCCTCCATTCATCACGTTTTCCGAAAGTCCTTCGTCCCCTTCTTCCTCCTCTACTGATTAATGATACCGCGCGTCTCTTTGTCGGAGATCGAACGATTCGTCGTAGTGCGCCGAAATTTCCTCGCGTGGTCCAACTTGGCCGTTAATTCGCTAGGATACGTCCCACGAAGACGTTCGTCTTCCCGACGTGGAGGCAGAGCAAGAGAGGTGGTGGAGGAAAGAGGAGAAGATGAGGAGAAGAGGCTCTCGGGGGCAGCTTCTTTCAATCAACGTCGATTAATCTCGATTTGGTCCACGCTCCCTCCGATCTTTTGTTCCCTACGTTTTCTCCATTCGTCCATTCCACCGCACTTTTTCTTCTTCCTCTTCTTCTCGTTCTCGAGGTTCTTCCGTTTCTTTTTTTTCCCCTTTCAGCGCGCGCAACAAGGATATCGCGTAATTATTCATCAGGGTCTTTGCCTAATTCCCGCTCGTTAATCACTCACCGTGGTAGAAGAGGAAGAGTAGCTGGGTCGACGACTCGCAAGATCGGACGATTCTTTTTCCTTTAGTTTCTCTTCTCCTTCTTCTTCTTCTTCTGCATTCGGCTGGAGGCTTCTTCCTTATTGAATCGTCCGCCTCGACGACGATATCGCGCGGGACGGGGCCGATCATTGGACGCAGCGGGTGTTTCTTTTGTCTACTGATCCAAGAGATTTTCGCCCCGGGAAGTAAGCGGCTCCCACGATCTATTTTAATTAATCTTTCCGTGGACGCGAGTGAGCCGTGAGATTTTACGGTTGCAAGTAAATTTGCAGTTTTATCGGACACCAAAGATAGGATGATTTTATTGGAGAAATAAGTAGACGTTGTTGAACGAATATTTCAACAAGTTAATACGTTTCATCGTCTGGCGATGCCTGCGCGTTAAATATCGAAAGATACTAAATAATCCACGAGTCTCTCACGATTAAATGTTCTAATTCGAGTTTTCGTGGTCGAGAAATTTTCTCGATATAAGAAAATGTTCCTTTTCCTTGAATACTAGAGATAGGATGATTTTATTGGAGAGATAACTAGCCGTCGTTAAAGGAATATTTTAAGAAGTTAATACGTTCCATCGTCTTTCAATGCGAGCGCGTTAAATATCGGAAAATACTAAATATTCCGCTAATCTCCCGCGATTAAACATTTTAATTGATCGAACACCGAAAGCACGATGATTCCGTTGAAGAAATAAGTACCCAGTTGTTAAAAGAATAATTTAACGAGTTAATACGTTCCATCGTCTTCCAACGTCTGCGTATTAAATATCGAAAAATATGAAATATCCCGTGGCGAGCGTAGTGAGCGCGAAATTTAATTACCTTCCACCGAAGAATCGTTCGGTAGGAGAAAGTTATATCGAGGACCTCCTCGTCTTTCTCTCTCTCAAGAGGTGGCACGCAAAACTGGCAAGCGCGAATTTTTATTCCGATGCTGACGCTTGATACAACCCCATGGGTCCATGAGCACGATACACAGTCTCGATCCGGTTCTCAGTTCTCAGCGCGCAACCTCGATAGGAATCTGCTGGCGAAATCTCGCCACGGACGGTCCCGAAAACTGGCGCGGTAGCGGCACCAGATAGGCCTCGTAAATGAAGACCGAAGTGCCTTCTCCTCCCCTAAACCAGCAGTAGATGAGAATCTTGCAGAATCTGGATGGAGGAAAATGAAGAGCAAAGAAGAGAAGAAGAAGAGGGTCACGAGAAAAGGAAAACAACATGGTCGTTATGCCTGTCGGATTACGGTGGCCCGCTCGCGCGTTCCTCTTCGTTGCCGAATGAATTAATACTGTCCCACCGTTGCGCCGCGGTTTTATCAGCCGCGATGTAAATTGGCCGAGGCCTTTGAGGCCGGCGTTAATTATAACGTCGACCCGTAAATAACGCGGCCCGCGATAAAACGGCGTTGCGTGCGCGCATCGGTTATCCACCTCGTGGCCCGTTCCTTCTCTCACTTCGCGAAAAAGAGAACGAGGGAAGAGAAGGTGCGAGATTCAGGATCGAGCCTTAATTAGGCGATCCAAAAGGACTTTACGACGCGATTGTCTCGGGATTCATTTAAACGAGACGATAACACTGTTTTCTCCTTGTTCCTCTTTGTAATCAGCCTCGCGACGATTCTCTTATTACACAAGTATACACGATTTTGGACCTGAGCAACCAAAAGCTGTTTATAAGGTAAATTTGGGGGCTGAATCCAAATTAGCAGCCCGTTTTTTAAAATTGGTTCTAGTTTTCGAAATATTCAATAAATTCATTATTTTACTATTTTTGACCATTAACGGCCATTTATTGAATTAAAAAGTATAAATCAGAAATGAACAGAGGTTGAACTGAGTCTTTTATACTGCTTGGGATCTGTTTCACGCATTAGGGTCCAACAGTAATTGCTCATCATGCCTTCGTCCCAAAATCCTTGGTATCGCCTTTCGATTTTCGCTATATCTTGATGTAGCCGCTCTCGTTGCTCGTCGCTCGTGTCGCCCAAGTTTTGTGGGAAAAAATCAAGATGTGAATGCAGAAAATGTATCTTGAGAGACATTCGAGCTCCAATCTTGTGGTAATTTTGCAAAACATTGTCGATTACTTGTTTGTAATAGCTGATAGCCGTTATAAGAACGCAGTACTGCCACCATGCGCGAACTCGAAAACTAGAACCAATCTTGACACACGGATTGAAGATCTGAGTTCAGGGCATCAAATAACGTTAAGAATCGCTCTCATCTGCTCGGGTCCAAAAGTTGACCCGAGTTTGTAAACTTGTTAGGCACGACCGTAAAGGGAGTGACTTATGTTATTATTGTTATTTCCTTTCGGATAAAGTTTCTTCCATACCACGTGGCTTTTCGGCGAAATTTTCCGGGCGTCGCGTCGCGTAGATTGAGAAAAGAAAAAGAAGAAGAGAAGGTCCAGGCTCGTGGACTGTCATTCGGGTTGGCGAACTAATTAATTCCAGAGTCCGCGTAACTGCGTCCGCTTAGAGCGTGAAAGGCAAGAGAAGAGAGGAGAAACAGAAGAAGAGTGGGAGAGAATCTTTCGTGCTCTCCCCAATTAGACACGGCTACGTAACACTCGTTAAATTGACTCTGCCCGTCTCGCGTCATGCGTGAGATTGATCGTCCCGCTTCTTGGCTCCTCTTCTGTCTCCATTCGCGTTGAGAAAGAGAAGGAGTAGACGAGAGGAACGGGAGAACCGAGTGAAAGCTTTGTGCACGCGTGACGAGCCGCACGAATTCCAAAGGGCCCACCGTTTTTGGTCCACGCCGAGATAGCGCACGCGCACCGCGCTAAACGTGACGAAAGTTAATTTTATCATCGTGAAGAAAAAGAGGGGTGAAGAATCGGAGAGAGTGAACGAATCTCGCAGGGCTTATTACGAATTTACGGAGCGTGCCGCGGGCAAAAACAAACGTGACATTATTTTCTCACATCTCGAACTTCAGCGGAACCCAGTATTGGAAGACCTTAAAGAACCTTAAAACCTTGCCTCGCGTCGAAAGAAAATTCTAACGTAGGTATATGGAAATTCTGTGAGAGACAGTTTTTCGAATTGATCGATACTTCTGTTAATTCAACATTTATAATTTATGCAATGGAAATCCCCGCGCTCGCAGATATCTTCAAAAAGAAATTCAGACGCACGGCGAACCGCAAAATTCGAAAAACCAAAGGACGATGGCAAAGGGCGGCTTGGGTAGGAGCGCGCGTAAACCCGTGACAAGAAAAATAAATGAGATAAATACCATCAGAGTGTTTAGATTAAACGATTCTCCTTGTCAGGAGATTATCATGTAACATTAACAAGTTTATCAGTGAAAATCGTCGCGCTTGCAGATATTGCCAAGAAAAAATTCAGTCGCACGGTGAACTGCAAATTCGGAAAACCAAAGGACGACAGCAATGCGCGACTTGGGTTGGGGTACGTATAATCCAGTGAAGAGAAAAGAAATGAGATACCTAAATACCATCAGGGTGTTCAGATTAATGGATTCTCCTGATAATCTAAAGTTAACAAGTTTCTCAGTGAAAATCGTCGCACTCACAGATATTCTCAAGAAGAAATTCAGACACATGGTCAACCGCAAAATTCGAAAAACCAAAGGACGATGGCAATGCGCGACTTGAATTAGGGTGCGTGTCAACTCGTGAAAAGAGGAGAAACGAGATAGAAATACCGAGAAGGTATTCAGATTGATGGATTCTCCCGATAATCTAACGTTAACAAGTTTCTCAGTGAAAATCGTGGCACTCACGGATATTCTCAAGAAGAAATTCAGCCGCAAAGAGATAAATACCATCAGAGTGTTTAGATTGAACGATTCTCCTTATCAGGAGATTATCATGTAACATTAACAAGTTTATCAGTGAAAATCGTCGCGCTCGCAGATATTGCCAAGAAAAAATTCAGTCGCACGGTGAACCGCAAAATTCGGAAAACCAAAGGACGATGGCAACGCGCGACTTGGGGTGCGTGTAATCCCGCGAAGAGAAAAGAGACGAGATAGAAACGCGTACCCTGATTACACCATAAATCGAATTTCGGCCGAGCACGCGGTATCTCGGATTAAATGAAATTCCTCCGCCATCCCGTATATCTTTCCTCTCGCTAGTGGCAGCGCTCCTAGGAAATCGACACGCCCCGCGCGACGTGTGTGTAGCGAGAAGTCTAGCTGCAATTCTCTTAGAATCCAAAGAATTCGTAAAACGAACAATCCGTCGTACGCGAAATTTGTCTCAACTAAGAAGAAAAATCTTACGTCACTAACGTCGACCTGCCAAAAGGAAGAGAAAAGATTGTAAAAGTTTAAAAAAAGCCACCACTAACACCTCGAGTCCTACGCCACTGCAGGAGCGCATCCTCGTCCGGTGTCTCGAGGTTCCGAAGTTTCTGTTTCAAGGGACAATTCCAATGGCGATTCGTTCGGACACCGCACGTCGTTTGGTATCGTGGCGAGGAGAACGAGTGAGACGAGGGGATAAAATCGAAGGAGAGCGAAGAAACGAGAGAGAGAGAGAAAGAGAGAAACGGAAAGTGGAGATAAAGCGAGGTCCACGAGGACGAAGACAGGGATAGAGAATGAACGAAGAACAGAAAGAATGAAAGAAAGAAGAGAAGCGGGGGCGCATCGAACCCGGATCTCAAGAGCGTTGTCGTCCTATCCGAAGGATCGAGCAGATCGATGGGATCGATAGCTCGAACCTCGAGGCCAAATCGTCAATAGAACTCGATCGATTTATTCATACGCTCCTTTGCACCCACGAGCTCACGCGGTGCCTGTCCTCCATCAAAATCGAAATCTAAAACGCTATCGTGTAACAAGAGTCCTTCGAGAAATCAAATTCTCCTGCGAAATTATTCTTATTAATTCATTGAATTAATTCGCAAGACTCAATCACCGAATCGTTGTAATTCATGATTAAATCTATACGAGTGAAAATTCAGGACCTTTTCACGAATTTTGTTTTCATTAATCAATCGGCTATTCTTATATTAGATCATAGAATTTTTAAAAGCAATAAATATCCACGATGAGATTCTTAAATGATTCTTGTTATCTGATTCTCGAGTTATGGGGTGATCGGAGGTAAATGCAGGAGGGTCGGAGAATTTTTAGAAAGAACGTTTGGAGAGTAAAACTGAGAAAATTGCACGGAGCAGTGGTAACTGCAACGTCGCCGCGGAAGTGTCTAGTACTGAAAACTTTTTAACGAGCTTCCTCGCTGGCCTTTTCCAACAGACTGTGTTTACCTTCGCTTTACGAAGACCGACGCTGGTACCCGTAGACGACGGTGAAGGGAATCTCGCGGTCGCGCGGCTTCTTATTTGTCTTCGATCCTCTCCTGCCACCCTTCCTCCTGCGTTACGAGACTTCCGCTGCTGGCCTGACCGAAAAACACGTCTCTCCAATGAAATACAAGCTCGCCGAAAATTTCTCCATCGCGGATACTTCGACTCGTAAAGCACAACGAGAAAAGGAGCGCGAGAAAAATAACCTCACCGAAAAAGCAACTGTGATAAATAATAACAAGACGCCGCAACTTTAATTTCACTTTGTAAAATACGTATCGATGAAATTTCTCCGTAAATATCATTCTATGAAAATAAGTATCAGGAAAATTGTACCGTTGTTTCACTCACCGAATGGTACACGATATCTTATATTCACTGATTAGTTAAACACACACCTTAGCAACATACGATAGCTTGCTCGACTCGATATTATTATTACCCACGTCGTAACAAGGGCAAGACGAAGTCTGACTAATTTTCTGAGTCATAATCTCCTTCCGACCTGTAGTTGAGAGTCGACGTTAGGTGGGAGCAAGCAAACTCTCAGAAACCACCCGAACAACCTTCTTACACAACAGGATTACGAGTTTCTACTTCTTTGTGGACAAAAAAAAAAAGAAGCGAAACGTAACGGACCGTATCCATTCGATACCCAGCAGCTTAAAGAAGTTTTCACCTCGACAAAATGTCTCGACAACGAATCACGTTCACTCGCAAAGAATATGAAGAAGTTCCAAGAGAATTAGAGGGATGAGCAGTGGAAGCTCACGTGGGGGTGACCTACCCCTGGCGCGAATGTCCGACCCTTTGTTTGAGCTTCGTGAAGCAAGATACATTTTCCGTTTGGCGCGAACCAGCATAGGGCGAAGCGAAACGATTGTTCGGAGCCTGGAGTGAAGAGAACGTAAAAGCTCTCTTGCACTTACGTGCATTACCGGACCCTCTCTACCCTCCTCGGAAGGATTCCTTCATCGTATGATGATCCTTCATAGAACCGCTGGAGTCACCAACCCCTCGTCGACGAATCCTTTAGGGGGCGTTTACGAGGTGGACAAGAAGGGTGGATGGATGAAACATAAATGGTGCGCAGCACACTTTGCAATCTTTTTCTCGTCCCTGGTACCCGAAGCGCAGTAATGTAACGCGTGATGTGGGCCGTAATGTAACGTGATGTAACGTATCCTGTGCATTTCCACGCTTCGAAGATGATTCTTCAAAAGAACAAAGTGTGAACTATATTCGTCGTACATCACCCTGCATATTGAATATGGAAATTCTAGAAGTCTGCGTAAAAAATCTCATAAAGAAAAAGAAAAAAACCTAGTCCACTGAAAACTGAAGACCCAAGTGGATAAAGGTGTCGTGTCACAAATCTAAAGTATCGACTGACTCGTAATAAAAGTTTTCGATTTCACCCAGTGGTAAATCCAGACATTACTACCTTTATCAGCTCGCATTTTCTTTCAAAATGTGCAATTTTAGATATTTCGACTTATTAAAGTGTTAAAATTAGTACCTAGAGAACTTGAGCATCGATAAAATCATTTTCCCCAAAAAGAATGTGGCGTAACACCTTTATCCACTTAGGTGTTCGATTCTTCGACAGATTCGCAGCATCGAAATTTCCAAAGAGCATAGGATACCCGTGAAACGAAACAATCATCCTCCATTATTCAAAACAAACGTTTCTCAACCGACTCTACCCAAGTCCATTCGCTAGCTCGCAACCCATTCTTCTTCTCCCACTTCCGGTCACTTCCACTCGGAGGATCACGAAATGGACAGGATCGGGAATCACGGTACACCGAGCTTCATTGACGCGGCGGCACCTGCAACAGCGCACGCTCCAGAACGCGCAGGTGTAATCCGTGCCGCTTAATCGCGACGCGCGAGCGAGTATCGGGTCTGGAATCGGTTGTAGCGCGAATCGGTATTAGCACTCCCCGATTATGTAAAGCTCGAGCGATTATGGAGATCGAATTAAGCTCGTGGCGCGCGCGCGCGCGCGCGTCACCTCTCGCGCTCTTGGTCGAGGGATGAGAAACGGAGAAAGGAGGATGAGAGAAAGGGTGCTCTCGCAATTCCCGTAAATTAAAGGACAATCGAGCGAGAGGTCACTCCCCATTGTTACTGGCTCTGCTCTCGAGCACGCCACCAACCGGACAATGCTCATCCAGTGAGATTCACCCTCGTATTTCATGTAGCTGCCAAACGCTCGTGGCTTCCGTGCTTGAGAGATGAAAGGAGAGGGTTGAGCGAGAGGGAGCGAATAAACGCGATGATGCGCGATGAGGTCGCAGCCTGGAGATGCTCGAGGACGAATGAGGGCTGCTGATGGTACGAACAACCCGGAGGGTAGTTGTGTTTTGAGCTCGTTACAGCGTGACTAAATCGACACTCTCGGGTCGGCTTCGTGCCCGACACCTGCCACCTGAATGCAGTTTACGCGGTTATTTTGTAACGAGGGATGAAACTGTCTGTTAAGCGAGCGGTTTGCGTTTTTGTACGGTATGCAGGGTATTACGTATATGTATAAGGAGAATTGTTTGCGATTATTTGTAAGGAGAATGAAATTATATTATTAATTAAGAGATTGTGCAGAGGCAGAGGCATCGTGTATGTGTATTAAACAATAAAATTCTAATTTGTTGCTTCTCTTTGGAACAATCTTTTCTTCCCTCTCCTAGGTCCTTTCACCTTTACAGGATTGTGGTTACTTCTAACAATAAGAAGAATAAAGTTATATTTTAAGTTTACAAAGAAATTGTGTATTTTTATCTAATCATAAAATTCTAATTTGTTGCTTCTCTTTCCAACAACCTTTTCTTCCCTCTCCTAGGTCCTTTCACCTTTACAGAATTGTGATTACCTCTAATTGTAAGAAGAATAGAAACATATTCTAAGTTTACAAAGGAATCGTGTATCTTTACCTCGCAACAAAATTCTAAGTTCTTCCTTCTCTTGCCATCAAGTTTTCCTTCCCTCTCTGAGGTCCTCCCACCTTCACAGGAACCCTCTCTCGAATCGGAGATCCCGCCGGATCTCTCTGGGTTTACCTCGGCATCGCGATGGTTTGCCTCGAGTTAGCGGCCCTCTTTGATCTTCGGCTTCGATAAGTCGCAGAAGGATTCGACTGGCTCCGTTCCGATTGCTTGGGTAAACTTTCGTGCGAGTTCGCAGCCGCGAATCCTCGACATCGCCTGCCGCAGCCGGTAACTCGCGACAAACAGTTTATCCAGGAGTAGACGCAAGCGCGGAGGACTCTCGAAACTCTTCTCGAGATCCGAGATAAATATTTAACCGCCCACGAGAGTGAGAAAAATGTTATAATTACCTTACAAAAGAAACTCACGTCGATCTTACTACATTCTTCTCGTCGAGAAACCAACGAACTAAACCACCTTGAAAATAAATCAAAACTCCACGCCTCTTTCTCTCCTTCCTCGTGCCTAAATGGAAAATTAAAATCTCCGATTTCGCTCTCGCGGACTATTAAAACTCGTCGAAGATCCTCCTCGTGTGCAATTAGGCAGAGGGTGGCGAGCTGTCAAATAAATCAGGGATCAATAAATTAGCCGACGATTAAAGCACCGAATGCGGTTGACTTTATCTGCCGCGCGGCATCAACCACCGCCCGCGGGGGTGGTTCAGGTTCGAAGGGGTTGGCGGAACGAGAGGCGGAGGGTAAGCTCGAAAACGGAAGCTCGGCCCAATAAAACACTTGCCAGTGGCCGTGCGCGGGCTCTTACGTTTACGTCTGCGTTTGCGCCCGCTAATCTGCATTTTAAATGTCCGCAGCCCCTTCGTGGGCCAACGATAACGCCCAGGGCCTGGAGGGCGAGTCCCTTCTGCACGATGGTCACACGCGGTGGGCGAATACTTTCACGCTCCTCTTAATTCAATATACGTGTAGTTACGATCGTTTCAAAAGAGAGAATCGAGGAATAGAAAAATTGTGTTGCTTTGTTCTACCTCGAGATCCTGTCGAAAGATCGAATAAAAGGATGTAATAATCTTTCACAATAAGGTCAATGTCTCAGTTTCGGCTCAAGTCCTGATTTCTACTCACAACGAACTATTCTTTTCAACATCAACATTCGGTTGATAAAATAAGTTACAGAAAGATTCATTATTAATTATTTACATACTCCGGCATAAATTGCACAGGCTCGTTGCTCGTTAGGTAACAGCTCGTTGTTAAAAATAAATTTCATAATCCGAGCAGTCGTTGTAGTCTTAAATGAGTTGAACTAGGGACATCGACCTTATTGAGTCGTTTTACGACTGTTTTACTGCGTTTTACGCGCGATGACAATTCGGTGGATGATGGTACAAGCGATGGAAGAAGAGAAGAGGAATTTTAAAGGAAGAAGGAGCAGACGATGAAACGTAAATAGAGGTGAATTAAATGAAGAAATGACGAAGGAAAGACAAATTCACGAATAAGGCCAATGTCCCAGTTTCTACTCAATTCCTGATTTCTACTCACTATGAACTATGCTTCTTAATATTAATATTCGGTTGATAAAATAAGTTACAGAAAGATTAATTATGAATTATTTAGATACTCCGGCATAAGTTGCATAGGCTCGTTGTTAAAAATAAATTTCATAATCCGAGCAGTCGTTGTCATCTTATTGTTAAATCAGTTGAAATAGGGACATCGACCTTATTGATATCGATAAACCGAAACTGAATCTGTTACACTTATATGCGCAGCAATAGGGACACGTGGTGAGTAGATATACGGACACCGTGATTTTTGCCGAGTAGAAATACGTTCGTTTCTTGCATTGCATTTAATTAACAATTATTCATAATAAAAGTCTATAAACTGATATTTTTTTAATTTTATATGTAATACGACTCCTGACGTGATAAGCGACCAATTTGTTCGCTAATTGTTACTTAAAATAATAATTTAAACTACTGTTTTTAGTATCATTTGTGCTAAATGAGTAGAAATAGGGACATTCACCTTAATGCTTCACTTCTCGATTCATTGCCCCGATAAAATATTATAATATATTATAATAATCGATACCCTTATACCATCTTGTATCATTCAGTCCCTCATCATCATCTGATAATAATCAAAATTCGACGCGTTACAATAAAAGAACATAAGAAGCAACGTCATTGTGCGTAGCGAGAAGCGAAACCTTAATTCACAACATCATTATGACCTTTCTAAAAGAATCTCCACTAAAGCACATAATAACTTTCTTCCTTCATTTCACGAGATACCCCTCCTGAAAAATCCTCACCAATAAAATATGCAAATTTTCTAGAAAAAGTCTGCCTGTCATTAATCGCCACCCTTGTACCGATCGTCTTCCTTCTTTCCACGCATCTGGTTAGGGTTATGGTCCCAATGAAATCCGACGTCGTCATGAAAACGGAGGGTAGAGACGCCGTTGGGCGTAACCGGAAGTGAAGCATTTTCTACGCCAATAAAATATGCAAACTTTCCAATAAAAATCTCCTGTAACTTTAATCGATACCATCATACCAATCATTCACTATCCCTCTGATAACAATCAACACCCGACGCTTTGCAATAAAAAACGTAAGTGACAACGTCATTGTGCATAGTCAGAATTGAAACATTATCGACACTAATAAAATACGCAAATTTTCTGGAAAAAGTCTGTCGACCATTAATCGCCACCCTTCTACCGATCATCTCCCTGCTTTCCATGCATCCGGTCCCAATGAAATCGGACGTCGTCATGAAAACGGGGGGTAGAGACGCTGTTAGGCGTAACCGGAAGTGAAGCATTTTCTACGCCAATAAAATATGCAAACTTTCCAATAAAAATCTCCTGTAACTTTAATCGATACCATCATACCAATCATTCACCGTCCCTCTGATAACAATCAACACTCGACGCTTTGCAATAAAAAACGTAAGTGACAACGTCATTGTACATAGTTGGAATTGAAACATTATCGACACCAATAAAGTACGCAAATTTTCTGGAAAAAATCTGTCGACCATTAATCGCCACCCTTCTACCGATCATCTCCCTGCTTTCCATGCATCCGGTCCCAATGAAATCCGACGTCGTCATGAAAACGGAGGGTAGAGACGCCGTTGGGCGGAACCGGAAGTGAAGCATTTTCTACGCCAATAAAATATGCAAACTTTCCAATAAAAATCTCCTGTAACTTTAATCGATACCATCATACCAATCATTCACCGTCCCTCTGATAACAATCAACACTCGACGCTTTGCAATAAAAAACGTAAGTGACAACGTTATTGTGCATAGTCAGAATTGAAACATTATCGACACTAATAAAATACGCAAATTTTCTGGAAAAAGTCTGTGGACCATTAATCGCCACCCTTCTACCGATCATCTCCCTGCTTTCCATGCATCCGGTCCCAATGAAATCTCACGTCGTCGTGAAAACGGAGGGTAGAGACGCTGTTGGGCGTAACCGGAAGTGAAGCATTTTCTACGCCAATAAAATATGCAAACTTTCCAATAAAAATCTCCTGTAACTTTAATCGATACCATCATACCAATCATTCGCCATCCCTCTGATAACAATCAACACTCGACGCTTTGCAATAAAAAACGTAAGTGACAACGTCATTGTACATAGTTGGAATTGAAACATTATCGACACCAATAAAATACGCAAATTTTCTGGAAAAAGTCTGTGGACCATTAATCGCCACCCTTCTACCGATCATCTCCCTGCTTTCCATGCATCCGGTCCCAATGAAATCCGACATCGCGATGAAAACGGGGAGGGAGAGTTTAAGGGTTGCACGCTCGGACGGAGAGACTGACGTCTTCGACGACGTCGTGTGTAACCGGAAATGAGACGTCGGCAGCAACGTCGTCGGCATAAATCCCCGGCTCTTGCGAGAGGAATAAAATGAGAGAGAGAGAGAGAGAGAGAGAGAGAGCACGTGTAAGTGGGTGAAAGAGAAATAGAAAGAGAGAGAGAGAGAGAGAGAGAGAGCACGTGTAAGAGAGTGAAAGAGAAAGAGAGAGAGAGAGAGAGAGAGAGAGAATTCTCTCGGACCGAAGGAACGCTCGATTTTATGGTCCCGTCGAATTCAATGGAACAAGAGTTACGACCCGCCGAATGCATCGAGCAAGGGCGACGGGTGAAAAGGGAGGTGGCATCTGACGAGAAAGAGGGTAGGATGAGTCAGAGGTTGGTCGGCTCGTTGGCTAAATGGCAGTGGATACGTCGTCGTGGCAAAAAGCTCTTCCCCCACCCTAAGCCCTTTCGTCTCGTCCCTTTACTTCCACGCGTGTGCATCGCTCTACGAGATGCAAGAGGAAGAGGCAGCGAAGAATGAGAAGAAGAGCGAGAGAAAAAAGGGGTGCCACGATTGTTACCCTCCTGTTCGCCTCTCGCAGAAGAAATCAAAGGACCGACGACACTTTCCTCCGCTACGTAGTAATGCTGCCGCTGCTCCTTCCGTTTCTACCCGACCATTGTCGTTGCAAACTCGTCCGCTCGTAGAGAGACGGGGTGAAATGCGGGCGGAATGTTATCGATTCGATGAATCCTGCAAGTGACGTCTGACGATTCTCGATAGGTCGTAGCAACTGCAATATTCGCGAAAATTCCAAAGAGTAAAAAGAACATTGATTAAACCCGCGACAACCTCCCGAGACTATCGCGAATTTCATTGTTACTTTAAAAAATTTGCAGTTCTTAATTTACATAACAGCGAACGAAAGGAACGTACGAGTAAAAGGAACGTCGATTAATTTCGCGAGTCCTTTCCGAGGCTATCGCGAATTTAATTCTTACTCGAATAAAAGTTCGGAGTGCTTAATTTACATAACTGCGAATAAGAGAAACGTTCTACTACCTCGCGAGCGAACCACCGTGTCCCTCTTGAGAAAGATGCGGCCGATACTGGCCCTACGTCGTCGTCGTCGTTGTTGCCGCATCGCTAGACAATTTTTCTCACAAACATGAGGAGACTCTCGCGTATAAGTAAACGAGAGGTAAACGAGATGCGGCTGAGGATAAATGGAGGAGGGAGAGAATTCTCGGGCGGTAGTTGCGCTCAAAGGGCGAGCGCGCGAGCGGAGTCAGAGAGCGAGCGCCACTTCCTTCCTTATGGGATATTTCTCCCTTTTTCGTGCCCCTCCCTTATTTCATCCCTCTCTCGGTCTCACGCATACGCAAACGCACATGCACACGTACACAGAGAGACACTGATAGAGCGACAGACGCGCACAAACAAAGACGCGCACACGCGCGCAGAAACGCACACTTTCGTCTGCCTTTTTCTCCGGCTCCTTCCGGGGGGACTTTAGGCAACCCTCTCGACATACCACGGAAGGTTAGACAATGGCTTTTCGCGAGCTGGTGCACGACTCGCGAGCAGAGACACGGAGCCCTTTTGTCTTGCGGGCTGGCTCATACCTTCCGAGGAAACCAACTACTCGGACGAGAAAGGACCACGCTCCGTCGAGCATCCTTTTTCCGGGGACCAGAAACCCCTCTCGGATTCTTCGCCGTTCTACATCTCGTTCGCGGCCCCGCAAGACGCGGAGCTAGCAATTAACTGGATTAACGGACCGTCCTTGGCAGAGGGTGAGAGGAGAATTTTCGACGAGGCTGCTTTCTTAATTATTATCCGTGGCGCGGGCTCTGTGATCTTCGAACTTCAATTCTAACCCCCTTGCGGTTCGTAAATAATAGTCGAAATGAATAAGAAACAAAGAAGTTTGAATTTACAAGTGTTCTGAAACAATGAAGCAGTAATTTTGTGTAGGAGACTGACCAAAGTGCAAAGATTCACCTTAAAAAGCACCAAAACACCCTTTTGCTCTTGGTCATCCTACACTCTTCCACTGTTACACCTTGCCACTTGTTAATTCGTGCTCCTAACATTCATATCGCTTCATAAATAATAGTCGAAATGAATAAGAAACAAAGAAGCTTGAATTTACAAGTGTTCTGAAGCCATGAAGCAGTAATTTTGTGTAGGAGACTGACCAAAGTGCAAAGATTCACCTTAAAAAGCACCAAAACACCCTTTTGCACTTGGTCATCCTACACTCTTCCACTGTTACACCTCGCCACTTGTTAATTCGTGCTCCTAACATTCATATCGCTTCATAAATAATAGTCGAAATGAATAAGAAACAAAGAAGCTTGAATTTACAAGTGTTCTGAAGCCATGAAGCAATAATTTTGTGTAGGAGACTGACCAAAGTGCAAAGATTCACCTTAAAAAGCACCAAAACACCCTTTTGCTCTTGGTCATCCTACACTCTTCCACTTTTACACCTCGCTACTTATTAATTCGTGCTCCTAGCATTCATATCGCTTCATAAATAATAGTCGAAATGAATAAGAAACAAAGAAGATTAAATTTACAAGTGTTCTGAAACAATGAAGCAGTAATCTTGTGTAGGAGACTGACCAAAATGCAAAGATGCACCTCAAAAACCACCAAAGTACCATTTTGCTCTTGGTCATCCTACACTCTTCCACTTTTACACCTCGCTACTTATTAATTCGTGCTCCTAGCATTCATATCGCTTCATTGATAATAGTCGAAATGAATAAGAAACAAAGAAGTTTGAATTTTCAAGTGTTCTGAAACAATGAAGCAATAATTTTGTGTAGGAGACTGACCAAAGTGCAAAGATTCACCTTAAAAAGCACCAAAGTACCCTTTTGCCCTTGGTCATCCTACATTCTTCCACATTTACACCACCGCCACTTGTTAATTCGTGCTACTAAGCTCCCTGATAATAATCACCGTGGTTCGCCTTCTCCAAGAAATATCAACCATATCGCTTCATAGATAATAGTCGAAATGAATAAGAAACAAAGAAGCTTGAATTTACAAGTGTTCTGAAACAATGAAGCAATACTGTTGTGTTAAGGGGGAATTACCATCTAGAAAATTAAAAAATTCGATTTTTTTTTTTTGCATTTTATTATAGTCTGGGGTTTTGAGAATGTGTCTCGAAAATATTAATTTGAAATTCGTAGAACTCCCATAGTTACAGAGCCTTATATCTGAATCGTTGTTTATTGTTTACCCAGTATACCGGTTTGGTGAATTTCTTTTGTTATTGCCCTCCCTATCTTGTTTTGAAGCTGAGGAAGGTGGTCTTTATGGTGCCGGACAGTTGATTAAAGGTAAGTTACTCAAATCAGTCGTTATCCACCGTAAGTTCACCCGTATCGGTGCTAAATGTATGGCAAACTTTAAACGCGTTTTTCTCGGAATGACATTTTTCAAGACGGGCGCACGTTTTTCCCAAAAACCATTGAACCGATTGACTTGCGGTTTGACACACATATTGAAGGAACCTTTATTTATGGTTGGAACTAGGATTATACCGATAGCTTGAATATTTCAGTTCCGATCTAACGTTTTGGTTGAAAATTTTTCAGAAAAATTACATTTTGATTTTTAAACAGCTGTGATTTCGATAAAAATATTTTTACTTGCTTAGTTCTAGTTCGGACGATAATTACACTCATATAGATTGAAAAAAAAAATTAGTTTTTTGTTTCAGATAAGTAGGATCGCCACAACCCGTGCGCCCGATTGGACGAGTGCTCACGCCGCGACCTGCATAACTTGTATACATTTTAAGAGGAATATTTCATAAAAATTTGTGCTGCTTGTTTAAACATGTCTTAATATGATTGAAAAATCCCGGCACTGTATGTTTGATAGTTTTCGCAAAATTAATTCCCAAATATTACTTAAAAAAACACGCTTCTAGACGGTAATTCCCCCTTAAAGACTGACCAAAGTGCAGAGATTCACCTTAAAAAGCGCCAAAATACCCTTTTCCCCTTGGTCATCCTACATTCTTCCACATTTACACCACCGCCACTTGTTAATTCGTGCTACTAGCTCCCTGATAATAATCACCGTGGTTCGCCTTCTCCAAGAAATATCACCCTCGCCGTGATAGCCGCCCGTCGTCGTCGGTATCCATGAGAGGGTGGGTTTTGCGAGCATCCCGGAGAGGGGTTGCGGAGGCATCCCTCGCGAAACAGTCACTCGGCGGATGCGACTTCGTATTCCGGGACAATGCTCTCAGTAGCAGAAGCGTCATCAGATAGAGATACGTCGGAAACTCGGTGCTGAAGCTGTCTATCTGTCCAAGGCAGACAATACGAGATCCGACGACAGACGTGGCCGAACCGCGCCCCTTTCATGTACCACTGATTGATACCCTCGGTGTGTCCTGTCCGATGTGTGCGAGGGGAGTATTCGACGGTAATGTCCTCCTAGTCGGCAGAACCTCGCGCCCTCGCACCACCAACGCGCCAGAATTCGAGATAGTGCATCTGCTATCGGCCGAAACATCGCGCATGCGCGCGAGCGCTTCGAAAAAAGATTCTAATCGATGGAGAATTAACCGGAAGGAAGACCTACCAAGGCATTCGTCCAATTAATTTCCACTCCCAACTTCGACTTATACCAAAAATAATATCCACGAGTAATACAGTAAACCTGATAAACTTCTGCCGGTGAAATCCAAACAAAGAACCGTCACCACATCCGCCCAATTAATATCCAATCCCAACTGCACCTCCTTATCTTAAAAATTACATCTACATGTAATCTACAGTACCTATCCCTAATAAAATCCTGCCAAATTACCACGCATGCGCGAGCAAACTTGCTCGAATTATCCTTCAAGCGCAACTCGAAAGAATGAATCCTACTTGAAAAATGCTCCTTTTGGAAAACCCCTCTCCTGTGCTCGTAAGAGCGAAATGCAGAACGAGCAACGTTGCGAGCAATTAGCTTCGAATCCCGAAGGCAACGCATTCTAGAAGGGAGCAGCGTGGGGTCGGGATGAATATTCGGGAGTCTGTGAATACCGAAGGACCCGATATACCGAATATCCGGTGGTCCCGCTCCAACAGCTTCCGCATAGCTCAAGGTCGGCCCTCGATCGAGCGCATCGACCCCTGGGGGCCCTCCGCCGTCGTCTTCCTCGTCGTCGACGATGGAACTCTCTCGATAAATGTCCTTTCCTCGAGATCGTAGGAGGTGCGGGCAAGGAGGACGAGGACGAGGGACACGCGGAGCAGAGGTGCATCAAAGGAGCCTTCGGGCGTTATAACGGCGTCGCCTGAATTCGCGGATGCTGCTGGCGCGAGTTATCCGTCGCTTCTTGTTAGAGTGACGTTCGCGAGACGATCAAAGGGGACATTCCTCCGAGGCAAGAATCTGGGGAATTGCTTCCCGGACGCGCCGGCAAGCGGAGCGCGACGATTTCGCGATGGAATTAGCGGGTCGTCCTCCTCCCTCTCTTCGTCCTCGTCTGCCCTTACCAGCTTGTAGTCACAGAGAGAGCCTTCAACGTCGGCCTCGTCGACGAGGATACATCGCAACGCGAGAAATCACCGGCGAAACTTTCGCGCCCGACCGAACCTCGTCGGTGAAGATAAATCGAGAAATGTCTCTTTCGTGAATCTTTCAACCACGGATTTATCGTTTTCACTGTGTGTAATTGTCGCAGGGAATGAGAAAGAAATTTATACTTCGTCGAATAGTGAGTGAGAATATTTATCAGGAAATGTCTATTCTGAATTATTCGTCGGTGCATTTTTCTCTTCGGCGTACTCGAATGTGCTAAGGTGATGCAAGAGAAATTTATGTTTCGTTAGGAAGTAATTGAGAATATTAATGAGTCGTGTTACGATTATCCGTGAGTTGGCTTTTATCGTGAAAGCTTCGCGCGAGCTACCTCCGTTCTGCGATTTGACACGAGTCGATAATCGTATTGACCTCGATCAGAGCGAAGCGTCAAACTGTAAATGCATATTAACATGCTTGTAACCTGACCAGTGACCATCACTCACGGGAATTCCCTTACGTGAAAGCGTTGCTCCACACTAAATTATTGATCCAATCGACTGCGGTGTGCCAGTGTGCGCCGAAAGATTTCTTCGTTGGTAAATTAAATTCGACAAATACGCAAATGTAACGAGCGAGTACCTTTCTCAGACAGCATCGCGAAATGCGGCGTACTCGGAGACTTCTATCGCCTTTGAAATCCGCTCCGCGGATCGCGTACTCGAGATATTCAAAATCTCTTCGACGCCACGTAGAATCTTCTTCTTGTAAACGTCTGCGATAATCTTCGAAGAGTCTTTGGGAGTCCTCGTGCGATTCGGAGTGTCGTAATCGACGTGAAACAATCCGTACTTGACTCTAAAAGTAACAAGATACCAAAAAGTTCAAAGAAGATACGAATAACAATTGTTTCTTACTCGTATCCAGAAGACCATTCGAAACCATCCAAGATGCTCCAAGCAACGTAACCACGAACGTTCACTCCCTCTCGTAGACAATCCAACAGTTCCCTCAGATGAAGATGATGAAAGACAGCTCTTTCCAAGTCTCCAATACCTCCAGAGTCCTGGTATCCATTCGCTGTTACGTAAACATCGGGCAGAGCATAATCATCGGTGATACGACGAAGAAGTTTGCCAAACGCCCAGGGTGTACTCTTTCGTTGACATCGTCGAGAAGACGTTACCGAAAAATCAGACAAATTGAGAAATAAATGCAGAAGAACAAAGATAAATCTGTAATCGAGTATTACCTGTGGCACGAAGAATTGCGCAAGGTTCGCATCAGTTTCCATGCACATTTTGAACAAACTGTCCAACGGTGATCTAGCCTCGACCATCATGGTGGAATGGAAATTGATTCCGAGATAATCTGCGGATCCTTTGACCATGCGAATCTCCTTCTTGGTGAGACGTGGCACGCGAGACGCATTGTAGTCTTTGTAGAAACTCTTCAAAGCCACCTGATTCTTCATTACCACGGGATAGTCCCCTTTTGGTCCGAAAATCGGATCAAGAAACCATCCGTTGAAAAATCTGTGGCTTCTCTCAGCAGCCTCGATGTCCTTGGCTGACGTGAAATCTTTAGGTTCGTACCAACTGAGGGCAAGATTAATTCCTACGACACCTGTAAAATAATCGAGAGAAGTCAAACGAGACATTTTTAAATTTTCATTAGGCTAGAGCTGAGGAACATTCAACCTTCCGAACTATCTCTTGCGTTCAGATTCTCACAATTATTATTTCTTCCGATTAAAAGGATTTAAAATACGAATTTTCACAACGTCCAATAATCGTTTCACCTTATCAAAACGTTCTCCAACCCCTCCTAGGCACACTTTAATTTACCCTTCTGCATCCAACGAAATTCACGATCGTACAAACGGTAGACCCTCGCGTGAGCCAGCAGGGCGTAATGTCCGCAAAGATAATCCAAAATTCCTGGATGATTCAAACTTGGAACGTCTTTACCACCGTAGCCGAACCGACACAGCAAAGAGGGCTCGTTGATCGTGAGCCAGTGTTTAACCTGTATTAATCAGAATGCTTCGATAAATTAAACACAAGATTAAAAAGTAATTTCTGGCCACAATTAAATAATCACTCTCTACTAATCACGTAAAATCTTACTCTATCCCCAAACGAGGAGAACACAACTCTAGCATAATCCTCGAACCACTTCACGACCAATGGATTAGCAAAGCCACCTTGTTGCTGAAATCCAAAAGGCAGATCCCAATGAAAAATAGTCACCATCGGCGTGATCTTGTTCGTAAGGCTCTCATTGATAACGTCATCGTAGAATCTAATCCCATCCTCGTTCACTTTGTTCGAGTATCCATGCGGCAGAATCCTTGTCCAAGCTAACGATATTCGAAGCACGTTGCACTTTATCGAACGAAAAGAAAACAAAACAACTAAATCAACGAGCTTACCCGCCACTGTTCCATTTACCACTCACTTTCAACAATCAAACCACCACCACTTAAGCTGAAATTATAAACTTTCGTCACCGTTCTGTCACCGTCGGCGTCGTCGTTCGCAGGTAACGTAGTTACCGTTGTTGATTCTCGTAGATATATGTATACAATTACTATGAAAATCAACAACGGTAACTACGTTAGCTGCGAACGGCAACGGTGACGGAACGTTGACGAAAGTTTATAATTTCAGCTTAAAGATAAGAACAATTGAGAAATGATCACTAGCTTACACCGATACTCTTGGCCAACTGAATATCCTCTTTGTACTTGTGGTAAGAATCAGCTGCCACGTCGCCATTCCCCTTGTCTTTCACTACACTAGGCCTACTGTGGGTCGCGTGGTCCCACACCGATTGGCTCTTACCTGAAGATCAGCGAGAGGACGATTAGACGAGCAATTCGTAAACTCTTGAGTCGCGAGACGCCAAGGAGTGAAGAATAACTTCGTTACCGTTCTCGTTCCAAGCGCCCTCAACCTGATAAGCTGAACCGGCCGCGCCGAATAGAAAACCTCTGGGGAATTTATCGTCAGCTAATTCGTCGTACCAATCGCGCGGTATCTCAGATCTATCATACTGCATGAGCGGAGGTGGTTTCTCACGGTGACGAAACTCAAATTGCATTGAGAGAACGAGGAGCACACCGGTGACGCCGATCCCTCGTGATTCCATAACTGTGCGGTGATATTACTCGAAAAGTTACCATCGTGCCAGGCGTGATGGTACTTATCAGCATGGCCCTGAGAGAGAAAAACAAGTTCGCGGAAATTCGCCTCGGTGTCGTGCCAGGCGTCCTCCAATGTCTTTATTGCTAGTTGTATTATTAGTTATTATTATATTAGCAACAGGGCCGTGTCTAGACCTTTGCGGACCCTACATTCAAACAAATGTCGGGCCACCTACATTCTTTCAAATGGAAAATGATATTAGTGCTTTGTTATTTCGATAGACTGTATAGAACGGAATAAAATTAACGTGACACCACTTTTTCTTTTCATCGTGCTTTGCTACCTCTGTGCGGGCCCTACACACGTGCCTATTTTGCCTAGTAGTAAACGCGCCCCTGATTACCAACATCGGGGCTACAAGTATCGATAAGCGTTCCATCGTGAACGGTTGATAATTGTTCTTGCCATTATCTTTCTTTCCTTCAAGTGGCCTACTCACGACAACGTAAAACAATTCAGCCCTTATCACAATCTTAATTTAAGCTCAATTTAAACACATTTAGTACTCGGCCTTCCCCTTGCAATAAAATGTAATCGCCTGTGACATGCACAACTGCTAAGATCGAGTCAAGTTTATCTTCGGTGAAAACCACGTGAATTCTTCAGATTCGTTCGTCTTTATTGAAAACGCACTCATTAGGTACACGTTAGGAGGGATCTTATTCTAACCCCGCTGTCCATTCGACCAATCGGGCGCATCGTGTGGCACGTAATATTTATCAATCGCCGCTTCGTGCTCCCGTCCTATAATATCATAAAGATTTCTTATATTTTTATTCGTGTAGATATCCTTTATAATACGCGTGGAAAGCTTCGGTGTTCGCGGACGATTGGTATCGTTGAAGTCCACGTGAAACAGGCCGAACCTCACGCTGAAAACGTGTAAAATGTCACGGTTAAGTTTACGCGGAAGAAAGTCTCGAAAGGTTTCGAAGAAAAAGGAAAGTTAACCTGTAACCGTGATTCCACTCGAAGTTGTCAATCACCGACCAAGCAAGGTATCCCCTGATGGGCAAATTACCGTTCCGCATCAGCTTCAAAACTTCCCATATATGCTGGTGATAATAGCAGGTACGCCCGATGTCGTATATCTGACCGTAGTCCGAATATCCATTCTCGGTTATGAACACATCAGGTAACGGGTATTGGCTTACCAAGCGATGTAGAACTCTACCCAATGCCCAGGGTGTATTCTAAAAAGAGATAAACGAACGAAAGAAAAACTTGGTAAGACTTGATCGTCTCTAAAGCTGTGTTCCAATATTCACTGCCAGTGCTGGAAATGTATAGTTTGTGTCACGTATACTATAAAATTTCAGTACTGGCGGTGAATTTTGAAACACAGCCTAAATTGGAGTTAAAAGTCTCTCGAACTCACCGTTACCCAAGCGTCGGAAGGCGCTGGTGATTTGATAAACTCCTTCACGCCAACGTCGTTCTCAAAACTGACCTCGTTCATCTGCGAATCTTTCTCCCTACCGTGCACCATCACCGCCGAATAGAAATTTATTCCGAGAAAATCGGTGGACCCTCTGAGATCCTTCGCCTCCTGCTTCGTGAACGTGGGTAATCGCGAACGGCTAAAGCCTTGTAGGTAACTGTGGAAGGCCACGCGTGTGCGCATATCTTCGGGATAATCATCGGTGTCCTTCAAGATCGGATAGAGGAACCAGTCGTTGTAAAATGAGAACGCGTGCTCGGTCGCTTCGTAGTCGTTCGGGTTGGTCCAGTTATTTGGCACGAACCATCTGTAGTGTATTACTATGCCGACCTTTCCTGCAATACAATGACAATTCGTGAAAGCAAACGTAGCTGATCCTCGGACTAGATAATTAGCTAATCGATTCATCGCCTTACCTTGTTGGATGTCACGGAAGTCTCGCTCGTAAAGACGATAGGCTCGCGAGTGAGCGATCAAGAGTTGATGACCGCAAAGATAATCAGAGATACCGGACTGGTTGAGTCCTGGTATGATGGTGCTTGCGTATCCCATTTCGCAAATCATGCCGGGCTCGTTCACGGTCACCCAATACTTCACCTGAAATGTTGACGAAAAATTCGAAAACTCATACTCGTGACTCTTGGTGCACTCGCTAAGTCTGTACAAAGTAATCTCACCCTATCGCCAAAGGCTGCGAAGGCAACTCTAGCGTACGCTTCGAAGTATTCCGGCATCAATGAGTTCGTCCAACCGCCCATCTTTTGAAAAACATTCGGCAGGTCCCAGTGAAAGAGCGTGATCATTGGTTCTATTCCGTTGTCCAACATCTCGTTGATCACGTTATCGTAATATCTTATCCCGTCTCTGTTTATGGAATTGTCGAAACCATTCGGCAGTATTCTGCTCCACGATAACGATATTCTGTACATGTTGGACTGTGGTGGAAAGGAAGCAATTGATCAGAGTACACGTTGACGAGTCGATTGAATTCACATTACTCACTCCGATTGATTTGGCAAGTGCAATGTCCTCGTAGAATTTGTTGTACGAGTCCGCGGCAATATCTGCGTTCGATTGGTCTACGATGCGAGTCGGATCAGTGTGCGTCATCGCGTCCCACACAGACTCGCCTTTACCTTTAGGTGAATTTAATTTGACGATTAATACAGGTAAGTTTCTTCGATGATGAGCGAATTGCTATTTTTACCATGGGCGTTCCATCCTCCTTCGATCTGATAAGCCGACGTGGAAACTCCGAAGTAAAAGTCTTTGGGAAATTTCAGCTGCAGTACGCTGTAGCCTGCGTCTATATCTCTTGCAGAAAATTCGAAGGCGGCGATACCTTGAGAATTGTCCGAGTAGTCGGTAGTTGAGGTTAGAATATTGCCGCTGAGGTTGCTGAGAATATTCGTCAGACCCCAAATGGTCTGCACATTTGCGAGAAACCACATGACACGACGAGAATGAGAATCGAGAACGATGTTTTCACCTAGCTGGAATGAAGACAAATGCACGATTAGACGCGCCGTTGCAACATGACAAAGGAAATTCATCGGGTAGATAGAGGATAACAATTGAAAATAATTATCTATCGTTAAGTTACATGCCCGTGAAAGTTTGCGAAAGGTTGAACGAATAATGATAAAGGTGACCTCGAACTTGTCTCTACTATTAAGAGTGACAATTAGTATTAATTACTAATTAGTAATAATTAGTATTCGGAGACGATTAAATGAGCAGTGTAATTAACCAACAATTAACAATTGCAATTGAAGATAGCGTTTATGTAATCAATACTTCTAACTGGGTATATTTCCAATCTATTGATTTAAAGTCTTTACTCGATATTGTTATTAATAAATCAAGCGAATGGTGTAACGCAATTCTTGTGACAGCAAAAACTCGCGAAGAAAAATACACATAGTGGATCTGTTTTATTCATTTATTATCCTCGATTCGGGAACAACGATTAAGGGGCATTTGGAAACTCGTGTATTTTCATAGTGTTTAAAAAAACAATACAACAATAACTAGCACCCTTATACGGTCAACTAATTATTTTACAGTTCACTCTCAAAAATCCGAGCTCCATCTTAGCTTCGCCGCCTGCGCGAATTCCTGGTCGAAAACGTTAGCGAGACTGTTGATAAATCTTGTCTTGCTGACGTCGGCGAACACCTTCGCCGAATACTTGGGTGTTCTCAAAAGTTTCACATCCTTGGTGTCAACGGCAAAGAGCCCAATACTGTCCCTGGAAGGATCAAAAGGAGAAATGTAGTCAATGAAAAGCACAGAGAAATACCGATTTAAATTCCACGTGTCTTCACCGATCTCTGGTGTCCGTCTTCACGTAATCCGTGAGAGGCGACGCCACGTAGCCAACAATGTTGACATTATTCTGCATACTTTGCAGAACACTCCAGAAATGTTGATGAAGGTACACAACTCTGCCATCGTCCTCGATGCTACCATTATCGTCATAATTAGTTCCAGCGACGAAAATGTCGGGCAGCCTGTAATCCTCGTTCAAACGCTCCAACAATTCGCGCAAGGCCCACGGTGTATTCTAAAAAGTATTCTCAATTGTTGAATCAATTTTGCCAATAACGATCTAACGACATCAATCATTACCTTGACGTGGCGTTCGCCTGGCCAATCGCTCTTAGGCGAAAGACGTTCGATGCCGATATCGCTCTCGAACCCAAAAGAATCGATAGTTGCGTTCTTCAGTCTCTGTATGTGGGAGGCTGTGTCGAAGTAGACACCGAGAAAATCGGCGGATCGTCTAACCTCGATTATCTCGTCCTCGGTGAACTCTGGAAGACGAGAGATCGGGTAACCTTGTTGAGCACTCTTCCTAGCCAATTCTTTCTTCATCACTTCCGGATAATCACCGCCCTTGCCGAAGATCGGATGTGTTTGCCAGTCGTTGTGAAAGACATGCGCCATCTCCAATACTTCCTTCTCGAGTTCGGATTCCGTGTTGCTTATCTCGAACCATTCGTAGCTTAAGTAAATACCGACCTTTCCTGCGATTTGAAAATATTTCGAGAGTTCGTAGAGAGAGAGGAATGGCAAAAGGAATGGCGCTCTTACCGTTCTGCGTGGCACGAAATTCGTTCTTGTATACATGATAGGCTTTGGCGTGTGCCAATAGAGCGTAATGAACGCAAAGATAATGAGAGGGTGCCAATTTGTTTATGTATGGAACCATAACGTCCTCGTATTTTAATATGCACATGTGACCAGGTTCCTTCATGGTCGCCCAATATTTTACCTAAAAAGAAATCTCTCATGGTAAAAGTGCAGTGAAAGTTAAGAATCCATTTGAGAAAATGTATAAAAAGCGCAACAGCTGAGAATAAACTTAAAGATACTTTATCGAAGATAGAAAAATGAAAAGGAATTCTCTTACGTCAACGATTATATAACTATTATGATAACGGTATGTAACTTATAAACGAATAGGTCTTACAATAATTTCTTTTACAATTAAATCGTACGAATTAATAAAAGTGAATTCCAGCTTGTTCCTTCTTTCATAGTGAAAAACATAAACGTACTTGATCACCGAATGCCGCGAAAACGAGCTTCGCATACGCCTCGAAAGCTTTTATTACACGAGGGTCGCTCCAACCCCCGAAAATTTCCAAAGCTTTCGGTAATTCACCGTCGGTTAAGATAACCATTGGCTGTATTCCACTGTTGACCATCCCGATGAAAACGTTACGGTAATATTGAATCATCGCGTCGTCCCTGGTGGTAACATGACCATTCGGTAGGATCATCTTCCAGGACAACGTGACTATCATCATTGTACTCTGAAGACGCCCGAGAAAAAAAAGAAATCAATTTTATTTCCACTGATCGTGTCGTTCAAACGTATCGTACAACTCACCCCTATGCTGTCAGCCAGATAAATATCTTCTTTGTATTTGGAAGGTGGTTCGAGAGGACTGTGAGTGGCTGGTAAATCGAGATTACGATTAGATGACATAGTCCGGTTCGAAATGTAAGAATAATAATTACACGAATAGCAAATAAATGATATTCTATGAATTACGTTGTAAAAATATGATTCGCGATAATTCGTTAAAATGAAATCGCTTCTTTGTCAATAAATAATTCTCACCGTCCCCGTCCCAAGCGTTCTTCGTCGATTCCACTCCAAAATAGAATTCGCTCGGAAACATGTTGTCTGTTTTTATGGCGTGCCATTTTTTAATTTCGGGGAAAGGAAAATTGAATTGTTGCTGCACTTTGGACCCACTCTCAAGCTCGAATCCTTCGTAACCTGTGAGATTGCTAGCCACACCGGTAAACACAGTTATGTACTTCGCTAGCGCTGCGCCTTCTAAGAGGACCCACATGATGATTGGTAAAAATCTTCGAAGAGTAATAAGAACGAAGGAGTAGAAAGCGAGTCTTCACCGGCCGGAGTATCTTTCGAATGAAAATGACAAGGTGAACTTTAGCGCTGGCTAATCCAACCGGCTAGGAGATATCGCAAATGCATTTTACGCAATTGTCTAACAATTAGTCAAATTGCTTGAAAGACTCGCGAAGGTAAACTAAGTTTACGATGGAGTGAAGGAATTGTTGGCGATCGGTAGTATTATCGATAAAACTATTACTAAAAATACACAATTAAAAAAAGTGGATTCTTCACTCGGAGCATCCATGTTGCTCGCGTAACATTCAAATCAAAAATTATAGAAAAAAAACTCCATTAGAAATTAGGATTATTCGTTATCTTCAACGTGTGTCCATCGCTCTTTCGATCATTATTCAGATATCCTCGCGTGACATTGAAATGAAAAATCCTAGAAAAATAATTCCTTTACAAATTAGGATTATTCGTTATCTTCGACATGTGTCCATCGCTCTTTCGATCATTATTCAGATATCCTCGCGTGACATTGAAATGAAAAATCCTAGAAAAAAATTCCTTTACAAATTAGGATTATTCGTTATTTTCAACGTGTGTCCATCGCTCTTCCGATCATTATTCAGATATTCTCGCATAACATTAAAATGAAAAAATCTAGAAAAAAATTCCTTTACAAATTACGATCTTTCGTTATTTTCAACGCGGGACCGTATACTCTTCTGATAAGTCTCAAGATGATTCAAAGCGGACGAGAGAGATATTCGAGGATATCGAAAAAAAAGAAATGAAAAACTACCACCCTGTGATTACCGGTTCACCGACAAGTCTTTCGGCACGAGCCCGCGAATATTTTGCGCAAGTATGGGGAGCGAGCGTAATATAAGCCGGTAGGCATTCAACGATCTCTCGTGGCACACGATGGCCTCATACACCGCCGTCTGAAGTATCTCGGTATTATTTCGCGTGTTCCGGTGAAGAGAGTACGCAATAAAGCGGCATGTTAAAAGAAAGCAAACATCACGGTTGGCAAGAGACACGATAGTCTCCTGGATATTTCGCGTGGTTTGCGAACAGTGAGAATCGGGCGAGTCCATTTTTTACTCCGCGAAAAAATCCAATAGCCAGTTGTCCATCGCACGCTCGCGCCGTTTTTGCGTCTCGAGATGGAACTGGAAATTTCGCCGGAGTAAAACAATAATGTTAATAGTCTGGCGAAAAAGTAATGCAACTCGTTTTCTCTCTCATCTCATGGGGATTCCAATTGAAACTGCCCCCGACATTCTCTCGTTATTCGATAAAGAGTTTAACTTTGCGAGGCTCGCTCTGTAACTGTCCACCAATCGGATGAAAGTGTTTTCAGCCGTGTCAATATTTTTCTCTATAGCTGTTAGTTACTTTTCTCCCTTCGTAGCCGAGAAGACCTCCAATCTGGTTTCGCGTGTATCAGGAGTACGGACAAAAAAAGGATAAAATATTAAATTAGTCGAATCTCATTGATCCTTTTTTATGGAGAACAAAACTTCGTTCCTCGAGGACGTTCGTGATACCTCGGCACGTTCCCAGCCAAGCTCCTTAGGAGTAGATACCATCTTCACGTCGCGTATACCGTTTCCGGTACGAGCTAACAAATTAAATAATTTTGAATAAATACTTTCTTTTTTGTGTCCATAAGAGAAAGTACATATTTGTACCGTTATCGGTACTCGTCTCAAACAGTGTTGTAAACATGATTACAGCGATTCATTTTTAGATTCTAATATCTGAATTTGAAAAATCGAACTTGGCGTACAAATGCATTTTAGCGTGTACTGAAAACGATACACGTGGCAGGCAACGTGTTAAGTTCCTGAACCCGACACGTCGACGAAGCTCCTGAACCCCGGAACATTTTAGAAAATTGGTTAACCGCGATGAAGTAAGAGAAACGGGCGAGCGAACGAGGCAAATGAAAAGAGGGAAAACCCAAAAAGAATCTCGCGGAGTGCAGCGCGCCGATTTGATTCACCCTCGCGACCGACCAGGCAAAGTTTGAGCCCTTGCTTCTTTCGTTATCGCTTAATTGCTTAGAGCGGGCGCAATGGCGAAAACAAATGGGTAGCTACCGGGCCACCCTCCCTGCCCACCCATGCTCGACGGTATCTGGCGATCCGCAATTCTCACTACACACAGAAAGAGACAGAGAGAGAGAGAGAGAGAGAGAGAGAGAGAGAGAGAAACAGAGTGAGAGAAACAGAGAGAGAGAGAGAGAGAGAGAGAGAGAGAGAGAGAGAGAGGAGACAGACACCCGAGCGGGGATTGGTTCGAATTTCCGGCTCAGCGAGCCGGAAGTGATTTCTCCGGGCTACATCGGCCACGCGCCTCTACGTGGAAATGACCTGCGTAGCACGGCGGAACGTCATTTCCGGCGCAGTTGAATTACGACGCATCCCTACGTTATGTAAATACGAGATTCGCGAGAGAGAGATAGAGACTAGGCGCCAATGTTCCTCAAGTGACAACAATTGTCCGACTTGCTTCGCTCCTTCGAACAATGTTTACTCCGAATCGTGGCCAAGTGAAGTGCGATGATTTCGTTACATCTTTCCTCCTCGTGAAAGGAAGCGCAGTCAAATTCTCGCGTTTCATCACAAGATAAACTCTATCTTAAGGCGCGTTCTCACAAGTCATGCTTGATCGATTGTAGTTGAATGAAGAAAAGTTGAATGGAAACTGTAGTGAGAACCTTTCTTCCAATAGAGTTGATCAAGTTTGCAGTTGATCGAGTTAAACTGTTGTCGTTTGAGTGACGAGTCATCGTGAATTGCTTTCAAGTTAAAACATGACTTGAAACGTGCGAGCCACGGTTGACTGTCACACTCGCTTTCAACTGGTTACGCCGCGCGTCCATACAATAAAGTGCAAAGTCGGTGTCCCCTTGAGCAAATACCTCACTCATGCCCGTTTCCTCCAACGTGGTTCAATTCGGAGTTCCTATGAACTGCGTTCAATTTTGAACGAAGAAATCTCGTATTTTTGCCTACGAATGCTCTTATTCATAATAAAATACATCAAAATTACTATTTCTGATCACAAGATTTGAAAGATCTTTCATATTACAGCGTCGAAATCAGGCAAAATGGTCCCTGCTCAGAGACATGGAAGGCTGATTCCCTGAGTGACGTATTTGCTTAGAGGAACACTGACTTTGCACTTCAACGTACCTGTACACTAGCACTGACTTTGCACTTCCTTGTACCCAGCGGCGTCGCTAGGGCGGGTGTCACCCGGTGCGGTATCTCATGGTATCACCCCCCCTTCACTTTGAAATCTATTCTCCTTGCATACCTACGTATTATGTATGAAATTGTAACGAACCTATAGTGGAATACTGGTAGTACGTAGTACATACGTACATAACGTTTTACAGAAATGGCGGTTAAACAACCAATCACCCAATCAACCATTGCCCCGTTTGCATAATCCAGTGGATACCGCGTGGACGAGGAGTTGGATTTTATCCACCTCGGTTGAGTTTTGATAACCGGGATGACCTTGCCTACCCGAGCCCAAAAAGAAAAAGGATTAAAGGAGGTCGAGTTTTAATAACCGGGATGGAAAAATAATGCAGATAACTCTCCCTTTTTCAAAATAGGTCAGTTGAATGAGCATTTCACAGTTGCATTGAATGTCACCCCTCTCTTTTTAAGAATATTTTTGGTAAGGTTCCGGACTTATTGTACTTTTTTAAAATAAGTCATTTATAGTCGGCACTGGACAGTTGGGTCGGGTGTCACCCCTCTGATGGGTGTCACCCGGTGCGGCCCGCACCCACCGCACCCCCCTGACTACGCTACTGCTTGTACCTGTACACTGGCACCGACTTCGCACTTCATTGTACCTGTACAACTTCGCACACAACTGCTTTCGACGTGAGTTTAAAACTGAAACAGTTGACAGTGCTGCCAGTATTTTTTAACCTAAAGTCGCCGTATTTACTGTCAGAAGACGCCCAAAATCTCCAATTTAAAAAAAAGGAATAAGCTATTAGGTGGCGTCATCTTGTGGTTAGGATTAATATGAACTTTTGTAGTCACATTTCATTAGGTCGGTTTTATGTACTCTCAAATGGGCTCGACACACTTTGCAATCAGCTTGCGTCAAAATGTTCGAATTTTTTTCTTTTACTAACCATCCTAAAGAGATTATAAAAGCGATAATTTGAAATTAAACGAAACTTAACTAAAATAACTAGGGGGCAGAGCCCCCTGCGCTTTCGCTTCGCTCAAGCGCCAACCCCCTCAAGATCGCCTTTGCTCGCGCTTCGCGCTCGCCTTAACGGGTGCAGAAAAGCTTCGCTTTTCTGCAATAGGCACGACCGCGGCACTCGCGCTTCGCGCTCGCCCACGAATTTCAAAAGGTTTCGAAATTGTAGAAAATTCAAGTATTGAGATATTAAACTATGCTACAGAGTCCTCTGCGCTTTCGCTTCGCTCAAGCGCCCCCCCCCCCCCCGGTCGTCGGGTGCTCGCGCTTCGCGCTCACCCACGAAATGCAGCATTTCTGCAATAGGCCCAAGTGATCAAAACCGGACAATTAAATGCATCCGAACCAAAATTTGACATGTACATAGAGTATATAGACCTTTGCTGCGGTAAACTTTATGCATGGTTATCTTCAACCATTCAGAAATTGCGACAAATTGAAATCTTTAATCCAGTATTTCGGCGAGACGCTTGCGCGGATTCAAACACAATTTGGCATATAGTTTAATTAAAAATATACTCATTTGGTATCACAAAACTTAATGCATGGTCATCTTCAACCGTTTCGAAATTACGGGATTTTCAAACTATGATTATAAAATAGTGAATTAAAGATTTGAAACTGGCACCATTTCGAAATGGTTGAAGATGCCCATACACAATGTTTCGTGGCACCAAATGGGTATATACTTGATATGCATGCCAAATTTTGTCGGAATCCGTTCAGCCGTTTTGCCGGAATAGTGGACTAATCAATCGTTTTACTGGAATAGTGGATAAAAAATTTGAATTTGTCGCCATTTCGAAACGGTTGAAAATGACCATACATAAAGTTTCGTGGCACCAAATGGGTATATACTTGATGTGCCAAATTTCGTCCCGATCGGTTCAGCCGTTTTTCCGAAATCGAGGATCTACACGGACACACACACACACATACACACACACATACATACATACATACACACACACATACACACATACATACGAACGGTTTTCGCGATGGCGATTGCATAAGTCACTCCCTTTACGGTCGTGCCTAAAAATTGACAGCGTCATCTAGTAATTATTACTGCAAGCTATAAACTTCAAAACATTTTAAAGTCGCCCAATTCATCGCCAGTCGCCAATTTTGAAAATAGTGTCGCCAACAACCTTCTTCATGTCGCCCAATTGGCGATAAGTCGCCACACCTGGCAACACTGACAGTTGATCGTAAGTTTCTATCGTAACGTGTGAACAAAAACCGATTCAAGTGCCATTCCACTTTTGTTGACCATCTAAAATCGGTCAACTAAACTTGAGTCGTGAAACACCGTCTTTAACGAAGCTTCCAAGATAATGGTTCAAGCCGAGATACTCATTTGTCCCGATTTCTGCAGGAGCCGGGTAAAATTTCCAACGATCCGGTAGTTTTGACCGCACGCTGTCTACCGCCTCGCAGATTGGCCCGTCGAAACTCTTCCTGGATTTCTCGTTCTCTCTTCTTTCGCACGGACACAGGGAAACACACTGAAAGAGAGAGAGCCGAGAGAGAGAGAGAGAGAGAGAGAAGCTGTTTCCAGGTACAACTAACTCTTCGTTCACTTTTTCGCTCCTATTCTCGGCCCTTCCAGTTCTCTCTCTCTCTCTCTCTCTCTCTCCCTCTCTCTCGTTCTCCCTCCTCCTCGATTAACGGCCAAATTGGATCCTGGCCTCGAATCGCCTCGGGTACAGATGCATCGTTTCGATCCAGTGCCATTAATTTCGTCTCGCTCGCCTCCTGATTACCTTGCGCTCCGAGGATTACCTGGGGTCCGCTCCAGTCTCCCAGGTTTCCTCGGCGCGAAACCGAAAGAATCCTCAGGGTTCGGCCCGACCGCAGACTTATCGTGACTACTAACTGGAATTTCCTCCGGTGTTCTCGTTAAGCGAATTGCTCATCGCGGTTACGAGAGAAATCAGCATTCTCCTGGTAACGGACACCACCCCTTTTGGTGTAACGGGGATGGTGTAGAGCGTAGCGACTCGATTTCCGAAAGCTAATGCAATTACGGCTTGCCTGGACCCACGCGGTTTGTGTCACATCGGTGTCGTCTGGAAAAGAAGTATGTTCGTGACCTTGAGTATTTTTTTATAGTGAAAGTAATTTTCTGATTGGCTTGTTGTAATAATTACTCACGGGATAGGGATGCTCTGGTCGGTATTTTAATGGAATTTAATGGTAGCGTGAAAAGCAGAAAGTAGGGTTTGAAATAATGGAATTGGTTGTGCCATCTGTGAAAGAAGTGATGACTCGTGCAAACGTGTTTTTTTTTTGTCGCAGGTGATAAGCTTACTCATGAGATAATTCTACTTATGCGATAAATGTAGGTTCCCGACTTTGTAGAAATTTATACGTATCGTGACGGTCACGTTGAGTGTTATCGACTGTGTAGAAATGTATACATATGGTAACCGAAGCATCGAGCACTAGGTACTGTGAGGTTTCTTTAATAGATGGCGCGAACAGCATCGGCGCCAGAGTTTTAAATTCATTTTATATTTGGCAAATTTTAAATTCCACGTAAAAATGTATACGAATGAGGACAACCTCACTGCGCGCAATATTATTCACTCTACTTAGTGAACTAATTAATTTACTTGCGAATACCGTCGAAAAAAATACCTGCCACCAAATAGCGCGAAAGTTTGCAGCGTTCAAATCACGAGTAGCCCGGCGGGAAATTAAAATTTTTTTCCAATACGTATATGTTCACTTTCCACACGAGATGAGTATAACGAAAATGCATTCTGTATACTCTATACTGTCTTTTACGTTCTATCTCCCCGATTTAACTCATCTCATTGGTTATATTTACTGTAACTTATTTTACAAATAGTTAAGCACACTGTTCTCATTCACAATTACCAAGGGTCGAGTGAAATGGAGAAAGACAACAGTCGTGTTGAGTGTTAAGCTTTTTCGTTTATTGAAAATATCTCTGTAAAACGTGTGTATATTGTGGCCGGGCGAGGTAAGCCGACAGAACCGAATCTTCGACAACGAAATGAAATCGGACAGCAAACGAGGAAATACGGTGACGACATTAAAAAACAATATAGTCAATCGTATTTTAGTTATCTACATAAGTAAAGGACGAATCAACGATGCATTCGCTTACTTTTTTAATCTTAGTATATTAATTGTATTATGTATAACAAAGCGGTAACAACTTGTTAATTGTAACTATTATGGTAATAATCGTTTACTTTATGTAATTACAATAATGTAAGGATCGTTAACTAATCGATAACAAACGAATCGTTTCCTCCTCCTTCTCGCTTCCTCTCTCTTTCTGCCTCCCTCTCTCTCTCTTTCTCTCTCACTCTCTCATTATTTTGATCCGATTATCGATCTTTCAGCTAATTCGCATATTGTGTTCTCTCCCTTTTATTTTTAACCCTCTCTCTCATCCTCTCGTATTAATTATTTAACAACAGTTTTTATCCCTTTATTATTTGCTCTTTAATTTAATAATCGTAGTAAACATAGTAATTATTTATAATATTGTGCAAATAACCCATATTTAGTTCTGTAAATAGTAATGAATGTCATTCAACGGAGGAGTTCTTCTATGTCTTGCTCTCTTTCTCTCTTTCATACTCGCGTACGCCCGTTCTCACTCTCCCTCTCTCTTTCTCTCTCTCTCTTTCCTCCTTTCTTTCTTTCTTTCTTTCTCTCGTTCTTCCTCTCTCGCACTCTCTCACACTTTCTCTCTCCTCTCTCTCTCTCTCTCTCTCGCGCACGCGCTTTCACTCACACGCTCACACGCAGTCTCGCTCTCGCTCATTCCCTCGCGTGTCCCGACTAGGCCCGAGCGTATTCACGATACGCGCGCGTAAATACGAACGAGCCGTCATAGCTCGATATTAATATTTTTTAAAGCGTTTCGCGCGAACGAAACGCAGGCGCGCGCACTCGAGGGCGCACGCAGACGCGCATTTTTATGTACTTTTGGACGATCCTTCGCGCGTAATGTTTTTTTTTTCTTCGACAGCTAGCTTCGTTAAAATTGGTTTCTCTTAGCACGAGATTTTATTTATTTATTTTATTTTTTTTTTCATTTATGGTTTTCTACCTAGCTCGATAACCCATGGCAGTTGCTTGTTCATTATACTGGCCGACAGGCTCCGTTTAGCTTGACACTTTTTACAACAATTAGCCCAGCTCTAGGATTTTTGCGTCGCTTTATTTGTTTTTTTTCTTTTTTTCCACTTTTTTTTTTTTTGTATTCGTTAATATCCTTTAGTAATCAGTAGTGTTTTTTTTTTGTTATTATCTCACGACGTTTAGGTTAATGATTCGAGAGTTTTCGAGACACTACAAAGCCCTTTTTTTGTTTTGCTATCCGTTTAAGAAAATTTCGTGCATTTACGATTAGTTAACTTAGTTATTCTCTCTCTTTCTCTCTCTCTCTCTCTTTCTCTCTCTCTCTCTCTCTCTCTCTCTCTCACTTTCTCTCTTCCTCGTCGTCTTGCATCCTCGCGGTTCTTTCTCTCGCACTCTCACCCTTTCTTTCTCTACCTCTCTCCCTCTCTCGCTCCTCTCGTTTTTTTTTGTCTTTTTCTTTTATACAATGCGTAACGGCAGTATCGTCCACGGAGGAAACACGTGAAATCTCGTCTCACCTCGCGCTTTACGAACGAAGGAAAGACCTAATGTGTGTGTTATTCTTCTTTTGTTTCTCCCACTCTCTTAATCTCACTCTCTTTTGCTAATTATCAATACGTAGCCGTCGTGACGCGTAAAAAAGCTTGTTATTTAATAATAAATGTCTTACGGTCTTCGGAGAAAACGAACGAAAGTTAAACGAAGCACACCACGCACACAACTCTTCCAACCCCTTTATATTTATCCCTCTTCCGCTTTACTCTCGTTCACTCACTTTCTCTCTCTCTCTCTCTCTCTCTCTCTCTCTCTCTCTCTTTCTTTCAATTTCAATTGCTTTCACTCCCTTTCTCTCTGTCCCTTTCACAAGGAGCTCTCCTCGGCCGCGAATGTGTCTAAACGAAACTCGGATAATCTCGTGAGATCCATTCGAAAATTTAGCGCGGTGGAAAAAGTCAGAGCGCGAGCACCACCGCCTTTATAGTCTCTCGAAAAATTGGGGAAGTTCTTTTTCTCAACGGCGGAGGTGTCGCGGCGCCTTTCTCGACCGCGCAAAGAAATCCTCGGATCCTTGCGAATTTGTTTGTCTGCTCTTCGCGTTCCATTTCTCACCCTCCATTTCTATTCCGGCGGAGACTTCAACGGGGAGAAGAAAAAGAAAATAATTCACTTCCTTTTACGGTCGTGCCTAATAATTCACTTCCTTTTACGGTCGTGCCTAGTAAGTCCTTTTTACGGTCGTGCCTAATGAGTCACTCCTTTTACGATCGTCCCTAGTGAGTCACTCCTTTTTACGGTCGTGGCTAAAGACTCTCCACTCGCATCGCCCGCCGCGAGAACTCACTCGTCTCGTCCATCGTACAAAGAAAGGTCGTTCCGGTGTCGCAGCTTCCGGTCATCATTTATCGTAGTCCCGCGCTTCTTTCACTTTTACACTCTTCCTAGTTCACTCTCTTCCTAATCATCCCACTTTCTTTCTTTCATCCCCTTTCTCTCCCTCTCTTTCTCTCTTTATTGCTTCTAGTAAAATGACGCGGGTCAGCGCGCGCATCGTCGCACGACGAGTTTAGTATCGAAAATATATTATACTATACGCGAGAGTACAAACCATTTGATTATTATCGAATTATTTGCACATATTACAGCACGTAAGGGGTAACGTGGGCGGGGTGGCGGGCGGCGGGGATGAAACTCAGAATTTTGGATGTCCCTTTTGTTGCTTGTGTCTTTTTTTGGTTTTCCTTTCGTCTTTTCTTCCTTTCCATACAGGAGGGCGTGTGCTTCTCATCGGAGCGCAATTTAGCCAAGTGTGTGAACCGGACGGACCGTCGCGGGGAGGGTTTTCTTTCATTCTAAACGGCGCTCGAATGGAATTCGATCGGGTGGGATCGACGTCGGGTTAATTTATATCGAGAACGAATTACGTCGATCCCGCACGATTCTCTTCGATTCGTTCCACGTCGTCGTCCGTCGTGCCCCGCGCGTTGCAATTCTCGCGAATCGAAGGAAAAATTGAAGAGCTTACGTTTAAGGAGATATCCTCGTGGCGAGAAAGAGCGTTGGAAAAAATTAGTGAAGTGCGCGCGCTTTCGTGTCTTCCTTTTTACGAAGAAACGACGAGATGTTGTCGGCTCGGCGTACGAAGCGCGATTGCGGGCCTCTGCGCGCGGCAGGCGAGCGCCATGGCACGAGGAACGACGACTACGCCCGAGAACGACCGAACGCGAATGGCTGAGCCGCGCGCATGCGCGAGGATCTTCGATGGGCTCGTGGCGCGTAATTCGAATGGGATTTGACCTTTTTTTCGAGTAAGTAGAAAAGGGGATGTGTGCGACAACAGGCCGTTCGCACGTGGAAATTGTCATTTTCGATATTTACGTTATACTCTCCGTCATCATTGGAAAATGTGTACCCGTGCGAACGGACTATTATCGACAAGGAGGTGGATCGTTAAAGGGGATCGTACAAGGACGAGATGAAGAAGCAAGAGCGAGATGAAGATTACACAGACATTAATCTCAGACGGATCGAAGATAGACAGACAAGAGGAGAGTCGATGCGCGGTATTTAATCGATAATTCGATACTCGATTATCTTATAGCGAATAGGCAATTAAGACGGGGGTTCAAGACGGAGAGAGACGTAGCGGAGAGGAAATCTTCTCTTTCTCTCTCGCTCTCTCCTTCTTTCATTCTCACTCTCACTCTCTCCCTTTCTCTCTTTCTTTCTTTCTCTCTTTCTTTCTCTCGAGAACGAATAACACGCGCGTCCTCGCGAGTATCCGCGACGACGCGACGGTTCCGTCGATAAAAACGTATCTCCGTTACTCTTACGATTTTATAAAAAGGAAAAGCTAAATTTTTCATCGGCGTGCGTGCGAGGCCGACGAGAAAGATCCTTCGCGCTCGCGCGGGCGCACGATCTCTTCTTGCTCGTTTTTTTTTTTTAATTCTATTTTATCTCGGAGAGGAGGTGCTTCTCTCTTATTTATTTTCGTCGCGTCGAGAAGAAGAAGAAGAAGATGAAGGTCGACGATGGTTTACGGTGGATAACATGGGCTGGGCGGGGGTAAGCAGCGTTCAGGCGTTCGCGCGCCCTCTTTCTCTCTTTCTCCGTCTCACTCTCTTACTCTTTGTCATTTACTTGCACTTGCCTCTCGAAAGCTGAGCGAATGTAATTAAACTACGCGGATACGCTTCTTTGCTTCGCGCGAGTGCGTTCTCCTTTCTTCCCTTAACTCAATTAGCCTACGCGTCCTCTCGCGCTTCTCTCCAAATTCAATCTACACACACACTCTCTTTCTCTCTCTCTCTCTCACTCTCTCTCTCTCTCTCTCTCTCTCTCTCTCTCTCTCTCTCTCTCTTTCGTTCTCTCGTACTCGTCGCATATTAAACATCGTCATCTGAATTTCGACGAACGTCGTATCGTCGCTTATTATTATTATTATCCAACGGCACGGGCTCTCAATCAATCGAATTCAAGCGAGCAAGCAATCACCAAAAACAATCGTCATCGTAATTCGTTAATCGTAATTCGTGGATTCATAATCGGCATCGTGCGCATCGTCGAACATCATTGATCGTCCTTGTCGTTTGCTTCGTTTCTCTCTCTCTCTCTCTCTCACTCTCTTTCTCTCTCTCGCTCTCTCGTTCTATTTTAAACTCCTACCTCTAGCCTTTCGTATCATTCTGTCATTAAACAAATTAAGCAGTTCCTTCTTCGCGAGTAGGTGGGGGAAGGGGGTGGCGCGGGGTGAAATGGCACGCTGCTTCGCGCGACGGAGGGACGGTCCGCTGCTGCTTAGCGCTTAGAAGACGGAGAGGGGACGGCGGCACGCGGGCGTAAGCAGAAGAAGAAGAACTCGTCACGCGCGGTCGAGTGCTCCACTTACAATTAGGTGGAAACACGAAGTAAAAAATCCAAATATGCAGGTGAGTCGCACAGTTGTCGCGCGCGTTTAACGTAGAGAACAACAGCACGTTTCTCACTCTTCTCTCAATTTTCTATAACACCGCGCGCGGCACTTTGTGTGTGTGTGTGTCTCTCTCTCTCTCTTTCTCTTCTCTCTCCCTCTCTTTCTGTCTCTCTTTCTCTGTGTATGTCTCTGTGTGTTTGTGTGGTCGTCGAACGGCGAGCGCGCCCGCGCGCTGCCCACCCGGAAGGCGAGCTCCGCGGTGACCGGAAACGCGCGCGCGTCACTTCCGGGACCTCTCCATCCTTGGGCGCGCAGCGGGTCCCCGCGCGAAACTTCTATTGGACTCTCCCTTTCTTTTTCTCTCTCTCTCTCTCTCTCTCTCTCTCATTCGCTGCTGTCCATCTGGCAACTTATCCACACGAGGAACGGAAACGAAGGCCGTGGTCGATTAAAATCCCGAGAAAATATCTCGGCTGATCGACGAGAACGCGATCGTCCTCGAGCCTCGATCTGGGGAAGCCGGCTCGAGGATATGTCGAAGGTGCGCGTCGCGAGCCGAGCATACCTTCTCCGTAAAATTCCCGACTGCCCGAGCTTCTCTTTGATTCTCTCTCGGTGGCGTCCCGTTCCTCTCGATAATCTCTTAATTATCACGTAACAATCGCAACGCACAACAAACAATTCTCGTTGTCCTCTCCGTGCGTGTCCTCTTCTCCAATAACTCTTCGTCCTAACTTCGAAACTCCTCTCTCACTCGTTTCCTTCTTCCTTCTTCTATATATCTCCAGCACTATTCTCTCTCTCTCTCTCTCTCTCTCTCTCTCTCTCTCTTTCTCTCCCTCTTTCTCGTTCTCTCAACCAACGATCAGTGGCGTTTAAAGTCGATTAAAGGCAACTCGTTGGAGGAAATGTTATTTTATACAACTATAAGGCTGTCGATGGAGAGCAGGCGAATAGCTCGTCCGGCCGCTAATCGTCTCACATCCGCTCTCGTTCGTCATATCTAAACTCGTACTGTGAAATGACAATTTCAAGGGATTAGAGAGAGAGCGGGGTTTCTCTCCTTATCCCAGCTGTAGCTGCTGCTGCTGTAGCTGCTGCTGCTGCTACTGCTATGGCGGTGGTAACGGCTGCTGCTGCTGCGGCTGTTGCTGCTGCTGCGGCAACGGTTGAGGACGTTGGCGAGGACGACCGTTGCCGTCGCGACGCTAGCGTCTAATCGGATGGCGGCGGTGGTTTCGGCGTCAACGTCGACGACGGCGATCAAACGTCCGCGGTCCTCGATGTCACGCTCGGCGAACGGCTGTGAATTACGACCCTGTGGCCGTTCTTGGTCACGTAACCGTCGCTCTCGACCAGCACCGCGGTCTGCCTGACACGTGGATCGGTGTCTGGATCGTCGCTCTCCTCGCTCGGGCCGCCCAGGCGTTGCTGCTTGTGCTTCCTCCATGCGTTCTGTATCAGCCTCGCGCAATACTCCTCGCGCTGGCGCCAGAGCGTGGAGGAGACCGGCTCGTATCCGGTCTCGCCTGGGCGCGCCTGGACCTCACCCAATTCGGTGGTCTCCTCGATTGGATTACCCTTACGTGCGAAGAAGTCCTTAGTGAGGGCGTCGAGGATATCCACGCAAAACATACGGTCACCCTTGCATATGGGGATGTCCATCGACACGATCTTGTACTTGTTCGGCTTGTGTATCTGTAAGGGGGGCTCCAATACGTCGAGGAAGTCCGAGAGCTGGTCGTATCTTATGTACTGCGTGCCGTTAGGGTCGAATTGTTGCCATATCTCGTAGTACATGTCGTAGTCGTCGTCGGTTAGACCCTCCTGCACGTCCTCGGTTGCTTGCGAATAGTTCTCGAGGATCACCGCGATGTACATGTTTATCACGATCAAGAAACTGATCACGAGGTATGAGAGCAGGTAGGCGATGCCGATCGTCGATGAGCCGCAGTTACCAGGGTAACCGATCTCGTTGTTCGGCTCCTGGCAGTCCTCCTCGTTTATTATGCCGTCCAGCACGCCGTCCCAACCGGCGGACGTCGACATCTGTTGGGTCGAAGGTTTATTGTACGGTGGTTTTAAAATTGTGCGTGCGGCAATGTTGAAAAGGAGCTTGTGATTCGATTTGAATTACCATGATAGGGTGTAAAAGAACATTGAAAAAAATACCGATTGATAGACGGCAAATTTGAAAAGGGGAAGCTTGATTTGAAAAACAATGATAGGATGTAAAAGGACTTTTCAAAAAATACCGATTGATAGACGGCAAAGTGGAAAAGGAGAAGCTTGACTTGGAAAATAACGATAGAGTGTAAAGGTGACCTTAAAAAATTACTGATCGAAGGGCAGCAGAATCGAAAAAGAAAAGCTCGATTTGAATCACGATAATAGGGCGTAATAACCATTTTAAAACAGAGAATACGGCCTTCAAGAGCTGGAGCTCTAGTCTGAACGTTTTAAGAAAATTCAAAGACACTTAAAACCCCACCTGGAACAGCAGTATCATAGACTGTCCGAACGTTTTGAAGTTGTACACGTCGTCCAATCCGCTCTTGTCCTTTACGTGCATGAAGAAGGACATGCCGAAGATCGCGAAGATGAACATCACCAGGAACAGCAATAGGCAGATGTTGAAGAGGGCCGGTAGAGACATCGCGAGGGCGAAGAGGAGCGTACGAATGCCCTTGGCGCCCTTCACCAAACGCAACACACGGCCCACCTTGGCCACCCTCACCACTCGGAGCAGGGTCGGTGACACGAAGTACTTCTCGATGATATCACTGAGCACCAGACCTACGGTGGTTTTGCAATCGGTGTTTGTTAATATCGGCGTAAAATAATTTCTCTTCTGCTACGAGGGATGCTAACGGTGGGCTAATAAGGGGGTGATTGGCGGTGGAAGAAGAATTACCGTGCGCTTATTCATTACTCCATGATGCATTCCTATTTCTATTTCTCTTTCAAAGACTTTTCTCTCTCTAAGTCGTCTACGTGCAGACACGCGCATCTAATCGTTTTCTAAAACGAAAGGACACACACACACAGAAAATCATGCGTTCGACGAATTTACATGGGGAAGGAGGAGTCGCGATACGCGTTCGTTTGTTCAATGGAACCGCGAGAATTGATTCTGGCTTCTCTAGATCGAAACTTGAAAATACGGGGCCGTGAAGAAAGATTCACGCGGGGGTGCAGGGTGCTGTTATAAAAATGCTCATACGTGAATGAGAGGAGGTATCATGCGCTCTTGTCGTACTACGTTTGTGGTGAGTAAGTATGCGATATGCCGATTCGAATTCGAGAGACTAATCGTCTCAATGCGACCGCGTGTAACGTGCACGCGAGTTTCTTGGCCAAAGTATGTAGAAGCTCGAGCGACGAGCTCGTTCACTTATGCGGTGCTTTATATGCGATACTTGTTTACGAATTAAAAACAAAATGAGATAAACTAGTTGTAGCGTTCCGAGAAACTGAAAGATCGATGTAGAATCGATCGTATAGTTTCTAAATGTTAATCGGGCATAAGCAAGATTCCAAGATAAAAATGGACTCTACCATCTACGTTATACAGACCCGATCTTACCGACCCTCTTTTATCACTTTTATCAGGATACGACGGTTATTGTGTGGCTTGATACGCGTATCGGAGGACATCGTGCGCTTCGTCGTCTTATCGTGGCAAATTCTTGAGTTGAACGATCGACCAATTTTGATTGTAGCCGAGATGATCGTTGAAAAAAATGTTGATCCTTAAAAAAGTCGATTTTAAAGAAATATAAACAATTCGTAATTAACGCCGTGATTCGACGACACATCCTCGAAGAAGTAAATTTCAAATTGATATAAATAAAATCGTAATTCCTTGCCACGATTCGACGACGTCCAGTGCGACGAGTCCGGCGATGACGAAATAAAGTATATCTCAACGCCACCTTCAACCGTGAGGGACTAAGGGCTAAGGGGTGTGGGGGTGGGGGATACGTAAACATCGATTCGACATCAATGTAAGGCTACGTAACGTAATGACATAAAATCAGTCGTTGCGACACGAGTGAAACGTCGATCCTGTTTGCTTATTTATGCATTATCTATTCTTTTCTTTTTCGCACTCGTGAAGAGGCCAGTCCTTGCGTGCAGAAAGTATGATAGTATAAAAAACGTATGCAGCGTGTCATGCCAACCCCATTCGTTCGGAGGTAGAGAGTAGAGACTAAGCTACCGATCGATAAGAGTGAAAAGAATAATAAAGAGAGCGAGAACGTAAATGAGAGAAATCGTGCCCCGAATCTGACGCGGTGTTCGATAATGATGGAGAGATAGAGACAAACTATGAATGTTCAAGCCAACAGGATTCGTCCTCCAATAATAATTGGATACATTGTTTCCGTTTCATTTGGGTCATACGACTGAGGCAACCATTACGTTACATTACCTAATATTGATAATATAACAACAACAAAATCAAAGAGGTTCCAGGGCTCCTTGAAATAGTGGTAGCGCAGGGCGAAGATCTTCATGAGACACTCGCTGGTGAATATCACAATGAATATCATGTTGAGATAGTCCAGAACGTTGCTAAACGTAGCGCTCTGTTGATAATGGTCCAACGTCATCGTCAGCATATTGAGCCCAATGAACAGCATGATTATCATATCGAACTTTTTGTCCGTCACTATTTCAAACACTATCCCCTGCGGCCTCCACTGAAACGAAAGAAATTGACAATACCTCCGATTAGAGAACCGTGACAAACAAAAATTCCGCGTCTCGCAGACTTTTCGGCTTACCCTTGGACGAGGTATGGCCTTGAGCGGTTTCTTACTTCCCATCTTCTTCATGGCGTTGTAATACTTCTTCTGGTCTTCCGTCATGAACATCTCGAGCGATCCGCCGGCCTTCTTCTTTTGCTCGTTAAAGTTGTCAATGATAACACCGATGAACAGGTTGAGGGTAAAAAACGATCCGAATATAATGAAAAATACGAAGTAGAGATACATATATATGTTGGTTTCGCGAATCGGTTGCTTGTTCACCTGGAAAATCAAAGGAAGGTTTATTGCGTTGGAGTATGGTCGTAGATCTTTCGTAGATTTCTCTTTATCTCGTTCTTTACCGACCTCCCTCGAATCGATCGCATCGTTCATGATCTGTATCCATCCCTTGAATGTCGCCACTTGAAAGAGGCAGAGATAAGCCTTGCCCACGTGATCGAAATTCATCGGCGAATTCTCCCACGTGTAATTCTCAGCCAGGCAGGAATTCCTGTCGGGTATTATCTCGTAGCTGAGCGTCGTCTTGTTCGCGTCGACGCACTGAAACATTTCCACGAACGAAGAATAAGAACAATGAATACCCTCCTTTGAAGAAAACATCGCACAGTGGGGTATTCGTACCAAAAAGTTGGCCAAAATTGTTTCTCGATTTTAACAGGCCCTGTGGGTAATGTTTTGTTGGAATCTATTATCTAATTGTCGATTTTAACACATTACAGATATTTTCAGAAATAAAAACTTTGATAACCGAAAAGAACGGAATAGACTCTTTTATAACTTTGTATACCGTAATAAACTTAATGATCTTTTAGATAATACTTTATTATGTGTATACTCTACAAGAGTAACAAACGTTACAGACAAGTTCCATATTTTCTATATCTTGTGGATAATGTCTCTCGTCGTTAAAAAAAAAGGCATAAAAAGCGCATCCGCGTGTGTTTTTCTGGTAGCTCGTTACGGAACACTATATTCAATCTAGTGGTATTACAATTTTAGCTTAGAAAGATTTAAAAGTGTAACTAAACATCTCTTGAATTTTTGATTTTGTCCTACATATAATCAGAATTATGCTCATACTTTCAATAATTTTAAAAATGGGATACAAACACGTAGGTTAAATTTATATACACAATAATAAACTATACGCCTTCGGGAACAATATCCATTGGATAAAAATTATTGTAAGATGGTGTATCTGATAGTATAATCAATTTTGTAGGTTACTGTGACATAGCATTAGTAATGCTCCACACGCAGCTCCAATAAACGTCTGATATCGGCAAGTAATTCTTATCGAGAAGGCAAGACACACAAATATAATAAGTAAGATATTGTTGTAGAGTCTTTACACTATGTAAAAAACAGTAATAGTGGCAGCTAAAAGCATATTTCGATAATCGGACTTTTGGCCAACTTTATTACGACGTATGTACGTATGTACAGAGTGTTCCGAAGTGATACGCGGCAGTTGAACGGGTTGCCTATCCATAAATCTGCAGGCTCTCGCCCTGCTGACCGGTAAGAAACCGTGCAGGGTGACAAGCTGCCGGTTTACTGGCGGTAGGTGGCACTGGACGGGGTGGGGGGGTTGATGCTCACGTCTTGTGACTCGTCCTTATATTAACTGCACTTCAATGATATTAAATGCACTTTACCAACCGATAGCCTATTAAGCGGTTTTTTCCAATGCCACCTAGCGCCAGCCTGTCACCCTCCACGGTCTCTTGCCGGTCAGCAGAGAGAGCGCCTGCAGATCTATGAATAGGCAACCCGTTCAACTGCCGCGTATCACTTCGGAACACTCTGTACGTACAACGTATGTACACCGAAGCTAAGAATCTTCGCTTATTCAATCTTTGCTCGTTAACTTCGATTATCTATAAATCAATAGTTGATCAATTGTTCAACGCTCACCTTGAAGTACTTGCCGGCAAATAGCTGAACCCCCATTATGGCGAATATCAGCCAGAAAATAAGGCATACCAGCAAGACGTTGAAGATGGATGGAATGGCTTGCACCAATGCGTTCACGACTACCTGCGGAGATTGGAAGAAGTTCGATACGATTAGTCGTTAGAGCTTTTAGATTCCACCCCCTCCCACCCCTTTACTTCTCGATCGTCAGCTATTATGCCTCTAAATAATGCGCCTATATGCGCCTATGTAATGCGGCTATGCGGCGCGCGATGCTTCGAGTATGCTCGATTTTGCCGTGTGAGTCGCTACGTATAAAAAGAAAACGAAAAACAACAACGGAAGAGAGATAAAGAGAACGAGAGTAAACTGTGAAAGTAAGAGTAAAAAATCGTCTGCCGTGACGGAAGGCGAGAGGGACGAAACTTCCAAGTCAATTTTAAACAATTCAATTCCCAACGATGCAATTTAAAATTAAAAGATTCTCTTGCGAGTCGTGATACATCATTGTGCTCTCTCACCTTCCGCCTCGCATTCGAACTGTAAAACAACGGCTCTCACACTGGAACGTAAGGAAACAAATGTCGTGAATAAAAAACAATAAAAGTTCCCCCTCTCCGTACGAGAGAGAGAGAGAGAGAGGAAAGAGTGTTCGTCGCGGCCCAATCAAGTCACTTACAGGCAGGTGTAGGGTGCATTTTCAAGCCACTTCGTTCTTCGTATCCATCGTTTGCGCGTTTAACACGGTTCATGTTTTTTCTGTTCTCTTTTTTTCGCAAACCCGTTCGTCGAATCGTCCTCCAAACGCGGAGCGTTCAAAGTAGAAAGTTCAGAAACAATTTCGAAAGATTCTCACGACCGCTAGAACGAGACAGCTTTTCGATTTCACGCAGAAATGTGTTCGCCTGGTTTTACGAATCGCGCGATTCGGTTTCACGGCACCGACGCGTGGTCTCTCGTCCGCGCGCACGTCGACCACCGCGTAAACGAAGAAAGAAAACGCAACTTATATATTTATATATCGTGGCGTGTATGTTGCCGACCGTGTGTGAGTCAGTGCGAGTTGCGATACAATCGATCCTCTCATGACGATCCATCGTTACAAGAGAGTCTCGCGTGTATGCGGACGGACACTAAAACAAAGAGTCGCGGAACACTTCTACGATCTCACTGTAAAATCTATCGCAAATCACTGGGACAATTGTCTTGATTAATTATCTCGTATCATTGTCGTGGATCGTCGATGAAGTGTCCTGCGTCCCGATGTCGAGCAGGCAAGCTACGAGCCATTGAAAATCGAGCACGAGAAAAGCCAGAAGCGAAGAAAAAGGCATGCGGCGCGAGCTGGCAAAGGGACAAGCAGCAAGCGCTAAACCATTCCCTCGATAAGCGTAACACGTTCATTCTAAGGCACTTCCAATTAATGAGTCGGCCAAAAGTGTGCAGACTCGGCGAGCAGAAAGATAGTTGTTCATTGTTTCGAGCATTTGCGCTCGAAAGGAGTATTCTCTTAAGTAATTATTCGTTAATCATTTCGAGCATTCGCCCTCGAAAGGAGTCCGCTCACCCAGGCACGAAGATCAGTCTTGAAACTTTGACATAGAGAAAAGCAATATTTCCGAATCCAAGTTTACATTAACAGCGAACTCAGATGGAAGAAAAGATACGGAACTATGTCGATTGTGTCGATAATAAGTGTTTCAAATCGCGAGACAATTGCCCGTCTCTAATTCGAAGTTGAAGCCAGAGCTTGTCTTACGATCGGTGGTGACTCTCATGCACATACAAGCGTTCGATTTTTTACGGGAGAAGATCGAAAAGACGATCGTGCACTCCGTAGGGAGAGCGGCTTGCGGAGCGAGCTACTACGTTAGGTAAGTAAAAAAAAAAAAAAAAAACAAATAAAGGGAAAGAAAAAGAAGTTGTAGGGTCAGGGCGTGGGCATGACAGTAATTCTACGCCCAGTGTCTCAGCGATCTTGCGTTGCGCTAATCGATAGTGTAAAACGTTCGACCTTCCTTGTTTCTGTTTTCTTTTTTTCTTTTTTTCATTTCGAGGATAAGGAGAGAGGACGAGAAAAATTGACGGAAAGAGAGAGGGAGGGAGAGAGCGATTTTAAATGACGTCGCATAACCGACAAATAATAAGAACAATAATAAGAACTATGTTTACAGGTATACAGAGGGTGCTTGGAGAAAGAATTCCAAGTGGCAGCCGAACCATCGGATCGATCGATCGAACCAGCTCGACTACGTAAACGATCTAAAAGCGCGTGTAGTCTAAAGTGCGTGTCCTTATCGTGAGAATTGTCTTCGAGTGGGTGGGTAATAACAGAGGGTAAACTACTAATCGTTGGCTCACTTCGTTGAAAGAAGCTGTGCACTTGCCACTGGCCTAATGCCTAATTCAAAAATGCAATCTTAAGAACGAAACGTGCAATAGTAAGAAAGTAAAGAAAGTAAAGAAACAAAGTACGCGACCCGAGTTCTCTCTGAGAACGTTTTTCGTCGGTCTCTCTCTCGTGTAGTGAGTACTCGTGAGAATTGGAAGGAAAGCGTAGGAAGTGCCGCCGAAACGAAATTCGTTTCTGTTTGCTCGTTTCTATTCTCATCTTTCTTTCATTCGTTATCCTTTATCGAGAAGGGGTTAAAGAACATCTAGGCGGCAAGTGACAAGGTCCGCTGAGACGGTGGGCTACATACCCGCATCCCCTGCATTCTAGACATCGCCCTGAGTGGCCTTAGGGCCCTTAGGGTCCTCATTGTTTTGAAGGCTTGGATCCCGCCAGCGCCACAGAGCGACGCTACGAAGTTAATGAGCGACACCTGCGAGCGAGAAACGAGAGCGAATCACAGCAGGAGGTAGACAGGCTACGCGCTGGGGGATGATGTTGTAAGAGATCGCTCTTTTCTCTCTTTTTTTTTTCTCTCTGTTTTCATTATTCTCTTGCGAGCGAGGACCACAGGATCACGGAACGGAGAGAGTGATGGTGTTCGGACGGCTCGGAGAAGGTGAGAGAGAGAGAGAGAGAGAGAGAGAGAGAGAAGTAGAAAGAGAAAGAGAAAAAGTTAATGAGACAGCGAGAAGAAGGGAGGAAGGAAAAAGGGAAATGGAACAATGGACGATTCACCTAAAGATTTTTCGTTTCGTTTACAGTATCGCGTTTCACTGAATTGTTGACAGATCAATTACGCGTACGTCACCATTGCGTACTTACAGACTTACGCAGATGTTGCGAGACAAATAATGAGTGAGGAGGATAGAAGACTGGGATGGTTCCACGCATGGTACATGTAGCAGTTAAATGGTTATTTGGAAATATACATAACGATTCTTTGGGTGTACGCTCACACGCGTGGAATCGGTTCTTGCACGCGTGTGCGCACCCACCCCCCCCCCAAGAGTTAGATAGATAAGATAGTTGGTTAGTCAGAGAGATAGAGAGAAAAAGATAGGTAGAGACAGAGAGAGAGAGAGAGAGAGAGAGAGAGAGAGGAGAGAGAGAAGAGAGTGTATGAATATATAGACATGGTAGGCAAATAGACGATAGAATGGATAGACAGACAGACGGATAGATAATTAGATCGATAGAACGATAAAATGGCTCGAGTAAGAATTGTCAGTAATTTTTACGGGCAAGTAAGAAAACGGCTCCATCCTGAAACAGACCAAAAGGTTCGTCATACTTGCCGTGTCGCGTCGCACGGAACGTTCTACTCCGAATGAAAACAATCCAACAATTAATATTGTCTCCTTGTGAGTTCCATGCGTCGCGATATATTTACGCCAGCCTGATTAGCGGGCCAGGTAATCATATGCACTGACACTGTATAATAAATTTACATACACGCGCACGCACGCACACGCACACACACGTTTACGAGGAATACTTTGTACATTACACAAAAAGCATATGTATATATAGTATATGTATAAGATATATATATATATGTATAATATATATATAAGGTATATACGGTACACGGTTTGCACAACGATCACTTTATCAAAAAGACTTTTATAATATAGGAAAGGCGTACATAGGCGGTAGCTAGTACGACAAATAACTCCAGTATATAATATCAGTGCGGACATCGAGTTTCAGAGACGCCAGTGTACCTTCTGCAACATCGTCATCAAAAGCACACCGCAATACACGCTACAATTCGCATGTAGCAATGCAATGGTCCCTCCTCTCTCACGGCCACGCGCGTTTACTTTTTTTCTCTTAATTTTTTTTCAAGGCCGCACTCACCCAACCTCCTAGTTCTTTCTAAAACGACCCAACCAACACCGAAAAAGATTCTAAAGCACTCCCCCTTGTGACAGAAGTCGTTCGAGCATTTAATTGCGCTCTAGGTTAGTTACTTTCTTTCTTTTTTTTTGGTTAGTTAGCTTTTTGAGTTTGTTTTACGTCCTCGCGGACCGATGACTTACTCTCATGCCCTCCCATCGTGAGACTGCTCGTAAAGGCCTCAAGGCCCTCAGTGTTCTCATGGAACGGAAGGCCGGGATGTCGGCTGCACCGGCCCAGATCGCGCCCAAGTTGATCAGTGATAGCTATCGTCATCAAACATTGGTAAGATAGGGCAAATGATTCGTATTAGGGTCTATTAGGATAATGCGTAGGCGATCGATTAAGAGAAATCCACTGGAAGCTTCCAAAGCTCTGCTCCTACGCGCTTCGTATGCAAGTGATCACAGATACATATTCGGTTCTTGATTAGAAAGAGTATAGAGAAAGATATGTTCTGTATGTATGTATCATTTGTGTGAGACAGAGAAACGGAGAAATAGAGAGAAATAGAGAGAAAGAGAGAGAGAGAGAGAGAGGGAGGAAAAGAGATAGAGAAGAGAGAAACAGAAAGAGGAAGGAAGGCGGTGAGAGAAGGAGAGACTCTGGCACAGACTCTCTTCTCGAGAGAATCTCTCTATGTTTGGAGCTTGAAGTTAAGAGTTTTGAATTAATAATCTACTAATTGCGAGCCGGTGTCAGAGTCCCTCGCGAGAAGACATTCTCCCGCGTGCAATCGCAACCACCTCGGGCAATCAACAACACGATCTTCATTCTTATCAAATTCGTAGAATCCATCTTCGATCTTTCTCCTTCCATTGCACATTCTCCGTGCAAGACGAACAATTAGTCGGTTGCACGCGTTCGAGGAGTCTCAAGTAGGCTCAAGGTCCTGACAACTGGACCAGGCAACGTGATCCAGCTTAGGACTTACCATGACGATGATGAAATCGAGCCAGCACCAGGCATTTGTGAAATACTTCTTGAAACCTAGGGCCAGCCACTTGATTAACATCTCGATGAAGAAGATCACAGTGAATATTCGGTCCATGTAATACAATATGTCCTGTAGGATAGGTCGTTGTTGAAGATGAACGTCTTCAAGGGCCTGAACGCAGAGAGTAGAGAAGAAATTGTACCGTCTCCTCGAAAATAAGGATTCTTCTCGTGAATTTCTAGGGACTTACGAGTGCCATGCTACTCAACAAGATCATCGTGATGACGGCAGTTTCGAAGTACTTGTTCTCGATCAGCTGAAAGGTCTTCAGTCTGAGATTGGCCCAGCCCTGCCAGAAGGGCGCGTCGTCGTCTCCAGCGAGGAAAGGAAATTTCTTGTAACAATTCTCGGGACAACAATCGGCCGGATAATCCGATTGGATTGGATCCTCGTCAGCGTGAATGATCTCGCCAACCAATTCGTTGTCTCCCTCGCCCTCCTCCTCGTAATCTGAAAATTCGTGCGCTTGTGTTACAGACTCTGCAAAGTGTATACCATTTACAGAAGTATTTACACATCAATAAATGACGAGAACATTTACCATCATCTTGCTCGAGATCCTCTTTACTCGCGTCCTTCTTCTCTTCGCCGTTGAGCGAGTCCATACTGCCCTTGTGACTCTCGTCCTTGAACGCTCTGTTCTTATGGCTACCGTACGATTTATTGCTAAAAGTAAAACAAGAATAAAAGAAGTTAATAATAATTTCAAGAAGGTCGCGTATCTGTTTTGAAAACCAACCTGATGGTGTCGTCCTCGTTTTGATTGATGTAATCGTTGTCCAGCCTATAGTCGTGATGATTTATCGAATTCGCTATCACCTTGGTGTTATTCATGCACAGCTTGCCCTTCTTCAACTTGTTCTTCAGATCTCCTTCGAAAGAGAAGTTCGATTGATTTTAATAGGAACAATTTAATTATCCCAGATTCGACGAGAGCCCCGTAAGATATGCGACTCCGCCGTACACTCCAGTACAAATTACAGTATCTTTAATCCTTAAATGCTACAGCGTGTAAAAACTCACCCCGTGCGAGTTTTGTTTCGTTATCAACATTAATAAACATAACAATTCGTAACACTATATTACATAACAATTCAGATCTCACGGATACTTTACTATTAGGTTGGTGCGAATGAAATGTCGGATTCTTAAGTGAATATATTAAACTGCATATCTTTTTCCAAAAGCTGTTTATTTAATCAAAATATGCTCCATTTACTTCAATACACGTTTCCCAACGAGATTTTAATGCATAGATGCCTGTCTTGAAGAAATTCTGATCTTTAGAATCAATGAACTCTGATATGGCATTTTTCAGACTGTGTTCATTTTCGTACTGTTTAGCCCGTAAAAACAGTTCTAAATGTTTAAATAAGTACCTTTTCCTATTGTCGTAAAGAACCCATTTTGCATCACAAGTAATGATCCGATTGAAAAATGGATCTCTATTAAATCGGGTTAGCAATGATGAGCATACGTTCAAGCGATCCAGCTTATTTCGCTCGGTTAGTTCGTGCGGTATACACTTATCCATTTTTTTCACCTTGCCAATTTCAGAAAGATGTCGCAATATTGTTGTATGGTCAACTTCCATTCTGGCAGCAAGTTCCCTTGAAGAAACAGTTGGATTCGTTTCTACCAATGCTTTCAGAGCATCATTTTTCACAGACGTTTCGGGTCTTCCACGCGGTTCATTTTGCAGGGAAAAATCACCAGACCGAAAATTTTCAAACGAACGCTGCACTTTTCGATCGTTCACAGTATTCTCCCCAAATGCCTGGTTTATATTGCGTGCAGCTTTTGCAGCATTATTACCAAGTTTATACTCATATAAGAAAATTACACGAATATCGGTTGAATTCATATCGGTGCAAAATTCAAAGCAAATAACAAAAGGGTACACTTTTGAGAAAATCTTCTTTGCTAAAATGTGACTCTGACAATGGACAGTACGACTATAAACCAGGTTATGTCAAAAACAAAAGCATAACAAAAACAGGGAGACAAGCGTTCACTTTTAAAGAAAATCCGACATTTCATACGCACCAACCTAATATAAAAGTAACAAACGAGTTTACTGTAACATATAATCCTTTGAGCGGTGAATACACTCTTATTGTTAGTGATTGCAAATCGTAGAAAACGAAGTACCTTTCCGCTAATATGAATTTCGATGATGAAGCACGCAAGACGCAATTGTGATGTAATTGTATTTTTTCGCGCCAAAGTAAACGATGAAAGAGTTTTTTCTAGCTTTAATATTACTTTATTAAATTGGCAAACGCACGTATGCTGCTAACGTTTATCAAACGCATATGTAAGTACATTCCTGTACCTTAATGGAACCGTACCCTGTGAACGGTAGACGACTTTGGCACATTTTCCACTGAATCGTACGGCTTTCGCGAGAATCGACAGAACACTTCACCGAAAAGAGGATGTTCGCGGGCGCACGTGTTCGAACGCAAAGAGTGAAACCGGGTACATCCGTAGTCCATGCAAATAACTTTCGAATATCCCAAAGGGTTAATGTACAAAATATCACCTTCACGTCTCACTCACCATGAATAGTGAATTCCATTCCATCGCCTATCGCCACCTCCAGCTGATTCAACTCTTTCGCGCTCTTCTTATCTCTGTACGCGTCAAGGTCCCCATCTGCAAGATCTAGGTCTCCGTCGCGATCAATTCCATCTGCACAGTCACATGAGATCTCTAATCCGCCCTCATCGGACACTTCGCGCGTTCGGAAGTTTATTTCTTTTCTTTTTCTTTCGGGAGAAGGAAAGCGGCCGGACGTGGAAAGTTGGAAGGTGGAACGATCGTCGTACAATCGCACGACGCTTGGGTTACACGAGAAACAAAAGTTTTGGGAATAATGTGCGAAATTAAATAGAAAAAAAAAGGTCGCCTCTTCGTGCGCGTAGAAGTTTTCTCTTCTCCGTTAAACGCCGGGGCGAACGTTGGCGGGCACAATCATACACAGGCATACCCACACACACCACCGATACATCGTCACACACGTGAGGCCCGCACACGTGTCGTGGTTGCGAGCCTCGAACGTTGAGAGCATGCAGTTCGTGTCGAAGTATTCGTGATTCGTGCGACACTCGACCGATGATTAATCGAGACATACGGTGTAGTTTCTGTGGCTCGAGATGCGTTTATGCCTTTCTTAGTTTCCGGTCGGCACGGCTGTGGCTGATCGCGCGGTACGCACAAAGGACGCGCTCCCTTTTCACTTTCCATTATTTCCTTCTTTTCTTTTTGTATACATATATGTATAAACACGCGCCAACAAAATACCCCGTGAAATAATTCTCATTTGAAAGAACAATTAATTCGTAACTCTCTGCTTACGCAAAGTCTATCGAACAAAGACACTAAAATTAACGAAATATTTAAGAGGGGTGTCTAAGGCGTACCACGCGAACCCTACGACTTCTACTCCTAACTAATGATTATATATCAATGTATATCAATATACTCGCGCTTCCCCGAGAACTTTTCCCCGCAAAGTCTCGAACGAAGAACACGCACCCAAAAGAAATCATATGCGAAGCAACGTATAACTGCAAGCCTGGCTAATTAGCGAAGCAAAACTCAATTGTCGCCCGATCGAAAATCCCCTCGTCCCCGCGATCGCTATCTTCGTTTTCAATTTTCTAAAGTGGAAATACGAAGGACGAGTCGTAAACGCGAGAAGCGTAGCTTGCTTCGAGATCGTGCGCGTACCAGTCAACGTTTCTTCGAGTATTCGCGAGACTTTTCCGCGCCTTTTGATCTTTTTCGTTTTCGCGTAAGAGGCAGAGAGGGAAAGAGCCCGTTATAACTGCAACCAAAGGAGAAAAAGAGATAGAAAGACAGAGAGAGAGAGAGAGAGAAGGAGAGAAAGATAGAGAGCCCTAAAATTTTGCAGATCGGTAACGATCGCCGTCCGATCGTCGACTGGCACCCCGGTTTGTGTCGAGAATACTGATCGGTGTTAAGAAACGTGTGAAGCCCAACTGAAAAACAGTGCCACGAACTACACAGCGCACACAGCAAGCGATCTGATTGGATATAAACCTTCTTTCCAACTGTTGGACGGTCCCTCACCTGGCGCCTGATCGGATATCTGATTGGTGAATTTGGCTCGCATCAACTTAGCAAGATAAAGGACATTTCGCTTGATCCATTTAACGAAACGTGCTATCCGATCGATCGCCTCCGCGATCTTGTTGGTGTCGTTGTCCGCAGTCGGCGCCGAGAGATTGGACGAGCCGAAATTGCTGAGCAACAGGGCCAAGAAGAGGTTCAGCACCTAGTCGATAAACGTTGAACGGTGCTTTCCAATCTGATCCACAACTTTGGCTAAATTCTCGCAGCTGACTTCTAGTCTCAATAATTTCATTCTCTCGTCGCTCTAAACGATTCGAGCAACACGGCTGGTTCGCAGGATCGTGGAAGATTCCTCGATCTTAGAAAGAGCATTATCGAGAAATAAATCAGTGGCGCGTTATTCTAGACTGGCGCTACTTAAGAGGAGAAAAAAAAAGACACTTAACGAACAGAAATCTTCCAAGTTCGAGCGGTTTAACGAACGAACCGTGGAGAGCGTTGGCTTCGGATAATCGTTTCTCCACGTATACGTACGACCAGGTTACCGATGACGACGGTCGCCAAGAAGAATGGTATGCATGAGACGTCACCCACGAGCATGCAGTCCCACATTGACTCGATCCACTCTCCGCACAGCACGCGAAAAACAATCATGAACGAGTGCATGAAATCGGTGAAGTTCCATCTCGGTAGATCGCCATCGGGGAAGCGGTCCACGTTGTCCGTGTAATTCTTTCCGAACAGCTGCATCCCCATCACGGCGAAGATGAAGATGATGATGCACAATACGAACGTCAAGTTACCCAAAGCGCCCACGGTTCTACCCATTATCGATATAAGAAGATTCAACGTAGGCCACGATTTCGCCAGCTTGAACACTCTTAGCTGGAATGGAAAATAAGAAAGATTGGAACACAGGTTTCAAGACGAATTGTTCTAAGGTCTGTAGTTCCGAATGGCCCACCTCACCGGTACAATCGTTATTATTTAAGAAGGTTCTATCTTCGGGGTTTATTTCTATAGTTCGTGTCTACCTAGAGATTGGTGGATAATTGTGAACAAAAAGTGTATAAAAGTTCAAAATAAGTGCGTATTATTAATTATATATGGGTGTAGAATTATTTTCGTTGATTGTTCTTTTTTTTTTGTAAACTGTGTGAAACTTGAAGATGGAATTTCAAAATAAATCATTTGTATGGTGATAATTAAATGGCCGAGATAGCTCGTTTGGAATCATTCCGTTATTCTTATCTAAAAGGTTTTATTTTTAATTTTTAACCTGCGCGAAAGGCTGAGATAGGACCTTCCTAAGTAATCATTGTGTACCGAAACAAAGTGACCTGCAAAGTTACAGCTCTAGCGGTGAGGTGGCTCGTTCGGAAGTACAACCGTTCTAAGATACTTCTCCAATTTCTTGTAACGTTTCTCTAGCGAGAACCCACCAATCTGAAAGATCGCAAGACCGACAGTCCCTGGACACCTTCTAGGCCCAACTCCAGAAGCGAGAGAGCTACGATGATGAAGTCGAAGATGTTCCATCCCTCTTGGAAGTAATACTTTGGGCTCATGGCGACCAGCTTGAGAGTCGCCTCAATGGCGAATGTAGCAGTGAAGAACTGAAAGATAATTAATTATCAATAATCTATCGTAAGTTAAATTGCCGAAATAAATTCACAGACATCTACGACAGAACTCACATAATTTCCTGACTTCAATACCCTCTCCATGTCCTTGTCCATGTCGTGATGATCCAACGCCATGAAGAGCGTGTTAACGACGATACACAGTGTGATGAATAGTTCTACGAATGGATCAAACACCAATAGGGAGACGTATTTTTTTAATTCAAGCCACAGCCAACAGCAGTCCCAAACGCAGAAGATGTCGATGAAACGTATGACAGCGGTTAATAACTTCTCCTTGAAGGTGGGCCCTTCTTCATCGTCGTCTGTCGGAAAGTAATAGGTCGAAACTGTAACGCGCGTTAGTAATTTTGTCTGGCACCACTCTTTTTGGGGAAAGAGGTTTTTTTATCATTGTGTCAAGCTCGTTCTCTCGGATCACAGATTATTAGACGGGCAGGCTTTAGAAGCGTAGCGAGCGCGCAAGCAGCTTAGAAATAGCAGCAGCAGGGTGTGTTAGAAGTATCAAGCGCGTAGAAGTATCGAGGCGTAAAATTCGAGCGAGCTCGTTCGCCGTTCCCTTCTTTGTATGACGAAAACGTTTATAAAAAAAAAAAAATATAGAAAAAAATGGAGAAAACACCCACTTCCCCGACAGGACACAAAAATTCTGTCGAATCATCTGTGAAGAAGGGAACGACGATTTTACGTCTCTAAGGGAATGATAATGCGAGAAGCCTTCGGCGAAAATTGTTAGAAAGCGCCACGAGTGCCAACACAGCATTTCTATAATCGCTTAAATAACCTCTCGCGAATTGCAAGAACACGGTTTGTCAAATTTTCTGCGAAAACCAAAGCGCAAAATCGTCTGGCGTGGTGCTAGCAAGAGAAACGCAACGAATCTTAAAAGCACACATTCCCTTCGTCATGCCGTTGGCGTGCAAAAGTGAGGCGGACTCTCAAACAGTGGAATCGACTCGCAGATCGCGATGCGTTCGCCTTCCTTCGATCGAAATGGCCAACGTATCGCCTCCATATAATTCTAAGCACTCGACTCCAAAATCGTCGAGTGGATAACGCGGCCACGTTCGAGTTCTCTCGAAATACCGAGCTTGCGATCGATGATTCGAATGATCGTTTACGTTATTCGCAAGATCGTGCCCCGTCCCCGTGCCCGCTAAAATTCTAAGTCCAAGCGCCGCGCTCTAATTCGCCTATACGCGCTCAACCGAAAGTCATAGGCCAAAAGCGAGAGACGCCGATTAATCAAGAGTAATTCGAGTAAAAGAGCGAAGACTCGAGAGAAGAATTAAAGAAAAAGAAAGTAAAGAAAAGGAAGAGAGAACAAAATAAGAAGAGACCTAAGACCGTTTTAGTGTGCACTGCAACCCAGCCATACGCGCGAGATGGTGCTGTTAGTAAATAACGCGACGAAGCGGGTGACCGTACAACAGAAGAGATTGAAGAGAAAGAAAGAAAGAGACAAGAAACTGAAAAGAAATCGTAGAAACCAAGGAGAAGTCACTTGAAACGTAAAAAAAGAATATTCGGCTTGCGATAAATCCGCATACGTCGTAATATCGACAAGGTAACTGAAAAGATAAATCAAAGATCTTATATAACCAAGCTCGTGCAGCTGCAACGAGAACATTAATCTGTGTCGTATTCCAGGAAACAAACTCTTTTCCCAAAAAAAACGTCAAGTTCCAAACTCTTCCCCAAATCGAGATCGATCCGAGACGGAAATCCTCTCTTTTTCGACCATTGTGAAATCCCGGTGTGGATTCGATTTAAATCGATGTGTCTCCTCGGACGGTGGAGTGGAATTGGGTGGACTGAACGGTTCTCTCTCACGTGTGTTAGTTCGTCGGTTCTCAAGAGGAAAGAGTATAAAAACGAAGTTCGTGCGCGAGTGGATAAAACCCTGAACGTGCATCGTCGTATTAAAGCGGTATCGTACAACACACTCTTGGCGGTGAATCCTGCGAGAATCGCTTCCAATGGGTACCCGAAGTGATTTTTCTTTTTCTCTTTTAGGAAGGTAGACCATACGAGTGAGGTACCACGATCGACGTTAAGGATTTCTTCAAAATGAATCAGCTGTTGATGGTGGCCCTGAGATCATTTTCAGGATATCGTTAATGTCGTTCGGTGTACCCACCTACTTGTTTACAGGACGCGCAGCCAAAGGAGTAACAGTTTCAGTGTCGCAGAAGAACACGCCGATAGAAGAAAGAGAGAGAGAGAGAGAGAAGGAAAAAAAAAGTGAAAAAAGTTATAGGATAGGGTACAAATCCAAACGTCTGTAAGAGAGTGTACATCGAGCCACGGGATGCGCATCACACGAGAAGACAAGATATTACACAGGTTGCGACAAGTGTGTGTGTGTGTGTGTGGCGAGTTGAAGAAAGAAAGAAGGGAGAAAAGAGGTACTGGATCTGAGACTTTCTTGTATAGTGTTGTAATGCGTTTTCGCGGGAGTCGTGGAGTCACGCGACATTACCTTGATCCGTGGTACGACTCTGATTGCCAGCGGCCTGCTCGATTATCTCGTTCAGTACCATCACGTCTGCAAAAAGAAACGAATGTTTACGAATTTCTACAAACAAGAAATCAGCAAGTATAAAGAAACAATTTCGTACCCTTCATGTCGACGACGGCGTTTTGCGAGGGCTCGATGAACGGATTGTCTTGCTGCTTGCTCTTCGCCATGGGTTCCTCAAGATCGCTCTCCTAAAAATGATCAAGCAACAAATTATTCGCACCAGACAATCCCACGTTGCGTGCAAAAATAAATCTCCATACTATTATCACAATAAATAATCGATGTTGGATTATCACCCGCTAAATGTTTCTCGAACAAAATCCAAAACGATCCTTTCCTATTTATCAACATCCTCTTGTGAAAAAAAGAAAAAAAATAAACAGCAATCCTCGAAAATTGATTCAAAAATAAATTCAGTTTCTAACCAGTTAAAAAATCCTATTGAAATTGTTCTCCGAATAAAGGAATTCTCAAGTGAACGATCAAATCCACCGAGAACCCTATCTTCCGTACCGTAACCCTCCTACACTGAGAGAAAAAAATGGTTGGGTTTACTATAATCTCTCTATATTTTATAGTTAGATTTGGCGTCAAACGTATTTTTATAGTTCACTTAACCATACAAAATATAGTAGAATGAACGATTTGTACAAATGGTTATATTATTAACTGTTACCTTTGTTCTTGTTACCATATGTTTTCATGTAATTTTAACTATATAAAATAGTTACTTTTCTTACCATTATATATTTTCAACCATACTATATTTTTAGTTGAAATAACTATAATTTCGGGTAAAAACATATTATAGTTGCTTATACTATGCCTCTATCGTAATTATTACCGGCATTATGGTAACATTTACCATAAATATGATATTTCCAACTATAATTTTGTTACTATAACATTATAGTTAGATATATCATATACTTTTCTCTCAGTGTACCTAACGTTCTCAAATCCAACAAACTGCTCACGTAATGATACTTCTGATTGGAGTCCGTCAGGTGTCCATTGACGGATGGTGGTCTGGCCGATCTGCTTCTGAGCTTGCTCTCCTTGGTCATCGGCTTACCGGCGCTGGCAATTCCGCTCAAGCCCTCCACGTGAGAGGAATACGACAATCTGGACGCGTGAGAGGTGTATGAGGAGTGACGCGAGCCGAGATTCGCGTAGTAAACCGGCACGACGATTGTCCCGTTCTCCTCGGACATTGGAGTCACTGCGTTGGAATCGTCGGCATAGGGCAGGTGTTCCACGGCGTCGAGATAAGTCGAGAGCACCAGTGGCTTCCTGTCGCCGCCAGGCGGTCCGACGAAGCGTCCTCGACCGTTTCTTATCGTGAATTGATGGCTACCGCGACTGCTCCGTCTCAGATTGAAGGGCGAGCCAGGTAAGCTCAGACTTGCCTGCAATAACAACAAAGCGGACCACCGCTTTTCTCTTTCTCCGTTCTCGACCCTCCCCGGGTCATCGTGGACGAGAGGGCCAGGAGGTGGAGGACGTAAAACGCGCGCCGCGTGGGGCAGCCAGGACGAGAATATTGTCCCTTACGCTGGGAGGATTATTTCTCTATCAGGTCCGACGAGCGTTCGCGAGCGTTCATCGGATTCGTCGCGCACGCGTCGCTTTTGATAAAGGTGATTTCTGGAGATTGGATGGGTAGATACAGAGAGAAAGAGAGAGAAAGAGAGACAGATACGAAGTTCTTTCGTGGTGGTGGACCGTCGTTGTGAAAGGGTTCGTTCCTTTTCGTTCTTTTCGCGTGCGAATGAGCGTGACGAAGGACACGCGAGGGTACGCGCGTCGAGTACAATGGCGTCGCGACGCCCCTCAGTCGGACGTGATTTTTGTTTTTTATTTTTATTTTTCCGGGATCGATCGATCCCCCATACATCTATTTAGTACGTACGGTCGGTGCTGACGGACACAACGTCGTGAGACACACGTACCTTCCGCAGACTTTCCTGGTAGGCATAAGTAAACTGGCCATTAGCGGCGCGAGAGACCTTAAGAAAAAAACAAGAAAAGATATCTCCTACCAAACGGCTCGTAACGTGATCTATTTTTGTACACCAATGGAGGCACTCGAATATTAAATATTGTATTCTTAATTTTACTTAAGATATAAGAATGTTACTTTGCAGAAGCGACACATACACAAATATGACAGAGAGATAGATATGTAGAGAGCGAGAGAGTTTCGTGGATAGGGTAAAGTAGAGTGAGAGAGTTAAAGAATACACGACTTTACTAATAATGAGAGAGAGAGAGAGAGAGAGAGAGGGAGAGAGAAGAGGGAGTAGAAGAATGAAAGAGAGAAAGAAAGTGAAGAGAGTAACTCCGAAGTTCTTTAACAGTGAGAAGGAGAAAGTTAGACGGTGAAAGAGAAATGGGAACGAGGTTACTTCTAACGAGACGGGAAACGGGAGATACGAAGGTCGGCTTGCTCGGAAATCATTACGCGATCCGTAGATCGTTCAGCCAAGAGACACTTTTCCTATTGGCCATCTCGTTCACCAGCTACACTACCACCTACGTGACAACCCGCATTCACTCACAGTGACAACGACAGCTAGAAAGAGACTCGAGCACGAACCCTTGCGTATCTCCTTTTCGTATACACTGCGTGACACTAAACCACAAGGGACACGTTTACACAACTCGCATGCAAAGTTTCGCGAAAATAATTATGATACCAACAACGATCTACACGATCTTCCCTCTCGTGAGCTGAGAGTGATTTGTCTTGGTCGAGAGATAAAGATAGAGAAACAGATGAAACTTAAGAGCAACGAGAGAAGTCAACGAAGAAGAAGTCAAGTGAGGAAGAGATTTCGAAAACGAGGCCGACGAAGAAACGAGAAGACTAAAGTTTCTGTCAACGAGGAAAATAAACCGTACGAGCAAACGATGTCTGAAGCGAGAGTAGTGAAGGCCGAGTTTTAAGTAAATTCTCAACAGAACATCGTGGCCGCGCTTGTTAAGTGAATGTCTGAGTAGGAGAGCGTTTGGAGACAACAAACACAAGCTTTCTACGGGATTGCGGGGTTTGCGTTAATCAACCAAGATCGACTCGCCGATTCCGGCGTCCCAAGTCATTCTCACGCCTTCGCTCTGCTTGCTCGACGAAGCTCTTGTGCCTCACGGGGCTTCCCCGCGCGAGCGATATGGGCGATGGGCACCAACCCATGGAACGTGTGCAATTTGCCTGACCGACGAGTCGAGCAGTAGGAAATTTGCGCAGGGATGGGCTCCGAAAGTTCACAATACTTTAGTCGCGAATAAAATCCTCAAGAGCGATCATGAAACTCTAATGCACGCGTGAAAAGCTTCTCAATCGCGAACTCATTCTCTAATTCTCAATTTTCAAATCCTCTAGAATTCTCCAGGAGAAATTCTGCATTCTCCGGTTCTCAATTTTGCGAACACTATGCACTCGATATACGTGTCTAAGTTTTCTCGACCTCTTATATTTTGCTTTGTATTTCCTATGTTCAGTTGAATTTTGATATTTTCATTTTTACATGCCTCGGCATGCTGCATTGTAAGAGCGCTACTTGCCTTTTTATGCATTCTACCCGATTGTCTACTAAGGATCTTTCGATCCAGGACAAATAAAGATTCTTTCTTTCAATTCTCGAGTCCTGTAGAATTCTCAAGGAGGAGAGTCCCTGCAAGGACTGGAGCGCTATCTAAACCGAGCTATCTCTTCAGTCCCATCCCTAGCTTTCTTACAAGACAGGGGTGGAATAAGAATTGCCTCGCGTTTGGTGCTCTCGTAGGAGCGAGGTCTGGGGTCGTTGGTGGGTGGGTTTGAGGTTACGCAACTCGGGGACAAAAACATAGAGTAATCACAGAGGTCGAACGAGGTGAGAAAATCACACGTCGATCGTGGGGGGGTCGGTGAACCGGGCCGGCCGAAACTTACGGCGCTGACTTTTCGCACTTTACTGGCGGTGGTGCTGTGGTTGTTGTTGATCTGCTTGACACGGTGCTCGCATATCGACTCGATCGAGCGTATGCTCATTCGTTCCTTGTTGTTGTCGTCGTTGCCCTTCTCCTGGCCGACGAAGAGCTCGTAACTGTGGCATGAGAAGTCCGACGGTGACTTCACGATTTGCTCGGCGGCCGCGGCCGCCGCTGCCGCTTGGGCCGCCGCTGCCTCCGCCGCCGCCGCCTCTCGACCCGCCAGTTTCTTCTCCTTCGCCAAAGCCGCCTCCTCGGCCTCCTGCAAAACGACAAAAGGACAGAATTAACGTGGAGCAAACATCGAGCATTTTTGTTTTCAGCAGTTTTCATTTTGTGGCGTACCCAAAGAACTCTGCGATATATCAAAAAGAAAAGCTTAACACGTTGAGTGCTACGCCGATTTCGCTATACTTGTCGCTCAGGCGGCAGCGCGTGAGCACTTGATACCGAACGCTCGACTAAAGAGTATACACAAACGATAACTTTGTTACTCTGTATCCATTTCGTTTGGACTGTCGAAATGGTACAAGCAATGTACATTTTTTAATTGTCATTAATAATTTAACTCTTTACAATGCCGGTCTCATGCACCGACGTGGACCAAACGAGAAGTTTGTTGTCAGTCCCCAGAATCCACGTCGTCCAAACGAAAAATCGATTGTCAGTCCTTAGGGACCGACGCCGCCTGAACGGAAAGTTCACTGGTCAGTCCCTGGGGACTGACGTAGCACTCAACGTGTTAAGGGCCCCCGCAGACTACAGACTTTCTATCGGCCGATAGTTTGGTCGGGTTCTTAATCAGCATAAAAATGTATGCAATATCGGCCGATACTGAATCGTTAAAATGTGCGCACTTGCATACATTTTTATGCTGATTAAGAACCCGACCAAACTATCGGCCGATAGAAAGTCTGTAGTCTGCGGGGGCCCTAAGGGTGATATTACACTGTAAAAGATCTTCGTCCAAGATCTCGGACAGAATGTTGTTTTATCCAATATTTTACAGTGTAATTGGACATCTTTTATAAAAGATCGGGCTGAACTTCCGTATCCGACCATTGTCCGATCTCAATAAAATTGTACAGGTAAGTAGCATTTACTAAATCTGGTCGAACGCCATAAGTGCGAATTTCCGAGATATTTAATTTTTAATTACGTTTCATTTTTTAGATTTTTACATAGAAAAAAGACTAAAATTCAAAAATGTTTTACTGAAACGTTTTATCTTATTAATATCTTGCAAGATTATAAATACTAATTTATCAAAATATCATTAGAATACATATTAAAAACGAGATATATAGAAAATAATTGTATGTTTTTTGGTAATTATTCACTTATGGGGAGCCACCTCGGATTTCAATGTCCTTCACATATCTTATCAAGGTCATCACCCTGAGTAAGGTTGTGAAGGTTTTAAACTCCGATCGTCATTTATTATTTAAATGTGATAAATGGAGATTGATCTAACCAGAAAGGCCTACCACGCTTCTCAAGTTTAAATTATTTTTGTATTACGCGAGCGGGCACCAACCTAACCAGACATTTTGTGGAATTTCAGTCTTCCTCTTACGTAAAAATTTCAAAAATCGTTGATTTAATCGTGTAATTTTAAAATGTAATATCTCGGAAACCAAGCGTTTCCTTATATTCGCACTTATGGCGTTCGACTGCATTTAGTAAGTGCTACGTACCAGTAATTTTATGAAAATCGGTCGAGGGTCGGATACGGAAGTCTTACCAAAGATTGTCATTTCATTGTAAAATAGTTGTGAAAGGAACGTTTCATACAAGATCTTGGACGAAGTTGTTTTACAGTATACTGTGAACCTAACCATTTGTAGGGTGAAAATAAAATTCGACCGAATTCTCAAAAATGAACGAATTAAGATTTTTGATCTTGACGAAGTACAGATGGACGAGTGAGCTTCGTAGAGATTGATGTCTAAATTTGTAATGTGAATTTCTAACGCACGCGTATCGCCTCCTCCTCGGCAGCTTCCTCCTCCTCCGCCTTCTTCTGCAACTCGTCGTAGGACATCGCGACGATGGCGAGGATCAAGTTCACGAGATAGAAAGAGCCGAGGAAGATGATCACTATGAAGAACAGCATGTGCCAAGGTCCGGCCGATCTCAGCACCAGCTGATAGAGGTTCTCCCAGTAGTCTTGGGTCATGAGACGAAACGCCGAGAGGAGGGCCCATCCGAAAGTGTCGAAGCTCGTGTAACCGTAGTTGGGATTATCACCGTATCCTTGTAGACACGTGAAGCCAGGAAGGCATTGCCTAGAAACGATTACATACAATATTAACAACACTTTTCACAACTACTCATAAATCCTGCTCGGAAAGACTTGATTCGAACACGAGTGAAACTAACAAGGGAAAGTTCCTGACCCGAAAATTCAAATTATTTCCTTCGCGCAAGTTCACTTGTTATCAGGAGTTTCAATTCCATAATTACATTTATTAGTAATAATAAATTATAATATACAAATTATTTTCTTCGGGTAAGATCATTGGTTTCACATATACCAGGTGATTAAAAGCCAAATATTTTCTGTATATACACTAATACATTATCCGGCTGTGTTACGACGATATTCATTAAAAGCTGAAAATCGTTGTAATTTTAAGGATTGCTTTCAACTAGAGCTCCCGGTCAGAACCGTGTTTTAAAATACACGGGTACACGTGACACGTGTTTTCGTGCTACACGTTATATCTAACACGGATATCCGTAGATACACGTGTACACGGGTAACTATAAGAAATTTTTATCACAGCATCCTACATCTTGTACCAAATTGTATGTCTCTGCATATATAGACATTTCTTGTATCTCTACGACACTTTTTTTATATTTCTTAGAAAAAAAATTTTCTCATAATTTTTCAAGTGCTCGTGAAATAAATACACGTGTAGTATGTGTATTCGTGTATTACACGCGGGTACCCGATACACGTGTTTAAAAAAAAAAGAATTAAATACACGCGTACACGTGTACTCGTGTACACGTGTAATAGAGGGCACTACTTTCAACCTCCCTTAAAACGTTTTTAAGCCGATAACGAAAATTGTTGCGAGCATATCCTGAGGTGCACTACACACCCACAAAGTTTGACATTTCTTTTAAATTTTCGGATTGTGAATCTTCCCTTCTAAGACGTAAAGTTAATAAAGAAAATATTACCCAGCTCCGGATGAGTTTCCGCATAGGGGCATATTTCCGGCCTCGTCCACGTACCAGTTAGCTATGGAAGAGACAAGAGACAAAGGAATTAGTTCGATCGTTACCGAAAGAAACATCCCACATATCGCTTGTCACTTACTGTCGTTACTAACGAATCTCTCCCAGTTCTCGGCGGTGAAATTACCCCAGGATCCGTCCTCGGGGAAGTTCTTTATACACTTTTGCGTGAGCACCCCCATATAAATCTGAAGGCCCATAAGCGCGAAGACGGACAGGGAGAACATCGTCAGGATTATCACATCGCGCAGGTTCTTCACGGACTCTATCACAGCGCCGACAATGGTTTTCAGACCTAGACAACGAAGAGCAGAAGGACAGTGATCTCAGCAATAACCTGCGATGGTGCCGTGGTGACCGGGATTCTTAGAAACTTTTCGAGAGGCTTTTGCGCTCTTTTCGTCGTGCTCCGGAGGCGGGTGGTGGAGGAAGAATTCGGTGATGGGGCAAGAGGAGAGATAAAAGAGGTGGAACGTGAATGGCAAGCGAGAGAAACGATTATATCGAGATGGAGAATATAATTGACGTGTGTGGGACAAGGGCTCGTTGATAACAATGATGAATCACGACGTAGAGCGAAGGGTGCAGCGACGGACGTTGATAAAAAGCGGGCGTAAGTGGATTCGGGAAAGCTCACGCGTGCGGATCGTAAAGGTGACGGCAAATATACCAATGGACTTATGTATACTTACAAGTTTTTCGAATAATTTGACAGTGTGGATGGGCGTGAAAATGCTAGGAGAGGAGAGACGACAAATGCGTGGCTGGAATTTTCTTTGGGTAGAGCATAGCGAGCGGTGAGAATTGTTACGATAGAACAGTGTACAGCGGCACGCGCGGACAAGTGCCTAGAAAATTCTATTTGCAATCTACACCCAATTCTATTCTCTAAGCATACCTGGTACAATAGCGACAGTCTTCAAGGCTCGGAGGACTCGAAATGTCCTGAGAGCGGCAAGGTTGCCTAGATCTATGCCCATCGTCACATAACTGCAATACACCCGAACATCACACACATTACAGTGATACAAACAAAAAAACGAAACGTTTAAGAAGGGAGAGGATGTGGATTTTGAGAGAGAGAGAGAGAGAGAGAGAGAATGAAAGAGAGAAAGAGAGAGAGAGAGAGGGTTGCTGCGGGCTCGGGATAGAAGAGGAGAACGGGCTTTCAGGAAGAAGTAGAAATTTTACTCAAAAAGGTTACTCTGCTACTATTTCTCCTAATGGCCTACCAAAAAGTCTGCTCGTATTTTGCGTGTAATAAGTATTATAAAATAGCTATTACTGCATGCACGATTTCCAATATAGATTCGCAATCTGCTTGCCAACGTAAGTGCATTTTCGTCATCTTCATCTCTCATTGTCAGTGAGAATGAACTATTCCACCGACCGACATCCTTCTCGTCCACTGAACATAAACAAAAAAAAACAATGCAACACGTGGGCAAGCACATTTCGACAATTACGTAAAATAATTGTTTACGTGTTTTTGCATGTCCGTGTTTCTCTGTGTGGTTAGTGTCAATGACTATGTATTAACTAAACTACAACAATTATCACGTGACTCCTCGAATTATCCATGTATATATAAATGTATATAAATATTCACTAGTCTAATGAACGTATTACGACGAGAATATGTAACGAAGTATACTCTTCATCATCGAGTTCAACTAGATATGTAATATAAATAGATCTATCCCTATCTAAGTGTACTAAAATCATATACCTATATTTAGAATTATTTACGTATGAGCGCGTGTTCGTGTATTTGTCTCTCGCATTCTCCCTTTTCTCATCTCGTTCTCTTTACACATTTCTGTGCCTGTGTTATGTTTCGTGTGTGTGCTGCGTGTAATACGATGAGCAGGATATAATCACAATCGTAATAATAAATCGATGCTACGTGTATGCTCGACCAACGTACTTAAAATATGTATCTAGCGATGAATGTGGTCTACAGTCATAACCTGGAACGTTTGAACTCGATAACTAATAGGCGTTTAGCGGACAACGCGCTTCTCCGGTCCGACGAGCGGGAAGGATTGGAGAACACGTGCGAGTGGCTCGTCACGGAGACATGGTCCGCGAAACTTTTAATCCTGCAACTTTGACGAACACGCGAGAAAAAGATCCTCTCCACGTGATGTTCGTCGAATCGTACACGTTCGACTGTAAGCGTCGATAAGTCGAACCGCGGCGTAAAAAAAAAAAGAATTGCAATGCCCTTTTCACGAGATCGGAAAACGAAGTTAAAAAAACAACTCGCGCGTCCCTTCGGGGGCTTTCTTCTAGTCGCGATTAGCCCGCTTTTCTTCTTCTCTCTCGCTTTATAAAGAATAAGTTTTAACTACTCACGCTAAAGCTATAACTACGAAGTCGAGCCAATTCCATGCATCTCTAAGATAGGTAAAAGGCTGCAGAATGAAACCCCTCGCCATCACCTTAACGGCGGACTCAAATGTGTAGATGCCCGTAAATAACACTCTGAAAACAACAAACACAGCGCTCAGCTTTTAAATGCACCTTACGACTCGCGTAATTCGCTTTCTCTCTCTTTCTTTCTTTCTTCCTTTCTCACAAGCGCACAGAAATTCACTCACGCGCACTCTCTACCGTGGCTAGAGCTCGCCGAGCAACGCCCTCGCTCTGGAGGAGGGAACGAGATGAAATTTCTTCGAGGCGAATTACATCGGTGGAAACTTCCTTTCCGATGGATCTCAACTATTCACCGTACGCAGTTACTTTTCTACTCGAGCTTTAGCGAGAACGCAATCCTTGTTTTTTTTTTTCGCGTGCTCTCTCATCGATCCGCTCGACGGCCGACACGCGAGGGCGCGCCGCACATTTTCCCTCCGAGCGAGGCACGTCGCGTTCGCTAGAATCAGCGATGACGATCGCTAATCGGCCTCTAACATTACTGCAGATCGACACGTTTCAACACATCAGCTACCAGTATCGTCGCGAGACAATCGAATTTCATGCGAGCCAATTAGTTCAGTCACTCGAGACAATTGCGCCTCGTCATACGAAGAGAATGAGTAAGAGAATTTGAAGAGAAGAGTAGTCGCAATTAATTCCCAATGTGAGAGAAAAAAAACCAAAGCTCTCTTTGACCTTTCGCAAAACAGTAAACGCTCGCATAAATTCAGACTGTTTCTTTTACCTACGCTACCTCTAAACAGACTAGTACAAGACTTACCAAACGGAATACAATTTATCACACAGTCTCTACTCATATATTAGAGCTATAACACGTAGAACATTACTTGTAGTACTCTAAAACGTCCTTATACGTTCTCTGCTTTTCTCGAGTCTTCGATGGGTCTCTTACTCGAGATGTTTCAATTGAAAACAAGGGCACACAATTTTTCTGGACGTGTAAAAACATTCTGAGAGCATCGAGGAACCCCAGCTCTGACTCTGACAAGGAGAAATCAAATCTATACTACGTTATTTCTCAAGTGAACGAATCTTCTTTTCATAGGTTGATATTAACCCTAATCCTTCGAATATTCGCGCCTCTCTAACTTCGAACAATTAAGTAAACTGTCCATTAAACGCACTCACTCTCAGCGCTTTCCAAGCGAAAAAAAAAAGAATTCACATTTTTCTTTCATCAATGCGCGTCGAGATCCTTCTCAAGGTAAGTGATCGTCGCGACGATCATTCGCGTTTGGTACTCACTCGGTGGACTCGATGGCGGGCGTGGTGGGCAAGATCATGAGTATGCAGTTAACCAATATCGTAGTGATGATGAAGAGGGAGAAAAGGGGGTGAACCAGGATGTAGATAGCCACGCGTCGTATCGGATTGAACGGGTCGAGGATCCACATCGCGTCCGTTGCTGAGAACCTGAATATGTCCTTTCCCTTGCTGATGACGACGAAGGTCTGCGAATAATAAATATTCCGTAGACCCTGGTATCTTTATTTAAAATCAATCGAACTGAATCGAGTATCTCATCAATTCGCGTACTCTCTCAAGATTGTAACACAAGCGGAATGGATTGTCTTATCGATTCGCACATTCTCGCGAGATTGTGGCAAAAACAGAAACGTTCGTTTTATCGACTCGCACGTTCAAGGTTGTAGCAAAAGCAGAATCGATCATCTTGACAATTCGCACATTGAAGATCGTATTAAAAACGTACCCTTTGATTGTGATAGAAGGTATCGATATCCTCGAGAGGTGTGGAGGCCAACTCGGGTGGAAATTCGTTGTGCAGTCGGACCGGGATCGGTCCTCCTTGCTCGAACATCGGATCCGGCTGAGGACCCTCGTCCTCGTCCTCGTCGTCATACCGTACCTGCGAATAAGGGATTGGTAAGTGATAGTTCCGAGGAAGGATACCCCCCGCGCTCTCTCGTTCGTGACTTCCATTGGTCACCGGCTCCGCGAATCGTAGGAAAGAATAAAAAACAAAAAAGGTCCAACGAATATTTCCAAAGTCGTTGCCAGGTAACGCGAAAATATCCCATTTTCCACTTGAGAATTTATACGAAGGACGACCGAGTGGATTGGAAATATTCGTATTCTACGTTCTCTATGGTGCACCCTTTATTCACAGCCCGCTTCTAGGATGAGCTCTATGCGTCCTATCGTATCGTAGACGATGCTTTTTACTGTGCACACGACGAATGGATCGATCCCGAGCCTGAAATTGGATAGAGATTTTTGAAAAGTTTTTAATCCTTCCGATCTACTTTCTCTCTCGCGAGAATATTCCGCGGGAGATATGCTTCGAGAAGGGAGAAATGATTTCGAGAAATCTCAAATCGTTATACGCGCTCCACAGCGATCTTCTTTTACACTCGCGAGAAAATTCTACGTGAAAAACGGGTCCGAGAAGTGAGAAATGATTTCGAAAAATCTTAAATCGTTCTACCGCAATCTGCTTTCCCACTAGGGAAAAATTCGACGGGAGAAATCAAGGATCGAGAACTGGGAAAAATCATCGGAGGGAGCCTTCACCGAGTGCACTCAGTCGGAGGCACGACGCGAATGGGGATGAGGACTATTTTTATTTCCCTTTCAGAGGGCTTCTCGGCTCGGGAGCGTCCATCCGCGTCTGGTCTGAAAAGCAACTACGGCGGCTAGTCGTACACAAAGGCACTATATGTAGTATGTGTGCGTCGGTATGTAACATCCGTGCTGAAAGCGGTTCGTGAGCATACGAACCTGAGGAAAGTCCACGCGATCCGCTTGACCCTGGGCTCTCTCTCGAAAGAAAAAAAAATGCTCGAGTGATCGAAAAGTGATATCTCGTAAATGCAAACGTCCAATCGAATTCAAGATCGAATGGAGAAATTTTCTACTACCATCGGTGAAGTTTTCTACTACCCATTTTTTCGAATCTCCAAACGAGAGAGCCCAGAGAAAAGAAAGCACAGAAATGGAAGAATGCTTCTCGTGTGTTTCTCTCGCTGAACGTGGCAACGTCCTACTTCTAATCACGCAGAGGTCTAGAGAGCTCTCTAATTCGCTAGATCAGAACGTAAGTATTTACACGATCGATCTAGGTCTAAACCTAATGCGCAATGAAGCAAGGCGTGCGCCTCTCAGCCTAATCGAATCCACCCGTTCTCTAGGATCTGTTTTTTTTTTCTTTTCTTATTCTCTTTCTATTTGCTGCTGCTGCTGCTTCTACGCAATTTCTCGTGCTCGCTAGAAAGAACGGATAGCAGGTGGAGGGAATCAAAGGTAGAAGAAGAAGAAGAAACAAAAGAGGATCTCGCAACTCTAACGATAATTGCGAAATTCGACGGAGGTTGAAGAGGATTCGAGAGTGGAGAAGAGAATGGAGAATGATGATTTCTAGAGATGGAAAGAAAATAAACAAATGGAGAAAGAGACCAGTGGATCTTCGTGAGTGAAAGAAAGGAAGCAGAATCTTTTACTCTTCTCGTATACCGTTGACATACACGCGCTCGGGTTCGCGCGTGAATTTTGACGTGACTGTAATTCTGCTTTTGGTTACGAGTCCAGAAGGAGATGGTGAAAATGAAGGGGTGAAAGAGAGTGAGGACGAGTGAGGTGGAGAAAGATCGAAAGAGAGCGAGAGAGGGAGAGATTCAACGCAAGCATTGCGGATACGGCATACGCTCTATAGAAGCATTTCGAAGCGTTGCCAGGCAGCCGCGCTTGCCCCGCTCGAAATATTCATAGGCGCCATTCCAAAGTCCATGCCACCCTTCTTCATCCACCGTTCAGACTGCAAAAACGGCCTGCCACTCTTCGTTTTTCCGCTCGTCTTCCAGTACACAGTCTCGCGAATTTTCTCTTTTCTCCATCCTCCGCAAGAACCGAGAAAACTTTCACTTCTCTTTTGAACAGTAGAGAAGGGCAAAATATTTCGAGCGAGCGTGTAAAAGCGGCGAGGAAGAAGCGCTGTGAGTCCAGAACCAGAGATGACACTTTCGATGGAATCTTGTCGAATAAAAATTTCGACACGGCTCTCGCGTGCGAGGATCGAGAATCATCGATAATTCAATGGACAGTAGGCACCTCTGGTCGAGACGCGCACTTCTCACGGTAAGACGTCAAGCCACGACCGAATGATTCGCCAAGAGCGGAATCGGCAAGCGCACGCGTGTGCATGAACGTCTCTTGTGCACGCGTGTGTGTTGTACGTGTGTCCGGTAAGAGGAAGGAAGAGAAGGAGGATGAGGTGGTGGGCGAAAGACTCGCGTGTGCGGTCACGATGTATCGTCGGACTAGTTTGTGACTGGCCGAGTGTGGCTGACCTTCGCGATAATTCGATCCAATATCAATGGAATTACCGCAATGCGCCCATCTCTCTTCGAAGAGACAGAGATAAAGATAGAGAGACGAGAGCTTTCGAATTTTCGCTCGCTCAACGATTCGATTCGCAAGAAATTCGTTTCGTCGATTAACTCGTCATTTTCGTATTAACAGATAGTGTCTATTAAATTTACAGGAAATTGATAAAGAGAATTCTGCTCGTCTTCCGAGTAAGCTCTGTGAGCGATAAACTTGTCTCGTAAAAAATTCCGGATTTCTTACGGCAGTGCGCACACCCTTGCACAATTTATTTGCAGTCCTTGCCACAATTGGCTGTAACTCCTTATCGCGAAACGAGCGCGCGTGGGATTAATGAATGGCCGCACCCTAGCGCACGCGTGCACGCAGCGAAGGTATTGTGCAGGGGCAAAAATGCGGCAGATAATTGCGGCACGTTTATTCTCATTAAGGCGAACCAGCGTGGAATCAAGATCGATACATCGTGCCGGGGATTAAAAAGAAAGGGGGAACTCGTGTTAGTATGACGTATATAAATTCATATATGTATAGAAAAAGAGAGAGAAAGAGATCGTGTTCATGAGAGAGAGAGAGAGAGAGAGAGAGAGAGAGAAGGATTGAGAAAAATAACGAGAGAGAAAGTATCGGACGGTGAATGACGCGTGTGGCAGCCAATCGATAGGTCGAATGCTGACAAAGTGGGAAGATCAGTGAGAAAATCAGTGAATGCTCTTGTTCTATGTGTGCGTGTGCGTGGATGTGTGTGGTTAATAATGAGTGTTATACGCGAAGAGAATCGGATGGTCGGAGAAAGAAATCGAAAGAGAAACAGAAAGAAAGAGTGAAAGAGAAAGAGAGAGAGAGAGAGAGATGCTTGTATTACTTAGCGTGACACAACGTCTTACTTCTTTTTTCTTTTTCTTCCGTCCAAAACCTCCCTGAAATAGGAGAAATGGAGAAACAGTCGTTACACACAGATGTACAAAGAAGTAGCTGGGTAGTTCCGCGAGAAAGGGCTCGGAGTAGAATTATAACAGGGACTTGGAAGGACGATAACAACTGGAATGGAAAGAAGGCTCGAACGCGAAAAGGACAATGATAATGGATAATTGAGAAATTTCGATTAATTTCGCTGAAATACTGCACGACTACACGCTACGACTTGGAGTAGAATATAATTCGGTGGATACCAGCTGGAATGGGAAGAAGGTTCGAACTCGGCAAGGACAATGGCGAAGGATAACTGCGAAATTCCGATTAATTTCGCTGAAGTATCGACCGGATTACTCGTTGCGGCTTGGAATAGAATATAAAAGGAATTTGCAAGGACAATGACAACTGGAACGGAAAGAAGGTTCGGACTCGGCAAGAACAATAGTAATGGATAACTACGAAATTCCGATTAATTTGGTTAAAACATCGAACGGATTACTCGTTGTGGCTTGGAATAGAATATAAAAGGAATTTGCAAGGACAATGACAACTGGAACGGAAAGAAGGTTCGCACTCGGCAAGGACAATAGTAATGGTTCACTACGAAATTCCGGTTTATTTCGCTTAAATGTCGAACGACTACTCGCTAAGGATCGGAGTAGAATATAATTCAATGGATACCAGCTGAAATGGGAAGAACGTTCGAACTCGGCAAGGACAATAGTAATGGATAACTACGAAATTCCGATTAATTTGGTTGAAATATCGACCGGACTACTCGCTGCGGCTTGGAGTAGAATATAAAAGGAACTTGCAAGGACAATGACAACTGGAATGAAAGAAGGTTCGAACTTCGGCAAGGACAATAGTGATGGATAACTACGAAATTCCGATTAATTTGGTTGAAATGTCGAACGACCACTTGCTATCGCGAAGCGTAACGACGCGCGACGCTTTCTCAGAATTTGGTCGCTGCTTTTCCGGAAGTTATCAATAACAAACTTCTATGAACAAAAAGGAACCGTTATGGGCAAGGGCGGCTCGTGCGTGTGCATTAGAGAACTGTAGTAATCCTCGATGCATTTGGGATACAAAGACACTTATCAATTTGTCCATACATCTACCTACAATATCTAACTTCATCGTTAACAAAAATCCTGCACACTTGGAGTTACGAGCCGCCTCACTGCTCGTGAAAAGGAAACGACGAAGGAGGGTGGGTTCGAGAGATAAATAGAGACAGACACAGAAAGAAGGAAAGAAAGAGATTGATTGAGCGTTGGAAAGAAGGAGTCACTGAGTAAGGGTGTTTACAGAGGTGTTATACAAAATATACTGGTATCAACGAGAGAGATAATAGAGACAGATAGGTAAAGAGTACCGAAGCTGGGAATGATACGACATTGCGGGACAACTGCCGGACCAGACAAGCCGGAATAAAAGAGAAAGATATCGAAGCGCATCGATCGATACCCGTTTCCTCTCTCTCTTCTTCCGCGAGCTCGCCACACCTACTCTCTTCTCTCTCGGTGGAAAAAAAAAATTCTCGTCCCTTTCACGTAGTCAAGAAACACGCGAAAAAAGAAAAAAAAAAGAATCTCAAAACAAAGAACGACATCCTCCGAATTCTTCATGATCCCCCAATGATTCACTCCTCATATTCTCAGAATATCCACAACGACCCTGTTACATCACTTCTTCTTCTTTCAACCCCTCGCGCGTTCTCGCGAATTGTCACTGGATTCTCCTCGGTATTACGAGCGTTAAAGAGCGTTCGATCGAAGCTTTCCACGTATCGTGAAGCGCGGTGAATGACGCACAGTCGTTAAGAGAGAGAGAGAGAGAGAGAGAGAGAGAGAGAGAGAGAGAGAGAGGGTGGCGAGAACTGGAGACAAAGAGAGAGATAGAGAGAGAAACGTTTATGTTACGTGTATATGGACAGAGGCACGACACAGCACTATTTACTTATATATATAGAGAGAGAGAGAGATAATACGTATGTATGTACAATTATGTATAGAGAAACAGGCACAAATAGTGGCACAGAGACATCGAGCTGATACGCGCGTACATATGTATCTGTAACACCAACAATACATTATACTCCATATTCCCCGAATGCTACGGTTGTTTCATTTTTTTTTCTCTCCTTTTTTTTTCTTTTTGTTTTGTGCACATTTGTATGGTACAAGGCAGATGTAAACAGTATGTAAAGTCGCGTGGAATAAGAAGAGAGATCGCTCTTAAGAACTTGATTTCCTTTTTCTTTTATTTATGCAGAGAAGAATTAACAGTAGAGCATTGGTGGACTATTTATTAACGGAATTACCATTCTCGTAAGTATGTTTCGCGAACGAGTTACGAGAAGGGAGTCCTGACGATTTAAATTCTTCCTTTGAAATTTGATTTCGCGAGGAGAGATAAAATGATCGATCTCTCGACTTTCAAAAGCGACGTATCGACGAGGCATGGATGCCGTATGGTCTCGATAAAGGAACAATGACACGAAGTTCGAGATATAATACACTGAACGAGTGACACAGTGAGGAGATGAGGGATCTCGAGTGAGTGGGAGATTGAGTAAAATTCTTGGCGATTTTTAAATTTTCGACTATCGAGAAACATCGACGACGTGGTATAAAGGGACTCGCTTGCACGCTAACCAACGCGCGAATTAACGTTGTAATTGGAGAGTGAAAGAATTGGTTCGAGAATATTGGCCGGCGTGCGAGCGATTCGCGAGCGATTTTCCAGTTGCTTGGCACCGTGTCTTAGTGGCACGAGCGCGAATTAACTGGAAATCGCTTGATTCGCGACAATTCTTCGATGCGCGCGAGTAAACGCGATTTTCGCAATTGATTTGACGGGAATCGGTCCGCTAAATTCATACCTCGCCTTCCGCTCTCTTTTTCTCGAGCTCCTTCTGCTTGGCATGTTCCTCGGCGATGCGAGCCTCGATCGCTGACAGGGACTCCCGCGTGAACGGACGGAACAAACTTCTTTCTTCCTCTGATATAGAGTCAGAATCTTCGGACATTGTCTAAGCTGCACACAGCTGAGCCACCTTCCTAAACGTGAAAGAAGAAACGACGAGGAAGAGATCGTTTCTCTTGCATGGAAAAAACAAAATTCATCGATAGTAAAATTTAACACTCGAACATTTCTGACTTAATATTCACAACCCTACACCACTGTATCTTTTATCTAAAATAAAATCATCCCCGAGAAGGTTAAGAGCAACCCTGAATCGCAAGAGCGAATAAAAAGAAACACAAAGAGCAAAAAGCAAAATTCTCTCAATCCGTGCGTTCTTCATTCAATCTGGTCTCCACCGTGGAGAAGAACGACCTTAGAACGCAAATTAAACGAGATAAAATTTGTTATTCGAACATTATTCAATTAACATCCACAACCCTTTACCACTGTATCTTTCGTCTAAAAAAAAGTCATCCCGGAAGAGGTTACTTTTAACAACAACAGTAAACCGCCAAAGCAGAACAAAAAGAAACTAAACACAAACATCAAAAAGCAAAATTTCTCCGCGCGTCTGTCCCATCTACTCTCCACCATGAAAAAAAAAACACGTCAGAACAGAATTACACAAAATAAAATCTGTCATTCGAAAATGATTCCATTAACACCCTCTACCCTCTACTACTGTAATATCCTTTATCCAAAAGAAATTCGTCCTTGAAGAGGTTGAAGTCAAGCACAAAACCGCAAGTAACAAACAAGAGCAAACACAATGATCAAAAAAGAAAAGAAAAATTCCTCATCTATTCTGCACCGCGAACCACACACGTGGCAGCGCGCATAAACAGATTACACAATTACGCGGAAGCCTCCTCTCGTCTTACTTTTGATCGGTGCTAACAGTTCCTGAAGTGTAGTAGTGTGCGCGTGTCCCACGGTGCTCGGGGTGGGTGAGAAAGGGGATGCTGTTGCTGTTGCTGGTAGTGGCGGTGGAGGTGGTGGTGGTGCTGTTGTTGACGAGGTGGGCAACGAGGCCGATGCTGAGAGCTTTGGGACTTCCTGCCGACTACTTCCGGCCGGCTCCCACTTCCGATTCGTATAGTCGATGCTGCTGCTTCGGCGTGGCGCGTCGTGCCGTTCGCGATAATGCGATCCCACGACGCCGTAACTAGGTACGCTCGGACGGATAAGTGCGGCGGATCCGCCACCAAATTCGATATATCGATACCACGTCTCGCGTGTCTTCGATAATCTCGCGATTTGGCCGCGAGCCTTACGAGGGTAGGAATGGTACAGTTTAGTCTGCCGCTGCTGCTTCTTGCCGGTATGATCTCGTCGTTGGGCCTACTTCCGGTACCGATGACTAGGATGCTGCTGCTGCTGCTGCTGCCACTACTTCTGTCGTTGCTGATGCTGCTGCTGATGCTGCTGCTACCTGACGAATCTCGTTCCGACGAAATGGCGACGAGAAATGACGAACGCGCTGCGGCAGTGCGTGCTATGTCGGGGACCGTCCAACGAGAACCAAGATTTTTCATGTCCGACCTGCAGCCCAGAGAAATTATGCGGTTAGAGTATATAGAGTGGAGGAGAATGCGAGAAGCTGAAGAAGAGTGAGTGGGTTGAGTTCGTTATGATACTCCTTAATGCGGGATCGATAGTTCCGCGCTAAGGTTGAGGGTGAACATCGCGGAGGGATGAGAGTTCTCTCGTCGGGCTTGATCTTACATTCTCGTCCTTCTCTCATCCTCAATATGGATAACGAGCTTTCGCGTAGAGATTTTCCTTCGAGCAATTTATCGGTGAAAAGTTTCCCTCACCCGCACGGATTCGTTCCACGAGGTAGAGGGAAACGAGCTTCTTACGTGAGAGACGCGAAACGCATTGCGATTATCATTGTGAAAGCTGTGCCACAGCTCACGTCCAATCAACAAATTCAAAACCAACTGGCCACACGAATACTCGTGACTTCCGATACTCACGTGTGAATGAAGCGACGGGTGCGATCAATCCGTTATCCGAAATAACATAGTCCGGTATTCGAGTGGTTCGATTTTTATCTGCAACAGAAACGAGGTCGCCAGGTGAGAACGCGTCCGGGTCGATGGTTCACTATGGCCCTATCCTACGCTCGAATCGCGTTGCGCGATACCAACGAGAATCCTCGAGGAAAATTTCCAATTTACTCTGGTACCTCGACGAGAAACGACTAGTAGCCCAATTAAAATTCCTTATCCTCGCCTCTCGCCGACGAATCCTTCGAAATAATTTCGCCCAGAATTGGGAGATACCCACGAGAGAGTACACTGGAGAGCACTTTTGCGATAGATCAATGGTGAAATGTTGTTGCTCGCGCGAAGAAACGTCCGCGATCGGTTACACGCGCTTGTAGACGATTCGCGAGAATTGACCTCAGTGTACGGAGACCTCGAGGACTGGTGACCTCCCACCTCCTCCTCGTTGTGGCACCTCCTGAAGGGAAGGGGACGAAATTTCGCAGGGGCCTCGCGCGATATGCGGGCCGGCCAGAAGAAGGAAAGGTGCCGGTGGTCTTTGACCGAGTTTCGCGCGGTCGATCATGTTCCGCCGGAACTCGGTCACACGCTTATGCATCGGCATCGTCGTCGTCGTCGTCGTCGTCGTCGTCGTCGGCGTCGCGGCGCCAACGACGGAGGGCGCGCGCGGCCCTCCACCACCGACACGGAAAAAGTAAGAGTGAAAGGAAAAAAGGGCCGCGCGAAAAAGCGTCGCGTTCTAGAAGGAGGTGGTGGAACGCGTTCGATCGCTCGCGCGTCTCGACGCGCCTAAACACACCCCGGAGTGCTCCAGAAAATGAAAATTCGAAATTTTGCGCAAGTGGCCTTTTTCATGCGCGTCGCTTTTCTCACGCCGTGTAGAGCCTTGCGGTTGTTCCGATTTAATGGAGCGAAGCGTGTAAATGGAAGGCAAGATCGTGTCAGGATTACGATGGTCCTTATTCTTCAACTTTTGAATTTCGCAAGTGCTGCCCGCCATTGTTTTTTCTTTTACAATTACAGAATGTACACGTTGGAATCGATGCAACAATCGGAAACCGTGCCTCGTAAAGGTCCCATTTTTGAAAATGCTACAAACGTAGTAAATGACGACTTGATTCATTTTAGTGATTAAGAATGCCTTGTTTACGTAATCACAATAATGTTAAGTGTACGAATAGAATTTATACGTTTCTAGCTATTATTATAGGATAGTTCAGTTCTGTACAAATGCATTCAGATTTTCTTTTTGCGTTAAAACATATTATACAATGATTTTTTGCATAAGTGGTAGATATATTATGTTAATTTATCTAATACACGGTACCATCGCATAAGTAGTACTACGAATGTCCAGAAACAAAACAATTTGATATCAGTTGTCAAAAGTTAATGCTAATGGTCATCGCGCATTTATCTTTTGTAATGGACACTATCATTGTTAATATTAATCTTACTAAACATCGTGGTGTATACTTACTAGAAACACAACAGCGTATTAATGAAAAATGAAGAGCGGAAGCTATAGATACTACAAGTTGTTAAAGACTATTGCAGCCACCGTGGAATTCGTTCTAAAGTAAATTTATACAAGTAACTCTAATAACATTTATCTCATATCCAACAAGTATATTCTTTTAATATCATACCATTGAAACAAATTCGTTGTACTATCTTGCCACAGTCGAAACCAGTATAATAAAATATTTACAAGTTTCTACCCCAGTTACTATTTTCGCACCTACAATCGGACTTATTGTTACTGTAACTATACACAAACTTTCTTGGCAGTTATAGATATTTGCTACATCTAGTGTACGGATGTCTTAAAGACAATTGCAGAGAACTTATTTGGAACAAAAAAAACTTTAAGGGGTATGACCAGTGTAATCAGTCGCAAAAAAAGGCATTTTTTAAGTACGAACTGCCGGAAAACTAAAGAAGCTATAAACTTGCTATTTGATATTTTATTTTGGCATGTCATAAGAATTCGAAAAATGCATAAGAAGAGAACAGATAATAATGTAATTCTTATTATTTAAACGTAGTGTTTCGTATTGCACTGTCTACTCGTGTCGGGGATTCTGCCATGTTGGATCATCCGAAATTAATAAAAAACATGTCATTAAACCATATTATATTTTCTAAACATTCATCGATTTTTGCGATATCATTGTTAGTTTATAAAATATTAACTTCATTAAGAAAATTTTTGCGAAAACTCATAATAGGCAAATCTCAACAAATTTAAAAGCAGCTCAACCAATGTTTAGGTAATATAATATACTTTAGTAACATCTTTTTTTTATTTCAAATCATCCAAGATGGCGGAATCGCAGACACACGAGTAGACAGTTGCAATACAGAACACTATGTTTAATAAATAATAATTTCATTATTGCCGCTTCTCTACTTATGCATTCATCAAATCTTCGTGACATACTAAAATCAAATAGCAAATAGCAAGTTAGTACCGTCTTTCGATCTCAGCAGTTCACACTGAAAAAACACTTTTTTCAGCTGGTTACACTGGTCCTTAAAACCCTTTTGCGGTACGGTTTCCAATCATCAGACCATTTCCAACTTGCAGACAATGCATTGTAATTCTCAGAAAGGAAGAAATACAGAGTAGCACCTATGAAACTAAAAACCAAAAAAATCATACCTATAACTAACTAAGGACCACCCTAGTCAGGATGGACGTCGTGTGGATTATTGAAATTGATATCCAAGCCTGGTAGGAAGCAGGTGGGTCAACGATACCATAGTAGGACAACGACGAAGGCTATGCACAGTCGGGGTACTTATCGACGGTGGGTCGTAGGATAACGTGTCTTAATTGCCTTTCCTCCAATTTCTTTGATTTAGCACGAGCTAAGTCGAACGTGTGAATAATCTACGATAAACGGCGAAGGTATCCTCGTGCACAATCCGATCCACGAAGTTCTGTATAATTTACGAAATAAAAGATAAAAACAGTAATAAATTTATTGCTCGGAACTACGGGGTCCCTGTCTTACTTGTAATATTGCTGCGAGTGTAGTCAGACCTACGAGACTAGTAGCATAACCGTACGTATGGTCAGACATATGGGAAACATCTGTTCAGTAGTATAAGCATGCGCACAGTCAGCCCTACGTAGCAGGAGTACGACCATTAGCATAGGCAGCCCTATGAAAAATCCGTACACAGTAGTACCTATAACGATTCTACAACCATAAGCAAATTGAGACTTAGTATATTGAGTCAGTAGTATAATCATTGACACAGTCCACCCTAACGGGAATCCCTTCCAGTAGTACAACTATACGCGCAGTCAGGCCTGCAAAAGTATCTTTGTCAGTAGTACAACCATACGCACAAACGGACGTGTAAAGAATCCCATCTAGTAGTTCAACAAGACGCACAGTCAGACCTAGGAAAAATCCTAAATAGTAGTACAACACACGCACAGTCAGGCCTATGAAAATCCGAACTAATAGTAAAACCATACGAGCACTCGAGCCTACGAATACTCCTTTCTAGTAGTAAAACCATGTGCATAGTCAGCCCTAGATCTATGGCATTGCACAGGAAGTAGTACAAACCTACGTACAATCAGACTACGGATATTTCCAACTGTTTATTCACCAAACTAATGCTTCAAATACATCCCTGGTTGAAAATCGACCAGAACCGACTGAAATTAAAAGAATCGTTTTCACAAGAGAAAACATCCTAACGAGCATCGACTACGATCGAAAGGTTACGATCCACGGAAACTCCCATTGGGATTTGGTAGCGCGTCGATGCGGGCTTATTGGCCTCGTTTGAATCTTCACGATTGGCGAGCGCTCCACCAGTGGCGCAACCCAGAAAACGCCCTGGAGCGAGGAGAGTGAGAGAGTCCTAGAGGCTCTCCCCTCGTGTGTCGACAAGCACACGAGAACAGACAGAAAAAGATCCTGCAGGACGATAGTGATGAAAAATCGTGCGGCTGGTTGAATTAATTTTTAATTCTGTTAAGAGTGCTGGGACTGGTTGGTGACTACTGATAGTGACAAAGAGAAAGAAAGAGAGAGAGAGAGAAGAAACCGGTTAAGCTAATTGTATTAGCAGAGAGCGGGAAAAAATTGAGGCACGCTGAAAGATGGCAAGCTTCCTTATGAATTGTACGACCTTTTTACGAGGGCCCTCGTACTCCGTCTGGACGTAATTGCAAATTTTTTTTCGTACCCACGGTGAACGTGTCGCGAGCGGATCGATACCCACGCGCTCATCGAAAAGACCACCTGATAAATACGAAATGAAGATCGCTGCCTAAATGAACCTGCGATCTTGAGGATAGCCTCCTTCGACGAGAATCCAGTCGCAGAACGCATACGCGGCAACCTGCCAATTATACGTCGCCGAGCGGAAAGAAATGAGGTCGGCAGCGCGCGCTCGACACGGATTAACCTTCGAGAAATCAAAGGCAGAGGAATTGATCTCATTCATAAAATTCATCACCACGTTCGACCTCTCATCCGATTAATCCGACCACGAGTCCTTCGGAAATTACACTCCCTTGTAAATTACATTGTGAAAAAGAAGCACGTGTAAGAAGAGTGCTCGCGACTTCCTCCACGCCGCCTCGAGCATACAAGAATTTAAGAAGTAGCACGATTGTAAGTAGGAGCGAGAGAGTGAGAGAAACGAAGACACCAAGACAACTAAACCGTCCAAACGAAAGACTTTTCGGTACGCGGTGTGCCTCGGATTGCGGATCAATAAACAGAGAGCCCCCGTCGCGTCGCATAACGTGTTCGCTGGTGCCCGGGCATTGTATAAACTGAATGCGCGATGCATTTCAATACTGACAGAGCGGCTTGAGATGTGGATAAGCGACTAACACACCCTCCTCGATCGAAAATCCTAAGCTCGTGGAATCGACAGCACCTGCGGAAATTCTGGGAGCTCGGTCTAGGACTCGGACAAAATAAGAAAAAATCCGGCAAGTCTGAAAAATAGGAAAACGAGCCTAAACATAAGCCTAATCTAATCTTCGTAGAATTTGACAAGAGAAGTTGGAGAAAATTGTGGACCGTTCCTCGAACCTGCATCGTGTCAGGAGACAGCGGCCATCTTAATGGAAGTGGACGACAGCGCCACCGGAAGCCGAAGCGACGAGGGAAAAAGCCTCACCCTCCTCTCTCCTGCTCTCCACCACGTTCAACCCCGTCCTCCTTCCAGCCCAGTCCACCCTTCGACGCCGACGCGAAGCGCCGTCGCGTGACGTCATGAACCAGGCCGGGTACGTTGCGGAAAAACGTTGCCATGACGACGACCGCTGACGCTACAGTCGCCGTCGCCACCACCCCCAAAGCACCCCTCCTATCCACAAGGCGACTCCTTCCATCGGCACCCCACGGCTCTGCGATCGTCCACGACGTCGCCTACATATCCAAGCCCCACGTCGCCATAACGTTCGATTTTAGCGTCACCAATATCAATGGTGGGGTGTCCGTGGAGGGTGGTAACAATGGGGTGAGATAGAGTGAGAGAGAAGAAACTGGAGGGTTGAAACAAGCGACATCGTCTGGCCACCCCTTCCTCTCTTCTCATAGCTTCTTCCAACACCCCACTAGATTCCAGTCTCATTTTACATCCTTGACATTTCTCGAATTATCCCCTTCCGTCTCACGAATCTCGAAACTCGGAGTCGACGGGCCTACCGTGGCCGCGCCAAGTCAAGTGACTCCGATCGGCTTCTCAGCCGTGGTGGAATACATTCCAAGCGGATGGAAAAACTTCTCTCGCGGTGAAAGCGGTGAACCGAAGATGCATCATCGATCCACGCAAGGAGGAGAAAAGCTTTCGCCTTCCGTCCAGCGTCCACCGGCTTGCTCCACGGGGCCATAAGAATATCGATTGGGCATCGCTCGAGCGCATCGCTGGGGCGATGTTTATTCCGCGAACGGTAAATGGCGAAGCTACAAGGACGACAGACACCAGGTAGGATACTAGAGCCCCTTCGGGAGGGTCGTGCGAGTGTGCTCGTCGTCTCCTGCTGGAAGTAATGAGAGTCGGGAGTCGCGATCGCGAGACAAGGTCAGCGGCAACAAGAGCGCCGGCCTAGTGACTTCCTTAGGAGCTTGGGCGCGGAAGGGATCGTCGCGATAAAAAAGCAATGCGCGAGAGAAAAAAGGGGGCTAGCACGATTGGTAGGAGTGAGTTTATCAGCACGAGAGAGGGTACGAGATGTTGTCGACAAAGCAAAGTTGCTCTGTTGTAAAATGAAAACAGATGATCGTCTTAGGAACTGGCGAAATTCTTCATGTGTAAATAAAAAGCCGACGCGTGATTGCAAGAAGATTTCGGAAGAATGCCTTGGGTAAGGTGAATTTTGCACTCTCCTTAATTGTCGACAAAGCAAAGTTGCTCTGTTGTAAAATGAAAACAGATGATCGTCTTAGGAACTGGCGAAATTCTTCATGTGTAAATAAAAAGCCGACGCGTGATTGCAAGAAGATTTCGAAAGAAAGCCTTGGGTAAGGTGAATTTTGCACTCTCCTTAATTGGTTTAATGGAAGTCCAGGTGGTTAATAGTGAAATTTTTAACCGGTAAAATAAAGCTAAGGCGGAAAATAAAAATCGCACGGAAGATTTTTGGAAGGAGCTTCGGATAAAGCGAATTTTCCACTCTCCTATGCTTAATTGCTTTAATGGTATTCGAGCTAGTTAACGAGTCGAAGAGGATTCTCCCCCGTAGGGACGCGTAAACTGAGAATTCTCGGAGGAGTGGTAAGAAGTGATGGAGTGCTTGGTAAGTGAGGCTCGGTGTTACCACCGGCGACGCGGTTTCGAGGATCGATATTATCGGAAGCAAGGAGAACCTCGCGGAAATCGTTCCACTCAAAGGAAAATCCCGAACGATTTTCTAGAAATATCCATACCCAGAAAACAAAAGACAGATTGACCGCCTTCGTACGATTAAGTCTAAAATATCGTGCACGAAAATTCGCCGAAGCGGATCACGCACCGGGGCGGAATTTCGTCGTGCTCTCGCGCTTCCTAAAAGAAATCGTCCAGTCAGAGGAAAATCCCAAACCTAGATTCTCTGATACGTAGAAAACGAAATACAGATTGTCCACCTTCGTCCAAATAAATTTAAAATCTGTAAAATAACCGTGCGCGAATTTCGTCGTTCTGTTACGTAGACTGAAAGAAATTTCCCAGTCAATGAATAATCCCGAACCTGATACCTGGCAAAACAGATGACAAAGCACAGAGAGATTTTCCGAATCCGTACAATGTACAATTGAATCTAAAACATCGTGCACGAAAATTCTCTAAATCACACACCGAGCGGAATTTCGTAGTTCTCCTGCGCTCGGTGAAAAAATTTCCACAGCTCTCCTAACGTGCCGCGCGTGTTTTTACGGTAACGCGAGGTTGGTGGAGCGCATTCGTAGAAATTGTTGCTGTCACGATATCAACTGCAACGCGGCCCGGCGACCCACAAAAGACAAAGCATATCTCGAAGCAAAGTATAGCGGGTGGAACAGGGCCACGCGTTCGTGCGAGGGCGAGCCGATCGATTGCACGTTTGCCTGCCTAGCCGCTCGCTCGCTTTTGCTCGCCCGCTTAACGCCTCGTTCCTTAACGATTCGCGGTTCGGCATTGCGGTTTCGGATAGATCGGCTCAGTTTCAGTTTCTCGCGCCCCTTTCTGGCCACGCTTAAAGATATATCCTTCGAGAGAACAAGGGACAGAGAAATAACACTGGAATTTTACAACTGATGAAGCTGCGTACTGAGAAGAATTACTTGTAGCTCTTGTAGAAATACTTGTTAATCCAGGATGAAGGAATTGGTCAAACGCAGAAGAAGCACTTCTTAACACTGTGTGAAAGGATCACGAGATATCTCGCATTTCTAATAGCGCCGTTAAGAATTTGTCAAAGAACGTCCGGTCCACAAAATGTTAACATTTTAAATGCCACGGTACTCTACGTCGGTTAACCGTTCATAGAGTTAATTAAATATCCTTCCAAGTATCCATTTACACCATTCACAATAAGACACTGAAAATCTTCACTGAAATTCGAGTAGCGTGGCTGTCAGAGTGTTAATGAAGAACTCGACGATATTTCGATAATCGGCTCAACGATCGACAAGTGAGCTCGAAGAGTGGCGCCGTAGGGACACTCGTCCGTTAGGTCGTTTCCCCAGACAGAATCTAGTCGCTTGATCGGACAATCTATTTTCGGCCGTCTCTCACACGACGTAACCACCGCACGCGGAAACCGCTTCGATTCACCGCGCCCTGCTGACAATGAGTCGCGAGAAGAATAAACTAGGGGGCAGAGCCCCCTGCGCTTTCGCTTCGCTCAAGCGCCAACCCCCTCAAGATCGCCTTTGCTCGCGCTTCGCGCTCGCCTTAACGGGTGCAGAAAAGCTTCGGTTTTCTGCAATAGGCACGACCGCGGCACTCGCGCTTCGCGCTCGCCCACGAATTTCAAAAGGTTTCAAAATTGTAGAAAATTCAAGTAGGTATTGAGCTCAAGCGCCATACCCCCCCAGGTCGTCGGGTGCTCGCGCTTCGCGCTCGCCCACGAAATCCATCATTTCTGCAATAAGGCCCAAGTGATCAAAACCGGACAATTAAATGCATCCGAACCAAAATTTGACATGTACATAGAGTATATACACCTTTGCTACGGTGAAACTTTATGCATGGTTATCTTCAACCATTCAGAAATTGCGACAAATTGAAATCTTTAATCCAGTATTCCAGCGAGACTCTTGCGCGGATTCAAACACAACTTGGCATATAGTTTAAAAATATACCCATTTGGTGCCACAAAACTTTATGCATGGTCATCTTCAACCGTTTCGAAATTACGGGATTTTCAAACTATAATTATAAAATAGCGAATTAAAGATTTGAATGTGCCGCCATTTTGTAACGGTTCGAGATGGCGATACACAAAGTTTCGTGGCACCAAATAGGTATATACTCGATGTACATGCCAAATTTTGTCCGAATCCATTCAGTCATTTCGCCGGAATAATGGACTAAAGATTTGAATTAGTCGCCATTTTTGATTCGGCCAATCAAAAAATTTGAAAATTTCCAGTAATTGTCATTGCATACGTGTACATGAACGTGTAAAATTTTATCGGGATCCAATGAATAGTACCAAAGATATGAATTTTTCGATATTTGAACTTCCCGCCATTTTGTACCGATTCAAGATAGCGGCTCACAAACCTTATTGTCAACTCACAGTAGTGTACTTGATTTTTGTGCCAAATTTCGTCCCGATCGGTTCAGCCGTTTTCCCGAAATCGAGGATATACACGGACACACACACACACACATACGAACGGTTTTCAGGATGGCGATTGCATAAGTCACTCCCTTTACGGTCGTGCCTAAAAACACGTTCTCCTTTCAACCACCACGTAACTCTTACCGGAGCAGAAACTGTCACTAAAATATCGAGTAGGCAAAAATTCTTAAACAAAAATCTCCTGTTACAAACGAAATTCACTATCGCAGAAACAGCGGTAATAATCTCCATAAAAATCCCGGTGACGAATTGACAAATCGGAAGAAGGAAAAGTGACGAGAGACCGGAAGCTTTTTTCTTTTGCGAAAAGTCGCAGCATCCATGGGTAGCAGTGGGAGTGGACAGATCCGCAGTCTTGGGTGCACTCGCACCTTCCGCCCTCTCCAGTGCACCCCTACTCGTCTCGGTGCACTTGCACTCGAGTGTGAGAAAGAGAGAGAATGAGAGAAAGAGAGAGAGAGGCGCGCGACCCGAAGGAAACGCGACGCACCTGTTGCTCCTCGTTCATCTGTCGCCCGCTCTGCAAAATTCTCCACCCGAAACCTCCCTGCCCTTACCCTCCCCCGCCATTTTCTCACGTATGCGAGCTTTTGGAACGAGCCTCCTCCTACTCCTCTCCACGAGGGTCCCACTAATTGACGTTCCTAACGCGCGCGTCAACCACGAGGAGAAACTTTACGCGCCTTACCAAGAGAGCTCTCGAAGATTCACAATAACTAAAACATAATTCAACATTAGCCTTCGATTCGCGGTAAATCGGGAAACTATCCGAATTACGATTAACGTTATCTTCTACGCACGCTGAATATTATCATCTCCATAAACAACCACGAGGAACGTTTCTTATCTTGAAGATTCATTATCTCTGCTACCCTGAGAAGCTTGGATTTCTAGTTCTTCCTGAATGATAATGTAATAATTCGAGGATAAGGAATAACGTAAGGAAAGAGGATCGAAAGCTCGACCAAGGACTTCTACGACGATTAGAAAAAGACAAACGAGCTCACCCGCGCACAGGAAGTTCACCGCATGCATGCTCTTTAACGTTTCCCTTTTTAGTTGAAACTTTCGCGCTAAAAGTGTCCCGCTTTGACGGCGCGCGAGACAATAATACACACGCTCGTGGCACGGGCGAGCGAGCGACCCCTGACATTCCGTCACCCATATCGATCCTCAATTTATTTACTATCACGAGGAGAACGATACGCCGAGTGTGATGGAGAGAACGGGACTACGGCAACCACGACGAAGCATTATGCCGGATTATCTCGATTCTGGCGAGCTTCGAAACCGTTGGATTACACCGATGACGTCAATGGTACCGAAAGTACAGAAACTGCGGTGCTCGCGCGAATGTCTCTTCCGGAGAATGCGAATGGAGTGACGAGTGTAGCAAATGTGTTGGAGAGATGAGTGCAGAGAAGAGAGAAGTATCAGGGACGATGAAAAGTAAGACGTTTTTGTAATAAACAACAACGAATAATAGATGAAGTATTGTACCGGATTATTTCGATTCTAGCGAGCTTCGAAACCGTTGGATTGCACCGATGACGTCAGTGGTACCGAAAATATAGAAACTGCGGTGCTCGCGCGAATATCTCTTCCGGAGAATGCGAATGGAGTGACGAGTGTAGCAAATGTGTTGGAGAGATGAGTGCAGAGAAGAGAGAAGTATCAGGGACGATGAAAAGTAAGACATTTTTGTAATAAACAACGACGAATAATAGACGAAGTATTGTGCCGGATTATTTCGATTCTAGCGAGCTTCGAAACCGTTGGATTGCACCGATGACGTCAGTGGTACCGAAAATACAGGAACTGCGGTGCTCGCACGAATGTCTCTTCCGGAGAATGCGAATAGAGTGACGAGTGTAGCAAATGTGTGGGCGAGATGAGTGCAGAGAAGAGAGAAGTATCAGGGACGATGAAAAGTAAGACGTTTTTGTAATAAACAACAACGAATAATAGACGAAGTATTGTGCCGAATTATTTAGATTCTAGCGAGCTTCGAAACCGTTGGATTGCACCGATGACGTCAGTGGTACCGAAAGTACAGGAACTGCGGTGCTCGCGCAAATGTCTGTTCCGGAGAATGCGAATGGAGTGACGAGTGTAGCAAATGTGTTGGAGAGATGAGTGCAGAGAAGAGAGAAGTATCAGGGACGATGAAAAGTAAGACATTTTTGTAATAAACAACCACGAATAATAGACGAAGTATTGTGCCGGATTATTTCGATTCTAGCGAGCTTCGAAACCGTTGGATTGCACCGATGACGTCAGTGGTACCGAAAATACAGAAACTGCGGTGCTCGCGTGAATATCTCTTCCGGAAAATGCGAATGGAGTGACGAGTGTAGCAAATGTGTTGGAGAGATGAGTGCAGAGAAGAGAGAAGTATCAGGGACGATGAAAAGTAAGACATTTTTGTAATAAACAACCACGAATAATAGACGAAGTATTGTGCCGGATTATTTCGATTCTAGCGAGCTTCGAAACCGTTGGATTGCACCGATGACGTCAGTGGTACCGAAAATACAGAAACTGCGGTGCTCGCGTGAATATCTCTTCCGGAAAATGCGAATGGAGTGACGAGTGTAGCAAATGTGTTGGAGAGATGAGTGCAGAGAAGGGAGAAGTATCAGGGACGATGAAAAGTAAGACGTTTTTGTAATAAACAACAACGAATAATAGATGAAGTATTGTACCGGATTATTTCGATTCTAGCGAGCTTCGAAACCGTTGGATTGCACCGATGACGTCAATGGTACCGAAAATACAGGAACTGCGGTGCTCGCGCAAATGTCTCTTCCGGAAAATATGAATGGAGTGACGAGTGTAGCAAATGTGTTGGAGAGATGAGTGCAGAGAAGAGAGAAGTACCAGGGACGATGAAAAGTAAGACATTTTTGTAATAAACAACGACGGATAATAGACGAAGTATTATGCTGGATTATTTCGATTCTAGCGAGCTTCGAAACCGTTGGATTGCACCGATGACGTCAGTGGTACCGAAGTACAGGAACTGCGGTGCTCGCGCAAATGTCTCTTCCGGAGAATGCGAATGGAGTGACGAGTGTAGCAAATGTGTTGGAGAGATGAGTGCAGAGAAGAGAGAAGTATCAGGGACGATGAAAAGTAAGACATTTTTGTAATAAACAACGACGGATAATAGACGAAGCATTATGCTGGATTATCTCGATTCTGGCGAGCCGCGAAACCGTTGGATTACACCGATGACGTCAGTGGTACCGAAAATACAGGAACTGCGGTGCTCGCGCGAATATCTCTTCCGGAAAATGCGAATGGAGTGACGAGTGTAGCAAATGTGTTGGAGAGATGAGTGCAGAGAAGAGAGAAGTATCAGGGACGATGAAAAGTAAGACGTTTTTGTAATAAACAACGACGAATAATAGACGAAGTATTATGCCGGATTATCTCGATTCTAGCGAGCCTCGAAACGTAAGATGTTTTTATAATAAAGCTGGATTTATAAACTTCTGCCACCGTTGCACCATCATTGCCTTTCGCAGTTCACGTTACCGCTCGGAAATTAAACAATACAGTTACTATGGGAATCAAGAATGGTAACTACGTCAGCTGCGGACGGCAACGAAAGTTTATAAATCCAGCTTAAACAACGACAAATACTAGACAAAGCATTCTACCGGATTATCTCGATTCTACGGAACTGTTGGATTGCACCGATAGCGTCACTGGTACCAAGTTCAAGAATCTTACAAGTCGCACCGCACTACCAGAAGAGCTCAAATGCACTCGAAGCTTATGGAAAAACATCCGATTCCCGTGGAGAACACGCCAAGCACGATGCATTTCTCTCTTCTCGAGCAGCGAGACGAAGGCTAGGACGAACAAAAGCACAGTCTTGTAGGAACGCGTGTACAATAAAGATCGTTGGAAGGAAGACACGTTTAGATACATTTTAGAATTTAATCACGCCTTACGCGAAAACACCGGAACTACGATGGCTGACGCTCTCGTAAATATCTCTTCCTGAAGATGCGAATGGTGAGTGTAGCGAATGAAAGAAAGAAGGAGTGGGAGTGACAGAGAAAAATAAAAAAAGATTGTAATAAGCAACGACGAATAATACATAAAGCGTTATTATGCCGCGCGCACACTTGGCCACTTGTGGTCACCACCGGTGACGACTGTGTGGCGCAAGAGAGCATTTCAAATGGTTCGTCCAACGCTGGGTGTGCACCGAGTCCATAAGAAAACAATACAAATTCCAATCCTTAGCCCGTGGTCGCCAAAGTGAACGAGTGTGTGCTCTCACCCTTGTGCCGGATTATTTCGATACTATCAAGGGTCGAAATCGTTGGATTGCCCCGCTGACGTCACTGGTACCGAGAACATCGGAACTGCGATGACTGACGCTCTTGCGAATATCTCTTCCGGAAGATGCGAATGAGAAAAGGAAGGAGTGGGAGTGACAGAGAAAATGAAAAAAAAAATTGTAATAAGCAACGACGAATAATACATAAAGCGTTATTCTGCCGGGCGCACACTTGGCTACCTGTGGTCGCCACCAGTGGCGACACAAAGTGGCCGAGTGTGTGCTCTCGCCCTTGTGCCGGATTATTTCGATACTAGCAAGCCTCGAAATCGTTGGATTGCCCCGATGACGTCACTGGTACCGAGAACACCGGAACTGCGATGACTGACGCTCTCACGAATATCTCTTCCGGAAGATGCGAATGGTGAGTGTAGCGAATGAGAGAATGAAGGAGTGGGAGTGACAGAGAAAAATAAAAAAAAAATTGTAATAAGCAAAGACGGATAATACGTAAAGCGTTATTATAGCGCGCGCACACTTGGCCACTTGTGGGCGCCACCAGTGACGGCTGTGTGGCGCAACAGCATTTCGAATGGTTCGTCCAACGCTGGGTGTGCACCGAGTCCATAAGAAAACAATACAAATATCAATCCTCAGCCTGTGGTCGCCACCAGTGCCGACACAAAGTGACCAAGTGTGTGCTCTCGCCCTTGTGCCGGATTATTTCGATACTAGCAAGCCTCGAAATCGTTGATTACCCCGATGACGTCACTGGTACCGAGAACACCGGAACTGCGATGACTGACGTTCTCGCGAATATCTCTTGCGGAAGATGCGAATGAGAGTAAGGAGTGCGAGTGAAAGATCAAAGCGAGAGTTACTTGTAATAAACAATGATAAGGATCGAGTGGAATTGAGCAAGCGAATTAATCGATCGCTAGAGGTCAACGAATTTTATCAAACGAATTCGATAAGAATAAACGTGATAACTGTGTTTTAGCGTATGCGAAGACGCTTCATGGATGTTTAAAAACTGATAGGGAAATCTATTCTTTTTGCTACAGACAAAATACTGTGAAAGCTTCCGTACGTGTATCGATTCTCGTAAGTTATTAACGTCCGTGAAAAATAAAAAAGCTAATGACGACCACCGTCGGATAATGTGCAGCTAAATTGAAAGTTGATAATAATCGACAAAATGCTTCTTCGTTTAAAGTAAAGTGCTGAAATGAAGGAGAGAAAAATTTTATTAAGAGCTGTCCTATTACAGCTCGTTCACACGATAAGGACTTTTATTCCATGAATTCATTAGCTTCTCATCGTCGAATTTTGTCGAATCGTCTAAACGGCTTCTAAAAAACGAATGTATTACGTGCTGATCATTTGCCATCACGGAATTTCGTCGTATTATGTGAACAGCCTCTATGAATATCTATCATCTGATTTCGTATCGGTAATTTTCCCTCGTGAATCCTCCAGAGTCATCCAACCTGTGAAATCAACATGTGACCTAATCTCGCGCCGACAATTTTTCCGCATTGTCCAAACTGTCCCCGTGAGATCAACTATCACCTAATTCCACGACGATAATTTATTATGACGAATTTTCCAGGGTCACTCCACCCGCGTTTATAAAATAAACATGCCACATAATACAACGAAAATAATTTTCTTTCACAAATTTTCTAGTATCATACAACCTGCCCCTATGAACCCATCTCAATTATCTTTACAAAATCAACTATCACCTAATTTCACGCTGATAATTTTCCATCCCTAATTTTCCAATGTCATTCAACCTGCCCTTATAAAATCAACTATCGCTTAATTCCACGACGATAATTTTCCATCCCTAATTTTCCAGTGTCATTCAACCTGCCTTTATAAAATCAACTATCACTTAATTCCACGACGATAATTTTCCATCCCTAATTTTCCAGTGTCATTCAACCTGCCTTTATAAAATCAACTATCACTTAATTCCACGACGATAATTTTCCATCCCTAATATTCCAGTGTCCTTCAACCTGCCTTTATAAAATCAACTATCGCTTAATTCCACGACGATAATTTTCCATCCCTAATTTTCCAGTGTCATTCAACCTGCCTTTATAAAATCAACTATCACTTAATTCCACGACGATAATTTTCCATCCCTAATTTTCCAATGTCATTCAACCTGCCCTTATAAAATCAACTATCGCTTAATTCCACGACGATAATTTTCCATCCCTAATTTTCCAGTGTCATTCAACCTGCCTTTATAAAATCAACTATCACTTAATTCCACGACGATAATTTTCCATCCCTAATTTTCCAGTGTCATTCAACCTGCCTTTATAAAATCAACTATCACTTAATTCCACGACGATAATTTTCCATCCCTAATATTCCAGTGTCCTTCAACCTGCCTTTATAAAATCAACTATCGCTTAATTCCACGACGATAATTTTCCATCCCTAATTTTCCAGTGTCATTCAACCTGCCTTTATAAAATCAACTATCACTTAATTCCACGACGATAATTTTCCATCCCTAATTTTCCAGTGACATTCAACCTGCCTTTATAAAATCAACTATCACTTAATTCCACGACGATAATTTTCCATCCCTAATATTCCAGTGTCCTTCAACCTGCCTTTATAAAATCAACTATCGCTTAATTCCACGACGATAATTTTCCATCCCTAATTTTCTAGTGTCATTCAACCTGCCTTTATAAAATCAACTATCACTTAATTCCACGACGATAATTTTCCATCCCTAATTTTCCAGTGTCATTCAACCTGCCTTTATAAAATCAACTATCACTTAATTCCACAACGATAATTTTCCATCCCTAATATTCCAGTGTCCTTCAACCTGCCTTTATAAAATCAACTATCGCTTAATTCCACGACGATAATTTTCCATCCCTAATTTTCCAGTGTCATTCAACCTGCCTTTATAAAATCAACTATCACTTAATTCCACGACGATAATTTTCCATCCCTAATTTTCCAGTGTCATTCAACCTGCCTTTATAAAATCAACTATCACTTAATTCCACAACGATAATTTTCCATCCCTAATTTTCCAGTGTCATTCAACCTGCCTTTATAAAATCAACTATCACTTAATTCCACGACGATAATTTTCCATCCCTAATTTTCCAGTGTCCTTCAACCTGCCTTTATAAAATCAACTATCACTTAATTCCACGACGATAATTTTCCATCACTAATTTTCCAGTGTCATTCAACCTGCCTTTATAAAATCAACTATCACTTAATTCCACGACGATAATTTTCCATCACTAATTTTCCAGTGTCCTTCAACCTGTCTTTATAAAATAAACATGCCACCTAATCCTACGACGACAATTTCTCCTCGCGAATTTTCTCGCATCGTCCACCCTGCCTCGATGAAATCTACAAGTCACCTAATTCCTGGAACGTGCGAGCGGCCTGTTACAATTGTGACAAATGCTTAAAAGTGAGCGTGTCGCCCGATTGTAGGGTCGCCCTACCACCTACCACCACCACCACAACTACCACCACCTATTCACCACCTTACGAACGAGTAACGCGCGTAGACGAGGGAGCAGAAGGAGTGCGTCACGAGCGCTAATTTCTCACCGCGAACGCACCCCTGACCGATCCCTGACCGCAACAGTGTCGATCGATATATCGAGAGAACGTGAGGGTAGAGAGAGAGAAAGAGAGAGACGTCACGCTACACCCAGATATACACCCTTTCCGCTTCACCTGTACGCACACGCGCGACTCCTCCTCTTCGTGCCTCTGCTCGTCCAAGAGCGGAGCATCTGAAGTAGAAAAGGTTGAACGAAAGATTGATCGCTGGTACTAAGGTAAGTTGCAATTGACACGTGAGAATTTGCATCCGTGGTACATCAAGAGAATTTAAAGAGAATTAACCGAACGAAGGCGCAAAATTTAGGAAATAATTTGCACGGAGTTCGACATTGGATTACATTGTCGCTTTGGAATATTTGAAATCGAATTTTTTCGTGGACGATTAATTGACCGACGGTCGTGCGAAAAAAGAATCGAAGCCGAAGTTAAAAATAAAATTAAAAGAAGGGAATGGAAGAAAGAGATTGCAAGAGATCGATCCATTAATAGCCCGGTTTACTGAACGTAGGTACGGGCAGCGTGGAGTTAAAACGATAAAAGTAGAACGCGCTTGACGATAGATCGATCCATAAATGAAGCGAATAAAAAGACAGAAATCACGATTAAAACCCGCATCGATTTTCTATAATCGATTATAAAAAAAATTGGTAGAACCATATCGAATCAAGGATAAACTAACGCCGAGGGGCAAGATCTCAAGCTGCTGTAGAAACGAACTCCTTGGCCTTGGAAAAAAGAATCGAGCAAAATCGAGATTGCGAATACAATCGAAAAGAAGAAGAAGACCAGAAAAGGGGCACACCGTAGCCGATCACTGGCCCCGTTTTATGCAACCTAGGTGCGCCACTGGGGCGACTGGGTCTTGCGTGCGGATCGCGCGCGCCCGCGATGGTGAAAGTGGTACGATCGACGATAAAGCTTACCCAGAAGCAAACGTTGATCCTTTTCACTCCACCGTGCCGTATAAACGAGCGCGCAAGGATCGCGCGTCAGGATTTTCCTTGCACCATCGCTTCGTCCGATCGATCCGCCTCGAATCCTTCTCGGTCTCGCGTACGAGAGTAAAATTTCAGCGAGCAGAAGGAACGAGAGAAAGGAATATCGCCGATATCGCGACAGATTCGTAGGAGCGAGAAGATGCCGCTCGACGTCACGCGGGCCACATCGATCGCCAGTGAGCACGACGAAGGCCGACACACTCTCCTCTCGTTCTCGCGACTCCACGATTTTTCTTCGCGAGCAATGGCAAAGGCACCAGAGAATTTTCCATTCGCCAAAGAGAACGAGTTTACTCACTGGTGAGCGTGCGGAGGACACTCTGCCGGGAGCACGCGCGAATCCAATTCAGCGCTGATCTCGCGCGGTTCGCGCCTTTATATACATCGAGCGGAAGCATCGACGACTGTCCATTACCACGATTGTTGTTCCTGCATTCATCCGAGATCGTGCCACGCACGCGTTCCGAGAAAATGATCAACGAGACGTAACGTCTCTTGCGAATGATTCGAGCGATCTTTAACCCCTCGGGCTTATCCACGAGAGATTCCACGAATGATTGTACAAAGATCAAAGAAGAGCGTTCGCGCGAATCTTCCCGAGAATTCTGCAGTGCATAATTCGTCGGTGATCATTCACGGAACTCGACGAACCCCTTCTTCCAACGAATTCTCAAAAAGCGCCCTGTACTACTTATTCTCATCGTCGATTCCACCTGGACAATTATATCCCACGGAACCAACCCAAGTGTTCTTACAAAGGCACAATTAAATCCGTTCGATCTCGAATTAACCTTCCGTCAAGAAAATGAAAAAGAAAGAAAAAAATGTGAAAAGAAAAAAGGAAGAGATACGAGAGGAGCGCCGCGACGCGGCGCTCACGATCGAACCGCTGCTCTACCAAGTATAAATGTGAATTATGAATTGGAAACACTTACGGTCTCGAGAAGTTTCTCCACCGGCTTGTAGATAAGGCGAGAGATAGTCACACACACGGGGTGGTGGGGGTGGGCTTTGGGGTCTGGTGCCTCTCTCTCTCACTCTCTCGTTCTCTCTCTCTCTCTCTCTCTCTCGATAGTCGAGCTGAGAAGGGGGTTGGAGAGAAACGGGGGCGCGGGGTCGAGCGTTTGACGATGTACAGAGAAGAAGACGAAGAAGAGACACTGCGACGTAGAGAGGAGAGGGGTGGCGCGGACTTCTCTCGGAGGACACCCTCTCCTTCGAGCCAGAGAGGCAGCGGGGGGTGAGAGGGCCCCTCTTCGTTCGTTTCAGCCTTGGCTAGGGTACGACACCACCAGTGGATACGGCACTGTACAACACACTGCACACTGCACGAAGCGAGAACCCACGACTAACGAGATGGACAAGGACGGTTGCGATTGCCGTTGCGGTTTCGACGAGAACAAGAAGAAGAAGAAGAAGAGGAAGATTATAAAGAGCAATAGCAATAGTAGCACATCTTGTAAGATCCTCTCTCTCTCTCTCTCTTACGCGCACTTTCTCTCTCTCCTATCTTCTTTCCTTCTCTCTGACTCGCTCTCAGCCGACGACGACAAGAGGACGCGGAGAAAGGCGAAAAAGAAAAGAACCCACCGTCGCTCTCCTCTTCCTTCGACGATCACTTCCGTTCACAACGATGATGGCGGTAGGTGTTCGCTTGCTACTTCTCGCACTCTTTGATTCCTTCCCTCTTCGATCTTCCACTTAATTATCCAGACTCCAGCGACGAAGAAGAGGAAGAACTCGAGGATTCTCAGTGACACTTTTTCCTCTCTCTCTCTCTTTCCCTCTCTCTCTCTTCACTGTTTCATTAACGACGGTGGCGACTGCGGAACAGGTACCCCAAAGTGTCTCTCTATCTTTCTCTCGAATTATCCACCACCTTCTCTCTCACTCTCTCTCACCTTCGCCACCTCTCACCTTCTTCTCGATAAAACGAACCACCCACGACGACGAGGACGACGACGACGAGTTACCGCGCCCCTTCCTCCACCGTCTCCTCGTTCTCCTCTGCTCCTCTTCTTACTCTCTCTCTCTCTCTCTCTCTCTCGCTCTCTTGCCACCACCGGCCCTCCTCCTCCTCCTCCTCCTCGTCCTCCTCCACCGCCCCCACCCCCACCCCCTCCTCCTCCTCCTGCACTCTGTTCTTCACCGCAGCGGCAAGGACCCGCCCCGTGTCGCGCTACACGAACGTGTAGTGTATGAAGAGAGCGTAAAACTTGCTCTGCGACAACATCATCCGGCCGATTATCGGTAGGCCGCCGCCACCATATCGTTACTTGGCGACGACGACGAGGACGACGACGACGGCAACGACGGTCCCTCGGCACCCGCGGCGCAACTGTAAAATTGATCGCGTTGCGCGCGACGGTCCCTTCTTCCGCGGGGACAAGCCCGCGACGCGACGCGACGACGACGACGACGACGACCGACGTATCCGTGCCCGCAGCAGCGCCGTGACAAGCAGACTGGTCGCCCCGTATCCTCTCGCCACTAACGATCCTCTCGGTACTAAAATTCGTAGCTCGTGGTCCTACGTGCTTGATAATCAACGAGGTGGAGCTGCTAGGAGGAGAGACTATTTGCACGAGCGGCTGGTCCCCAAGTTTCTCTTCTCCTTCCTCTTCTCTGCTTCCAAATCCGAGGGATCTTATTCTCGAATCTTATACAATGGAGCGTCACACACGCGCACACTTGCACTTATCTATTACGTTGAAACCAGTACTTAGATTGTTAAATGCAGAGCGCGCGCGATTAAGCTCGCCCGAACTCCTCGTCCCCGAGAGTCTCGGCACTCCGCATTATCCCCGCCGCTCTCATCCACCTTCATCCGTTCTATCCGTTCTGTCCACCACCCCCCCGTATGTTTCTGGCGCACTCCACACCCCTTCCTTCTCTCACTCCCTCGCTTCGATCTCTCCGCTCTCGCGCGCGCTCTCTCCGTCCCTTCTACGCGAGTCCACTTTCATACGCGAGGCAAGTCGCGCCTCTCTAGTTAGCCACCACCCCCGAAAAAGAATCCTCCCTTACGTATACTCTCCTCGTCACTCGAGAGAGAGAGCGCGAGGTGAAGCAGAGAGGACCGCGACGACTCTTCTGGTTACTAGTTCTTCGCGCGTTCCACGCTTCGCGGCCTCTCTCCACGTGCCAGTTTCTCTTGTCCGATTACTTACGAAAATCCTTCACTGTCTATCTATCTCTATCTATCTCTATCTCTCTCTCTCTCTCTCTCGCACTCTCGTTCTCTACCTTTTTACTGTTACCACGGGAAGGGTTCCTTTCGAGGACTGTCGCGATTACACGAGCCAACGCGGATCTCTCCTCGGCACTGCACCGTCGTCGTCGCGGCGCCAATCTCGCGCAGCGGCCCACCCGCGAACTAATTTCGAGGCACCCCACTCTCTCTCGCTCTCTCTCTCTCTCTCTCTCTTTCTCTATACCCGCATACACCACCACCCCCTTTGCAAACCCCTTTAACGCGCCACCCCCTCCTCCTGCTCGTCGTCGAACGCGCGACCCTGCGCGAACGGCTAGGGTAGTAATACCAAATCCATATTATTCCGTGGGGGCCACCCGCATCGATGCGAGGGCGCCTTCGATCGACGCACAATCGATGAGAAACCGTGAACCTCGATGATCCAGATGGATCGACGAATTTACTTTTCGTTTCTTCTTTTTTTTTGAATAATTTTCTGCGATTTTTCTAGGTAATGATGGACGGAGCTGATCGGAGGGGTACGATTAAGATCTAGGTTGCTCATTGGCGCGAGAGCTTTCTCGTTCTCTCGTAGACCATCAATCGAGGAGATTCGTAAACTCCGGTACGTTGCGCTTCCGTAGCACGAACGGATCAATGAAAATGTACCCGCGTTACCTCTCACGCCACCCCCGTAGCGAAACACGGTACCACACCGCGCCACTCTTACTATCTCTGGCTGAAAACATTCGCTCGGTCGTTTGTAAACCGACCGTACCCCCGGGCTCAGCATTAAACTCGTCCACGGCGGACCCACACTGCGCCGCGTGGCCCACGCAACTGCGGCACCCAATTGGTTTAGGCTTAGTTTGAGGAAGGTTCGAACGCGAGAGAAGATTGCATTCTTTCGTTTTCGTTTCTACCTTCGGTGAGAGTCTCTAATCTCGATCGAGGTGTCCTCGAACACTCTTCGCGCAATCGGTGGACAATGCGTGCTGGAGATTATACGCGGGCACTTGCATTGAGCGCAACACCTGATCACGAGTGTCCGTTTTTAGAAATGGAGTTAAGCTTCGTGAATGCCACATGCGATGGTGATAAGACTCGATGGATTTGGTATCAAGTGGCGCCGTGGGAGTGAGAGAGATGGATTGCGGATTGAGAGGAGAAGGCTAGACGACAGGAACGAAGGGCACAGCCTCTGTACAAAGAAAAGAGATTATATTTACAGTTTGACAGGAACAACTTGGTGGTTGAGTAAATTAGCCTAGGTCACCTCCCCGACCGTGCGTATCAATAATTTCACTTTCGAAGAGAGTACATTTTTCTTACGGATTATTAAAACTCGTGGTACTAAAATATGATCTGTTAACGGCTAAATATCTTACGTATAAAAATTATCATCGATCTGAATTACATTATCGTTGGATGCGGGGCCCGTGTAAAAATATACGTGCTTTCTTACTGGCTAATCGGTACATGCGGAATCGTTGCGTTATTCTATGTGCTTCGTAAGAATTCGATGAAAGTTCGTTTCGGCGCATGAGAATCGTTGGAGGCCACTTAAATGCAATTCTACGTGCGATCACAGGCACTCGTAGCATCGCGTAATTAATTTAATGATAATAAATTCTATTCTATCACTTTCCTACCGATTTATAGACATTTCACTGTGTCGCTTTGGTCTCTTGGGACAGCAGACGTAGAGAGCAGCTGCGAACATAATGAGCAATGGAAGGCCAAGGCCAATGGATATTATCATAATTACCAAATAGGAGAATTGTTCTTCCGGTGGGTCCCCGTATCCGATCATGAATGTCCTGCGATAGAAATTACATCAGGTATAACGATGTTTCCGATCAAATGATGAGAATGCAAAATTCAACGTACCAGGTGGAGTAATTGGTTCTCGAATAGAAACCATCTCCCGTGATGCCCAACGAAACAGTTATCTTCTGCACGAGAAGATCTTCTATTCTTCTACCGTAATAACAATAAAGCATGCTATTTTCAACAGCCTTCGTACGATTCGACACTTTCACCGACGGATATTGAATGGTCTCGGTAGAATTGGTAATGTCTCGAATTTCAGTAACATAAGAGACTGGTCTCCATTGCAAGTAACCTCTTATACTCGACTCTTCGTCGTTCGCACCTTCGAACGGAGGAGGCTTCACTTCGATGATCTAAAAGAAAAAATATAAAATGTAGGTGCTTAAAGCTTGCATACGCGTATTTAGTAGAAACAAATAAAGAATATAGGGACACCTCGAATACGCCTGGCGTGTGCTCGTCGTCCAAACTCTTTTTTGGTTCGATCAACATTGGTGCATCCGGATTACCTCCTCCAACTACTAATAGTTCTATGGCGAATCTGCTTTTCTGAAAGCTTGCAGTCGTGTTGAAATGATCAAGTATAATATCTATTTGCGTTGAATTTTCCGTATGCAACATATGAGGAACGAGTGCAGAATGATCCAACGAATCGAATCCTCTCAACTGAAACAATAGGAGTATCTAAATTAATATAAATACTGGAGGCGCTTCTAATCCAACATTATCAATTTCTATTAAATTTGAAGCTTTCTTTTAACTCTCTATTATCGAAATTGTCAACGAATTGCGACGCATCCCGCGCACGATATTTCTCTTGAATGCTAAAGAGAATAATTTACCGAAATCTTTATACTCCCGTTTCTGGTGATATTCTTAGCTGTATCGTTATAAGAGTTACCCTCCATATCCAGGCCGTTTTGCGATGCGGCCTTGCGCACCCAGCGGAAAAATTCTGCCCGCAAAACGGATACATTCGTACTGTTCGTGGTGTGAATTACGCCTGTGTCGTTTACATCATCGAACTCAATGACCTGTGGAAAGAAAATGATTATCAATGCGAAAATCATCGTGCTCAGTAACAGTATCTATTTATTTCCTTGAATAATTTACATTAATCTATATTCATTTATTTAATTAATTAATTAAAATTAGCCCAAGTCGATTTATAAAAAAAAGCCCAGTTAACATCTAATAATGCTTACAATAATTTATTGTAAACTATTAAAAAATGTACTTAGATTTTTTTTTTTTTTTTTTAAGAGTACTTGCGAGCTAAAGTACAAGTCTTTTTCTTATATTTACCTTTCCAATGATTACGCCGAATATGTACGTGGGCTCCTGGTCGAAGGTAAGAGAATTTTCTTTTCTGATGATATAGTCTTCCCAAGAAATATTCGCCCATGCCGTTGTGGGAGTAACCGCCAGTAACATCGACGGCGTCCCGATAAAGTCCCAAAGATAATGTATCGTATCGTTTGGTCCATCGGCTCTCAAATAAACGGTGCTGATGTTCTTGCCATCGCAGAGCGCATTACAACCTGGATTCACCCAAGACCGCAACTAAAGATGACGGTGCAACAACAACGCAACGTTAATTTAAGCTAAACAGACGCAATTCGCAAAATAACGAGAGGCATTAAAAATACTTCATCAATGAAAAAAGAAAAATATTCCATACTTATATACTCCTTACACAGTCCAACAATTTCACCATAATTTCTTCTAAAACTAATCAACCCCAAAAAGCATGCTACCAGTGCTGCTACACGGACACTTATTTACTGGCTACGTCACTGGTCATATTATAAAATTCTTTCGGTTGCGGAATTCGTGATATTCGTGTAAACAATTCTCAGAATCGTGAATACCGTGTTACATAGTCTATTTATCTGTTCCATTGTGTGCGCGATTGATGTAAGTCAATTACGTGCACGATTACAACAAAGAATCCAATCACTACCCCTACGCGTACATTCGACTATCTCGCACTGTGCTGTAACTCCCGAAACATAAACAAGCCGCTGACGCTCTCACGCGTAAGTAAACGCGTCGAGGTTATGAAATTTGAGATATTACCGTTGGAAGAGCGTGGACAAAACTAATCTACAGTTCGCGCGAGCTTCGAATTACGCTGGGCTCTATCATCTCGAAAAATCAGGTGGAACAAAAGCTTCTATATAACACGATGAATCACTTCGATCTTTGTTTTCGTTGCCTCGAGCTAACGATAACTCTCGCGAGTCCTCGCTCCAATTGGACTGGAAGCTCAGAATGATCTTAAATCTTGATGATAATGTTACTCACCGTTCTCTGAGCAGTTCTACCCGAGCTGAGGAGCAACGCGAACAAGAACCACCACGTCAACACACCACACATGCTTTTAGTTTCGCACGACAATGACATCGAATTCCGTTCTGGCGTCTATGAAGGATTACACACGACTGTGCAGCACGATCGACTGGTGGCTGCTTCGTGTACCTTCAATCCGAGAACACTGGCGCACCCTGGTGAAAGATTGCAGAAACTGTTAAAAAAGAAATAGTTTGGTAACGCGCCTGTTTATCGAGAGATTTCGAACATTCGTTTTCCTCCATGAGAGCGTAGATGGCGCTTAATGTGTCCGCTACGAGAATACTCTCGCTATCGTTCGCAATTGGCGTGTAATCGTACGTTTTACGACGTCCAGCATCAGGTGGCTTCCTTCGAGCTAGACGTAAGAATTATTTGCTCGCGTTATCGGGATCCTACGGGTACGCAAACTTTTCTGATCTTTTTTATCGAAGCTTTTGCCATTACGATCATTATTCACGAAGAAGCGAAAGTTCTAATTACGCGAGTATATACACTTTTAAAACAATCTTTCTTCCGTGGACTCTATACACTGGAGAAATTTCGAAAATCTCTAACCGACTTTCCGAAAGATCGTATCTCGAAAATCCTGTTGCACTATGCTCCCTACCACAGACACTACTTACCGATATACTTACACGGATACCCCAAGGTATCTCAAAAAATGCCCAATGGAAAAGAAATCACTCTTTTGCGAAGAGATCTAACATCGCTGTTTTTCGCACCGAGGGAAGGAAACTCTTACCCCATTGGCCGGTACGATTACGCCAACGGTGGTGGAGTTACCAAACCTCGACGCAGTACCTTCGCAAATCGTTAATCGAAACATAAATAAAAAAAAAAGCCATATCGAAGCTCAATATGCGCGACAAGCCGCGTACTTAAAATCCTCCGAAGCGTCTTACCTTCTCAAACAAAAATAATACAAAAGAAACAACAACGAGAAAAGAATTCACGAAAAATTCACTCGCTCTCTAAATCTTTGAGAAACCGAATCCTGGTTGCTTACAGCCAGCACGTAAAACGGTAGGTTTATTACCTCTCTCTTTTCTCTCTCTCCCTTTCTCTCTTCAAACTACGAATAGAAATCAGCCGAGATAGAAGTGCACCTTAAAATAATATCCAGGCGAGTTCTGTCGCGTTCCACGGGGATTCGGGCGCGCGTCCCCATGCGATCGAGACACCGGGTAGAAGAGCGCGAGGAAAGAGAACGTGCAAAAGGAGCATTAAACGCGCAGACTACGACCTTGACCGAAGCGGTGTCCGCGCGTAAGACAGATACGTACATGCGAACGTACGCCCATACGTCTGCCAAGGCGATTCAAGGAGCTTCACGCTCTTAGAGACACACACGTTCGCTCTTTTATCCATGGGGCTTACACCACCGTGGCTGCTTTAGCGATACAAGAGAGGGAGAGAGAGAGAGAGAGAGAGAGAGAGGGACGATCCTCTTACATTTTCTTTCTTTCTCTCTTTTTCTTTCCCTCGACGCGAAGTCTTCGATACCGCGAGCCATTCAAGGTCATCTCGTCAAGAGCCCATATCTTTGGCCCGCCGACGTACACGCACTTATTTCTTTCTCCCGTTCTATTATTAATTCTCTTGGCTTTTTATTAATTTCTCTCTTAGAATCGGTGGGAAGCTTTAAACGCGAAACGATTAGATTTCACTTTTGTATCGCGCCCTTTGTTCATCCCCGTTGATTTTTCTCCTCTCTCTTTCTCGTCAATTCTCGTACGTTGCCTTTGTCCGATTTCTCTTTCTCTTTCTCCCGCAACTTATTCCACTTTACGCGCCACCATCGTCATACCTTCGTCCCTCTACCCTCCGAACCGCGTCCCGTCCTTCATTCAACACGCGAGAAAGTAAATCCTTTTAGCTCCCAATACTATAAATAACCACGGACAATGCTCTTTGACGATTTTAGCGAGGCGGCACGAGCCCGAAGGTCGCCGGACGGAGAGTTCTAAGCCGGCGCGTCAGCGGAGAGATTCAGGACAAGTAGAAGTGATGCTGGAAACGCGATTACGGATTTCGATGGTAATGCGCCTGAGATATGAACTATCCAGGTGGGTTAGATGTACGTCTAATGCGATTAGCTTCCTACGTCCGATTTTCAGGATCGTTATCTGCGTGGAACGTGACGAAAGAGATTGGCCCGAAGCCACGAAAATACGACGCTGAGAAGACGTAAGAGAAAAGGAGAGAGTTTACCCGTTAATTTAATTCACCGGAGTCCAAAGGATTTCTAATAAGGCTTTAAGGAATTACGAGGATTATCGGAGCTCGCGTGTCCGTACCAAGTGGAATTCATACGAAACTCTTTACTACCCACCGCACCTCACCACCTCTTCTCGTCACCACGCCACTGGATTCCTTCAGCTTCGACCCCCAAAAGACTCCAGCAGGCTCTCACATCTTCCACACGAGAGGTCCGCGACGTCGATTCGACACATTTCTGATAATTCTCCTCCTGGTCCCGGCACGTACCACGAATATTTCAAGAAAGAACGCGCGAGAGGCGAAGTGAAAAGGAAGAAACGAAAAAAAAAAAAAGAAGAAAAGAAGAAACGGCACCAGGATACCAGTATACCGGGTGGTACCAATTTCGCGCACGCTTGGAAATTTACCTGGTCTTCCTTCGACGCTCATCCTCTCTTTATCTCTTTCTCTCTCTTTCTCTCTATCTCTCCCTCTCTCTCTCTCTCTCTCTCTCTCTCTCTCTCTCTCTCGAGTAAAATCAAGAAAGCTTTGAATTTCACGCCGTTATTCTCCCGCCACTTTTATTTCACGTACTCAAAACTCTTTTCTCGTGGGATACTCTCCACGGCGAATTGGGTTCGCGCGTCCCGTCCACGGAGGATCCCTCGATTGTGACGTTCCTCGCGAGCCGAGCCGAGCGGCCTCCTCCTCTTCTCTTCTCTTCTCTCTTCTCTCCACCTTCTCCTCGCCTCTGCGCGCCTCACCCCCGAGGTCGACGGAATCGGAGGGCGAGCGCAATAATTGCGGCCGTCGCGACGGCTGAAGGACCTCCGACTGCACGTATAACTCGTACGTATGGGCCCAAGCGGCGGCCCGAGAGCGGACGAAAAACGGACAAAGAGAGTCCTCTCTCGTCGAGGCGAGAGCCTCCAACCAATGGGAGGACGAATCGGCATGATCGCCCGCGCGCGCCTTCGACCGGCTCCTGGGGCCCAAGGGAGCTCGTCAAAGTGGCTGGTCCACGCACCACCACCAACGCCGCCATCGTCGCCCGCGTGAATCAGGGAAGGACCTTTTGGATAAGGCCCCAAGAAGGGTCGAAGGAAATTTCGAGGGAGTTTTATGCGAGAGATGAATTTTATCGAGGAGTTTTACATTTTAAGGGTTTTCTCGAGAGTGACTCTCTGTGCTGGAGCAAGCTGAATAGGGGTAGGAAAGAGGGATGTGGGTGGAGAAAACGCTTGGGTTTTTGGAGATGCCTGAAAATTGCTAGCATGGATGTTAGGTATTCTGGTAATTGGTTGTATTGTTTCATGTATTGTATTGTTCTTGGTTGTTGTATTGTATGGATTCGTGTGAGGATTTTTGTCTTAGGATGAAAAGAGGAACGTGTCTGGAGGAATCGAGTGAAGGAAGCTTGAGTACAGGGGATGCCTAAAAATTGTTGGAGTAGATACCAGAGGTACCGGTAATTGTTTGTTATATTGTCTTATGTATTGTATCGTTTTTGTTTGTTATATTGTAACATGTATTATACCGTTTTCGTTTGTTATATTGTATGGATTCGTGTGAGGATTTTTGTCTTAGGAAGAAAAGAGGGACGTGTCTGGAGGAATCGAGTGAAGGAAGCTTGAGTACAGGAGATGCCTAAAAATTGTTGGCGTAGATACCAAAGATACCGGTAATTGTTTGTTATATTGTCTCATGTATTGTAATGTTTTTGTTTGTTATATTGCACGAGTTCATGTGAGGCTTTTGTCTTAGGAAGAAAAGAGGGACGTGTCTGGGGGAATCGAGTAAAGGAAGCTTGGGTACAGGAGATGCCTAAAAATTGTTGGAGTAGATACCAGACATACCGGTATTTGTTTGTTATATTGTGTCATGTATTGTGTCGTTTCATGTGAGAGTTTTTTGTCTTAGGAAGGAAAGATGGATGTGCCTGGAAAAGTCAAGTGGAGGAAAGTTGCTAAAAATTGCTGATGTAGGTACTAGCTGTGGATACCAGCTCCATTGATAAATCTCTATTAGCCTTATCCCACCAATTGTATCCTTTCACGCGACCTTCACGAAACAATTCTAACCAGGAGTGAAAATCTTAAAAATCTAGAGTACAAGCTGTGGATACCAGCTTCATTGGTAAATCTCCATTAACCTTATCCCACCAATTGTATCCTTTTACACGATCTCCACAAACTGATTCTAACCAGAGATGATATTAAAAATCTAGACACGATTCTACACACTCCTGGGAACTGTAAATTCGAATGAGGATCACCATGTCAGCCAGATGGTGGAGGAAGATTATCCGGCAGGAACTTCCAGTGATAGGAACTACCTAGACCCAGTTCAGTGTAGTAATAGCTAGCCTGGAGGATGAGAAAAAATGTTCAGAGCGAGAATTCCGCGCGACGAATGCAACTCCCTACCAGCTGCGTATCGCGACACGCTCCGATACATTCGCGCAACGAACGGAGCGGAGCGTACATAGACGATCTCGGGAGTGATGGGCCCGACAACTGGCCAGGTGAACGACTGCGTTACATTATACCCGCGGGCATCAAACGTCCGTGTCGATGAAGAGTCACACGTGGCTCGAAAAAAATCAATGAACCGAAATTTATTTCCAGAAACTACTCGAAGTAACTTCGCGATTACCACTTCAATTGTCGTTTCAAGAATCGCAAGTAGGCCGAGAAAAGCGATGGACCTAAAAACGATTTGCAGAAACGATTCGAAATACCAACTTCGATTATCATTTTAAAGAGCTATCCGAGCTTCCAAATTGCCATCTCCACCAACCAATTCACTTTTCCTTTCTTCCAGATCACTACCGTGAACTGCTACCGATTCAACGTGACTCAGACCTTTTACCAAGCTGATAACGGGTGAAGGACCCTCACGTTAGTTCCCTCGACTCTAACAGGAAAGAATCCTCTTCACGGAGTACCTTCTTCTAAGGACCACGACCTCGACAGCCTTCAGGAGCACCAACATTCCAGCATCAGAAGACCATCTACGGATACCAATTGCATCGAGTTTCTTTAATCTTGAACTGTCGCATGCGCCGGGCGTAGAGCAATTAATCGGAAAAGGAATGGAACTTTTAATTGGTATCACTCGCGGCCTATCTGCAATTATGTCGGCGCACCGTGGACAGAATTTCCAATACCGGTACTTACAATACGATCTAATCCTACCCTATGTAACGAAATCTCCATAAATCCATGCTTAGAATCTAACACGCACCGCGGATATTTAGATACGTCTTATTATTCGCCACGTGTATTATCTAGACCTATACTCGTACGATATATACTTGTATCGGAATTGTAGCTCCTGATGGCTGACCGGCGGCCGGCGACTGCGACACGTAGAAGAGGAAAAAAGAGGAGGCCGTGCGAGAGGAGAGAGAAGTGCTTGCGTACCGGAGAACCGGTTCTCCATGGGGTTTCAGCCTCGGCGAAACGATCCGTCTGGGCCTGCTCGAGTCTCTTGCTGGCTGACCGCCTCCCGCGAGAGCGCCTCTACTTCCCCGGTTCACCACCTACCTACCTACCTACCAACCTACCTACCTACCTACCTACCTACCTACCTGCTCGTGCGAGCCTGCATTTTGCCCTCTCCCTCTCGTCTGCCCCGATCCTCACCTACCAACCTACCTGTCTACCTTCGCCAACCACGATATTCGCCCCGCGAATCAAGAGGGAAACGACGAGTCCGCGGAATTCCTCGACTTCGGGGCGCGGACACTCTACGTAGTCCTTGCGCTGCTCGATGGGGTACGAAACTGGACTCTGATCCTTATCGTTGACTCTTGTCGGTTCACATTGTGTACACGGAGGATCTCTTTCTCTTATAAATGACGTACTCTATAATACACCGTTGGCTTTTGTTATAAATCGAATAGATGAGATTGTTGCCTTTTTCAGAGTTGTTCTTTGATTATAATTGCTACCAGGATGATCCAGAGATAAGCTTCCAATGAATACAAGCGAAAACGTGGAGGGATACCTCTTCGAGAGTTTCTGCTTTAGACCATTCTCGTGCCCGCGCCTATCGAGGGAACGAATACATCGCGTTGCATCTGGCTGGCTCGCGATAAGGTCGCATAGTGTATATGCAAGCACGGAGGATCGGCCACGACCAGCTTCGACCGCGGCACTGACCTTGGACGCGAGCCTCGAGCAGTGCTTCGGTGTGCCGCAGACGCGAGCAACTTTAAACGCGGACGGCTCGTTTCTTTCGCGCACGGCGAAAGAAAGTGAGCCCCCCGAGCGGCATTAAAGGCCCGTCTGAGATAACTTCTCGGCCAGGTACACCCCAACCGGCAATTCGCGAAACTTTTCCTCACTTTGGTGTCATCCTTCCGCCACTTTTTCAAGGTTTAAGTTTAGATGAAAGCGCGAGAGACGCAAAGAGAGAACTGCAATGGAAGAAAGGGCTGTGCATTTCTGTTTCTGGTACTGAAGATAATACGCAAGATTCTCTAAAAGAAACTTTGTAGCTTTCGTTTAAAGCTTTCCATACTTTACAGGAGATCGAAGCTTGAAAATAGTACGATGACGATTATGATTCTTATGTGTGGAGAAGTACCGCGAAGTTAGCTCGGACGGTCCATTAGCGCGGCTCTGGTGTAAGAGACCTGTTTTAAATTCGCTTCTAGCGAAGGGAAGAATACGTGGACCCTTCTACGAAATATCCAAATGAAAAGCTGTGTTATCGTCATAGATACTTGCCAATCGGAAGAATAATTTCGTGGTACAATTTTAAAGGAGGATCTTCTCCATTTATCGAGAAATCGTTTCACTTCGACGCCTACGATCTCGAATACCTAGCGCGATTGTTCTCTTAATCGTCGAAAGAAGATCGTTCGATTCTTGTGATCTTTCTCAGCTTTGACATTTCTATCAAAGGCACGCGTGCACTTCGCTACCTTTCCATCGAGACTTCGAACATGATCTTGCGATCTCGCGACCCCTTTTGAATTTACCGCCCAATAGCTCCAAGAAGCTTCACATTCGACAATCGATCATTTCACCTATAGCACATTTACAGAAGTTTCATATCTTTCAGCGAAACAATCTCTACAAAATCCACCTGCGTGAAGCACCTCTCTACGCGGCGATCAAGTGCACACATTATAAGAACAGGTAAGTACCTGGAGATGTCCAAGCGAAGCAAGCGGTATCGTCGAGAACGGTAGTACCGACGATAAAACGAGCCCATCGAAAATCAAAGTGAAAATCAATGCAAAGTAACGAGACTCAACCTCGAAGAAAAACATTCCACGTTCCTTGCACTAACTGTCTGGTAAGCGTAAGTTCGTTCCAACTGATAAATCATCCGATCTCGATCCATTCTTATCTTCGACAAGTCCCTAAGATTGATTCTCACTTTCAGATGCGCCTCAAAACGAGGAAGAATCCGAATCTGAAAAAAAGTAAACAACAGATCGTTATCGTTTACACAACCCGAGGAGGAAGAAATCAACTTGAGCAGAAACATCAGGGTGGATCCGCGCGAAAGGATTCGACGATCGTCGACTTGTGTCTTACAATCGCGCGATGATGAGCGACCCATCGATCGTTCTCCAAAGCAAAATCGAAATCTGCGATCTCGCGCGTGCGCCAAATCGGCGCGAGTGGGCCCGAGCGGACTCTCCGCGTCCGCGGAACACAATTCCTGCTGGCCCGATGGAAAGTTGGCCTGCCGCGGCGTCGCCCCGGTACCATAGGAATTTAAACGGGGATATAGGTATAAGAACGCGGAGACGGGGAGTCGTTCGCGGTTAGTGCGAGGCACAAACGCGACGGCACCACACCCAGTGCGACCACCATTGCGACACACGAGACACGGCCATGCGCGTCGCGGTGATCGTGAGTACATTATTGAAAATGTTCTTCGTTATTTAATAAGCGAATTCCACGATCCGTATCCGCGTTTACGCTCGTCCTCGCGTACCAACCGAGAGCGCGAAAGGGGCTCGGATTTCAAATTCGCCCGCGAGTATTCGCCAATTGTTGTTCTCCAGCTCGCTTCCGTTCTCCAATTCTTTCGCGCGATGCGAGCGTGAGAGACAGTGCGTTGAAGAATGTTCTCCATTATCGAGGGCGTGAATCATCGTCGATTTTGGTCCAGGGACCATCAAAAGTTCGAGTTAATTACTCCAAGTTTCCCTTCGCCGACTGCGTGTCGATGGACGATAAGTCGTCGGATTTTTTGGCGCGACTTTTTTCAAACGAGCGCGGATCACGGATCGTGCCACTCTAAATTTACAATAGAAAGGAATTCCTAGCTTCCGGGGAGTGCGGCTGAGTTAAAAGAATCCGTCTCACTTTTTATATTATACTTTCGTCCTCGTTGTATCGAGTACTCCATCGCTTTCGATTCTCCTTCGTGAATTCTCCGAGGAATCTTTAACTCTCTACTTGATTAAAAGCTCGTCGAAGGAGCATTCAAGAGTATTTGAAAGTTTTGCCGTCGAGCGATGTAAACATTCACCTAGAGCAAAATTACCTGCTTAATACTTAAACTGTACTTGTAAAAAAATGTGATTCGCGAGCGCGCGCGCGCCACTATCGCACGCGAGTTGGAGCGCGGGCTAGTTGAAGTCGATCGTTGAAAAACTGAAAAATCAGGCGAACACGAAACGTGGACGTCGAAGGTGAACGCGCTGGACGCTGGAGGGAAAGTGGAAGAAGTCCGTAACTGAGATTTTTATCGGCGACGTTAGCGCCGCCATAATGTCCCGTAAAAATTACTTATTTCATCGAGCAATCGATAGCACGTTGGAGACTCTTCCGCTTTTCCCTGGGATATTAAACTTTTCGTTACGTACCCGGAAGCCTATGCTACCGCAGAGAAGTACTGGTTAAATGTGAGACGAATATATAAATCGTTAATGGACAACCGCGCTCGACCGCCCGCGATTTTTCCGCTCGACTTATTTTCTCTTACTTTTTTTCTCTCGGATCGGCATTCGCGCGAACGACGAACGCAAGCCGATCGCAAAATCCTGGCGCTCTCTACTCCGGGGGCCCCGAAACTCGTTTGGTACCGGCCGATGGTCCGCTTCTGGTCGCATTAATGCCGTCGGTCTCACGCCCGAGCGACTCCACGCGCAGATAAGCGGGACATTTTGCATTTGAAATTCCCTTTTGCGAAACGTCTCGCGAATCGTTCGAAGGAACGATCCACTCCAGAAGGAAAATTCGTCCGGAAGGCGCCACCAGGAAAAGAAAATTAATGATCCTTAACGATCGAGAATGTTTAATTGATCTTTTAAGAGGCATTGAAAAACCGAAAGTTCGAGAGAGAGAGAGAGAGAGAGAGAGAGAGAGAGAGAGATAGATAGATAGATAGATAGATAGATAGACAATTTATTGTACTCTGAGACAGAAAGAGAGAGAGAGCCGCTCGAGAGAAAAAATTCATGTGGAAGACGCGAGCAAAGAAAAATGATAATCATCAAACATCAATATTGACCTCTCAAGAGGCATCGAGGAACCGAAAGTCTTCGAACGAGATTTCTCTCTCCACTCGAGAGAAAAAGATCATGTAGAAGACGCGAGACCAAAAAAATGATAATCATCAAAGATCAATATTAATCTGTCAAGAAGCATCGAGGAACCGATGGCTTCGAGAAAGAGAGAGAGAGCCACTCGAGAGAAAAAAATTCACGTGGAAGACGTGAGAAAAAAAAAATGATAATCATCAATGATCGATATCGATGTTTGAAGAGGCACCGAGAAAACTGGAAGTCCTCGAGTCCCCGAGAGAGATTACTTAATTAGAGTGAAAAAGTCCAAAGGGCCTTCCTGCCTCGTGAATTCTCGTAGTTTGTTACGACGCGGTTCGCTCACCCGTGGAATCAGGAACGATTGCCGAAAGCGTTTTCAATGATCGAGAGGAGAAGTTGAGAGAGCGAACGGAAAGGAGGGTCTGGCAAGAGGAAGCGATAAACTGCGTCGCGGAATAAATCGTTTCCAATTAGCGCGATCCTATTTCCACGTTTGAGGAAACCGACGATCTCGCAAGATCGCTCGCCTCCAGCTCCTCTAAGAAAGCATTGCTCTGTGTACACCGTTAATAGCCACCGAGACACATTGATTGCGCCGTAAGTGTAAAGTAGCCTCGTGCGAATTTGATATCGCGCAAAAAAGAAAATCGTTCCAGGCACCGATCGAATATCAAACACAAACCGTTTCAGTCATCGTTTCTATTCTCTTCTCGCGTGTCGTCCGCCACGAGCACATACCGTTAGAAAGAACGATACCAATTAGCCCATCAGCTCATAATTGTAAGGTAGCCTCGTGCGAATTTGATATCGCGCAAAAAAGAAAATCGTTCCAGGCACCGATCGAATATCAAACACAAACCGTTTCACTCATCGTTTCTATTCTCTTCTCGCGTGTCCTCCGCCACGAGCACATACCGTTAGAGAGAACGATACCAATTACATCCTAAACCTAACTGTAAATCGTTAGAGGGACCATGTATCAGCGCTATCTGAAATACCGTGAGCGTAAATGGCTCGAGTCTCTCTCTCTCTCTCTCTGTCTCCCTCTTTCTTTCTCTATCCGCGAGTTGCGAGACGTTGGATAGCAGGGAGAACGAGAGGAACGTGGTAGACGAGATACGAAGGTCTGAAACGAGATCCCGAACGAGAATCGTGCGAGGTCGTCCGATTGGCTACCGACGAAGGACGAAAATTCACTCGCCCTGGCGGCGTTGGCCGCGCGTGCGAGCGCGAGTGAAAGCGCAATCGTAAGAAAGTGCCCCGCGGATTTTTACTCGCTCGCGGTACGCGCGTGCCCCGCCACGAATACCGAATGCGCCACATTAAAGACCTTCCAGTGGACAGCGGTGACTTATATTCACTCCACCACTCTCCATTTTCCGCCTTCTCTTCTTGCTTTCCGCTCGAGCGCGTGTCCGTGAGGCTAGATGAAGTCTCGAGAATGAAAGAGAAAAGAAAAAGATGTGCCAGATTGGCTAGATCCGAATTAGGCTCGAATTGGGTCTGGGTTGGAATGAAACTTTGTTACTTTTAAATTCCTACGTGGAATCCTGCATCCACCCTAGATCCAATTCATTTCTAACTGAGATCTAAAACTTCTTGGAACAATTCTCGAAAGATCCACGCGGGCTTAAATTCGCAGGAATGCAGAAAAGTGTGGAGAATATTTTAGCGCTGCGAGTATCCTTCCGGCGCGCACAAATCCTTTCTCTCCATTCGGAATTCCTCGCGCACGAGTCCAGTTGTTCGGTATTCACCTTAGGCGCCCTAACGCGCGCAACGGAGACAGGTTGAATAAAGGAGAGTTTCGACGCTTACGTTGCAATTACTCGCGCACGCGAATCGCTCGGCGCGTACGCAAAAATCGAGCGCGATCGGAGAAAAGAGAAAGCTCCGTGTTTCATTTGGCTTTGCCCGATCTTAATGGACACGTCCGTCGGCTCGTGCCACCTCTTCTTTTTCCACGCGGCCCACCACCGCGTTTAAATCGCGCGCGAAGCAGCGTAAACGCGTAACCGCTTCAAACGGTTGACATTTAAGTCCCTCGGCCGTTTCTCAGGTGGGGGATTTGACTGCGAACTGGAGAAGAGAACTCGCGGACGGGAAGTGGCGGCGCGCGAAAAACGTGGAAGCCTGTTACGAGGCTTGCGGGGTAATATCATACCTGGGCAGGATGTGTCTTGCCGGCGATCGAGATCGGTGGAGAACCGGGGTAGAACGAGAAGGATAGCGTGTAACCGGTGCCAGAGAGAATAAATGCCTTGCTAATTTCTTAGTTTACGAGCCCACGCGAACCTATCCGAGTTATTGGATTTTTAGTTGCGAACGTGGACGCGTGGAATGTCTATGGGCATACGAAATGAACATGTAGAACGGTAGATAGATCGAGAAAGAATCCTAAGGGAACCTTAGGTGCAATCGTAGACGTATGGAATGACTGTGGATAGTTGGTATGAAAATTTAGAACGGTAGAAAGATCGAGAAGGAATTCCAAGGAAAACTTAGTTGTCGTAGACGTGTGGACCGATTGTGGGCACCTGGCATGAAACTGTAGAACGGTAGATAGATCGAGAAAGAATCCTAAGGGAACCTTAGTTGCAATCGTAGACGTATGCAATGACTGTAAGCACCTTGGTATGAAAATTTAGAACGGTAGAAAAATCGAGAAAGAATTCCAAGGGAAACTTAGTTGTAATCGTAGACGTGTGGACCGATTGTGGGCACCTGGCATGAAAATTTAGAACCGTAGAAAGGTCGAGAAAGAACCCTAAAGTAAACTTAGTTCCAATCATCGACATGTGGAATGACTGTGGGCATTCGAAATGAAAATGTAGAATGGTAGATAGATCGAGAAAGAATCCTAAGGGAACCTTAGGTGCAATCGTAGACGTATGGAATGACTGTGGATAGTTGGTATGAAAATTTAGAACGGTAGAAAGATCGAGAAGGAATTCCAAGGAAAACTTAGTTGTCGTAGACGTGTGGACCGATTATGGGCACCTGGCATGAAACTGTAGAACGGTAGATAGATCGAGAAAGAATCCTAAGGGAACCTTAGTTGCAATCGTAGACGTATGCAATGACTGTGGGCACCATAGTATGAAAATTTAGAACGGTAGAAAAATCGAGAAAGAATTCCAAGGGACACTTAGTTGTAATCGTAGACGTGTGGACCGATTGTGGGCACCTGGCATGGAAATTTAGAACCGTAGAAAGGTCGAGAAAGAACCCTAAAGTAAACTTGTTAGTTGCAATCGTTGACGTGTGGAATGACTGTGGGCATTCGAAATGAAAATGTAGAACGGTAGATAGATCGAGAAAGAATCCTAAGGGAACCTTAGTTGCAATCGTAGATGTATGGAATGACTGTGGATAGTTGGTATGGACATTTAGAACGGTAGAAAGATCGAGAAAGAATTCCAAGGGAAACTTAGTTGTGATCGTAGACGTGTGGACCGATTGTGGGCACCTGGCATAAAAATCTAGAACCGTAGAAAGGTCGAGAAAGAACCCTAAAGTAAACTTAGTTCCAATCGTCGACGTGTGGAATCACTGTGGGCACCTTGGCATGAAAGTTTAGAACGGTAGAAAGATCGAGAAGGAATTCCAAGGAAAACTTAGCTGCAACCATAGACGTGTGAAACGACTGTGAGCACCTGGCATGAAAAGTTAGCATGATAAAAAGATCGGCAAGGAGCCCTAAGGTAAACATAGTTGCAATTGTAGACCTGTGGAATGACTGTAAGCACCTGGCATGAAAATGTAGAACGATAGAAAGTGAAACCTACTTGTGGCTAATGTCTACTCGTTCGTCGAGATCCTCAACATTTTCCTACCACTTCTGCTGATGTATCTTATTGTTAGTATCACTCACCAAGGCCATTCTGTGTCTCCGGTTACAATGCAAATTTTTCTTTCTTACTACTCGCAGCACCTCACTTGCTTCTCCTTCTTCTTTCAGTTGTTGGCGTGCACCGCCTACTTGGCTTCAGCACAAAATTCAGATATCAAGGGTCTCTCACCCATTCCCATTAGAACGACACGGTACCAGAGACCGTCCTCACCACGGCCAGGTTCACCACCACAGTCGGTGTTCGCGAACCAGAGAATTCGTCGACCGATTTCCTTCAGGTACTGCCACAAAAATCATTACTATTACCAACTTGCATTATTAAACCCAATATAAAACTAAATCTCCTAATAATATCCTAAAAAATGCAATAACTGTCCACAAACATTACTAGTTCCAAAAGCTACTTTCTACAATTTATCATTATAACATCCTGATTCTTCCTCCAATCAGTCACGAATCAGAAAGTTCGTTGTTTAATCTCCTTCAGGCACTACCATAAAAGTGATTATTAACATTACCAACATTAGCACCCGTACATTATTAAACCCAGTATAAAACTAAAACTCCCAGTACGAGCCTGAAACTTCTAGCAAAAGCTGCTTTTTACAATTTACGATTATATCATCCCGATTCCTGGTCCAACCGACTCAAAATCAGAGAATTGATCGTCCGAACTCCTTCAAGTACAACCAAAATACATTGCTGCTTCCAGCAAAACCCACTCTCTAAAATTTACCATTACGTCCTCCTGATTCTTCCTCCAACAAACTAAACAATCCACCGACAATCTTAGACCCAGAGTACCCGGAAACGAAGATGGCCTTGGGATTGGAGGGGGTCCGTTCCCACTTGGCCGACCAATCCGACCAAACATCCCTCTGCCACCGAACCCTGGAGGCGTGCAACAAGTGAAACCCGTTAACGAAGAGGTCGATGATGACGACAGACGAGACATCAGCAGAGAGGACATCAGCGAGCAAGATGATCCAGATGAAGAGGAGGACGTGAGCGAGGAATTCGTCGGACGTCCTTCACCGCCCTCAGGATCATTCGGACCGGGTTCTGGAGGCTCAAGATCACCCGGCAATCTGGGTGGTCCACTGTCGGCACAGCAGCAACCGATACCGATTCAGTATCGTCCTCTCCAGGGCTCACCGATACCGACCTCGAGAGGTAACATCCAAGTGCCACAGCCGTCACCACCGCCTCCAATTCAGTACCGACCGCCACCTCAAGCCAAGCCGAGCAAGCCAAGAAAACCGGTAATCGAGGAGCCGATAGTAAGGCAACAGTACAGTAAACCGGCCATCGTCAAGCCCGTGAAACCTTCACAGGCTTATGAAGTTCGTGGGAAGAAACCCGTGGCACAGGTGAATTCTCCTCACATTTCTGCGTCGTACATACCTTACCGATCTCGAGTACGTGGAACTGATTGACTAATTGATTGAATTAATTGCTCGATTCCATTATAGATCATTCGCCGTTACCGCAACGACAACGAGGACGGCTCCATCACCTGGGGCTTCGAGAACGACGACGGCTCCTACAAGGAGGAAATAATCGGCGGTGATTGCATAACGCGCGGCAAATACGGATACGTTGATCCAGATGGTTTGAGGAGGGAGTACACTTACGAGACTGGTATCAAGTGCGACGAGGAACAGCAGGAGGATGAGGAGAATGGATTCGTGGATTATCAGGAGAACAAGCTCGTGCTGCCAGACGGAAAGACCATAGATCTGTCGAGCATGGGCAAGAAGCAGGCGCGTCGTCCTCGACCATCTTACTGAGGGAGGGTCTTAGGTCGTTGGAGGGGTAGCAATTGTGCTCCGGTGATTACGAAAGTGGCCCATGAGATGTTAAAAGACTGCAACACTTGATTTTCTTCGCTCGCGTCGCGTTCTTGCGCTCTAAAACAAAATCAGAAGATTCGAGAACTAGAATCTCGCGAATGAGATTTATCTGGGGCTGCTTTCGTGGGTACTGGCCCAATTGCATCGTAGTTCGTCGAAGGCAACCGAATTCACGCGGATCACCCGTGCGTGAATGATTTATCGGGCGAATTTTGCGCGCCGGGGTTCCCACACCTGTTGATACTCGGCAATTACGTTCGTAAGCAGGTTAAGTTTCACAGTAGTATATCGTTCTTCCCGACTCTGGCTCACGTGCTCGACCAATCTTGTTACCGTACACTTGACAACGTGCCAATTCTCCAATCCACGTTCTATCATGCCGCTACGCGAGCCACGCGATTTTCACAAACGCATCGTTAACTGTTTCTTTATCTCGTGCAAATCTCTCTCTTCTCTTTCGCACTCGTTTCTTTAAACGTCCTTTAAGCTCGAAGAACTTTTTTATACGTCCACCGAGAGAATCCAGGCTTCCATCGAAACCATCTAGGAAAGAGAGAATAACGTTTAAAGGCGGCAATGTCTACCTGATTTAAAGTTTATTTCGTTGATCGCTTTTATGCTTACAATTTACGTACCTTCGGAAATTTCTCAACTAGACATATTAGACGCGTACCCACACCGTGTACATAATTATGTACCTGTATCGAGTCAATCGAATAAAGACAACAAAAACAGTAAGTACATTTTACAATTGTGTAATATCGACACGCCGGTAACCAAAGATTCCTTATTTGTAATTACAATCGAACCACGTGCGCGCATCGGTGTTCACTCGACACAAGCGCGCGCTCGTGCGACCGCGGATGATAAAAAGGCAATTCCGTTGCCCGCGGATGGCCACCAATGCGGGTGAGACAGATATGTCATCGTAATTGCGACGATCAGAAACGAGATTCGTGACATTTATTCCGGAGCGTCCTTCGCTTTCCCCTGCTTCAGTGTGCACAGATAAACAACTGTACGATTGATCCCTTTAAGTTTTGTCGTAAGGAGAAAGTAAGAGACAGCCCCACGATTTCATTCTCCGATACCTCTACGAATGTCTTGCCAGCTGAACGACAGTCCTTCTCTAACTGTCCTTCGACTGCCAATCAAAAATCCACTTAACTGCGAGACTCGTGCTTAAGAGTGACGCTTACAACGCTCAACTATCATTAAATATGTGAATATTACAACGAGTACGGATATGTTATTTGTCATATATATGTTCATACGTGTGTGTATCTATAAATATATCTATATATATCTCAATCTTAATATATATATATATATGTATATGTATATATACACATTTATATTTATATATACGCGACACAGCAGCGCAATTAACAATCACTCAGAGAAACAGACATCGAATATATATAAATATATATATAATATATGTATAATTATATATAGCATATAATTATCAACAATCGTTGCTCGCCTAGTGTGTATAGATAATTCGCACTTTCGCCACGATGTAGTTGTTAGGATTCCTGTTAGTTTATTACGCACGATACGTCATGTACGTGCAAGCATATACTATATACGAGTAGCGTCTAACGTTATTGCCCTTTGCGATGGAGAGATGAGATTCGAAGCGAGAATATTTTTTAATCGTGCATACACCCAGGCACGGTACACGCGTGTGTACCTTCAAGGTACTGCGGCGTGTGTCAAAGAAATTTTTGGCACACCAGTCTCGACGTTTCCGCCATCGTGATTGGTACAACGAGGAAAGTAGGCGCAAGAAAATTTAGCGCTAAGTTTGCTCGGGTAAACGCGGCCCCGAGCAGAGGTAACGATAAAACTCGATCGGCCGGACCCGATCGTTCGTTGCAGATCATTCTCGACACGGTAAAGCCGTTCGTCTTACTCTGCCAAACGCACATCCTTTTTTTTTTCCTCTCCTTTCATTGCTAGATTAATACGCTGGACTGTTGACAGTGGAGACTTGCTTGGGCGTGTGCTGGCCCTGAGCAAGAGCACCGCTTTTCACGGCGTTGAATTTCAACCAGGCGTCGTAGGCGTATGCGATCATCGCGCAAAATCCGAAGAACTGAGAAAAGATCTGACTTTAGTACCGTGGATTAATCAACCAGTTAACTGTGGTATTTTCTTTTGGAATTTTAATTTCTAGTCTTTATATCGAATGGTAAGTTGTTCTTATTGTTCATGATCAAAGATATAAAGAATGTGGATTCGCGTGTACACACGTCGAACGCAGTTAACTGGTTAATGATTGTTTCGTAGGATTTTTTTGAACTTACTGACGCCACGCCGAATGCCTCCACTATGTGAGCGTAGTCCGCCGCGAGAGAAGCGGCCAATAGGTAGAAGAAGGTCCAAATCGTGCAGAAAATAAATTCCTACGGATTGAAAGGAGCGGTGTTAGTGAGCTTGAAGTGAGTTGAGCCGGGAGTGGTCGTCGCACTCGAGCGAGGCAGCGTAACCAAATTATCTCTCCTCGTGCTCGAGTTACATTCACGTGGATAATCCTATTAAGAGAAAAAGATCGACGACCCGATTTGACCAGCGGCCCCGTTACGTCTGCGATCAATAAGCCAACTATAAATATGATAAGCGAACGGGAATGGCAAGTTCGTTTCTTAATAGAGTTACACGAGAATAACTTTCTAGCGAGCTTTCTCCCTGATCTCTTATATCACATTTATTACATATCCCGTTGCTGCGGAACAACGCGCGTTACCTTTGATTAAATCGAAAGCATGGAATTTCTGCACGCAGATAAGTTACGAGTGGTTATATTAAAACCGTAGAGTCTCGAATGACACGTTGAAACGTTATGGGTGGGAGAATTAAAAGCGTGGAATTTTTGCGCGCGGATAAGTTACGCGTGGTTCAATTAAAAAAACGTCGAATCTGAAACAGCACGCTGTAAGGTTACGCTTAGTTAAATTAAAAACGTAGAATCTCAAACGGCACATTAAAACGTTATTGGTGGTCAAATTAAAACCGTGCAATTTCTGCACGCAGATAAGTTACGCGTGGTTCGATTACAAATGTCGAATCTCAAACAGCACGCAGAAAGGTTACGCTTAGTTAACACTAGATTTACCGATCAATTTGGCCGGTGCAAATGGGATATCGTGTTTATAAAAAATGTTCGGTAAATCTAGTGTTAAATTAGAAGCGCAGAATCTCAAACGGTACGCGGGAAAGTTACGGATAATCAAATGAAAAGCATAGAATTTCTGCAAGCAGATAAGTTACGCGTGGTTAAATTAAAAACGTGGAATCTCAAACCGACACGCTGACACATTTCTGGTGATCAAATTAAGAGCATACAATTTTTGCACACAGATAAACTACCCGTGCTCGCATTAAAAACGCAAAATCTCAAACGGTACGCAGAAAGGTTACGGATAATCGAATTAAGAGGATAGAATTTCTGCGCGCAGAAAACTTACGTATGATCAAATTAAAAGCATAGAATTTCTGCATGCAGAAAACTTACGCATGATCAAATTAAAAACGTAGAATGTCAAACGGCACAGTGAAACGTTACGATTAATCAAATCAAATTCGTACAATCTGAAACGGCACGAAGAATGCATCGCTGTATTTACAAGATTGATATCTCTTTCCGTGGTATCTACGAGAAGCGAGAAAGGAAGGTAAATGTTTGCCTTTGGTAAACATAGAAATTTGTCGAAGATACGTAGAGAAATGAGAAGCAGCGAGCAGGTGACTAACCATCTTCAGCCAAGGGATCTTAGAGAACTTTTCAATGATGTGGAAGAGGTAGAGGACCAGGAGGATCCCAGTGAACCAAAATCCTCCCATGGCCACCGTATTGAACCATCCTCCGCGACTGTGCGCGCTGTAATTCGAGACGGTGATGCATATGAATCCCAGGAGATTTAGGATCTAAAAAAAACAAAGTTGGTTATAGTATATGCTCTGGTTTACTACTTTCATAATAATTATTTTCAGAACACTAATCGTTATTTCGCAATATAAATATGTCTATCCTAATTAAAAATTCCATCTTTCTATCCTTCGGAACAATATTCACGTAAACTGCAAATAATAATTCCTAATCCTTCGAAATAATATTCACGTAAACTGCAAATCAGAATTCCTAATCTTTCGAAATAATATTCACGTAAACTGCAAATAATAATTCCGAATCCTTCCAAATAACATTCACGTAAACCGCAAATAATAATTCCTAATCCTTCGAAATAATATTTACGTAAACTGCAAATAATAATTCCTAATCTTTGGAAATAATATTCACGTAAACTGCAAATAATAATTCCTAATCCTTCGAAATATATTCACGTAAACTGCAAATAATAATTCCTAATTCTTCGGAATAATATTCACGTAAACTCCAAATAATAATTCCTAATTCTTCGGAACAATATTCACGTAAACTCCAAATCAGAATTCCTAATTCTTCGGAATAATATTCACGTAAATTGCAAATAATAATTTCTAATCCTTCGAAATATATTCACGTAAACTACAAATAATAATTCCTAATCCTTCCAAATAATATTCACGTAAACTGCGAATAATAATTCCTAATCCTTCGAAATATATTCACGTAAACTGCAAATAATAATTCCTAATTCTTCGGAATAATATTCACGTAAACTCCAAATAAAAATTACTAATTCTTCGGAACAACATTCACGTAAACTCCAAATCAGAATTCCTAATCCTTCGAAATAATATTCACGTAAATTGCAAATAATAATTTCTAATCCTTCGAAATATATTCACGTAAAGTGCAAACAATAATTCCTAATCCTTCGAAATAATATTCACGTAAACTGCAAATAATAATTCCTAATCCTTCGAAATAATATTCACGTAAATTGCAAATAATAATTTCTAATCCTTCGAAATAATATTCACGTAAATTACAAATAATAATTTCTAATCCTTCGAAATAATATTCACGTAAACTGCAAATAATAATTCCTAATCCTTCGAAATATATTCACGTAAACTGCAAATAATAATTCCTAATCCTTCCAAATAATATTCACGTAAACTCCAAATAATAATTCCTAATCCTTCGAAATAATATTCACGTAAATTGCAAATAATAATTTCTAATCCTTCGAAATAATATTCACGTAAATTGCAAATAATAATTCCTAATCCTTCGAAATATATTCACATAAACTGCAAATAATAATTCCTAATTCCTATCTTTTGATAAGGAGCTTCATATTCTTCGTGAACCCTTTTGGCACAGTGCCGACAGAAATTCCTCTCGTACTCCTACGTAAAATTTCTTTCAACTGCCACGTGCTCCAGGAAATGATGTTTCCTGGCACTAACTGGACTCACTGATAACTTTTGCGAACGAAAGCGTGTCATACTCCTTACCACTTGAACTATCTTCAGTATACCGGGTAGCGTCCTCGCGTAGGACGGATCGAAGCGAACATTCGGTTGAATAGTCGTGGTCGTGGTGGTGACTGTAGTCGTAGTCGTGTGCTGCCCCGGAAACCCCTGATCCATCATCATTAATTACTCTGAAAACCATAATACGAGATCAGATGTGTTCCTCTCGTGCTCCAAAAGCAGAGCCTTGTAAGCATTTCAATTACATTATCAACGTGATCTCGAATCAATCAGATTATTCTAAACCAACGATTTAAATCTAACCGAATCGCTCGTGATCTCAAAGCAATCCAATTATACAGAATCAAAAATTCAAATCCAACGCTTGAATTTGAGCCCTCGAATAAGCTCCTGGCACTGAAGTCGAGCCATTTCAATAGTCTGGAAATTGTTAAATAAAAACAAACGAGAGTGAACGAAACAGGCTCCACCACAAAAAATACATTAACACTTTAACTGCCACGTTACCTTGAATTTTGGTGACTGCTTAGTTAACTATCTAAAAATAATTATACTTCCAAATGCCTATTTAGATAATTTTATGTATAATCAGACACTGAAACCGTCACACGAATTCTGGTGACATGGCAGTGAAAGTGTTAAAAACAAATTATCGCAAGACCAAATAGGCGTGCTTGATAGTCCAAGACGAAAGGAGAATCGTCCAATACTAACGCCACCCTCTACGATCACCGGTGCTTATTAATTTTCAAATTCTCCAAGCCGTTCGATAAACTTGTCAGTCAACGTCTCCTTTTCCGCGTACGTGGCCCAGAGGCATGGTCACACGTCGTATGCAATTACTTTAACGCGTGAACTCGCGAACGAATTAATCATACGAGATATTGAACGTGTGCGAAACGATGATTGGGATGATTCCAGGGCCTGGATTATTACCGTTTCAGTAGAGAGGGACGTGCGCGACAGAACTGCGATCGACACCGAAGAAGAGGAAAGATGAAAACGGCGCGGCGAGCCGGATCGATTACGAGCTATCGTGCAGGCGTAAAAGGCGTAAACGCGTTTGCGTCGGAGATAAGGGTAGAGGAAATAAAATGCGCGGCCCACGAGCCGCGCTTCAAACAATTAAAAACTACACCGTCCGATCTTAAATGAATTCCAGGAGATTCTCCGCGTAAAGAATTTTCCAAAACTCGTCTAATAAAAATCAAACGACCTTTCTACTACTCTTCTCGACAATCGTAGCGCGCGAGTGACTTAATACTCGACACTGCGTGTAATTAGGCGCGAGGTTTCTCACGGCTCGGTTTGAATACCTCCATTATGAGTAATAAAGGACGCGCAGCTTTGGTATTCGCCTCGCCCGAGGAGAGAAATTTCGTCACGATCTCTCTCTCTCTCTTTCTCTCTGTCTCTGTTCGCGTCGGATTTCAATGGCCGTCGTAGATCCTTTCCTTATTGAGAATTATTTTCTACGAAGAGCGCGGAGAGAACCTCACAATCGGAGGAGAAAGGGAGAGAAAAATGAATGGCGTCGTCTACTGGCCGCGTGCGCGCGCGCCACGCCGAAATTATGTCACTGGCCGAAGTGGGTAGCCTATATGAATTACTTAATATCAGAGTGTGAAGTCATCTCGACTGAAAATAACCAATGACAGGTCTACATGGTAGCTAGAAAGCACAATGGCACGTAGAACTGCATGCTACGAAATAATCCTAGGGTAATAAATCCGCGCATCCAGTCAAGGGTCTTCCACTTTTCGTCAGTGAGTAATTTCAAATGCGATTGGTCGGTCCTTCTTGCGTTTGGCACTCGTAGTTGCAAGAAAGTTGCGTGATGATTTTTGCGCGCCAAAACTCTCACTGGAAAAGTCACTCGGTGTTCTCTGCTCGTCAGAATTGATATACTTGCGAGAGTGACGGAGAACGAGAGTAGGGTGAAAGAGAAAGAGAGAAGTAACGATGGCAGAGAGCAAAGATTTCATCGAGCTCAATTTTCCTAACGAACTCTCTGCGATCCACGTTAGTCGAAGTTTTCGTCCAAGGCGGTGCACGGAGTTTTCGTCCCGTGGGGCGATTGCACATGTCGGGACCCCCGGATCGATACATAAAGAATAAAACGGAGCGAATCAAGTGTTTTCGAGAGCGACGTGCTCCGAAAGATTCTCTCGAGAGAGCACGTGCACGCGTCGCGAAAGCTAAATAGCAGAAAGTATTTCGTTGGGGAGTAGTTTGGGCGTTGTAAACAGCACTGACCGGGTTTTACTATTGCGCGATTTTTTATCGCTCCTTTTTACAATAAATTGGTAAAGTTCACGACGGTATCCGCGCAATTCATTATCTTTCATTGCTCTCACTTACAATTCTCACCTCGCTGGATACACGCACCACCCTGTGACGATTGTTTTTCAATTGATCGAGTAAATGAGCAGAGGCGTCGTTCGATCCAACTACCTGTCGTAACAGTACAGTAATTTCTACGTGTTCCTTGGTACGAAAAAGCCACACGCTCGACACCACTGCGTCACCGACACTCGGCACTACTGACAATAAAGCTATTCGAATTTTGTAAGTTGTCACGGAAAGACGATCTATAGAGCGATAGAAAAACTGCGACACACTTGATGCGCTTCGAAACGATGTTAGTACAGATGGGCAATGTGTAATGTAGCACATACACAGTGCATTCTAGGAGTAGAGAACAATTTGGCGTGATCACAGCTTACGATTCGCTCGTGAGTACCTCTGGCAGAGAAACGCGCAAGTAATTGCCGTGGTATTGGCCGATAAAACAGAATGCGAAAAATACGAGTGTATCTACGATAATGACGAGTTTCCATGTTTCAGAATTTGTGCAGATTTTCATGATTATTCGCGACATGCGATTTTCTTCGGTACGAATTACACACGCGCGTCTAACATTTTAGGTGGTTTATCAAACGAGAGTTTACGTTTTGATTTAGGTTAAGTACGCGTCTCTATGCGGAGAATTTCTGGAATTTTCGATTTTCGGATTAATCGAGAGACTCTTATTGTTAATTGCATCCCGTTGTCTACCTACATGAAGATTGTTTAATAGTTTACATATATTCTTATGTAAACCCTGTTAAGCACGACAATTTGGTACTAACCTCATACAATTCGTCGATCAAGTTGTTTACAAATTCGGCTTCTGCCATTATTTTATATATTTGACTAAAAATGTAACGTATATCCATTTACATTGTAAATATCAATTATTTTAACGACGTCTCATATATATATGTGTACGTGAACTTACACATAAAGAGGAAAATAAGAAATGGTTTCTACGAGAGGACCAAAGTTTAAATTCTGCGATGGAGAGAAAGTATTGTGCTATGAGCCGGATCCTACAAAAGCCAAGGTGCTGTACGACTCAAAGGTAAACTACTGTAAATAATACAATAATTAAAAGCAGTCTTTTGTGTTAATAGTCCCTACGAGTTAACGTGTAGGTCGTACGAATTGAAAGTCGCAGTAGAAAATAACAGTATAATACTCTTCACTTCAAAAATGTACCGTTTTACTTTTCGAAATGATCTGTGTACACTGAATTTTATTTATGCAATTATAACTTTTTTATTTAGGTTTTGGACGTTATAGTTAACAAAGATCAACGTGGAAGAAAAGCTGTAGAATATTTAATACACTTTCAAGTGAGTTCTATTTAAATTTTGTAACTCAATTTATATTTGTATATGTACGTTCTAAGCGTGTTTTCTTTTATCTTTTGTTTAAACTGCACAAAATATAAATAAATCGTATAAAATTCTACTTTCTATCACAGGGATGGAATTCATCTTGGGACCGTTGTGTAACAGAAGAATATGTATTAAAAGATACAGAAGAAAATCGTCAGCTTCAAAGAGATTTAGCACAGAAAGCACAGCTTCAGCTGTACGTATTTTGTGTGAGTTGATTGAATAAATCTTCTTCTGTTTTTGAAACTTCAGACTATCGGCAGTAGGGCGGTAAATGCGCATGCAAAAATAAGTTCAGAGAAAGGAATAATATTTTTTCATGGAAGGCTTAATTTTCAAGGAAAATGAGCTTGAATATCCGTCAAGTACAGATATACAAATTGTAACATTTAAATTTCAGTTTCACTGCGTACTTGCGTTGATATTTATAAACATGGACAGTGTTAACCTTTGCTTCCTATCATTACTGTTATCTTATTTCTACTAAGAATTAAATGCAACAATAGCTTATCAATTCAACCAATAAATATTTCACACAGTGGAGCGTACTTATATCGGCGAGAACGCAAAAAAAGAAGTCACAAATTGTCGGAACGATTGAACGAGTCTGAAAATCAAGAACCACGGAGACGAGCAAGAAGCGGTGGTAGTAGAGCCACTTCGGCAACAACTGGATCTTCAGAAGATGGTAGCTCTGGACAACATGCCGATTATGACACAGAGGTTCTAATTCTCTAACATATAATTGTGCCTCTATTACCTATTGCAATAATCTCCTGCTATTGCATGATTAACATAAGCGAGCGAGCATTGCTTTATTGGTTTGGAACATGTACTTTGTTACCTAGGAAGTAATAACTGAAGAAGATACAGAAAGTAGTTCCGATTATGTCGGTGAGACAACTGACGATGAAGATAGTGGTGGTGGCAGTCAATCTGGAGCAAGTATAAAGCCAGGTGTTGATCTAGACATTGGTACACCTCTTAGGCGGATATTAGACCAAGACTATGATTTAATTTCCAACAAAAATAAGGCACGTTATTGTAATAAGTAATTTCAGTTTGTATACTAGTTTGAATGTATATTTGTTAAGGTTGACATGAGGTTTTCTGGCTAAGAAATTAAAATATATTTTAGCTTGCTGTTCTACCAGCACAACCAACCGTCGCAAGCATTTTGGAATCCTGGGTACAACATTTTACTACTACACAATTAACAAATATACCGGAAAAACCGCAAAGAAATAAAACAAACAATACTATAGAAAAAACAGTAAATGAAGTAAATATATGCAGAGAAGTTGCGGATGGCTTACGTATATACTTTGACTTTACATTACACGACCTTCTATTGTACAGACAAGAAAGAGAACAATATTGCACATTAAAGTCTTCCTTTCTATATGCTGAACATGCAGCACTTATAAAAGAAGAACCTATTGAGTATGTATTCGTTGCACGCTTATTAACATTTATTACAAAAATTGGCTACCTTAAATTAGAACATTAGCAATTCTTTGAAAATGCCATTTTGTATTACTGCTCTATAACTGCTCTATTATACTATTATAATATCAATAAAGAAATCTTTTGACGTTTAAAACAGTACCGAAGTATCTGTAAAGGAAGAATATGAGGATACAGAATATGCTCACTTACCACCTTTTCAAGAACACGATCTTGATATTGAAAATGCTTCCAAATGTCTTTCAAACTCTAAACGAAGATTACGATCCTGCAGAGTAAGTTCTGTGGACGAAGGTAGGCAAACGAGGCCTTACGATGATATTAAGCAAGATCCAGGAAATTTATCAAGGTAATTAAAACGTATACTGTCTAGATATCTTGTAAGAAAACATGCAAAATACGATTAATAACCTCATGAATTTATCTTGGTTTAGCAGTATGGCAAGCACAAGTTCTCGTTGCTCCAGCCCTCGAGGTGTTACACTCAGAATGCCTATTGTTACATCTGCACAAATAAATGCTTTACTTCAACAATCAGATAAATGGAGATTAATGCCAGAATCTGCAAGATGTGAAAACCCACCAAGCCCCTCCACTTATTATGGTGCCATTCATTTAACTAGACTATTTGGTTTGTATCTACGATTAATAACACTAGTTTTCAATAATATGTACGAATTACCTTGTTAATAATTTAGTTGGGACAGGATACTATGAACATAAATTCCTGCAACAAAAATAATGATAATAATGTGTTGCTTACAGTAAAATTGCCTGAGCTGCTGCAATCTACTGACATTCCAAACAAAAAACTTAAAATTCTAATGAAATATTTAGATATGTTCTTAAGGTATACTTATTATTCACTATGTTGAAAAATTTACATATAAATTTAAATTGTAGAAGCTACATTACATAAAAATTATTATCTTATAGCTATCTGGAAATGCACAGAGAATGGTTCGGCGAACAATTTTATATGCAAGTAGAGAACCACTTATCACCTCAGCCAATTAATCCACAATGATCTAAGATTAAATCAGACTGCAATGAAGTACCCAATGAACTGTATAAGTAGTCATTTGGATTCACCACTATACTAAATTGCTGACAATGTGCAGAATGTTAACTTTATATGAAAAGAAAATTTGATGTCGCCGCTATTATTGTACAGAACAGATAAACCAATAAATGATAAGAACAACCTAAACCCTCTGAAAACCCACTCTTCTTTGTGACCATAAGTTCGATTTTACAATCGCGCGCGTTAATAATACATACGATTATAATACAGACACATCGATTAAATTAAATAGCTTTAAATTATAACAAATACTGTGTACCTTAAATTCTCATGTCTCACTCTTCTGTGTAGATGATTGTCCATTGTAAGATTGAATTCTTGCCACAGTCATACTACAAAGTAATTGAGATAGTATAAGTAAAGATCATTAAAGATAATATTAAAAAGAAAAACAGCACGCTTTAATACAATATTCCCATGTAAGGTTTATAATATATTTATATATATATGTATATATATACATAGTTATTCGACAGACTCATAATAAATGTTGCTTAACAGTAACCGATAAATAATTAAATAACATACCAAAATGGACACCGAATAGGTCATCGATTACCACATAATCAATAAACATAAGGTCATTTCAAGACTTCTGTTTGTATTGCGACATGTGTAATGTGATGTAATATATGAATACCATAACATTTGGTCTTGACATTTACAATACGATTATTATGAAAACTTCAATTCTTGATATTTATACTTCAAAAAACATTTTTATTTGGCAGCATCAATTACATGAAAAACAAGAAATATTGTAAATATCAAGTCTAAATATTGCTTTACAACCTCCAAACTTCCAAGATAGGCATTTTCTTACTGCCACAATATTAATTAAATGTTAGCTACCTGTGATACTCTAGATGTATAACAATTATAAAGAACTATTCGGGCATCTAAGAATCTACTTTTTTATAGTTTGCATTGCTGTATTTTTTTTATGCAAGACACTTGTATTTATCGTTCCCTTATTTATAATAGGTATATCCTTATATTTTACAATCGCACAAGAAACATGTTTTAGAAACCAAAGAATTTTGATAGCAATTTCTCAGCATAGTTGGCCCAACAGGTCAGGAAAGAGATGGGTGTACATCATGAAATATCAAAAATGGTTTCAAGACACTAAAATAATTGTTAAAACATAATAATGTACAATATCAATATTGCATGAAAATGGGACAGATTCTAGAAATTTATCGACCAAAATCATTAATCTAATGGAATTGTTTCAAAACCTAACCATAATTGATGTTTTATACTGTCCTTTTTATATTAAAATAATGGAATAACTTAAATCGAACACGCATACACAAATTTGTTATACAAGGTATAAACTCAGAAACTAACATTATGTATTTCCACGTTCCGTATTGTAATTACATTGTAAAGAATGCTGAGATTTTCCTATTCAAATGTCAGACAGACTCGACTCACGCATATAACAAAAACAAGGACGACATATGTTAGAATATACTAGGTACAAGATTTAACAACGTAATTTTACACGCACGCTATCGATATCTATGGTGTTTTAATGATAGTAAGAATATCGATAATAACAATAATTACAATCTATTACATTTAAATGCTTTAACGTGCTTCTTTGAACAAGGCTATTGTTTTTTTTATTTTTTTCCTGCGTTCTGGCATGTTGTTTGTAATTTATTTCATGACTGTCTTTGTCACTTGCATAAAATTCATGTATTATTATATTTCGTGGATAATGTTCATATGTGACACTTTATTTTATCACATTTTCTTCATGAACACAACCCATGTTCGATGTTTTGCACTTACACTGTGTCCACAAATGTACTCATTGGAATTGTCTGCACCAGTCTCCCATGACTATTTTCCAGTTCTCCGATACTAATATTGTACCTCTGCACATTCAAGTCAATCACTACTTCACTTGTGTTTTCAAGTGCTGCAAGAACTCATAATAACTAAGTGCTGATTCAAATCTATCTTCTATTAATCTTTCTACAAATATATTTCTGAAATGACTGTCATCCCTGCAAAAATATATATATTAAGTATGGCCATGTAAATTATATATTGTGTTATATAAATAATGGATATAAATTTTTCACCGTATAATTTGCACAGATGCATAATAAGGTTTCTCCTCTTGTAAACTAAATACAAAGTTACGAAGCCTCTCACTCTCTATGGTATCCAGATCGGGTAGTTCATACTGTGAATGTTTAACAACCAACTTATTATATTAAGTACGTTTAACTCCAACTATAAAAGTATTTTAAAACTCTGAATGGCAACTTACAAGTTCCTCTGGAATTGCTCCAAATGCAGAATAACCCAGAATATTGGAACAGAACATTGGGTGAATATTCTTCCCAATGTATATAAATATTTTATCCCCAGCATCCAGCAAGAATGCACCCCTCGAATCAAGCTTTTCCGCAGATAGGTGCAGTCTGGGTGGTTGTGGACAAACTTTCCCATCTATGTCTTTTGAATTTCGATCGTCAAGTGCATCTACAGGGTACAAATCTGGATACACCATTTGAATAAGTTGTGACAAAGGTAATGTTTTTAGTTGGCACATTGCAAATATTCGATCGTCCAATCGAGTACTCGTGCCTGACCTAAATGCAACCTATAAATTAAAAAATATACGCGTCTACAACACATGTAATAAATAGTGAAATTAAATTTACTTTTGCAGCCTATTATGTACTTACACATTTAAGCAAAGCAATGATATAAAGAGGTAGCAACTTTAGATTTCCGGGTGCTAAAAGGCCACCTGAACCGACAGATTGTAAAACTTTATAGGCAGATAGCACATCGATGGCCACATTTATTAATGCATCCCTTGCATCGGACAAAGAAGACTGCTGTGATCTATCTACAGCTGCGGAATATATCAGGAATTACTATGTATTCAATTACAATTATAAAGTTTTATGAATAGCTGTTATAACAGTGCAACATACCCATTTTTGATAATAATCCAACTATACACTGCTGGTCAGCAGAATGAAGCACATCGGATAGATTAGCTATTACTGGTAGACAAAGCGTATGCACCCTGATTCTTCTCTCCCCTATAATAAAATACTCATCTACATAACATATACATCCAATTAATTGTTAAGAAGAATGAATATCTGTTACCCTTGCTTGAGGTATAGAGCAATGCTGCTTGAAAGCATACATTTTGCACATCCGAAAGATTCTCTTCGATTGCAATTTGCATACCAAATCCAGCATCAGGATTAACATTTGGCAAGCTAAGCAAATCGGTAGAGCGTACAAAGAAATTTCCATGAAAAGTGTGGATGCTAAGGCCACGTGTACAGCGTATTCTCATTACAGCTTCAAATCCTATTTTTCTAGTCAAATAACGTCGCAATAGTCTTTTCAACGTTTCTTCACTCTGAACTTTTGATGCTCGGAATAGGGGTAAATGATATATGCATCCACCAGAAAATTTACACATACCGGCTGTAATATATTATATACATACCGAATGTAGTTTTCCACCAGTAATAAATTGAAATATTAAATAGACATTAACATTTTATACTTTTAAATTAATATATAAAGAATAGAAAAAGTGTACATACACAATGTAGACAAGTCACTGTACTGGCTATTTAATAAAAATAAATCAACTGCAATTTGCTGACCACTGCAATCCAATGCAAGTCTTTTGTAAAAATCAGTTGCCGGATTCAAATGGGGTACATCTTTACTTGCTCTAGTATTAGGATCTTCCCTGGCTTGCAGCACTCCCGGTCCCAAATTAGGCAAACATGTTTGAAACACAGTTACACGACCACCAGTTGGTGACTAGGAATTGGTACACCAATTAGAAATGCATGATATTAAAATATGACACAGTTTGTTAAAAATTATCAATAAAAAACCATACCATAAGTTTAAATGCTGCTTGCAGTCCAGCTCCCAACGCACTGTTTGTATCATGAGTACCCTGAAATTTGGTAGGTAGTTGATCAAGTAGATGTCTGACCAATTCTTCCCGTTCTTTTAAATTAACAATTAAATTTTCAGGACATGGTAGAAACACATCTATAAAAAAGAAGGGAATACAATACATAAAATGTTGCTGCTCTTATCAGTCTAAATTTTTTCAAGACATCTTAAATATTCTCTTACCATCCACATCCAGCATAATCATTTCATGTGGCTGCGATACATTATCAGGCATGCTGAAAAAATGTATAGCTGAATCTATGGCTAAAAATCCAACTTGTGTTCTAGCATCGCCCGGCAATCTGGATAATTCTTCAGCGATAGTGCTGCAAACGACAGCAAGATAACCACTTTCAACAGCCAATCTTGACACGTCCAATATAAAAAGATAAACAGCTGGTTGGGGAGGACGGAGCTGTAATACAAATGAACATTTACTAATGGTTGTATCAACGATGCATTAAAAGAAATATAGCAGATAAATATACATATGAATATACATAAAAATACCATATATTCGCTTGGTGCTATAAACTCTATGGTGCTCGTCTTAACTTCCGGTCTACGAGAAGGGTCTCCATAAGATTTTGTAACAGGATCAAATTGAAATTCTTCCGGGACTAGAATATGTTAAAGAAATGTCATGTCATGTATACGGGACTATACTATATAATGTGAATAATAATAAAAAAGATATTGTATATTTACGTTCATTTACTCTGTAGCACAAGTTACATTTCCATCGTTTAGAATCAACAAAGTATACAAATGGGTTGATGTATGTTCTACATGCTCTGCATCGTACAATCGTGCTGCAATGTATGACTGGTAAATGCTGTAACAAATTATTGATCACACTTGATAATTGTATTGATACTAATATAATAAATGTCGCGACATACATACATTTAAATCTTTAAAAGGATGGATCAACACACCCAAAGGTAATCTTGATTTTTGTAATAATGAATTTGATTCGGGAATCTTTGTCAGTGTACACCTGAAAATGCTACAAAATGGGCAAACATAATGTTAAATATCAGTGGAAAATATAATACATAAATAATTGAGCTCAACTTAAAGTCTAAAGCTTACTCTGGACTGCAATTAACGCTATCCAAGAATTCCTGATGCAACTTGATTTTTGGTGGTTCCACTCTTTCCGGGGGTAACACATTCCGATATTGTAAAAGATCAACTGATACCACACCCTAAGACAGTATAATAGTCAGTGCTTAAAACCAAAGTATTATCATTGTTACAGGGACTGAAAAACTATAATCAACTTACCCATAATTTATTAAAACCAGCTTGAGCAACGGCCATGCCACTCATTTGATTGTTAAGTTGATTCATTTGATCTGGATACGAAGCTGGGTATCTCTTTTGCATTGAATCTAATGGAACATTCGACATTTGCCCCATATACTGAGATCGTGAGTCATATTGACTTTGCTACCAAAAACAACATTTAAAAGCATATTAAAATTTTGACATATGCGTAACATGTAATTGTAAAGAATAAATAACATTGCATTAATTATTATACTTATTTTTTGTATATATACCATTTGTTGTCCTGGTAAAGGTGGCATGCCAATCGTAGGCTTTACTGGATATTGACCAGAACCTGGAGATGCATTCAATTTTGGTGGTGCTGCAGGCAAAGTTGCGGTATTGGCAGTGCTCGGAGACATTGTTCCTGCATAGAGGTTTTGGGGATACTTTCTTTGACTACCTAAATTTTGTTGACTACCATAAATGTTTTGAGGTTGTTGAGAAATTGGTCCCAACCCTGAAGAATCTGCATGACTGCCAAATAAATTTGGTTGCATTGGTGACTGCAGTATATGTTGAGCTTGAGGTTTTGGCTGCTGTGCATGAAAATCTTGGATGCCACTAGCATTTAATGGTCCAGGAATACTTTGGCTTCGGGTAGATAGTTGACTTTGTTGAGGATTTCCAAATAACGACTGTGTGTTCGCATTAACATTATGTACAAATGTTGGCATATTTGCAGCGGCACTTTGTATGCTTTGCGTATTACTGAATATGTTTTGCTGACTTCCAAATTTAGGGACAGAGTGCGATGGTACATGTTGCGGAGATGTAAGGTTCACATTTTGAGGCTCAAAAAAGGGCATGTGTTGTGTGGTAGCTTGCGATGTGCTTGGCGAAGTTACATCTTGCGTGACTCGATTACTATTTTGATTTACACTTTGGCCTAAGTTTTGAACTTGTGCAATATTTGCAGCAGAGGATGTAACAGGCTTCTTTTGATCGATTGGCGGTAAAGTTTGGAGCGGGTGTTGATTGATTCGATGAAACGAGGATATATTGGTGGGAGGCTGTCCAGAACTTGGAGCAATATTTGCACACATTTGGTTTGTGCTGTCAGAATTATTTGAAACACTAGGTACCGTTGTCACTGTGTTCGGGGTAATAGGAAGAGTTTGCGTAGTAGATGTCCATGGATAATTTTGATTTGGATTATGCAGCTCAGACTTCACTGAATCTACTACTGAAGAATTTGGTATGACAGACCCTGCGCTATGATTCTCTGGTGTTAAGTTTTGACTTGTGGTTGATTGTGGAAGTTGATTCGTTGAAATTCCGGACTGAGATGTAGGTACTTGTGATAACGAAGCATTTGAAGATAATGGAACAAATCCAGTAGGTATGTTACTAGTATTACTCACTGGAGTATTGCTACCAGGATTAGAATTGAACTGATTATGAATGTTGTAAGGATGTGCAGTGGAACTGTATTGTTGTGTGTGTGCCATTCTCGGTGGAGGTGGTAAAACAGAAGAACTTTGCTGTCCATTAATTGGTGGCATTGGTGGTCTTGGTAATTGTGGCCTGTATTGATTATGGAGGTATTGAGTTGGGGAGGGATCTCTGGATGTTTCTCTTGATGGATCCCGCGACGATTGCGACGATGGAGTACCTAGGAAACATATACCTTTATAACCTTATGCTTAATTACATCGGATTAATAACCAGTAGCTATTAAATCACAATACGCAGCCCTACTATCTCAAATGCTTACCGGTGAGATTACAATGTAGCGACTGCATTCCATTTTGTACCTGATTCGTGGTATTAGTGGGCTGACCATTGACCATTGGCGGTAAACTAGGCTTTAATGAACTATTCGAATCTACAAATGATTGGTATTGATAGCCACCGGACTGAGACATTTCGCTGTTCCTTCGGGAGCTACTGTAACACAGAGACAATCGTCCGTAAACACCTGAAATTTTTTCTAGTACCTCACAACCATTAATATTTCTATACGACCGCAGGAAAAATTATGTCCTCGTTGTATTGACAACGTACTCAGCAGAAACCGCAAATGACGCATCGCATTTTCGAGTATTTGATTCATAAAAAAAGGTATTGTACAATTAACTTTAATCGAGCACCTATGGACACGGACACTAACGTTTTACGCTCGACGTGGTTCATTGGAAAAGAGGAAATAATTCTAGCATCTAGATCGTTTGACAGACCGGATACATCGTAATCTCCGAGAAAAGGGGAAAGTGCACACGGCTCACTGCAATCTCGTCTCATCAGCTGTCGCTTTTAGTAATTATGACAGGTCGAAGATACGGATGTCCACAAAGGAACGAGTCATGTCCATTCGACTAATTGCTCTTGTGGTACGTATATGCAATATTATGTGCAGAATTTCAGCACGTATCCGGCAAAAATCGCATCATCACCGACCACCTCGTACGTGCGTTCGTAAGGTTAAAACGTCATCGAGAAAAAAGCAGACCGACGTGCTCGACCGAGAGGATCTATCAGTTTGCAAACTTTTTTTGTCCACCGTTCCTACGTGCTCATCTTACCTATACGAGGGTAGTTGCACAGTGTAGGCAAGCCAATATTACGATCTGGAAATTACAGATTCGTGCATCGCACCCGCGGACGACCAATTTATCGTAAATTTCTGTACAAACGTAACTCGTAAACGGCACACACAACATTACGTGGCAAGCCAAGCGATCGAAGCGACATATTCCTTCATGCGGTGAATCGTGAAACTTACCTGTGCGCTTACGACGTCATAAGCGTACCACTCCCAATGTGGGAGCAAGTTATCTGACGTCATCTACGTCACCAATTACCAATTTTCGCGGGTAAAACGCCTCTTGCTTGAATCAGCGCTCAATGATAATGTAAAGACCGAATATTAATTTTACATTCATCTTACAATTAGAGATATTAAAAAGCAAATGATTCTCCAATAATGAAGAAATAAATTAAGTTTTCTGGATTTCTTTCTATGGAAACAGCATGCATCAATAATTTTTGGATATATATGCGCCGATACTACCACTTCCTCCCAGCAGCATTAAGTTCTTCCAATCTACAGTAACATATTTATTTTTTGTTAAATAAAATACATTTTACAATAATCTGTCGATTAGATAAAAGAATTGATTGGTCGCTCAAATGATTGAGGTAATGTCACACATAGTGTTAGATATGGGTTTGATGCTTGCAGTCTGGAATGCCTTCTAAATCAGTCTGCCATGCGATTGCACATTTTTTAAAGAAACTTGTTGGTTTTTGGCTGGTTCAGAATGCCGATGAAACTAGTATCCATGCAGATGTGGCAGCGAAAATAATACTTGTCAGTTCCAGGATGGTCTGAAATGTCTTAATCTAAATCAGAACCCATGGCAAGACATAGAGCTTTAATTTTTTCTGTTAACGAATGATCTGGTTCTCCGATACTTAATGTCCTTTTCCATACATCAATTACCCCAGATTTCTTTATATGCTCTTTTAGTACCTCTGAAATATTTCATGAGAATGTAAGTTACATCGCTTAAGACAATGAAAGTAGAATCGATCGTAGTTTAGTTTTGCAGTACCTGATTTTATTATGCTGTCTATAAAGGACAATGCATTAAACACAATGGGCAGCTCTAAATCAGATGCTCTATCTTCAAAAAATTTGTACATTACTTGACCTATTTCAATTTCTATGAAAATATCTTCAGATTCTTTTAAGCACATTGTAGATAAAATAGTCAACCCAAGGATAGCTTCATTTTGCATTAGAGCACGCTCTGCCATTAACATTTTTACTAAACAGTTTACAGCTCCATGTTCGATTATAGAAAGTGCAACATCCTTATCCCTAAAATCAAAATAACTTTAATCCTTATAATGTGACGTTTGCAATACTTTATACACTAACCTGCTGTTATTTATCAACCAAGCAATGAAACGATTTGCTTCAGCTTTAACTCCTGGGTGATCTTTCGTATTGCACCATTCCACCGCACGCTTAATAATATCCTCCATCTTTCCTAAGGAAATAGCAGCTTCTCCTACTCACAAAGCGTAACCTTACTTATATTAAAACGTTTAGAGAGCACAGTATTAGTTAAGAATTAATCTTACTTTGACCGTCGATTACTATCCTCAATGTACCCAAAAGTTTGAAGACAACTGGAAAAGTTGGAATCTCGAGCATTGGGTACAGTACTTCGATTAAGCCATCATTCAATATAATGGGTTTGTTGTGAACAGGAATCACGAGATTACGAAGAGCGCTCAACAAAGCATACTGAAATCTAATATCGGCATCTTTACTGTTGTTCTTCTGTAATAATTTTAGTAGTTGTTTATGAACACCCTGCACAACCATGAGTTTACAATGTGTATCAGTGCGTGCAAAGTTTGCCATAGCCAATACTGCCGCAATCTGAAGATCTTGATCGCTGCTTTCTAGCCATTCTACAAGCTTTTTATATACTGTTCCATTACTATCATCATACAGTAAATTCATGCTATCATCTAAACAAAAAACAAGATACATTATATCGAACGGTTCCATGTTACCACACTCAATTGTTTATAGATACCTCCAGCCACAATCAACACAATTAAATTGCATGCCACCTTTAAAACGGATCTAGTTTCTTCGTCGGTGCAACGTGGACCGTGTTTCTCTAAAAGCTTTAAAAGTAACTCGCAAACTCCTGCTTTTGCAAGTAAAACTTTTGCTGTTTCTGTAAGATAAATATTTTACTTAAAATACTTAATAAGATATCGAATAAGATTTTAACAATTTCAATATAATATTACCATCCTCAGCTTGTCCACGCAATAACTCCAAACACATCTCCGAAACTTCGGATGATGTGTCGCTTGCTAAAATTTCTACCAACACTTTTGTTAATCGTTCGTCTAGAAACATTATGTCACTTTCGTTTAGCACACCCAGAGTCAACAATGCGCGCATAGTCGCTTCACCACCTGCGACACCGTCAATCTCCAATATGCTGCAGATAACTGCTATCATTTCATCCTTCAGAGGCTGTAAAAGTTTATCAACAGCTTAATAATTTCTCACTGTCAGATTTAGAAAGGAATCGTAATAAAATAAATTGCAATAATGTATATAAGAAAATATTCAACCATTTCCTGAAGTATATGTTGGTCAATAAGAAAGTTTAATAAAAATCCTGCTGCCACGTGCCTCAAATAACTTGCACCTTCCACATCTTTTAAATGTACACTCTTCTTTAAAACACTAAGGATAAACTTTAACCCATCTTTGTCCTTTATCAATTTTTTGCCATTCTCTGAAAGACAAATTGCTACGTCAACGATCTCAATAAATAATAGCGAAGATTCATACTTAAATATAATTTTCAGATACCATTCTCATAACATATATTTCCAAGTGCTCTGGATGCTTGTGTTAATATATCAATATCATCTTCTTCCAATAAATCGAACAGCGCCTTTATCAAATCTATGCTCGTACATTTTTCCCTACCCCTGTCCGTCTTGGCAATTTCTGCTATCGCTTTAGCTGTTTTTGCTACCACATTTGTAGACTTGTGTTTTAAGAGAGTTAAAAAAATATCATCGGTCAAAAATCCTGTCGATTCTAAAAATAATATAAAATTGTCACGTGTATATTAAACATTGGATCTAGATCTTAGATATTACAATTACCTCCGATGGAAGTTTTGCTCACATTTACCAAGGAATCTAATATTTGAATAATGTTCGCACCACCATTGTCATCATCCTCATCCTGAGACTTTACGGCATGTCTCAATTCAATGACAATTTGATCGATATTATGCTTCGTATCCCCTAAAGTATACCAATAATCAATAAAGGGTAATTACATTTTCAAGGATTGATTTAAAACACGACGACAATGAAACAAAATAAAATCTAGGTAAACAGTTCACCTTCCATTCTCGCATTAAAACTCATACAATGCAATTCTGACGACTATAATGTTATACTATTTGGTATCGAGAAGACTAGCTTTGTTTTTCTTTACAGATCAGTCAAATTAGGACAATACGTACAACAATACGTACAGTTACGACTACTATTTTTGGTTTTGTCGCGACCAGCGCGAATTCAGAAGTAAGAAAATGGCGCGCGCGAAAGAGGATTTTCTACTGACACTGTGCACTCGTGCACAGGGATTTTTGCGTTTATGAATGGAACGTAGAACAGACGACATGCTATTGGACGACAAACTGCGACAAACTTTAAAAATGGCTGACGCATCCGGCGTTCTTGTACACGAGCCAAATTTACTGATACAGAGCGAAACTTACACTGCGGCAGTTCCCAAAACGGATGCTGAAACAAAGAAGGGGATATTTGGTCGTAAGTTTGAATTGCTGTTTGATTGATCAGTAATACTTTCATTCATGCTACACTCATCTAACCTCAACATGAAGATCAGTGTACCATATTTAGTAGTCCCGTTGTATAATTTCATTGCAACCTGTTTCCTGTTGTATAATTTCTTTTTATAAATCAGTTGACCCATTTTTTTTTGTCTCAATATATCAACACGTTCAGATACGCTACCTTTTAAATGCTAAATTCTTCATGACATTTTTAGCTGTACTATTTCTGTCTACTGTAACTGGTATGTCAGCTCTTTTGGGATTTGGATATACATTATCCTTAGCCAAGAAACAGGATCCGAAAGGTTTTAACGATGGAATTGTAAGAGCGAATGGACTTACAGAAACAGGTACTTCACTCGCTTTCAAAGCACTTCGACGAGCTACAGTTATTGCGGTAACTGGATTTGGTATACTTTGTTACGGTTTTTGGAAATTTACTGGAGCCACTAATGCGGAAGAATTTAGATTAATAGTAGGATCCTGGTTACCAAGAATTCCAAGGAACAAACCACCAAAGAGCCGAACAGAATTTGAAAATCTAACAGATTTTCTAAAATATGTTTCTGAAGATTGGGCTAAGGAAGAAGCGGAAGGAAAATGGTCAGATAAGAAGGTCTGTTTAGTGTCTACATTGTAGCTTTGCATGCCGATCTTATGTAAATAATAAATAACTGGTGACATGACTTTATTCTTATTCGTAAGAAATAACTTTATATAATTTTTTAGCAGGAATGAAGTATCCAAGCCCCTGTATAAGGCCAGATTTTCTAACACACATGCCATGTGCAAGCTGAATGCATTCTGGACGGCGCTGCCATCTTCAACAGGGTGTTATCAACAGAAGAGAAAACAGGCGATATAGTTACATTTAATATACATCTCACGTTCGTATGTATATAAGATATTATTACATAAGATCGAAAGCCGGAAAGACTGATAGATGTTGAAAATAGTTCTTATAGTTACGATGCAACGCATAATCATGATTCACTCGCAAGTCCAATTTTGTACAAATGAAAAATGTTATTAACAGGAATCGTACTTATAAATATATCTTATTACAGTATATAGGAAATTTATTGTCTTTTCTATCATGTACAATAAGTTTTGCACAAGACACATGTATATTTATTGGATAAAAACTAATGTACTGAATTAAGAGCGAAACGATTACCTTAATATTTTCCTTTTACAGGTAATGCACCAGTTAATGGTCATCCATGAATCTTCACATTGCAAATTCTATCGCATTGCGATGTTGGAAGCGGAATTCTTGTTTTGCGCTATAAATAGACAACGTAGGCTATTGCAATTCTTGCTACTGCTTGTTGCAATACTTTCGAATCAAATGTTCCGTGAAGAATTTAAATAAATTACGACGTATGCATTGTTTGCTTTGTGAACGATGTTTTTCTTTTCCCAATCACGTGCCGAAACTACGTGAGAGATTGTGCAATAACAGGGAGAAGTATAACGGTATAACGAATAAAAAAAAAATTAGCGGGCTCAAAAACTCCTTGGGTCACATAGTTTTGTCATGCGCGATAGAATTCGCATATTTGCGTAAAATTATGTCACCTAGAAGCGAATACTTTTAATATAATCGCCGTTACGTTTCTCTATTCCGACTCCCTAACACGATCTACGTAGATTCAAGTTCTTGCTTGAATTTTTATCAACCTTTAGCTGATTTCAATTACCTGCGTTAGTTATTAATTTTCTCGCGCATTGAGTTCTTTTTGTTTTTTCGTTACCATTATTTCTAGCACTATGCCTGGAAACAGAGAAAGAAAGAGAAGGAACAAGTCGCTCCTTAACACTATTTCTAACGGGATTTTGTGTATATCCATTTCGACCAAGAGGTGTCTTTTTGGGTCCAGGATGAGCTGCAGGAAAATTATACCCCTAAAGTAATTGAACAACTAATGTACGAATAGTGAAAGAAGTAATTAAGGAACAATGATTGAACTTGGAAAATAATTTTAAAGAACAATTTGAGAAGGTGTCTTTTGACACCTTTGATAGAAATAGTGTTAAGTGTCAACGTAGTAATGACCGGTGACTATTCGATTAATTGGCGCAATCAATTCTTCATTTTCCTCTCACTATCTTGGAATTATTAGGTGGATGAAATTCGGCGATCGAACGATGAACTTGGCGTAGCGCCATCGACGATTCCACAGCAGTCTCAGAACGCGGAGGTGCGTCTCTGCCGCAAGTGCAAGTCCAAGAGCGAGCGAGTTCGATGGCGCATAATACCATTAGCGGCCGGTCGGTGAGCTAAGGTGCACTTGCTGCATTTTACGGCGGAAGGGCTTCTGTTGACTCGCCACCACCACCACCAGCATCAGCGGATGCAAGACTAACGACTTAAATCCATTATGACCTTCGGCTCAGACGGATCGCGACAAACGTCCGACAATTAATGAATTGTTGACCCTGCAATCCGTACTCGAACGTCACCCACTGTCGCGGATTTTTTTTAAACCATTCTATCCCCGCGATCTCGTCCCATTCACTACTTACCTGACATCGATCAATATTGCTGTCGATCCTCGAAATAAACATTTGAGTTCATTTCAAAAGTGGCCTAAGTCCATTTTTTTTACACTATTCCTACCACGACCGGTTCTCAAATGACCGTTTTTAAAATTTCGTTTAGAACTAAATTTCGTTATTATATACAACGTGATTGCATCACTTTTAAATTTCACGACTTTTCCTAAAGTATTGAAAAATGTATTATACGTATCATATTTTAGAAAAAGTGAAATTGAAAGGTGATGCAATTACGTTGTATATAGGAAATTCTAATCGAAATGTTAAAAATGGTCATTTGACCAGTTGGTAACAATAGTGTTAAAAGAATGAGATATCACATAACATTAAATTACTGTACTAAATTATTCAAGAATTATGCGATACCTTATTTTTTTTAAAAAATGGACTTAAGCCACTTTCAAAATGAACGGCTCATTTTCAGTTTGATATTTTCCATCTTAACGGTGTACATGAAGATAAGATTTACGATTAACATTCTCATAATCATCGGCACGATTCTTAATTGTACGATCCCTGTGCGCAAATGTAAAGCGAACCTTGATAGTTTTACAGATTTCGAAGATTCTCGGCGCTTCTTCAGGATTTCGGTTAACGAGAGCGATTCAGGTGAGCGGAGAAAAAAAAGCGATCGGCCGAACGTGAAACGCAAGGTTCTTCACCCCAGCCGTTATCCGCGAACACTTCCGGAGAGGTCGTTGGTCGATCGTATCGGCGCGCAGGGCCGTAGATAAATTGGAGAACGCGGTGCCTCAGTACGAATTTCGTTTCTTTAACTTTTACTTATCGTTCGACGAGGAAAAGATAGAGCCGTCGAAGAAAAATGAAACGCTTTCGCCCTTTCGAAACTTCCGTCGTGAAGACGCGCATCCAATTCGAAACTTCCGGTTGGAACGGCGCGCTTTTAATGCGCTCTTACGCACTGCAACGTGGTCTCTTGTGCGCTCTTACGCACCGTAATGTGTTCTCTAATGGACTCTTACGCGCTATAATACTCTCTTCTGCGCTCTAATCAGCTCTTACGTATTGTAATGCACCGTCTCGTGCGCTCTAATGTGCCTCCTCCGATCGCGAGGGGCCTGCTCGATTACGCGTGACCGAGAAACGATCGTGATAGTTACCACCCGACTGCACTTCGTTGTAAATTACAAGGCACTAACTGCGATCCTCGAAAGGGGACACTTTGGCCCCGATAAGGAGGAATTTATTTTCACTCGGACGTCTCTTCCGACCTCTCATTAATTTCATATCGAAGCGCGGTGCGCTCACGTTGCACGTGCAAGCGCGCACGATTACGTAAGGGAGGGGGCGGAAATTATCGGGCTCTCGTGCGCAACGCAGGATTCATTCTCGCGTTAAGGCATGCGCGTGCGATACAACAGTCAATTAATTTTCTATTTAGCGAGGAAGTAGTCGTCGAAGGCTTCACGAATTTGATTTCGCCTCTTTCGATCCAAAGCGCATCATTTTCGCGAACACAAAAATTGTCCAGTACCTAAAGCCTCATCGATAAAGCATATTAATATCATGCCCCAAGAATTAGCGACGTCAACGATTTCAAGATTTTCATTAAATCTCTTACGATCCATAGCGAATTTTACGAACACAAAAATTATCCAGTAGCTACAGTCTCATCGATGAAGCATATTAATATCGTGTCTCAAGAATTAGCCACGCCAACGATTTCACGATTTTTATTTCATCTCTTTCAATCCAAAGCGAATTTCACGAACACAAAAATTGCCCAGTAATTAAAGCCTCATCGATGAAGCATGTTAATATCCTGCCCCAAAAATTAGCAACGTCAACGTTTTCACGATTTTCATTAAATCTCTTACGATCCATAGCGAATTTTACGAACACAAAAATTATCCAGTAGCTACAGTCTCATCGATGAAGCATATTAATATATTTCCCTAAGAATTAGCGACGTCCACGATTTCACGACTTTTATTTCATCTCTTACGATCCAAAGCGAATTTCGTGAACACAAAAATTGTCCAGTACCTAAAGTCTCATCGATAAAGCATATTAACATCATGCCCCAAGAATTAGCGACATGAACGATTTCACGATTTTCATTAAATCTCTTACGATCCATAGCGAATTTTACGAACACAAAAATTATCCAGTAGCTACAGTCTCATCGATGAAGCATATTAATATCGTGTCTCAAGAATTAGCCACGCCAACGATTTCACGATTTTTATTTCATCTCTTTCAATCCAAAGCGAATTTCACGAACACAAAATTTATCCAGTAGCTACAGTCTTATCAATGAAGCATATTAATATTGTGTCTCAAGAATTAGCCACGCCAACGATTTCACGATTTTTATTTCATCTCTTTCAATCCAAAGCGAATTTCACGAACACAAAATTTATCCAGTAGCTACAGTCTCATCGATGAAGCATATTAATATCGTGCCTCAAGAATTAGCCACGCCAACGATTTCACGATTTTTATTTCATCTCTTTCAATCCAAAGCGAATTTCACGAACACAAAAATTGTCCAGTAGCTAAAGCCTCATCGATGCAGCATATTAATATTCTTCCCCAAGAATTAGCGACGTCCACGATTTCACGATTTTCATTTCATCTCTTACGATCCGAAGCGAATTTCTCAAAAGCAAAAATTGTCCAGTAGCTAAAGCCTACGATCCAAAGCGAATTTCAAGAGCACAGAAATTGTCCAGTAGCGAAAGCATCATCGATGAAGCATATTAACATCCTGCCCTAAAAATTACCGACGTCCACGATTTCACGACTTTTATTTCACCTCTTTCGATACAAAGCGAAATTCGCAAAATTATTCAGCGGCCAAAGCCTGATCGACCGAAGCATATTAATATCGCGCCTCAAGAAACAATCAACGATGTCAGTTGCGATAAAAAGAACATTAATTTCTCGTGCGTGATGATCAAGCCAACCATATCGCCTACAATCTAAACGCCACTATCCATCCGGCGGATTCTTTTTTTATCTAATCACTGCCGGGTGGGATAATCGATCTCTGGGGCCAATCGGGCCCGTGCCCGGCACGAGATTTGAACTGGTCGTCGTGGTGGTGGTGAACCCATCGTTGACCTCTTTCCTGACCGCAAAACATTAACGCGAGAACCGGTCCACAGGCCACTGTCATCGAGTTATATCTCGACTGTAAGGCATTACGACACATCCTCGTGCCGAATTCCTTTCAAAGTTATTTTCAAGATCACGGAAACTGCGAGAGCGGACGAAGATGAGGCACGCGAAAATTTATATCCAAAATCGCACGATGAGAACAAGAAGAGTATTGTAACGAGAGCGCAATTTTCTTTTATTTTTCCCCTTCTTTTATTTTTTCTTCGCCATTGAAAATAAACTACGAGTAACGTCGAATTATGCCAAAACTAACAATAAGATGTAGATGCGTACCAATATCAGTGTCCTGAAATCATTCGGATCAACGACACACTATGGGTATAAAGTCATTTTTTAGTGCCAAAAGTCGTTCGACGGCTGAATTCTGAACCGATTGCGATGAAATTAGTCTTAAAATAAGCGTTATTCATTGTTCTATAGCAGAGACCTGCATTTTTTTTGATATTGCAATTTGTTAATTAATACAAAATCGAAATTGTTCGAAACTTTTGGCAATCATTTTTTGGTTAAGGTGTTTATAATTCCTTCAATCTTGATATACAAGGGTTTTCGGCTTCGCTGATTACGAAACCGTGACAGAATTTCAAAATTTAAAATGGCGTAGCACGTCTTTGACACTTTAGAAGCGGATAACAAGCGACGTGTATAACACATCTTTCCAGCTGAAGAGGTTAACAAATTGTAATATCAAAAAAAGTGCAGGTCTCCGCTATAGTACAATGAATAACGCTTATTTTAAGACTAATTTCATCGCAATCGGTTCAGTATTCAGCCGTCGAACGACTTTTGGCACTAAAAAACGACTTTGTGCTCACAGTGCGACAGCGGCATTTTAAAAGTGCCCAATTTGCGCAGACGTCTATTATAGATAATTGTTTTCAAATCACCATGGTCACCATGTACCTCACAATTTCCTTATCGATTACGAACGAGGCCTCGAGCGAAGGACGCTCTAAAATAGAATAATAATATGCCTGTACATTTGTCCGCGCATCTTATAGTTGTGGACACTGGCGAAATCTTGCGCGGAGACGCTACTGACAGAGAGAAATTGTAAATTAGATGGACGATCTAAGTTTAAGTTCTATTCGTTCTCTATGGTGGCCAACTCCTCGCGCATTTGTCAATAATCAGTCGATCGTGCAATCGCGAAAATAATCATTAGGCAAAGGACGCTCTAAAATAAAATAATAATACGTATATAATGTATATATATATATATATATATATATATATATTTGTCCGCGGATCTAATAGTATCAGGCACTGGCGCAATCGTTCTACCCAAAGAAAGAGATTGTAAATTAAATACTCGATCGAATCTACTTTCCATTAATGTTCTATCGTATCGCCTCACGCGCCTGCTATCAACAATCAATCAATCGTGGGATCACGGAAATGATCGTTACGCAAGGGACAAGGTCACGGTGAAAGACCTCAAAGTCTCCATTGGCCCGCACACGCGTAACAGTCTCCTTATCGCCGGTAATCATTCGCTTGGGACATTCGCATATTGTAATATACGCAAATTTGTCCGATCAATTCTTCTACTTGCACGCGCCCACCGATCATCACGTGTCGCAACTACCAATGTTGCGTTCCCGTTCTTCGACTATTTCGAAAGTTATTATCTTCCTCGCGGTGGCGCGTTGGTCCAAAGTATCATCCACAATGTCGCGAAAGAGAGTCAAACAAAACTGGCAATTCTCGCCTTGGGAGGTGAAGCATGCTAATATCTCAACTCGAAGAAACGATTAGTGACGTCAAAGGTTTCACGATTTTTATTTCGCCTCTTTTTCGATCCAACGGGAATTTGGCGAATAAAAAAGAATGCCCGGTGGCTGAAGACTGATCGACGAAGCATGATCTCCATTCGTGTTAATTTTATCTGTTTCGTAAGTTATTGTCTTCCTCGTGGTGGCGTGTCGGTTCAAAGTATGATCCTCGATGTCGCAGAAGGGAGTCGAACAAAATTGACAATCTCTTTTCACCACGGCGATTCGCGTCTTCGTCTTAACCCATTAACGACCAAATGTCCGAAATTTTTGTCTTGTTTTCGAGTCAAACTTACATGCCTTAAAAGGTGGAATATTTCGATGGAACTATGTATTCTAGGGTTTTTGAGGTCGCTCTTCAAGATTCCGTTGTCAAAATTCCATTTCGTTCATTAGGAAAAAAGATATGGCGGCTGGAACGGAAAAAGAGCGGATAAAAACAGGCACTTCTCTTCAAAACAGCTCTATTTCAAACTGAAAACTTTTGAGTAACTCTACCAAAAGTGTTTCATTGGTGGTAAAAAATGCTGTATTTTAAGGATGTCCACTTCAAAAATTTCAAATCCAATATGGCTGCTTAAAAATGGCGGTTGAAGCCATTATTCAATGAAATTAGAAAGACTAATCGCTATTTTTCATTCGACGTGGTGCATTTATGATGTTTGCATTAGTTTCAATTATACTTATAGATTTACAAATGGCGGATCCAATATGGCGACCCAAAAATTCCCTAAATCACGACAATTTTTTTATTTTTTCGACATTTTTCCCGGTCATTCATTGTTTTCCACATATCTGAGATTACGATTATCACAATTCAAGATGACCCGAAATGGCGGCATGGTTTTATTACCATATGTTTGTTAGTTTTTTTCTTATTTTTTAGGTTTTTGTCGTTTTGTTTTGTTGTTATTTTGTTAGGTTTCTGTTTTATTGTTTCTTCTCAGTTTTTTAATTTGTTGTTGTTTAATATTTTTTAAAAATTGTTATTCCATACCTACAGGAATCCTTTCCCTTTTTACGTACCCCGTCCATTCTTATACAGCCATTTCGGATAATCTTGAATTGTGATAATCTAGTCTCAGATATGTGGAAAACAATGAATGACCGGGAAAAATGTCGAAAAAATACAAAAATTGTCGTGATTTAGGGAATTTTTGGGTCGCCATATTGGATCCGCCATTTGTAAATCTATAAGTATAATTGAAACTAATGCAAACATCATAAATGCACCACGTCGAGTGAAAAATAGCGATTAGTCTTTCTAATTTCATTGAATAATGGCTTCAACCGCCATTTTTAAGCAGCCATATTGGATTTGAAATTTTTGAAGTGGACATCCTTAAAATACAGCATTTTTTACCACCAATGAAACACTTTTGGTAGAGTTACTCAAAAGTTTTCAGTTTGAAATAGAGCTGTTCTGAAGAGAAGTGCCTGTTTTTTTCCGCTCTTTTTCCGTTCCAGCCGCCATATCTTTTTTCCTAATGAACGAAATGGAATTTTGACAACGGAATCTTGAAGAGTGAGCTCAAAAACCCTAGAATACATAGTTCCATCCAAATATTCCACCTTTTAAGGCATGTAAGTTTGACTCGAAAACAAGACAAAAATTTCGGACATTTGGTCGTTAATGGGTTAATCACCTCTAACGATCTTCTAGGCTTCACGAATCTTCTCGACGACGAAGTCGTGAAGAAGATTTTCCACCGCGCTCTCGAGAAACTCGAGAGAAGCTCCACCTTGTGGATTTCCATAGAGAATAATATTCGAGCTTGAAGATCGAGTGGGCCGGTAGATAGCAATCGAAAGTGACTTTCTAGAATGATAATGACTTCTGCCGATAAAGTGTCGAATAGCCTACGGGGCCTCCTCTTCCTCTAGCGCGTTTACGCCACGCGCCAGAAAAACGTTGCTTTTTAGGAGGACCAGTAACCGTGGAAGTTGCAGCAACAGTTTACTAAGAAGACTGTATTGAACGAGAGAAATTGTAAAGTCGACTGGAGAAATTTCTCTAGTGGTTCTAACGATTTTAACCCTCCGCTGTAAAACGTCGAGTTTGACTCATCATTGGTAAAATGCGTCAATTGAGCTGCTCACTTGACAAATCGATTAACTTCACTTTTTGCATTTTTCATAAATTTAAGCATCGAAGCACTTGATTAAGTCCCTACTTTTTATATTTGTAATGTAATTTTTAACATAACTTATGGAGTTAATCGGTATGTGCACTAAACAGCTCAATTATAGAATGGAGCAGGTGACTTTTTTGTTTGAACGAAAGATGTGCTTCGTTTATGCACAATTTTCTGTAATTATGTCGCATCGGATGGGGTTAATGCGCATTTTTAGAGTTTAGCTAAAGTCCATTCCGTTTCGTAAGCAGGTCGTGGCATGTACGACAAAATCAGCAAAAATGATATTCATCATAAGAAAGAGTCGATCTTGCTGGTTTTGCTCATTGCAATCGGACAATATTGCCAACGCGCTCTTTCGAAACTTGCCGCGGGACAGAGGCCTTATCGGGCATGCTCTTCCCCTCGAACTCATACGATCTTCTTCGTGCGATACGTGGAAGTTATCAGACCACGGCACGTTTGCGAATTACTCGCGCAAACCGAGAAGCTCTCACGTACGTGAGAAAATTTCGCCGATAATTGACGATCGTTTTTTTATTGCATCGCTCGCGATACGCACGCGCGATCTTTTCTTTCAATCTAATTTCACTGCATTGTTTTTAACGACACATTGACGACCGACGATACTCTCGAATTCGGATCGTTCCACTTTCCATCGTGTCGGACCAATGGAAAAGTTTCCACTGTAGCGATCGCTGTTCGCGAGTCTCTATTGGAACTATTGATAAGATACGGATTTTATGATATTCGAATATTCAGATATCCAAATTCGTCAATGTCCGGATCTTAATATTCGGATAATCCGAATGTCACTTGAAACTTCGAATATTATTTATTTAATATCCGAATCTCATTTGCAGATCCGGATTTTATATTTCCCTTAACATTAGGAGTGTCCTCAGTTTTATATGCTTGCTGACGTCAATGATTTTTGGAGGCAGCTCAATGACATAGTGCGCGTAACGAAAATGAATGGGATATTTAATCCTACGTTTCACAAATTTCTTTCCACTGATTCCATGTACGTGCATGTATATTCCGATATTAAGAGTAGCGATTATACGTTCATATGTCATCCATCGTGTAGTTGAAACTGAATATTTAGGAGTGTTCGAATAAAACTCCGGATATTTAAATATTCGAATTTTAAGAGCTCTAGTCTGTATAGACATATACTTACGTTGAACAGCAGCGTAACTTTAGATTTTAGATAATAATTCGCGCGCAAGCGTGCGCTATCGCGACAATTTGAGACTTGCGCAAAAGTTTAAATATTATAATCAATTCTCCTAATTATACCAATTATTTTTTTACCGTCTCATCTAAATAGGAGCTGCGATTACGATACCGCTTAAGAAGCGTAAGTAACCATTCTCGTGGAATCGCGCGCCACCGAGAACTCGTGCAAAGTTTGTAATATTAATGCCTGATTACAATAAATTCACCTTCGCACTGAGAGAAAAGTATATGATATATCTAACTATAATGGCATAGTAAGAAAATTATGGTTGGAAATATCATATTTGTGGTAAATGTTACCATAATGTCGGTAATAATTACTATAGAGGCATAGTATAAGGAACTATATTATTATTTTTTTACCCAAATTTATGGGTATATCAACCAAAAATATAGTATGGTTGAAAATATATAATGGTAAGAAAAGTAACTATTTTATATGTATAGTTAACATTACCAGAATATTTCATACATAGCGATAGAGCTAACTATACTCACATAGCAGATTTTACTATGCATGTGGTAAGAAGAACAAAGGTAATAGTTAATAATATAACCATTTGTATAAATCGTTTATTCTACTATATTTTCTATGGTTAAGTGAACTATAAAAATATGTTTGACGCCAAATTTAACTATAAAATATAGTGCGATTATAGTAAACCCAACCATTTTTAGGCACAACCGTAAAGGGTGTGTGTGTGTGTGTGTGTGTGTGTGTGTGTGTGTGTGTGTGTGTGTGTGTGTGTGTGTCCTCGATTTCGGAAAAACGGCTGAACCGATCGGGACGAAATTTGGCACAAAAATCAAGTACACTACTGTGAGTTGACAATAAGGTTTGTGAGCCGCCATCTTGCACCGGTACAAGATTGAGGGAAATTCAAATTTCGAATAAAATTTAATTTTGCTGGCATTTCGAAACGGTTGAAGATGGCTATACATAAAGTTTCCTGGCACCAAATGGGTATATACTCCACGTGCATGCCAAATTTCATTCAAATCCGTTCAGCCGTTTGGCCGGAATACTGGATTAAAGATTTTTTTAAGCAAATTTAAGTCTTTAATCCAGTATTCCGGCAAAACGGCTGAACGGATTCGGACGAAATTTGGCATGTACATGGAGTATATACTGATTTGGTGCCCCGAAACATTGTGTATGGTCATCTTCAACCATTTCGAAATGGTGCCAATTTCAAGTCTTTAATCCACTATTTTATTTTGTAATTATAGTTTGAAAATCCCGTAATTTCGAAACGGTTGAAGATGACCATGCATAAGTTTCGTGGTACCAAATGGGTATATTTTTGAACTACATGCCAAATTTTTTCTGAATCCGTGCCGGCGTTTCGGCGGAATACTGGATTGAACATTTCAATTTCCGCAATTTCTGAATGGTTAAAGATAACCATGCATAAAGTTTTACTGCAGCAACGGGGTATATACTTGATGTACATGTAAAATTTTAGTTCGATTGCATTTAATTGTCCGGTTTCGATCACTTGCGCGCATTGCAGAAATGCTGCATTTCGCGGGCGAGCGCGAAGCGCGAGCACCCGACGTTCTCAGGGGGTATGGCGCTTGAGCGAAGCGAAAGCGCAGAGGACTCTCTAGCATAGTTTAATATCTCAATACTTGAATTTTCAACAATTTCGAAACGGTTTGAAATTCGTGGGCGAGCGCGAAGCGCGAGCAAAGGCGATCTGGGGGGTTGGCGCTTGAGCGAAGCGAAAGCGCAGGGGGTTTACCCCCTAGTTTTTTCTCAGTGCGCCGTGACACTTAAACAGAAATCGCGATTACGATGGCGTTTGAGAAGCGTACATTTTCGCTATACTACTCGTGCCTTCCGGATCGGTTCTCTCCAAATAAAGAGTTCGTTTACCAGCACGAAGCAGATATCCCAGTGATCACGAGAACCTACCAAAATTCGATCCAACGTAAAAGTACACGTGCTTGCAATTAACGTGCTCGCGCGTGGTCGAGAAGGAGGAGGCCGTTGATTTGGCAATGCGCTTGCATAATTCGAGATTCATTAAAGATCATCCGCGACGGTCCTCGTGGCGCCTTGCAAGAGGAGGGGTAGGACAATCGATTCACTCGGCAAATGGGTCACTCGTAATATCATTCGTCCCCGTACAGCCTCGCATTGTCTGGCCGATCGAGTCCGGTCGTCGGCTCGTGATGAAAACAATGAGTAACCGGGTTGACGATCGTCCTCGAAATCGCATCTGACTAATGCTCCGTAGAAGACGTAGCTGGAGAATTCGCCGAGCGGAAATGTCCTTGAAGTATCGCAAATTGAAAGAAAAAGACACTTCCTTTAACATCTCGCAAAAGAAAGAAAGGGAGGAAGAGAGAGGGAGAAACAGACTAAAGGAAACGAATAATCGGTCTTCCAAAAAGGGTCATCCGCACGTAAACAGGAAATGATTATTGTCTTGTTTCGAGGGCGATTCTCGCGAGGTGAGCAAAGGGTTCACGAGGTCACCGATTGGTTAGACACGCAATCGTCCGCTGCGCAATTCTGCTGCACCACATTTGGAATTGTTTGCTCTCTCGAATCGATTCGATAGTTCGCAAGACAATCTTCAGCCTGACGGAGTGGTCCACGTGATTCTGGATCTTAGAGCACGCGTGTTTAAGGTGTATGATCAGAGTGCCCAGCCGCAAAAATAAGCGTTCTTCGAGTGTGAACTGGTGTAGAATTGAAGAAGCTGCAAACTTGATATTTGGCATTTTGTTTAGTGTGTCGTGAGAATCCGACAAATGCATAAGAAGAGAACAGATCGTGAAATCATGATTTATTTATTCTTTTCTGATCCGCGCCCACGCGGAAACGCGATGACGATCAGTGGGAACATTTCGGCGTCGATCTTGCCTCGTCACTTCGTATCTCAAGAGGAAGAACGCGCATGGACGCGCATCGTTGCAGATCCGAGATAAAGAGGGTAGAAAAAGTTCCGGCGTTTCGATAAACTGCAACGCACGTTCGAATTATAATCTTTCTCCCGATAATGCTTGTTATTGCCGATTGACGAATTTGAAAACGTGGACACTTTTCTTTTATTTCACCACTGCTATTAATCCCAAACATTTTCTCTACCGCGACCAATAAAACCGTTAAGGACAAAGTGTCGACGAGAAAATCGCAAAAACACGAGTGCACTTACGCAATGTTTGGAGACACCCAAGCGCACCAATGTCGATTCCGAGGGAGGAGAAATGCGCGCGCGCGCGCGTGCGACACGCTCGTCGAGCGTGGGTCAACGTTTAACTGGACAAATCCCATTTGAATCGAGCGCTTCCCTCTCACGAGCGGATTAATTTAGCGGCTCCAAAGTCGATTTAGCAGCTCGAGCGACACGCTGGATCACAGGATTTCGCTTGTTCGTTTCGCTTAAGGGGAAGCGGGGCGAAAATAGACCCCAGAAAATTCCACACGAAGATCTGCGGACGATGACGTGGAGATTTTTGCGAATTTTACATGGACGCGTGAATTTGCTTTTTAAATCCTATCTGTGGATCTTGCAACTGTGAATTTTTATCGATAAGAAATCCTTTTGCTGACTTTAATCCATCGGACGTGCATGGACCTCGTTTGCACGCGGAAAATTTTTCAAATTTAATAGTAAATTCTGCCTGTCCATCGTGGAACAGGGATTTTTTAACGATAAGAAATGCTTTTATTGATTTTAGTGCATGCAGTGTGCACGGAGGTCGTGAGCACGCGAGAAAATGTTTGAATTTAACATCGACGCGTGAGTTTTCCTTTAGTTCTTACCAGTCGTTCTCGGAACAGTGAATTCTCATTGATAAAAAATGTTTTCGTTAATTTTTAGTCGCCTGACTTGCACGGCCCACGTTACCATCGCAGAGAGAAAAAAAGGAGAACAGTCGATCCACAAACATTTCTTCATGCCCGACACCAGTAAAGCGAGTAACATTCACGATAACGGAACTGTTATCTAAAATCGTAGCGTACACGTATGCGTAAGTGGACGGAAATAAATGCAAAAACGTATGTGAAAGGAAGGCTGCGTACACGATTAGAAATTCAAATCGGCTTACGCAACGCTTATTTTGGGCGGCATCGTCTTTACGGATCCCTTTCGGAGGGACAAGCATACTCATCCACTTTCCTTTCCACTCTCCTTCGGTCCAGAGTAACGTCGAGAGTAAAGACACAAACACTGTACGTCTCCAAATATTCCATTTACTGACAATCTCTTATTTATAACCCCTTATGCTTCGCCTCCTTCGTTACAATATTTATTATATACATACGGATAACAAAAGGGCACGAAGAAATGTGAACATCCTTTCTTCCGAGCGAAATTGAACGAGCCCCCTCGTTCAATTTCTCTTGTTGCACCGTCACGCGCTGCGTTCTTCTCCACAGTTCGCAATTTATCGCCACAATTTTCCATCCTCTTTGAAATTTTGCTCTTTCTCTCTCGCCAGTCGTCCTGCCGTCTCTCTTTCGAAAGGAGCAATCCGCAAATGACAATTCTCTCCCACGACGCTTCATACGCGCTACGCCGAGCACGTGAGCTGTCTCATACGACTTGGAGAAAAAATAATCCATTCGAAAAGAGTTCAAACAATGCGATCACTATGCGTACACCTGTTAACCTCATAATCGATCGCGAACAGGCACCTACGTTGAACAACCCGCTCATGAGGATTCTTCTAATTCATCGTTTTATTTCCGTGATGTCTAAATTTGTGCTTGCGACACACCTGGTAAGTGTTTCTTGCCCAACCGTGACGAACGGCCAAGATATTCCAGACAGTGCTTCTTCGTTAATTTAACACGATATTCGATGTGATCCGGGATCGTGGAAAAATCTCTAGTGTGTTCTTCATCTCTTTACCGGTCCGCGGCATCTTAACTTAAATCCTAGTTTATAAACGTGTTAGAGTCTGGGTGTTTTGTTTCGGCGCTCGAAGACTCGAGACCTCTCTCGATGCGGTGCTTCTTCATCAATTTAATACTACGTTTTAATGTCGTAAAGAATCGTGGAAAAATGTCTAGTATACTAATTCTCTTTTTACCGGTTCGCGGCCCTCTAACTTAAATACTAGTTTAGAAATGTAACCTAGCGCTGCCAAGATACACTCAGCCAGTTTGTTACAGGCGCTCGAAGATTCGTGGCCTCTCTTAAGAGCGTCTTTGGTCTTCGACTTACCCGTATTATTGTTGCTATTCTCGACCTTGTGCCCTCATAATAAATTAATACGATATTTGCATCTGACGATTCTTCATAAACTGAGTGATATTTTAACATGACGTTTCTTCGTACGTTTTAATACGATATTATTATCCGAAATCGTGGAAAATTCTTTCGTGTCATAAATTTAATACGATATTTCAATGTTATCTCGAATCGTGGAGAAATCTCTCTTGTCTTCTTATTCTTCTCACCGGTTCGTGGCTCTTTAACTCAAACACTAGTTAACAACTGTAATCCGGCGCTCTTAGAGTATCCTGCCGGTTTCTTGCAAACGCTCGAAGATTCGAGACCTCTCTTAACACGTAGCCAACCGCACGGGCCACAGCAATCTATACGCTTTCCACCGTGTTCGGACAATCCAAACTGGATGCTGTCCACTGCGCATTCTTTTATAATACTACTAAATTAACACCACTAAATCGATGGATTTTATGATATACTGTACTTTATAAAACCAGAAAAAGTCCGCAATTAATTGTAAACAGCTGTAAGTAAAAAATAACTGATAATAATAGAAAAGGGAAAACGCGTTGCTAAGTTCAAAGTAGGAGATCTCCCCTTTCGGTCATGAAGCGACTTACATTAAAACTGGGAGATCTCCCGATTTTGTTGGCTACGTGTTAAGGGCGTCTTAAATGAATACCATATCTTAACACGCTGATTCTTCACAATATGATACTTCAATATTATCCGGAATCATGGAGAAATCTCTCCTGTCTTCTTTTTCTTCTCATCGGTTCGCGGCTCTTTAACTCAAACACTAGTTTACAAATGTAACCTGGCGCCCTCAGAGTATCCTGCCGGTTTCTTACAAACGCTCGAAGATTCGAGACCTCTCTTAACACGTAGCCAACCGCACGGGCCACAGCAATCTATACGCTTTCCACCGTGTTCGGACAATCCAAACTGGATGCTGTCCACTGCGCATTCTTTTATAATACTACTAAATTAACACCACTAAATCGATGGATTTTATGATATACTGTACTTTATAAAACCAGAAAAAGTCCGCAATTAATTGTAAACAGCGCCAAGTAAAAAATAACTGACAATAATAGAAAAGGGAAAACGCGTTGCTAAGTTCAAAGTAGGAGATCGCCCCTTTCGGTCATGAAGCGAGATACATTAAAACTGGGAGATCTCCCGATTCTGTTGGCTACGTGTTAAGCGCGTCTTAAATGAATACCATATCTTAACACGCTGATTCTTCACAATATGATACTTCAATATTATCCGGAATCATGGAGAAATCTCTCCTGTCTTCTTTTTCTTCTCACCGGTTCGTGGCTCTTTAACTCAAACACTAGTTTACAAATGTAATCCGGCGCCCTCAGAGTATCCTGCCGGTTTCTTACAAACGCTCGAAGATTCGAGAGCTCTCTTAAGAGCATCTTAAATGAATACCATATCTTAACACGCTGATTCTTCACAATACGATATTTCAATATAATCCGGGATCGTGGAAAACTATCTCGCGTCATAAATTTAATACGATACTTCAATATTATCCGGAATCGTGTAGAAATCTCTCTAGCCTTCTTTTTCTTCTCACCGTTTCGCGGTCCTTTAACTTAAACACTAGTTTACAAATATAACCTGGTGCTACCAGGGTACCCAGCCGGTTGCTTCGGGGCACTCGAAAATTGGTGGTCTCTCTTAAGAGTGTCTTTGGTGTTTGGCTTACCCGTGTTATTGTTGCTATTCTCCTCAAACTCGTGCCCTCGTCGGAGTCACCTACGAATAGGATTCAAATACAATATGGAAATAACACGTGAGCAAAGGTTACGGGTGATATCCGCAATGTTCCTAGAATCCGTTTGCTCGAAGTCTGCGAATCGTTCGTCGAGGATTCTGCGAGGAGAAAGTGAAAAGAGAAGCTTCTCCGAGAGTTGGAGAGAAATCGATTTCCGGGGAAGGCCCCGCGAAAATCAAACGCAGACGCGCTAATGGAATCGCGACACTTGCGCACGCGAGGGACAGGTGCATATACATTGACGCAAATCATTATTCGCGACGCGTGCGAGTAATTATAATAACGTGGCTCGCGCTGGGATCGTAAAGACGTCATTTTCTGAGAAAACATTCGCGAATGCGTGGAGAGAGGGGGGGGGGAGAGAGAGAGACGGAAACAAGCATCGCGTAACGCGACTTTATGACCGCGAAGGAGAAAATGTATTTCTGTTAAAAAAAAAAAGGTGGCGTTGGCGAACGGACGATGAATTCTTGGCCAAACAATTTTTTACGAGCCCTTAAGTATATTCGACGAGTAAATGAATTTTTTCCATTATGCATAGTCCATGCGATAAGTTCTCATATTATTTTTACCCGCTTCTTCCCACCGATAAAATGAAGCAAGTAGAATGAACCGTTGGCCAAGCAATTTTTTACGAGCCCAAATAATCTCGATTGAAGAAGAGAAGGAGATTTCCGACGAGTGTACGAGCAATCGAATTTTTTTTCCCGCTACTCGCTAATTTTTTGTAGCATACAGAGTTCGCCGATAAATTTGCGTATTATTACTTTTAATGATGAGGTAAACATGCAGGGTCCGATAGTCAAGCGTAAAAAACAAATGATAATTTATCGGCGGACTCTGATTGCAAATAGTTTTCTTAAAAATAAATATAAATCCTAGTGACTGCACACGCTAGAATATATCTACATACTCGCGCTACCCTCGAGAATCCACTTAGAACTGTATCCCCGGGATCGCGCGAGAATTGTCTAGTTAATTATTAATTTGCTGTTAAGCACTTTCTTGCATTGCTTCCTTTATAAATAAAGAATAGACCGCCCGTTTAGCGCTTAATTCATTCGCATATCGACCGACGCAGGCCCGAGTGAATTCTTCCAAACGATTCTCGCAATGCAACGATGTGCTCCGCGAAGACCCACTTTCGCATTGTTCGCCAATCGCGAATATACACCTACACGTGCCGACTTTTGTTTCTCTAGAAAAACCCTTTTACAAATTGTTGCTTCGAGCCGTGGACACGATCGATCGCGCGCGCAGATACTTTTGTTCTGGGCGCACAGAGGATGTTCTCACGAAGAAAAGGGAGAAGAAGAAAAACAGCGGAGAGCACGGTTTCCTTGGCAAATGGGAAATTTCCGGAATTAAAGAACCATCTGCTTAATTCCCGTGCTTCTGTCAATTGTGGATGTAAATCATTTGAATAGCTCGAGGATAATATCGTTCGAGGCGTGCAGAGAGTTCTTACAAAGAAGAAGACGAAAAACGCAGTTGCCTCTCGCAAACGGGAAATTTGCGGAGTTAAAGAACAATCTGCCTAATTCCCGTGCTTCTGTCAATTGTGAATATAAATCATTTGAATAGTTTGAGGATAATATCAAGACGTGCAGAGATTTCTTCTCACAAAGACGAAGAAGAAAAGCGCAGTTGCTCTCGCAAACGAGAAATTTCCAGAATTAAAGAACAATCTGCATAATTAGCGTGGCTCTGTCAATCGCGAATGCAAATCATTTCAATAGTCCGCGGATAATATCGAGGCGCGGAAAGAATTCGTCTCAGGAGGAAGAGGAAGAACACGAAGAATAAACAGAAGCAGTGGAAAAAGGAGAAGGAATGCGACGGAACACACTTTCCGTGCCAATTGGAAATTTCCAGATTTAAGGAACAATCCGCATAATTCGCGTGCTTCTGTCAAACGCGAATACAAATAATTTGAATTGTCCGCGGATAATTTCGTTTGAGGCACACAAAAGATCTTATCGCGAAGAAGAAAAGGAAGCAGAAGAAAGCAAGTGGCAGAGCGCAGCTTCCTCGCAATGAGAAATTTGCGGAATTAAGAAGCAAACTGCATAATTCGCGTGCTTCTGCCAATCGCGAATATAAATAATTTGAAAAGCCTGTAGATAATATTGTTCGAGGCTCGCGGAGGATCTTTCCACGAAGACGAAAATTAACAGAAGAAGAAGAGGAGAATCAACAGAGCACGATTTCCCTTGAAAATGGGAAATTTCCGGAATTAAATTCAGATTGCGCGCTTCGAGGGCCTGTGTGTCTGGAGGTGCAGAGATCGCGGTTGATTTGCAATGCAAATCTACCGACCCCGGACGAAAATGAATTGTAATGCGCTATTATGCGCCGTCGCACGCGCTCGACGGAGATGGTGTCGCGACGTGACGTCACGAAAGGAAAATATATCGCAAATAAGGGGATGCGTGTGCCTATAATAATTATGCGACGCGTGACTTCACGCAAATGTCCGAGGATCGAGTGCGATAAATCTGTGTGAAAGGTTTGCAAAATCAGCTCACCTTAAAGGAAAAAAAAAGCAGAGAGAGAGAGAGAGAGAGAGAGAATATGAGAGAGAAGCATCTTATCGATAAGCATAGCCAATAGGCAAATATTAATATCTTGCGGGGGCAAAGATAACTTCACGCCTGCATTTTCCACGTGAATCCTTGAAATGAAAGGCTCGGAAATCTGAAGATCGATAGAGGATTTAATAACGACGCTTCGGGACGAGAGACGAGTACCCCGATAGATCTTGGTAAAGAGAGGATGCAAGCTATTCCAAAATCGCAATCATCTTTCTACGTTGCAGAATCGCAAGAAGCACGCGAACACGCGAGAACAATCGTCAATGAGCAATACCACGTGCTGTAAGATGGATTGCAACTTACAAGGAATGATCCCCAACCCGGAAATTCAGAAAATTCTGAAATTTTGTGAAAATGTAGAGCAACACGTCCGGAATGCAACACTATTTTTTGTTGGTGCGGAAAAACGGTTTAAAGGGGTGGAAACCTCCCTTAAAGAAAAGTCGATTATTTCTTCCGCGCCAGTTATCTTCGAAACGATAAGAGATATTGAAAAAAAGTTAAATAATGTTTGAAACGATTTTATGAGCACTATAACGTACAGTTTAAATCTTCCGTCTTTCGGGGGGAGAGGGGAGATATTGTTATAAACAATTATAATTTTGGAAATAATTTTGACGCTACGTTATAGTGCTCATAAAATCGTTTCAAACATTATTTAACTTTTTTTCAATATCTCTTACCGTTTCAAAGATAACTGGCGCGGAAGAAATAATCGACTTTTCTTTAAGGGAGGTTTTCACCCCTTTAAACCGTTTTTCCGCACCAACAAAAAATAGTGTCGCATTCAAGACGTGTTGCTCTACATTTCCACAAAAGTTCAGAATTTTTTGAATTTCCGGGTTGGGGATCATTCCTTGTTAGTCCGCAACTTTCTCATCCTCCATCTTCGATTCCTCCAAGAATCATCTGAGAATGATTCCTAAATCAACCGAACCCCCTTAAAGAACACGATTTACCACGTGCCTTAAGACAGACTGCAACTTAATTCGCAACTTTCTCATCCTCCGCGTGCCTTAATACAGACTGCAGCTTAGTCTGTAACTTTCTCATCTTCCACCTTCGATTCATTCGTCCAAAGAAGGTCTCGAAACTATTCCTAAATGAATCGAACCCCATTGAAAAACACGATCTACCACATACCTTAACCCTTTGAGCGCTATGGACGCATATATGCGTCTAGCGAAAGCCATCGGCGTGGACTGAAGGCGCATATATGCGTCTGTCGATTTTTTCGATCACCTACATACAAGTATTATAGTTACTTTTGTGTGAGTTGAATACAGGTGCATTTCTTTTAAATTTAGTTTTCTAGCTTATTGTTCTCTAATTTATTGGCCAAATTCTAGTTTGTTGTAAGTTTTAATGTTTATAATAAATAACCAATACTCAAAAATAACGCTCTTTAATTATTGAATCTCGTGCAAAAGGATTACTACAACTTGTTACTATTTGCGCCTTGAACAGTTAATCAACAGAGTTCAGTCTAGCGAAAAATATTCCGTCCACAGCGATTGTCAGCGCTAGCCGCGCGCCGTCCGTATGTACCGCATACGCCGCGAGTTTTAGCACTGAAAGGGTTAACACTAGAACCGCCGGACTTTGTGAACCCTCTAAAACCGCCGTCTGGACAAAAATGTGCCATTGGTAATTATACATGCCTTGTGCCAAGCTATTCGTCTATTTTATGTAAGAAATAGATATTTTTTATCAGGAAGAGACCCTTTAGTAAAGCCACCACTTGCTCAGGCGACAGGCCGTGACGACGAGCCATGCTGCACTGCTTCGGAAACGTGTGTTCATTTGTTTCGTACCTGTGGCCTTATATGACAAGTTCAGACGCGCACAGCAGCAGCAGAGTAACATACGGCTCACCAGACATATGTATTCTTTGTATGAATAATCGATCAAATCCACGATTACTAACAATATATAACAACCAACAATGCTCAATTCTTATATGGGATAAAAATGTCCCGTCGGCGGTTTTAGGTATTTCTATTTTTCTCCGTAAACCGTGCGTTCGCGGGCGAAGGAGGTTTTTTTCTCATAATGTACGATTTTAAGAAATATTAAAAGTCCCACGAAAATAATTAGAAAAGAGAGAGATGTTTAAATTTTGAAATGGGACAAAAATGTCACGTCGGCGGTTCTAGTGTTAAGACAGACTGCGACTTTCTCGTCTTTCCTTCAATTCGTCCAAAGATCATCTCGAACCAATTCCCAGATCAACTGAACACCATCGAAGAACAGCATCGTCTGTCATTTTCGCAAATCTTCTCCCTTACCGCGCGCTCTCGCTGCTTCTCCCTCGCGCAGCTGGTCCAGTAATTCCGCTAAAGAGAGTCTCTCTAGCCTTGAAAGAAGAGAAGGAAGGAGAGAGGAAGACAGAGAGAAAAAAAAAGAAGTTCCATGCCAAGAGCCTCCGCCTGATTCGACCTACTTTTCTCCACCTTCCTCTCTCCACCATCTCTCTCTCTCTCTCTCTCTCTCTCTCTCTCTCTCTCTCTCTCTCTCTCTCTCTCTCTCTCTCTCTCTCTCCTTCTCTCTACCTCGTCACGCCACCTTCCACCCGTCCTCCCTTCGACCGTTCCGTTCGGGTTTTCGGTCAAACGTACATACACACATACCAATATACCTACAGACACGCTCCTCTCGCCCGCCTGTCGAGCCTGGCGCGGCCAAGTTCCCTTACAAGCTCTGCTGGAAATCCATACGGAGTCGGGGATGTGCACGGAGAATTTTCAACCTCCGAGATGGCAGGACAATGGCCTCCAGAAGAAGCGGTGGATCAAAAATGTAAACTACTCTCCAGCAAAAGCATTTAGAAAAAAAAATGGAGAGAAAATTTCAAAAGGAAACGAACAATTGAAAATTCATCGATCGTAGCTAATTTGACGAATAGGAGAGAAGAAGAATTGGATTGGACGGTTGAGTCTAGCTTTTGGAAAGGGATCGATGAGCGAAGGAGTACTTCCTGCTGTACGAAAAGGAAGAGAGCGCCACGTCCTTTTTTTTTGGTCCTAGCTTTGAGAACGGGATCGATGAGTAAAGGAGCACTTCCTGCCGATCGAACGAGCAAACGAAACGCGTGGGCAAGACGAAATCCACGTTGGAGACAGGCCAAGACCATCTTCGAAGGTCATCCGGAAGAAGCTTCGAGATTGTCGGAGGATCTCTAGAGACAAGTGCCTCTGCCACGACTGTGTGTCGTGTCGTCCATTCGCTCGTGCGAAACAGTTAGGCCACATTGGAGGGTGAGGTGGTGGAGGAGAAGCAGAAGGATGTTCCACTCTCTTGCGTGGAAGGACAAGCGTCTTCGGACGGGCACTCATCCCGGACAATTCCTCACGGTTCCAATCTTCTATCCTGCTCGTTCGATTTCCTTCTCCGGCGAGCACGTAGAGTCGTTCTAATTTTAATTCGAGAAATTTTCTCTCGGTGTCCCCCTCTCGCTCTTACTTTCGCGCGGTTTCAGCAAGCCGCAAGTGCCAAGAGAAAATTTCTCCAAACGACACGGAGAAAAATATGCGAGAATGTTTTGGTGAAAAGCTAAAGTGCGTGCTTTTACTGAGATTGTAGGAGTGAAGATGGATCTCAAGGTTTAGTTCTTTTCAAACGATTCAGCGAGTGCGAACGCACGAAATGTGAATTGTGGAGAATAAAGGGAATGAAGGAGAAAGAAGAGAAAATAATTCATACCGACGCGTGGCGTCGCATTATCCGTCCACGTACATACCTTCACTTCTAAACTACTTACTTAACGCGACCTAAGCTTGCCACGTATTTATTGCACGCCTACGCGGACGTCGCGACGCCTCGTAAGTACGCGTCACAATCGAGTGAATTATTTAACGACTTTTAGAGCGCGCGGGATCTTTAGAGCGAGTTAACTAGGTGTAAGGACAGGAAGGAAACGAAATCGATCACCGACCCTCGTGTTCTCCTCGTTCGTAAGCACTCGACGAATTTTCTTCCGTTATTTTCCACTTCGAAGACCAACGAGAACCAGATATCTGGAGATGAAAAGATCTTAAGGACAGCTCAGTTTTAAGCTAACCTAATCAGCAAGACCCGCTTGGATTGATGGCACAAAATTGCATTATTGTAAGCAATTCCGTAACATTAGGATTATTATTATCAAATAAAGATGAGATTAAAAATTTTAAATTTCGTATCGCGAAACGGGTGGCGCTTAGATTGATCGTAAAGATTGAGTGAATGTGAGGTCTTTAGAGCCGGTTAACTAGATGTAAGGACAGGAGGGAAACGAAATCGATCACCGAGCCTCGTGTTCTCTTCATTCGCAAGCACTCGACGAATTTTCTTGCACGATTTTCAACGGCAAAGATCAACGAGAGCCAGATGTCTGGAGATGACAAGATCTTACGGACAGCTCAGTTTTAAGCTAACCTAATCAGCAAGACCCGCTTAGATTGATGGCACAAAATTGCATTCTTGTAAGCAATTCCGTAACATTAGGATTATTATTATCAAATAAAGATGAGATTAAAAATTTTAAATTTCGTATCGCGAAACGGGTGGCGCTTAGATTGATCGTAAAGATTGAGTGAATGTGAGGTCTTTAGAGCCGGTTAACTAGATGTAAGGGCAGGAAGGAAACAAAATCGATCACCGAGCCTCGTGTTCTCTTCATTCGCAAGCACTCGACGAATTTTCTTGCACGATTTTCAACGGCAAAGATCAACGAGAGCCAGATATCTGGAGATAAAAAGATCTTACGGACAGCTCAGTTTGAATGGCTTAAAATTGCATTATTATACGCAATTCCGTAACATTAGGTTTACTATTATCAAATAACGAGGAGTTTTAAAATTTTTAATTTCGTATCGCGAAAACGGGTGGCGCTTAGATTGATCGTAAAGATCGAGTGAATGTGAGGTCTTTAGAGCCGGTTAACTAGATGTAAGGACAGGAGGGAAAAGAAATAAATCACCGAGTCTCGTGTTCTCTTCATTCGCAACCACTCGACGAATTTTCTTCCGCTATTTTCCACTTCGAAGACCAATGAGAAACCAGATATTTGGAGATGAAAATATCTTACAGACAGCTGTGCTCGCCCGAGACGCATTGCCGAGATTGGATAACATGCGTGAATGTTAGAGAAACGATTCCAACGATAAGATAAAACCTAATCGTGAATTTTAAAATCCTAAATTCCGTATGGCGTGATCGGGAGCCGCTGCGATTGATCGTAAAAATTTCATTACTACATGGAACTGCGTACCGCTCACATCATTGTTACGAAATAACGACGAATTTTCCGAACGATTGTACGAATTACTGTGACAGTAAAGAACTCTTATCTCACTAGTGTGCTTACCTTTCATATACTATTTACACTCTTTGGAAGAGGTTGATTTCAAAATAAGCCGCGCGAACAGGAGTCCCGTTGTGATCGATCGTAAAAACCGATCGAGCCGACGAGAAATAAAATTTCCGTGATCGGAGCGCAACTATTATGCGGTGATCGATTTCAGGTGCGATATCGAGACTCGAGGACAAGCGAAAGCAACGACCTAGACCGTGAACTCGTATTTGCGGCGGTCGCTACGTGAGCGCACCGATCGAAAGGCCCCGACGATAACGCGCGATACGACGACAGGTGATTCGACTCGTGCCGACGCGTGACGTACCGCAAACGAGAGTTGGGCGAGGACGGAAATTGCACGACAGGAGGAGTAAGTAGCGAAGCTGATCGATCCAACGGAACCACGGTCTATGGAACTCTATCCGGGTGTAGAGACAACGATCGTTCATACCTGACAAAGTAAAAGACAAGTACAGAAAGAAAGTGATCTGTCCAAGCTTTTCGCAGAGACAGCGAACGAATTATTCGGAGAAGAGCGACAGGAGAGATTAAGAAACTAAAAGAAACATGCATAATCAATTACATAATAAGAAAACTGTGCTTGAGACCACTTACGAGGAGATAGAAACGAAAGAATAAAATCGCGCCTGGCTATCGTAACTGTACGAAGATAAAGAGAACGAAAAGGAAAATTTCACATTGAGCTTACATTTAGAGCCATCAATTACTACCGAGTTTTGTGTCACGCGCCACGTACTATTGATAACCCCTGAATGATCACCGACTCTTATCGTCCACTTCCTCGACAGATTAATTTTTGCTTCGAGATGAAAGCGTCATTGGATGCTTTCACCGCCAATTAATAATTCTTGAGAGGGGAAGGAATGAACTTAGAGCGCGTCTTTGGCGCGAAATTCAAATTGTCCGCGCGCTCTTTTGTCTCTCTCTCTCTTTCACCTTTCTATCGATAAGTTCACGTTATCAAAAGAATCGAAAAATGTCGCGAGCCTTCTAGGTGCAAGCAAAATGAGACACGAGCACGTCACATGTCGTCAGCGCATTCCACGCCGGCCCCGTGACGTTATGCGCACCGCCGCGAGCCACTCACAGCCCGCAATATGGGCCACGACTTTTACCTCGTAGATCCATTACCACCACGCACATACAGCTGAATACTAATTGGGCGGCGTCGGCTGATAGGCAGAATCGAATCGTACGATGTACTCTCGACCAGTGACTTTCGACCTCTCTGAAGCGTAGACGACGAAGAAGAGGAGAACGAGGCGGAAGAGAGGGAGGGAGAGAGAAGATTGGTCGGTCAAAGTTGTTTAATTTCGAGGCAACGATCAACGACACGGACAATGTCCGATTAACTGCATGATGTAATTTAAAAAGCAAACGTCTCGCCACTTTGCCAAAGTGCGACGAAGGTGAGAGAGGTGAGTAAGCAAAGGGCGTACGAGTGGGATAAGATCTTCCAGGAAGCAGATACTCTCGAAGTTTGGACTTTTCAAAGTGCGACGATCGAGACAAAATAAGGAAGTAAAGAGTGTAGTAGTAGGAGTAAGATTTTCCAGGAAGAGGATCCACGTCGAGTTACGTAGGCTTTGGATTTCCGTTGAAGCGTGCGCGTTTCGCCTTTTCTCTTTTCTCGTTGGTGCGCGTCGCATCCGCTACACGAAGAATTCACTGAAGCCACTAAAACACAAAGCGAGCTTTCTATAAACTTTTATTATTCCAGTTTCTCTCTCTCTCTCTCTCTCCATAATGATTCGCGTCGCCAAGGAGCCGACGACGATCAGGAAAGTACGCTTTTCGTCCATTCGTCCGTCGATTTTTGTCGACGAATCGGAGGAAAAGCCACGAGAATTCACGCGGAGCCCAAAATAATTGGGTCTTCTCACGAGGGAGAGGAGCGTGAGGAAAAAGAATAAGTCACTCCCTTCACGGTCGTGCCTAAAAATTGAATTCGCCTCAGCCCTCGCGGCCGTTTGAAACTGCACATCTTGCTGTCCCAAGTATAAATTACTACTGTGTACCATTAGCATTATTATTATCAAATAATATTTTCATATAAGTAAAATCCCATAAAACATTGACTGTAACAAAAAAATTATATCTCTTATAAACCATTGCTTCTTTAAGCGAACGACTCACTGTAAAACGGCCTCTCATTCGCCCGTTTTTTTTTCCTCTCTATAGAGAAAAGATTTCGCGCGCGTCGTCGCCTCTCACACTCTCTTTGAAATTGGCGATCGGCTCTCTCTGTGCGTGCCCACCTCCGGCGAACAATGACAATTACAATAAAAAGAAAACAGCTGTGCATGTCGAATGGAACAAGCGAAACGTCTCGTGGAAGAGTTCTCCCTTCGTTCGCGCAAGCTTTTCCATCTTCTTTTTGCTTCTTCTTCGTTCGAAGAAATCGAATTGTTGAATTTTATTAACGCTTGCGCGCACGAAAGGCCTGCCACGTGACTTCCGGCGGCAAAATACAAGCTACGAAGAGCCTTTCCTCGCGCTCGAGGTACTAAACGTCGGTGCTAACGAACGATACGGCAGTCAATGCCGTATGCGCGAATATTCTCCAGCTGCACATATTATTATATCACGGTTTCTCGACTCATCTTTCACCCGGTTTTATCGCACGTCATGGGTAACACGCACACACGCGCTCTCCTTCTCTCTCTCTCTCTCTCTCTCTCTCTCTCTCTCTCTTTCTAAATTTCCTCAAAAAGCATAATTATCAGACACACGTGCATTCTCCTTTCTCTCCTTCTCTGGTCCGATTCCGTTCCACATTCTCCACTGCTTTCTCTCGTACTTTCGATTAACAGTCGGCATTCGGCTATCTTATCTATTTTCGGCGTGGCAGAGGCAAGAGAATAAAAAAGAAAGAGAACGGGAGAAAAACAGAGAAAAAGAGAGAGAGAGAGAGTCACGAGTGTGAGCCAGGCGGTACTTAAGCTTTGCAAAAAAAAGCTCGTACGAACGTTGCTACCGCACGCTTAAGCGTCCAATCTTCGTTCGCCTCCGCGCGTCTAAGAGACGTGACGGTTAACGCGTAGAGGAGAGAAGAAAAACGTGCGGCGTATTAATTGCGAAAGAGCCGCCTCGAGGTTGCTTTAACCCAACGGATCGCGAATTTTCACCCGAGTGAGAAAGGGGCACAAGTGTCGCCGAACGAATCGCGGAACTCTTGCGAAAGGGTGGGGATGTAAGAACTCAAGGTCACGCGAAGGTCACGAATTCTACATGGCAAGATGATCTCGAGAGATGCGTCGAGACGAAGGGCAAGCTGAAGAAGAGTTTGCTGAAGCGGCTTCTTTTTCTTTTCTTCTTTTTTACAGAAATGAAAACGCGAATTTCGTAGAAAAAATATTTCGAGTGCACGAGAGCGCTATTCTCTCTCTTTGCTCACGATTCCAAGATTGTTCTGTGATCCGTGATCAGTGAGAAAGCAAGATGGAGGCGATCTTTGACTGCGATCTTTTAACGATCGTGGTCTCTTCAGCGGAGACGAGAGCCCGCGCGCAAGAGAATCGCCAAAAATTCTTTTGTCATCCTTGGTTATACCGGCCTGTCCCCATCGATTGGCGTTATCCGATCGATCGATTCGTGCACGGTGCCTCATGAGCGTAGCGCGTTGTTACTCAACGCCGTCGTAAACGAACGAGACTGGCACACCACACTGGTGCGATGCGCGCGCAAAAATTGTACAGGGCAATGAGCTAAATGTCATTATTCACTGGCACCTTGAAACACACACACGCACACGCATATTCACTCCCTCGAGAGAGAGAATGTGGTGCGGCCTGGAGGAGGTGAGAGGATCTCGTGTCCTTGGAAGATACCGGAAGAGCCGTACCCTTCTACGCCTGGTAAAAAAAGATCCTTCCGGTGTGGTCCTCGGAACGCGATTCGAGGAGGCCTTGAGAATACTTCTAGAGTGGCTGAGGAAGTTTGGACCTGAGGATTCTTCTTCCAGAGTGGCTGAGGTATCCAGAACCCAAAGATTCCTTACCATCATGCCTAAGAAATCCACGAACCTAAGATTCTTCTTTCTCCAGCGTGTCTAAAGAAGCGATGATCCGAAGATACCAGAATCCTCAGATTCTTCTTCCATGGTGCCTGAAGAATCTAGAAGCTAAAGATCCTTCTTTCGTCGTGCCTCGGAAAAACTTCTCTTCTCTCGTAGAATGGACGTCGACCAGCGGCGTGCGTAGAACCCTCCATCCTAACATTCTGCTCGCAAGACTATTCCCAATTCGCAAGCTTTGCTCTCCATCGACCCCTTTCCTACTCTCATCCCACGCACCTGGAGAGCAGGCCACGGCCAATCCCAGAAGGATTCCCAGGATATAGACCTCGTGGAGAAGGAACAAAACAATTACCCAGCTCTTCATCCTTCACCTCATCGTCATTGATCATGATTCTCTTCGTCAACGGTCCCCTTAGCTTCTCCGTCTCGCACCATCATCTTCATCTTCATCATCATCACCACCACCACCATCACCACCAAACCCCACCACAACCTCTTCCAGCGGTCCACGCTTCTCTCCTCTTCACCCAAAGCACCTGCTCGCACCTGGCGAAGCCCACGATGGAGAGAACCCGTTCACCACCCTAGAGATCGTACCTGCGAGCCGTGGGCTTGGATCAGCGCGCTCTAATTGGCCTTGAACTTGCCATTACTGTAATCAGCACCGATGTGCGCCACGGTGGTGCCGTTCGCGTAATGCTTGTTATTCGACTTCCTCGCGTTGCTCAGGTAGGCCTTGTGGAAAAAGCGCGCGAACAGAACGAAGTAGCTGAAGTACATCGCCAGGCTGAATCTGATGTTGACGCGTGAAATGTGGCACTCGTTGTTACCGTTCTCCAAGTACTGATTCGCCCAAATGTTTATCGCGCATCCTATCACCATCTGCGTGAGCTGTAGCCCCGTTATCACCATCGAGATACCCTTGGGCGGCGAGTAGCGCATCGCCTTTAGCGCGTAATAGGTGTACATTATCGAGTGGACGCAATAGTTCATCACTACGAACCACCTGGCCGAGGCTGTGTACTCCGTGTACGAGAACCACGAGTAGAGGAGCACGGTGATGTGGTGGTACCAGTGTAGGAAGATCAGTGGCTGTTTGCGGAGAACTATGAACACCGTGTCGCCCAGCTCCGGCAGCTTCGACAGAACGAACATCCACGTCCAGAAACCCGACACCCGATCCTGCTCGATGAAGCTGTAACAAAAGATTCGAGTACCGGAGAAGGTTCTGAATTACGATAGGTCCAGGGTTCATTTATTCGTGTCTGGTTTGCGGATGAAAGTAAAACTAGGGTGATGGAGTCGCGCGGTGTGAGGAATACGTTTAAGGTCTGATAGAATAGGCGTGCTTTTTAAAAACTGAAGGGTGTATTTGTGATCGGAAATGGCAAATTAGATCCGATTTGATTATTACTCGATACTCACATTTGTATTTAAAAAACTTGACGAATGGAAGCGAGTGTCGAGGAAGGAACTGTGAAAAGATGAAGAATAGAAATTCTGGTAGTCCCTGGTATGGAATTGGAGAAGGAAGAGAAAAGGATTTTGAATTTTGCAATTACGATTGTTCTCTTGTTATTACAATTCTGAGTTACGATAGATCTAGGGCTCATTTATTCCTGTCTGGCTTGCGGATGAAAGTAAAACTAGGGTGATGGAGTCGCGCGGCGTGAGGAATACGTTTAAGGTCTGATAAAACAGGCGTGCTTTTTAAAAACTGAAGGGTGTATTTGTGGTCGGAAATGGCAAATTAGATCCGATTTGATTATTACTCGATACTCACATTTGTATTTAAAAAACTTGACGAATGGAAGCGAGTGTCGAGGAAGGAACTGTGAAAAGATGAAGAATAGAAATTCTGGTAGTCCCTGGTATGGAATTGGAGAAGGAAGAGAAAAGGATTTTGAATTTTGCAATTACGATTGTTCTCTTGTTATTACAATTCTGAGTTACGATAGATCTAGGGCTCATTTATTCCTGTCTGGCTTGCGGATGAAAGTAAAACTAGGGTGATGGAGTCGCGCGGCGTGAGGAATACGTTTAAGGTCTGATAAAACAGGCGTGCTTTTTAAAAACTGAAGGGTGTATTTGTGGTCGGAAATGGCAAATTAGATCCGATTTGATTATTACTCGATACTCACATTTGTATTTAAAAAACTTGACGAATGGAAGCGAGTGTCGAGGAAGGAAGTGTGAAAAGATGAAGAATAGAAATTCTGGTAGTCTCTGGTATGGAATTGGAGAAGGAAGAGAAAAGGATTTTGAATTTTGCAATTACGATTGTTCTCTTGTTATTACAATTCTGAGTTACGATAGATCTAGGGCTCATTTATTCCTGTCCGGCTTGCGGATGAAAGTAAAACTAGGGTGATGGAGTCGCGCGATGTGAGGAATACGTTTAAGGTCTGATAGAATAGGCGTGCTTTTTAAAAACTGAAGGGTGTATTTGTGATCGGAAATGGCAAATTAGATCCGATTTGATTATTACTCGATACTGACATTTGTTTTTAAAAAACTTGACGAATGGAAGCGAGTGCCGAGGAAGGAACTGTGAAAAGATGAAGAATAGAAATTCTGGTAGTCCCTGGTATGGAATTGGAGAAGGAAGAGAAAAGGATTTTGAATTTTGCAATTACGATTGTTCTCTTGTTATTACAATTCTGAGTTACGATAGATCTAGGGCTCATTTATTCCTGTCTGGCTTGGGGATGAAAGTAAAACTAGGGTGATGGAGTCGCGCGGTGTGAGGAATACGTTTAAGGTCTGATAGAATAGGCGTGCTTTTTAAAAACTGAAGGGTGTATTTGTGATCGGAAATGGCAAATTAGATCCGATTTGATTATTACTCGATACTGACATTTGTATTTAAAAAACTTGACGAATGGAAGCGAGTGCCGAGGAAGGAACTGTGAAAAGATGAAGAATAGAAATTCTGGTAGTCCCTGGTATGGAATTGGAGAAGGAAGAGAAAAGGATTTTGAATTTTGCAATTACGATTGTTCTCTTGTTATTACAATTCTGAGTTACGATAGATCTAGGGCTCATTTATTCCTGTCTGGCTTGCGGATGAAAGTAAAACTAGGGTGATGGAGTCGCGCGATGTGAGGAATACGTTTAAGGTCTGATAGAATAGGCGTGCTTTTTAAAAACTGAAGGGTGTATTTGTGATCGGAAATGGCAAATTAGATCCGATTTGATTATTACTCGATACTGACATTTGTATTTAAAAAACTTGACGAATGGAAGCGAGTGTCGAGGAAGGAACTGTGAAAAGATGGAGAATAGAAATTGTGGTAGCCCTTGTCACGAAATTGAAGAAGGACGAGGAAAGGATTTTAAACTTTGCAATTACGGTTCTCCGTTATTACAATTCGAGGAAAAGCAGCGTGCATTTACTTTCGCCTCGTTCACGCTGATCGACAAAGGGCTTCGTCGAGAGAGAAAACAGATTCTTAAATTCAGCACGCGATCAATCATGCGCATTACGAGGCAGGACTCGTGAATAGCGAGACACAGTTAGACGGAAAGGCTCACGTGTGCAAGGATCATTCCACCAATTGATCAATCGTGGCCAACTCCGCGGCACGCTCGAGCAGAACGCAGTGTAAGCGTGTTTCGCGAATTTTACCTAACGCCGGTTATGAGCCTAATCGACTTTATTAACGGTTGATGCGCCTACGTGTCGTTAAGCCGACAAACACAGCACCACCTAGAGAATAGGCTACACCTTTACGCTCTCGAGCGCGTTCGTTACGCTAAAACGATTACGCGCACTCGATAATTGACATTCTCCAGTATTCCCAACAAACATTCGCGACATACGATCCGGCTTGCGAGCTTCAATCGCGTGTTTACGCGATCAAATGCAAAGGAAGAGAAAAAAAGACAAAAAGAAACATCTCGTCTTGACGGATTAATCCTGGAGTGCTCGTCGAATAAATCGATCCCCGGAATAAAAAAGTTATACAAATTCGCAATATGTAAACACACCGATCTCGCGTTTAATCTCTTGCTGCTCACTGGCTCGTCGACCTTTCGCAACCTCCTGCCCCTCGGTAATTAAGAAAATGACAATTCGATAATGAGTTCATCAATCGAGCCACGCGTATCGCGGAGCACGTTGCTCCGTGCTCGTGCTTATCCGTCGAAGATGTAAGAGAAATCGATTGAATCGCGCGATCGACGAGATTCAACAACGATCGCAGATAAGATCATGGTCGTAATCGATTCTCGTGATTAAGTAATCGTCCACTCGAGATCCTCGACGTTCTCACGAGCTCTCCAAATATTTCTGGAGCGAGTTGAATAGCAAGCGTGGCGCGCCACGCGAGCCCGATGTCTTGAATAAATTATGAAAAAAAACATGTGACCGTGCTCGACATCCAGGCATACGACCACGATACGCATGCCACGCCGCGCGTGCCCCTCATAAGCGGTAGACATAAATATATGTATACAAGTTTAGAGGGCGGACGATCGTTCGAAGACAATAACAATTCTCATTTCTTATTCTCCCGCGGAAGCAGGCTCGTTAACGAGCAATCAATATTGTGCGCGTGGGACCGAGAGAGGACCTCGCGTTTCTCCTATTCTAATTTCCTTCACGGCCGTCGAGCTCTCTCGAGAATCATCGAGCTCGCCAATTTGCAAATTCTACGAAAAAGTTTCTTCCTTTATTCATGCGTGTTTAGAGCGTCTCCTTCGTTGCTCGTTATCGGAGAATGTTAGATGATACATTGCGCAAGGAGTGTGTAATATTATCTGAACAGCTGAACTTTGGGACTGTGGTGGCGAATATTACGAGAGAGAGAGAGAGAGAGAGAGAGAGAGAGAGAGAGTGAGAAAGAAAAAAATGCGTAATGATGATTTGTGTGCGGGCTAGAATGTGAATACACTGAGAGAAAGAAATGGTTGGGTTTACTATAATCTTACTATATTTTATAGTCAGATTTGACGTTAAACATATTTTTATAGTTCACTTAACTATACAAAATATAGTAGAATGAACGATTTGTACAAATGGTTATATTATTAACTGTTACCTTTGTTCTTGTTACCATATGTATAGTAAAATGTGCTATGTGAATATAGTTAGTTCTATCACTATGTATGCAATATTCTGGTAATATTAACTATATAAAATAGTTACTTTTCTTACCATTATATATTTTCAACCGTACTATATTTTTAGTTGAAATAACCATAATTTTGGGTAAAAACATAATATAGTTGGTTATAATATGCCTGTGTCGTAATTATTACCGACATCATGGTAACATTTCCCATAAATATGATATTTTCAACTATAATTTTGTTACTATGCCATTATAGTTAGATGTATCATATACTTTTCTCTCAGTGTAAGAAAGTGTCCACGTGTGTATTTCACGAACATTTTTTGGATCATTCAAAGACACCGTCGCGAAAAATAAATCGTGAATTTGTGCACAATTTGTAGTGTAGCCTTGATTTCGTGTTCGGCTGCAGAAAACAAATTGCACGTGTGCACAATTTATTACGCCGCCAATTTTGACAGTGCAGTTTGGTACACCAGTTGCAAGTGGCGGAAAATTTAAAATGTGTACAAAAAAAATGTATAGTTTTAATAAACGAAATATTAGAGAGCCGCAGTAGCGATGACGAGGAGAATTTGATAAAATTACGTTACAAGAAGTAAAAGACCGAAGATTAGTAATTACTTAGATGTTATAAACGAATATTGAAATAATGAGGTCAGTAAATTTATATTACAAAAAATTGTTAACATATATTTGAGAAGTTTTAAGATCATCAGCCTTATGGGAAAATCTCTCTAACTTTGTTCAATATAATGTTGCCCCAATCTAGTGCAGCACTCGTACGGTTTAGGGCAATTAGGGTTCAGTGTAGTGTAAATCTGACTTGGTGAAGTATTCGTACGGTTTAGGGCGATATAGGTTCAGTGTAGTGTAAGCAAGACCTAGTGCAAAACTTGTGCTGTTTAGTGCAACACGAGTTCAGCGTCAGTGCAAACCGACCCAATTCGCTATTAGTCATAATGTGCTTCGGTTATCTTTACTATTGAAAGATAGAGGAGGAGGGGAGACTGAGTTCGAGGAGTTTATGGGTTCGTTGATAGAATCGAGGAACACTTTTTAGGCACGACCGTAAAGGGAGTGACTTATGCTATCGCCATCGCGAAAACCGTTCGTATGTGTGTGTGTATGTGTGTATGTGTGTGTGCATGTGTGTGTGTGTGTGTGTGTGTGTGTGTCCGTGTATATCCTCGATTTCGGAAAAACGGCTGAACCGATCGGGACGAAATTTGGCACAAAAATCAAGTACACTACTGTGAGTTGACAATAAGGTTTGTGAGCCGCCATCTTGCACCGGTACAAGATGGCGGGAAATTCAAATTTCGAATAAAATTTAATTTTGCCGGCATTTCGAAACTATTGAAGATGGGTATACATAAAGTTTCCTGGCACCAAATGGGTATATACTCCACGTGCATGCCAAATTTCATCCAAATCGGTTCAGCCGTTTGGCCGGAATACTGGATTAAAGATTTTTATTAAGCAAATTTAAGTCTTTAATCCAGTATTCCGGTAAAACGGCTGAACCGATCGGGACGAAATTTGGCACAAAAATCAAGTACAGTACTGTGAGTTGACAATAAGGTTTGTGAGCCGCGATCTTGAACCGGTACAAGATGGCGGGAAATTCAAATTTCGAATAAAATTTAATTTTGCCGGTATTTCGAAACGGTTGAAGATGGCAATACATAAAGTTTCCTGGCACCAAATGGGTATATACTCCACGTGCATGCCAAATTTCATCCAAATCCGTTCAGCCGTTTGGCCGGAATACTGGATTAAAGATTTTTTTAAGCAAATTTAAGTCTTTAATCCAGTATTCCGGTAAAACGGCTGAACGGATTCGGACGAAATTTGGCATGCACATGGAGTATATACTGATTTGGTGCCACGAAACATTGTGTATGGTCATCTTCAACCATTTCGAAATGGTGCCAATTTCAAGTCTTTAATCCACTATTTTATTTTATAATTATAGTTTGAAAATCCCGTAATTTCGAAACGGTTGAAGATGACCATGCATAAGTTTCGTGGTACCAAATGGGTATATTTTTGAACTACATGCCAAATTTTTTCTGAATCCGTGCAGGCGTTTCGGCGGAATACTGGATTAAAGATTTTAATTTTCGTAATTTCCGAATGGTTAAAGATAATCATGCATAAAGTATATACTTGATGTACATGTAAAAGTTTGGTTCGGATGCATTTAATTGTCAGGTTTCGATCACTTGCGCGCATTGCAGAAATGCTGCATTTCACGGGCGAGCGCGAAGCGCGAGCACCCGACGTTCTCAGGGGGTATGGCGCTTGAGCGAAGCGAAAGCGCAGAGGACTCTCTAGCATAGTTTAATATCTCAATACTTGAATTTTCAACAATTTCGAAACGGTTTGAAATTCGTGGGCGAGCGCGAAGCACGAGTGCCGCGGTCGTGCCTATTGCAGAAAAGCGAAGCTTTTCTGCACCCGGTAAAGCGAGCGCGAAGCGCGAGCAAAGGCGATCTGGGGGGTTGGCGCTTGAGCGAAGCGAAAGCGCAGGGGGTTTACCCCCTAGTTAAATTGTCGATTCGAGGCACACTTTTCTGAACAGACGAATCGCGAAACACGATCGATCAGCTGTTGGAGTTTCCCGCCCTGCTACACGACTGTGATTCATTCATGATTCGAGACCGCATAGCGTGGGCGCTGCTTTCCGCCCCCTTGCGTTCCATTCCACAAGGATGATTCGAGCATGTGTCCAAAAGAACTTAACTCATTACCGAGTATATCACTTCCCAATTAAAGGCTTATTCCTTATTCAACGATATATGCACTGTTTATATCAAAAGTCAATTTAAAAAAAAAAGATTAATTATTTGTAGATGAAAAGTTTTATACTACATTAATCGCAAATTATGTGATGTCTCATTAAAAAAACAAAAAAAAAACAAAATGGACTTACAAAATAAATTGTCCGAATCCTGCATCGAAGTAAAAGGCAATCTCAATCATTTATGCTCCGTAATGAAAAACAAGCTCGATAATTCATGCTTCGGAATAATGAATTAGGTAACGCGCATAGTTAGTTTATAAAAATTGATAAGGCACTTCTGTGACTGTGCACGATACTTTGTGCCTTTATCGACGCGATTTAGTGTCAACGTTAGGTCACATTGTGCATTATTAATCGCGTTCGAGTATCCTCTGCCGCATTAAAAATATTCATTCACACGATAGCCGTTGAATTAATGCCACTGGTCTTCGAAAAAAAGTGGATTTTGTTTGATTTTTTCCACGGCAATGATAGTGCACGCACGCTCATGGCAACCGAGAAACTACTACATTTTGTACACCTAGAAAATCCGCGCTTTTTCACTTTTTCGTTATCTTAGAAAGACGAGTCCATTACCTTACCGCGTTACTCAACATTGAAATATTTGCAAAGTAGTATCAATCTCAAGTTAATAATTCCATGGAAATGATAAGTTTCACGTTTCCTTCGGCCTATCTACGTTACTCTTTAGTTGTCAATTAACACTTTGACTGTTACGATGGACATATGTGAGCGACCACGGTTTCTCCTGTCGCGACACCAGTGGCCAACGATGACCTCCAGAAAAATCATTAAAAAAATGATTATACCGAACGCAATTTACAGCACTTTAAAAAAGGTCATATATTGACAACAAAAAACAAACCTACAAAAAATGAAAAGTGTAGCACCACGGGCCATCCAATGGAAAATCAGCGAGGAAGTCAAAGTGTTAAAAGTTTACAACGATACGAAAAAAAAAGGAGAGAAAGAAATTTCAAAAAGAAAAACAACTCTGCCTAAACCTAAAATTCTCCGTCGTCGAAGAGAAAGAACGCGATTCGCGAAAGGACACTGTCGAATCTGTTGAATACGAGAATTGAATGTAATCCTCGCTGAACCATAACCGCAGGTCGTAATGATAATGCTTATGTAACGTGGATTATAACAGTTTTCATTTCATCGCTCGTTCCTCGATAAGGCCAACAAACGTCGGGGAAAATCGAAGTTTGCGGGCTCGACGAGATACACCTGCTTCACGATCTTATGGTGAATTTTGCGCAAATCGATTACGAAACTGAAACGACGCGTAAACCATGCGATCATATTTTCTCTCGTAGTTTTGCGAATCGGTAAAAATTCAGACTACCGAACGACGGTTGCGCGGGTAAAGAACCGTTTCGTAAGATGGACACGTTACTCGGAGAAGTGGACAATTTTTATATTACACAAGTTGTTGTTATCACGTTACGCTGCAACTTATTCCGTAATAATGCACAAATTGATGTAGTTTGTTAATGGAATTCTGCTCGACAATGCGCGATTCTCCACGACCTTCCTCAATTCCGAAGGAAAAATGCAAGGAATGCGTCAGTAATGCATATGCCGAAGATGCCTTATCATTGCTTTATCGACGTAACAGGGGCAACTTTTAAAGCGACGTTCGCAACGACAAATTAACGGGCGATTTTAGTCGTAAATCACTGATAAATAGCATTTGGGTCGAATTAGCCAATGCTCTGCTGATCGTTCAACGGTATTGTAAAAAATGAAAGAGGATTGGTGAAGAGAAAGGAAGAGAAACGAAGATTAAACGAAGATTAAACGAAGCCTGAAAAATATTCTCTTAGACTGCAATGCACCTCTGCAAGGTATTTTCTGTGGAAAGTTTCTTGTTGTCTAAAGGAAAAGAAAAAAAATGGCTAACGCTCACTTAGGTACAGGTATACAGGTAGAAAATATTTTCTCAGACTACAATGCTCAAAATGAATTTTTCCAACGGCAAAGCGCGCCATTGAATTATGGTTGAAATCAATATTCAGCTATATTTCACGAAAAGGAATTCTCTGTAGAAAATTCGTTATTAAAAAAAAAATTTACTAATGCTCACCTTGGTATGCAGACACTATGGTACAATCCGTAATTTCTGAGCACGTGGATGAGCTCAGGGGCGGTGCGAGTGAAACCGATAATCGAGAAGGCTGCTAGAAGCGTATTCCACAAGCTCAACACCCCCCGCAGCTCGAACTTTGGCCTGGTGGCCATATAATGTTGACCACCAAAAATCAGTATCATGTAAATGCCGCAGTAATAGAAGCCATTAGTCCAGTTCTTCGTCATCCAGACCCTCGTATCCTGGTGGATGAATTCCTCCTCGAAATTGAACACGTACGAGTAATTTGGCAACGTCACCTCCATGTAGTCCATCTTGTTCATCTTGGTTGATTACGTAGCACTCTTCGTCCCACGGTGTGAATTTAAACGGAGGCGTGAACGCGTGCCGAGAAACCACGTGGACGACGGGCCTAAGGAGCAAATATTCCGGTTACGCGCATTTCTATTTTACGTGCAATTTATTTCGACTCGCGCCGTATTCGTTGAGAATTCAATAATAGACATAGCCGCGCGGGCACAAAAGGAAAGGATAAAGGCAAGGAGAGGAGGAAAAGGATAAAATTAGCCTGACCCGTAGAAATTGTTGATACGGAGACGTAGAGGAATTTTCGAATATTTAAATTACAAGAGGGACTTGTTTTTTTCAGAGCAATTCAAAAGCGTCGGGATATCTATTCCGAGCTTTACGAACAATTTCTAAAGATTTCGTTGTAAATTTAATTCTTTAAAGGCAACACTATCGGCGAAGAATTTACGAATCGCTGAAGAAACAAATGAAATCGACGTAGAATTGAATACTCGACAATCCTTCGATTCTCTCTTTATTACGCAAGAACAGACAACTAGCTATTTTCGCGGTGCTCGCCAAACTGACTCATGTCTGAGCGAAATACTCGAAAACCTTTAGCTTCACCGAGCATATTTATCTAGATACCTGTAAAGCATTATAAAGAACCATGCGACACGCACGTCTATTAATTCGTTCCATGTGATCGCTCACTACTCGTACTTTGCGAGCTCTCTACATGTTTTTTTCCAAGTTATTATGCAACGAACGCACGTCATACCAAAGCATCGTGCACGGTAGGAAAAAGGACGCTGCTCGAGAGCACACACCGAACAGTTTCCTCCTTGTGCGCAAGCATGGTGAGAAATGTAGGTTAGGATTAATCGAGGGCGCTACCCAGTCCTACAAATCTTCTCTATTCTCTCAACAATATGTATCCTGCAAACGCGTCTAGTGCATAATTCGCAACTAGACGTACTTCGCGATAAGATAGCTAGTGACTTTTAAAAACACAACATTTCCTTCGGACGTCGGCACCTTTTCGTGGAACGAGTTATCGCGGGATCACGCCACTCTCGTAGCCCCAATGGTGTCAGACGACGTTTTCAATGAGGAAGTTCTAAGCAATCTAAGATCACCAACGAACTCTGAACGCTTGGAAAAGAAGCGTGCGAAATTCCTTTTTAAAATTCCTAGCAAAAGGCACGAAAGCTCGTTGGACCAATAAGATCGAGGCTTTTAGCAATTCGTCCAATCGATGATATCGTAACGGTTATTAGCCTATCTCACGTGTGTCAGTACACTTTGGCAAAGATCGTTAAAACTCGACTGTCCTTTCCGTCCCATAGAATTCGCAAGAAACCGCGAACGTCGATACGTCGAGTTAAGGTACCGACTCGGTGGAATTCTAACATCGTGGAAAATTATTAGCGGGATGGAAGTGACTGGAGAGTAGGAGCCGAAAATGACAGATGATCGCGGTGACGTTACCTTGGCAGAGTGTGACGAGTATAATTCAGCTTCGTTTCCGAACCTGCTGACTGAAGTGTAGACCTCAACTTCGACGAACGTTGTTCGCTCGGTACGTGGCTTCTTCCGTAAGGATCAACGTCCCTCGACGAACGACGAATTCACAAGAAATCCAATCCGAGAGTATCTCGCCGGTTAGGATTAGTAGTAGTGGAGGACACTCTCGTGACTCGGGCAGGGCTCGCTTATTCGAGCACGGCTCAGACTGTCGTTCGACCGGCACTTCCACGAACGTTCAATCATCCGCGGCAAACTGATATCCTGTTTTTGACCGGACGGTGCACACGTTTTGTGGGGAGGTCGAATCGATAAATAAATAAATGCAGAGAGCAAAGGAGACTCCCACGAAAATGCTGTGAAAGGGTGCGTGCGCGGTACCGGGAATTAGTGCACGGGATGCGAGGCTGCAAGCCGGTGTGAGGTGGAATTTTCTTCGCGACTCGTAATACGTTTCTTATATGTTAATCGGTGGGAGAATATTAACGGTATGTACAAGTTCACGTCACACCGCGTTTATGGCTCTTCAAGTTGCCATATTTTGCATGCACCGTGCGACGATCTGCGGGAGACTGACGCTTCTCACCTTTTATGTTTGTCGCTTAACCGGCGATGTCGCTGCTGCGGCGGCTGCCACGAGAGTGGGGGTGATCAACGGACGAGTGGCTCATGATTGGTCCGAAAGCTTCTCGACGAACTCTTTTGGCCAATCGAATTACCGCCAATCGTATGTCACTCCTGGCATTTGAAGGCATGTGATTGGAGGAAGCATGGAATCTATTGAACCACCGGCTCGGAAGCAGCTGTAAAATTGAGCATTATAAATCAATCAATCAGTAATTAATTAATAAAAATTTCTTCGATAATCTAAAGATTCTTACATTTGGATCTAGTTTTATCTGAGTTTAGATAAGTATGTGAAATGAAACTTATTCGAGGATTCAGTTTTGTGTTTCTAATAAGCGACGAATATGGTAAGTTCTTATTACGAGAATGTAGGGAATTTAAGATCGCTGGGAATAAATGATGCAACGGTTCGATGATAGATGGTGCTCGAGTCAGTGCCTTGAATTATCATCTGTCAGATGTCAGCTGCTAGAATATTGACATTTTCATACGCAACAAAGTATATTTGAAGTTTATAAATGCCTTAAAAGATTGTGAAACTTTACATAGCCACGTGTTAATTAAGCTTAGTGTTTAAACGGTTTAAACTACGTGCGGGGATATATTTCATGTATATATGTAACATTTATTCACAAATCGCACGGGAGTGGTGGCACGAGATACATTGTGGTAGAATTGTTTTCGTATCTCCCTATACGGGGATTACCCGGATTTTATTAGATTTTAAACAGTATGAATAGCAGGATGAGTTGTGTACACCACACGATACTGCAGAAACTGTACATTGATCTGCGTGATCAATTTTTATCACTCGCACAAAAACAAATAAATGAAAAGTACTTATTTGAACTGAAAGAAAGTTATGCACATTACATTAATTCAAGACGAAAATTGAGTCGTGTTAACGATATAGAATCGTTTATAAAGTTATTGGAAATACGTGACGTACTTAACACTTTTAAAATAGAACCCTTTGTTGACATTTCAAAACGATATATTAAAGATTCTTTGCTACTTAATACATTATTGGATTATGAGCATTCTCTTAAACGTGTACAGCAGCCAAGCCTTTATAATATGTATCTGAAAGACAATGGTGAGTATTTGTTTACAACCATGTCATCATCAAAAATCATAGAATTGAGCCTAGTAAAAAATTCAGAAGCAATCCTAGAATTGGGATATCACAGTATGGCTAACAAAATCCCAACGAACTCAATGTACGAATCTATTTTATCTGAAAAGACAGCATTACCATTCACCAATATTGCGTCACATTAAAATATAATATTGGTATTAAAAATTGCATGCTGATGTTATTTGTTATGTTAAGCTTTTGTTCTATCGTCATTGGATATTTATTAGATATTTTATATATACATATTGTATATATAATATTAACATTTAGTCAACTGAATGGGGAGATTTCCCCATTCGGTTGAGTAACAATAAATGTTAAAATCTTCGCTTGATATTAAATTACCAGCTCAAGCTGTACCTGCGGAAGAAACAGAAACCAATGATCGAGCACTAGATGCATTAATAGCAGAAAGCCTCATATTTCATCCTCCTCGCTCTACAGAAAATAGTGAATATCCAATACATATTCTACATACAGCATCATCCTCTGTACCTAATGCAAACCGTGATTTTGAGAAAGAGGCAGAGTTTCAACGAAAAGGTAATACTTCGAAGTATATTTTAATAAATCTATGTTCTTATCAATAATATAAATGTATAAACTTTTTCTTTAAGTACTGCTTTATGTGAGCGAACGTTTAGGTCATTCATGGCGAGACGTAGCAAGACATCTGAATGTCAGGGAATGTGAAATCGATGCAGTGCAGACAAAATATCCATACAAACTAAAGGAACAAAGCTACGAAGTAAAGTTTGACGAAACTTATTACTTTGACCTAAGTGCGTATAATAGACTAACAATTCTTTTTATAGGTATTGCAAAAGTGTATATCCGCACATCCACCTCACACTTGGAAGCTTTATTTAATAAGGGCTTTAGAAAAAGGACGACGGAGAGATCTCAAGGAAGATGTTGAGAACTTATTGTTGAGCAATGAACAATAGCAAATTTGTTTTGAGATGTAAATACTCAATTTATAGGAAACACATTTGCCTATTCTTTTAAATACGTAAATAGTACAGTGTATTTTATACGCAAAATTTATAAATGAATAATTTTGTAGGAATAATAAATAGCTTCTAAATATTATTCTTACATATTGTAATACATGCGTACATCAAAAATTTCCTCAGAAGAGAAAATCATATAGCCATGTGTGAAATATCAACTACCATGCTATCCTGGCTAATTGCTGCATTTTTACGTCGTTAACTGTTCTTCGTAAATTAAACTCATTAAGAAATATAAAGTGTGTGACTTTTAAATATGTATACATATTTATTTTCTGCAACCAAAGCAATGCACGTATACCTTCAAATTATAAATGCACTTATCATTACCGCAATGGAAACCAAGCAACGGCAACCTGAAGCAAACTTCTACAAATTAATTTTAATTCATTGTCATATATTAAACAGTTTATATTAAGATGATACTCTGTTACTTCATTCAGTAGTCATTTATTCAAGGAATAGACCTATGATAAGAATATATATGTATATACATATATACCTATTTTCCACGATTTAGTTATATATGTATATATTTCAGTATAAATTTCTTCCCGAGGCAAACAACCAAGACATTGCAACGACAGTGGCTCTTGCACAATTGTATTTATAACGTGTTTCCTTTAAATTTTTGATATTCGTTTTTAGAATGAACAATATAAAGATGATATTATAATGAGACAACACTTAAGCAGCATTTAAACAGTATATGTATTTTTTGTTTGGCTGCCAGCCTTGATCATTGTATCCTTATGTATTTGATATCCTATAGTCACCTTGGGTGTAATCCTCAACCTCTCTTTTAACTTGCGTCTGAAATTTCAAGCCTTATATTAGGTAAACAATAAAATATAAACAATACGTGCTAACAGTTTTCATACTAACCCAATTTCTATAACGCTGTCCGACCTACTTGCATTTGAGGTCCATACACCAAGTTTGTCACCTTTCGGTCTCACATTCACAACGGCTCCACATATATCATCTGAGTATTCGTTGAAAGCTTCGCCGATCATGCAAAGAAGGATTTCTAACCAAAAGTGATCTAAATCACTAGATCTTTGTTTTTTATCTAAGTTTATTAACCATCTTCCTCCGCACTTATTTGCGTCATCTTCCCACATAGGTCTGATGCCTTGTTTAAACAAGCTGTAGTCGCAGCCATGCCTTAAGTCCGAGGCTGCTTTTATATGATTGTATAAACTATTTGATAAAAAGTTATCATATTATTACACGATAAGAACACACGCTATACGTAAGAAAAGATTTTTGAATGCTACCTCCAAAAGTCTTCAGCTGTATCAAAACTGGTAATCTCCCTTTGACTATCCTCCCAACTTTTACTCCTGTCAGGTTCATAATACCACAATGTCCAAGTGTTTTGTAATGGATGTTTGATTAACACTTCGGGTGGAAATTCGTCAAAATTTATGACTTCTTGCTCCTTCCGTTCAATTTCCTGTAAGATAAAATACTTATATCAATTAAAATTATCCCGCAAAGATGAAATTTTGATAGGAATAGTTACGGATGAGCCACTAACAGATGCGCTGATTTCTCTTTAAGATGACACATATAACCTTAGATTAAACATTTAGAACTGTAAGTATTTCATATGTATCAACATTCACTTATGGAAACCAGTTTGCACATACACGTGGTTACACGACGAAAGAAAAATAAACGTCAGTTTTCTCGTACGAGCAAGTGAAATAATCGTGCAATTGCTTTATGAAAGTATTGAAATTATGCCCTTTTGAAGGTAAGTAGTCACTTTCCACTGCTCATAGAACCAATGTCGGTAGGAAAGAGGGGTAAGGGACGTGTAACGAAACAACCATGCGGGTACACGAAACCGGCCCGCTTTTTTTCAAAAACTTTAAAGAAAGATAATAATTGGAAATGGGATCCATAATCTTGACGATCTTTCTAACAGTGAAATAATTATTCAGAATATACCTCAATTTCTTCTGTATTACTTGTAGCCATGTCACACCAAAGTACACGCACAAGACGTTCGCTCAGTGAACTAACACCAGGGGCATCTGTCGGCAAAATTCTCACACCGAAAATTTTCTTTACTCGAGCAAAGAAATGTGAATCGCGTCGGCGCACCAGGGGTCGAGAGATATCGTAACAGGACCCGACAGGATATTTAAGTGGAAAAAGTGAAGAATATTGGATACGCAACGAGGTTTAACAAATCAATGGGAAAAGACTTTACCACTGAGAAAAACGAAACACGAAATATTTACGAGAAAAGTTAAATCTAAATATTGCTTCTTCTTTTTCCAGTCCTTATTTTTCCGTATCCCGCAAATTAATTGGATCTATTTTAGCATGGCAACTAATTTTTTAAAATAGTACATATTGGTTTATGTGCAATCCCGACACCGACAACTTTTGTTATGAAACTGCGATTGTTTCTTTTTTTCCATCCTGTTACACAATTGTTTTCACAGAATTTTCTTACCTTCAGTGAATCTAACGTGAATAACGCATTCTTTAAATTTTAATTATTATTCACAAATAAGGATGCGTATTTCATAAATATTCTTTAGTCGTTTAAGAAGGCGTAATCAGGAAAACGAATTACCGTGTATTCCTACATTCCTTTATACGCGTGTAACAGAGTTTTATCATGCGAGCAGAGCGTTAGTTTTCTAATAAAAGTAACGTTTTTAAAATTGTGTTAGTGCAGAGAAAAAATGTATGCGTGGAAAGTAGCACGTGCAAAAGAAATCAACAACCTGTCGCCATTGAATTCGATGGAATTATTGTTAAATATATGATCAGACAATTTGTGTGTTAAATTCATGCTCCGGTGAGAAATTAATATTACAATAAGCCAAAACGGTGCTTAGGATTTGTAGGACATAATCGATCTATTATAGGCCATAATGGTATAATGATAACACGAGAACTGTTTTTTGCTTTAGTTAATCACAATTGTAAAATCAAAATAAGGGTTGGCACCCCTGTGAATATCAATGCTTTTAAGCTCGTTACCTTCACCGCATTGCCCATATGATGTATTTACATTATAAATTGACGTATAGCGGTTGTTATTAAAAACGAGTTACGCCAACTGAATTGACAGCATGAAACGTTCGGTAAATATCTATCTTCACAGTTCATTCGACTTTACGTTAATGACTTCATAAAATGGCATTGTTTTTCCTTAGTAGAGATTGGTAGAGATGCCGTTTTAGGTTAGTTTATCGCAAATCATAGTGCGATATTGTTTTTACAATTTTGCTATAACCATATTGAAAATAAAGCGATTGCAGTAACACTTCGGTTTGATTGCAGTTATATCGAATAAACGTAACTTATTTTAATCGTCGTTTCGTTCATTTTCTTTCATAATTTGTGTTTTTTTCTCCAGATGACTGACGAGAATGGCGAAGCAAAGCGTACCTTTGTAAAACAAGAATCTATTAACTTTGGTTACGATGCACCATACACCGGCTATACTACATCTTCTTCTCCTTCGACTGTCACACAACCTTTACCAGGACAGCCACCTTTACCGCCCATGCCTCCACCTCCTAGTGGAGTTCCACCTCCCCCACACGTATTTGGACCAGTGCCTTCACAAGTTACTCCGATTCAAACATGGACACATCCATCCGCACCGTGGCAATGGATAACACCACAAGCTTCTCCTTTACCTCCTCCATCTCCACGTGATATAGCTACTAACACATTTCAAAGAGAGATGCCTCTAAGAGGTAATTATGTGCGACGCGAAAGGTTTACTCACAATAGAAACAATATGTATGTTCAAAGAAGTAACTTTCATCGTAAAAACAGAAGGTTGGCACGATTTGTACAGTCACAGGGTCAGTTTGAACAAGCAGCATACTTTGGGGCGGCCTTAACCGGTGGTCTTGGATTGGAATGGCAAAGAAACAATTATCCCGCATCGACCAATGAAACAATTATGAATCACATGCCTGTTCCTCTTCCCAATCATCCTATACCCCCTATACCACCAGGCATTGTAACCGGCAGACATGGCGACGAGGCAGGGGATCAAGATGTTAAAATCGTATTAGTAAGTTATTTCGGCATAATATTTATCCGTTTTAGAACGGCGTAATATACATTTACGCAATTTCAGGAAGAAGTTGTTGTCAAGAAAAATAAACAAAGGAAACCCATGTCCCAAAGTTATCCTAGTCGCCCGTGGAATCGAGAAGACGCTGAGAGAGCATTAAAAATTGAAAATGAATACAATAAAACTGTTAAAGCGCAGAGCTTGATAATCAAGTTCCCAGATCCAGATCTCAATAAGGATATCGTTCGCGAGTTTCATCCTGGAATACAGAATATACATTTTCAAAGTCCAAGCGGGCCGCGTTACTGCTTTATTCAAATGGCAGAATCTGTGGACATTGATGAAGCTATAAAGGAATTAGAAAAAATACCATTTGGTATTGGACATTTGAAGGTTGAAAGAAAATCATTGAGAGATGAGGATAATCCAATGCCCGAGGAAATTGATCCATATACTTTATACATAGGTAATTTGCCCGAGTCTGTAAATGTTAATGAGGTAAAGAGTAAATTTCCAACTGCAGCTAGAGTAGATGTCGGTTATGCACAGAAAATGAGGAATACACGGTACGTTAGTTATTAAAGAAATTATTTAAATGTACTTGATGTGCTTCGGCAATTGTACAGGACAGTCATATGTTATTTCAGGTATGCATTTATTAGATACAACAGTGTGGATGAATCTATCTCAGCATATAAACAGGCACATGATCTAATGTGGGATACACGAAGCATTATTGTTAGATTTAGAAGACAACGTGGTAATACTTGTCTTCCTGGAGAGCCTAAAAGTAATGTTAGGAAAGTTAAAGAAGAAAATAGTACTATTGCACAGGTGAAGAAGGAGCAGAAGAATAACTTGAATGAGAAGAGTATAACAAAGGCAGATACTAATGTAGAAAACCGCTTGCAAGATAATGCAAGCAAAACACAAAGTAAAGTGTCAAATCAGCAAGTTACCGCAAAAGTTCAACAACAAAGTACAAATGCTCAAGAATCTTCTTCATTACCAGCAGCAGTTAGGCCAGCGAAGACAGCACAGCAGCAGCAACAACAGCCATGGGTAAATAATGTACTTTTGTGTTATGTATTAAAAGATTTTCAAAAAATATTGCTAATGTAAATTTCTTTTCAGACCTTACAACTACCTCAAATACCTTCGGCGTCAGAAGCACCACCACCGTGTACATCGGAACAAGAACCGGAGCAAGAAACAATAATGCTTACAGAAATTAAAGAGGAACCAGTAGATTATGAAGAAATGGATATGCCGTGCAATATTCGATCGGATGATGATGTAGATGACGATGACGACGACGACGATGAGGATGAAGATCAAGATGATTCAGACGATGACGATGATGAAGATGATGAAGATGAAGAGGAAGACATGGATGATGGCGAAAGTTTTACATGTAATGAAAAGCAGCAGATTAAAGAAAATGAGCCATCGGATGTAAGTCTATTCGTTATACAGTTTGACTATATATACATCGCAAAAATATATAATTGTAATCAATTATTTGCTTATTCATTTCAGCATCTCGATCAAATGTTTAGTGACTTAGAAAACATGGCTGGTGATATCAGTTTTTAGTAATATCAATATTTACTATTAACAATTCATACTGTTCCAGTACTATTTAGTAACTGTGTTTCATGTGATATGTTTTGGTATGTAAAATGTAAATATCCATACCTATAAATTGTAACAAGGGAGACTGCATGTATTTAAGTATAATGTAATTGACTAAGAAGATTACGTTTAAGCAAATTTGTAAGTATAAGTTTTTACGGTATAAAAATCACTACTATGCTTAATTCCTAATGTGAAAAATTTAAACTGTGTAAGCCATTATGAGCACAATTAAAATTATTATTTTATATATTTTTTTTGTTAAAATCGAATTGGACATCACCTTATGATAAGTACCGATCCTTTGCAATTTAATTTAATTTTTAATTGAAATAATGTTAAACTTCACGCTTATTTTTAAACACAGTAACGTAATTTTAAGTTTTGCAAACACAATGCAATTTGAACTTTAGAAAATGTAATGTTCAATAATTAAAACGTTATATTTTCTATTTGATCAAATTTAATAGGCGTTCGCAATACACACGTTTATGAATTGAAATATAATGAATGTATTTTTAAGGTATCGAAATCCATTAAAGTTGAACAATTGATTTCCGGCGTCGGTAATGCCATCTATTTCCTTCAGATTTTCGCGGTAAGAAAGCGCGGGTAAGATCTAGTTCTATACAGTGTCAGCGGGCGCACACTTGAGATAAAGATTGAAGGTGTCTTGTTTACGATATTAATTCATTCCCTCAATTTCTGGTTTTAAACAACTCTTGGAAAAAGTATTCCATAAAGGTTGTGCGCCTAAATAGCTTAACATAATGTTTGAGGCACGCCTAATTCAAAGTGCTATATTGAAGAAAATATTGGATGCGATAAAGGATCTTCTGACCGAAGCTACCTTTGAATGTTCCGATTCGGGAATTCAAGTCCAAGCTATGGACAATGCTCATGTTTCTTTAGTTTCCTTAACTCTCAGAAGCGATGGATTCGACAAATATCGCTGCGACAGAAATCTATCTATGGGAATGAATATTGCATGGTAAGACAATAAGTCTATCTAATGATACAAAAAGGTTAGGTTGAAACAGTGAAGCTTTAACTAATACCAAGTGTATACTGTATTATCTATTATTATAAATTATAAATAATTTCCAGCATGTCTAAAATTCTACGATGTGCTGGCTCAGAAGACACTGTAACTCTGAGGGCACGGGATAATCCAGAATCACTAACTTTTGTTTTCGAGTCGCCAAACAAAGAAAAATTGGCAGAATATGAAATGAAACTTATTAACATGGACCAAGAGCATCTTGGCATACCTGTAATGTCATATTTTTATTTTATATTGGAATGTAAATTTGTTAACTATTTGTACGATTGTTTCTCAATTATGATCTTTACAGGAAACTTCGTATTCGTGTATTGTAAAAATGCCATGTCAAGAATTTTCTCGCATCTCTAGAGATTTGAGCCAATTTGGAGAATCAATGACTTTTGCATGTTCCAAGGAAGGGATCAAGTTTACTGCTGTTGGGGATTATGGCTCGGGTAGGTTCATTTTTAATACTTAAATTTACTAATATTTATGAAAATATACAATTCGTACTTACATCAGTTCTGTAACTCTTAACTTGCTTTCTCAACATTTTTCACTTCCAATCCTGAAAGTTCACTTTACTTCACTTGGATAGAATATACTGTATGAATGCATAGACATCAAGGTCACTATATACACATGTATCAAGGTCATATATGTATACATAATAGTTTGTTTTCATTATCGAAGGAAGGACATGTACTAGTAAAATGCTATATGCCTATATTAAATTGTATAAAGACATTTTTGAGAATACTTATATGACATGTGTATAGTTTATAGCATTTAATAATTTAATTTATAAAATCATTGTGTTGTGATTTTATATTTCAGCCAATATCAAGCTAGCTCAGACTGCTGATGCGGATAACGAAGAGGAAGCAGTTGTTGTGAATATGCAAGAGCCAGTGAAGTTAACATTTTCATGTCGTTATCTAAATTGTTTCACTAAAGCTGGACCTTTGTGCTCGCAAGTACAGCTGTCAATGTCCAATGACGTTCCACTAGTCTGTGAATATAAAATTGGAGATATCGGATACATTAGGTATTATCTTGCTCCTAAGATAGACGAAGATGAAGATAATTAAGATGTACATTGTTTCGTATTAACATTTTATAAACTATGATATTTTGGTAAATATTTTCAATTGGCAGAGTTTCTGTTAGTATTGTATTTATTTCATTAGAAAAAGTGAATTGTTTTTGACATTTTACTTGTTTTGAAGTGATAACAGTATACATACATTTTGATACTGAAGAAAATGGAATATCCTAATATTCAATATTGAGGTACAATTAAGGCAAAGTTAAAAATACTTTGAAGATAATATATTATTTAAATTTTACATTTAAAAGTTATTTGGCTCGTCACAGTATTAGCGCAACGTAGAATTGACACTAAAGTTCATAGTAGACTGACACAATCACGATTAACAAGGTAAAATGGTGTCATTCTTTTAAGATTTACATTGTTACTGTTTCATTCACTGTGACAGTATTTTGATAATGTCGCATTTTTAATGTGTAAGAAGAACTCAATATATGTCCAAAACATTTGATAAATTTTGAATTACACGTTACTCTTATGCCCTAGCCTAATTGAAATTTAAATTTTTACTTATAATAAGTACCTTATGCTTTACTCTGTGTATGAGCTACTTTAATATAAAAATACATAATTAGCTTACGAGCTGTGGGAATAAGAGGGCTACCATGGATGGAATAGCCTAGAAGTATACAATTAAATCTTACGTAATTTGGATCTCATATAGTTTACTAAGTAATATGTAATAATCATTAAATGTCGGTTTACACTAGGAATTATTTTACACGCAAGTATTCCCGCGAAGACATCTATAAGTGATTAAATCATTCGTCATTTGCTCATACTTGTTGAAATCAACATTCCACAGAAAATAAATATTTTTAGTACTATGTGGTATGCATAAAAACAAATTTAAAATTGCAACAAAATAAGATACTTTGGCAATATTAATCAGCCTCTTTGGTTCTAAAGCCCTGATATTGCTTCTTCGTTGTAAACAGAACAGTCTGAAATTTAATAATGAAAACAGCTATTTTTATATAAGACAGTTGAAAGTATAAGGAGAAAAATTAGACAGTATAATTATTTTGGTTTTAAGATAGAGAAAAATATTCTGTATCCATTATGTTCCTGTGGAAACTTATGATTAGAGAATTTTTACGATTTGTTCAATATTTTCAAAGAAGATATCATACAGATCTTTATAGTTTTCTCAACGATTGAGCCATTTATACGTGTTCAGTCTATAAATATGACATATGATGTATGAAAGATCTTGTGTGACATCTACTTTCCGATAGACCTTTAAACGAAACAAAGTACACGTTGTAAAAGTTCAACTTAAGCATTTTTGTTACCGTTACTCCCATACAAGCTGGGATGTACGAATTTGTCATGCAGTGTCCTTAAGTGCCTCAATAAGTTACTCTTTACGTTAAAGCCTTTTTTACAGTAGGAACAAAGAAAAGGCCTCTCTCCAGTATGCGTTCGTTGATGGATAACCATTGAGGCATGACTAGGAAATACTTTATGACAAATGTTGCATAATTTCTGGTGACTGTGAACCCTCTTTGGTTTAGGTGGCGCCGAGTTGTTCATCAAAGCCAATTGCTCCTCCGTGTGCTCCGTTTGTATATGACGCACCCACTCTTGCGGGGTCGGATACATGTTGCCGCACAAGTCGCATTTTAATGGTGGAAAATCTTTACTGTCGTCGTCGACATCACCCTGCAAAACGAACATTCGTACAACATGAGAATGTCTTTTACACTTTTCCAATTATGTACACGTTACCTTCCGCTTTTTTCTTCGATTTTCTGTCATGTCGGCGTGTGTGAATTCTATGTGCCTTACCCAATCGGATGGCCTATTAAAGGTTTGACTGCACATATCGCATGTCAATGGAGTGTATTCCTCTTCCTCCATATCGCCATCCTCGTCCGCGCTGTGCACTATTTCCTACAATGGGGGTATTTTTTTTTACGCACGTCGAATCGATGCAAAACTGGCCTGCACGTGGTCAACGGTCACTTACCGGTTTAATATCAATTTCGTGATCTATTGTAAGTGACTCCGACGGGTCGATTGTCTCTTCCCAATCGATTGGCTCATCTTTAACCAAAAGTTCCAAATTTAGCTCCGCCTGTGACAAAGAAACCCCCGTTAATACCCCTCGTTCTACTATTTAGACGCGTAACTTTCGAGTGGGCGCAGTCTTACATTTTCTCCAGCTTCGCTCCTAGATTTGTTGGACTCCACGTCGCTATTACCACTTTTTCTCTTCTTTCCGTTCGCCTCGAGGTTCTCTTTATTCTTATTTTGATCATTATTCTTATTCTCCTCCAGGACTTTCTTCGTTTCAGGTTCACACGGCTTATCCACCTCCACCTTCTCGGTGCTCTTCCTCTCGGCAGGCTTGGGCGTCTGGACCGTATTCTGTATCGGTACAGGCTGTTGCACATTCTCCACCACCTTCTCCTGAGTCGGTTGAATTAATTTGATTTTCTGTATTTGCCCGGTCAACGGCGGTTGCTCCTTTTTATCGCGCTCCACCTTCTGATTGTTCGACTGTATGTTCTCCTTCTTGCTACCGGTATTGGACCTCCACAATCCACGTACGCGTAATATATCTCCAGCCTTCAATACACCCTCCAACTGATCGTTTGTCACCGTGGCCTCACCGCTGTACATATATTGGATTAAGATCTTCAACGTCCGATATCCTATCTCCGTGGGCAACACCTGAAATCCACAATTACCATTCGAATTAGGCCAGAGTAAGTGTCGCGCCATTTAACCTCCAAGAAGAAAAGAAATTTCCAATGGACGGTCATACGAACCACGATTATCGGCGCATTGGTGTTAGCACCGAAGTGGCAGGTTTGAAAGATGTGGCTGAGATACGAGGAGCATGCAGCAAGGACAAATCGATGAGCAGCCACGTGCCGACCGCAGGACGTCGCTAATAAGACATCGGCAAACGATTCCGAGTGGAGCAGCGTCGCGACGGAGCTATGCAGATGTGCACCGTAGCTGTGCCATTTCAGCTGATAATTCTCCGAAGCTGCGATAGCCATTTTGCCTCTGCAACAGGAAAGATATCAGTACAGCTATCACCACGAAAAATCGTCTCTTCCTTCTCCCCTTCGACGGAGCCTGTTGCACATTCGGATTAGTCCATCTAATCTCGTAACGAGCAACACCTTCGAGTTTGCCAAACAACCGGAAACAATAATCTCCCTCGCGCCAAAGGACGCATCTCTCCGCGAGGAGCAGAATTAATCAAAGGAAAAGGGACAAGTAAATCGAACGAACGATCGATCACGTACCAAACATCAATGATCACGAGTATCCTTAAACAACGAAGCTCTCTCACACAACAGAGACTAAAGTATTCTCGCGCAATGGCGATGTCAATTGAGAAATATATCCAATCGATACATCGATGCCGAAGAAAGCGAAGGCTTCCTAGAAACTATAAAATCATGGCAACCCCCACAAATCCACCCTCGTACCCTTAATCGAGCTACGGGATCACTTTGTTTTCCTCGTCGTGTTTATAAAGGAGGCTGACACCGTCAGCCATTCCCAAATCAATTCACTATCATCGGTAGGTTGGGGGTGGGTTCGCGAATCGTGGCGAGAGGATGATGCACGAAGAGGTAATAATCGTGGAGGGTGAATCGCGATTTATCGAAGGAGCTCGAATTAATGCTCGTTACTTTCGAAGTGATCGAATTAAATCCGCTACCACTAAGAAACCCCGCACTTTCTTATCTGGTAACCGGATGGTGGAGGTGACGTATGCGGCCCGGAAGAACGAGCGAGGAGAGAACCCTTGGTGGAGCCTCCGCTGGATCCGGAACGACGTCTGAAAGAGTGTCCTCTCGCGCTACGTGTTCCCGCTCTCACTCTCCCGGATATCGTCGTTGTCCCGAGAGACGAGGGCGCGGGGAGAAGGAAGGAAGGAAGGAAGGAGGAGAAGGTGGAGGAGGAGGAGGAGGTAGGCCAGTAGAAGCGAGTCCTTTCACGTTATCACGGATATCACTGGTGTATTTCTGAAGACGCGCTCTTGGCCGTGAGGATAATCGTCAGAGTCGTGTCTGGGTTGTTGTCGTCGATGGACAGCCAACCGAAACCGCTACCACACCACACTGTGCAGTCTCTCTCTCTCTCTTTCTTTTTCTCTCCCTCATTCACTCACTCTCACTCTCTCTCTCTCTCTCTCTCTCGCTCAAAACGTAAATGTCTCCTTTACCTGAGGACTACACGATTCGTCTCTGGACACTGACTGGCGCAGCCCTATACTGCGATAGATCCCTCGCGGTACACGAGAACGAAATCGTACCGAGTTATTTAACCGAATAGCCCGACGTAGCAGAGGGGCCTACGACGACGAGCACGACGACGAAGACACCACCACCACCACCGTCGGAGGACGGTGTATCTCGCACGCGTCGTCGGTGTTTTGAAAGGCGCTACGCTTCGCGGACACGGGACACGGGGCACGGGGCAGATATGAGCATCGAACCGCCGCGTAGGGGCCTAAAAATCGATATTTCGGTCTTTGCTCCATCCTATCCGGCGGTGCAGCCGTGCTCGCTCTCGCCGGCTAGGTAGGGTGCCCCCCTGTCTTCATCATCGATTTTCTCGGCTACCAATCGCACGCATCCATTTATCGTATCGATCGCCCGAGCTGATTTCAGCGTTTGCGTCCGTCTGTCCATCCGCGACCCGCTCCACGATTCATTTCTCCCCCGTGCAGAGGCCGCCCTCCTCCACCTTCCTCCTACTCTCTTCCAACCTTCCAACCGCTTTCCACCTTCCGCCTATCGCCGCGCGTCGCTTCTACTTCTGCCCAATGCTCCCGCGCCCGCTTCGCTTCTCTTCTCTTCTCTCCCTCCCACACTTTCCTTCCATCCACTCTTCCATCCTTCCGTCCATGCCGTCATCTTCACCCGATCCGTACCCTCTCTTCCCTCGCCACCCATCCTCCGCGACCCACCCGCTCTCACGTTCTCTCTCGTCTCTCGCATCCCTCATTGCCCGTTTACTCGGCATTCGCTTTATCTAAGCCAGTCCCGTCACTCTCTCTTTCTTTCTTTCTCTTTCTCTCTCTCTCTCTCTCTCTCTCTCGCTCTCTCTTGCTCCTACTACCGTTCCGTCTGCTGATACTTCTCCCGCTACGACCCTTCGCGGGCTCGTCTTCGTGCCCATTGTGACCCGCCACGATCATCCACCCGCTCTTTCTCGCAACGAGATGTTCCACGCTCCTTTTTATCTTCGAGAAACGCGGATGCGAGGCATCCTTATTACCAACTTCGAGATGGATATGGTATTACGCGCCGGACCTCACCCGACGTTTCTTCCTTCTTTCCCTTTTTTTTTTCAGGGGGTTTTCGTTGCTCAGTTCTGGAAGAGTCGATTTTTTTTCGCTTCGATTCTTCCTTGATTTACTTCTTCTTTTTTTCTTTTTTTTTTTTCGAGGTTTTCTTTTCCGATTGGGTCGAGGATGCTTTAGAGATTGCGAGGTGCAAGGGGATGTTGTTGCGGTAATGGAATTTTTACAGATTTTTAGAGGGTTGCGTTTCGCGATGTGATTCATTGTTGCAGGTGATTTTGGTATTGATGCGTCGGGATATAGTTTAATGTAAAAGGATGATTTGTTTTTGCTCTTTCTTTCAAGATCACGGCTTTCCCGTTCCCGGTGAGAAACGAAGATGGCGTTCATAGTGGGTTTCTTCGATTTTCAAGATTTCGCCTGTGTGTATAAGTGTGTATGCCGATGTACTGCATTGCGTCGACGACCCATTTTGCAACGGGGGCGATAAGTTGCTCGCCCTCCCTCCCGTTAAATAATCAATTCTACAGTAGGAAGTAATCGAGGTACGAGTACCTTGGATATCGAAGCAACGCGATAAATGGACGGTGATTGTAGACCTTTTTCTTTGCGCAATCGTACCTTCTTCCAGCACTTACTCGCACTATTTTTCCCCGACGATTAGAGGCGATATTCCTCCGGTATTGGCGCGAACGCAGTTATCACGAAACCGTGCGCGCATTCTCTCCTACATCCCCTGCGTTGTGCCGAACACCTCGCGATACCGAAGAGTCAAAGTTATCGCGGAAGCAAAGTACGCGAGACTTCATTGGATCATCGATTCTACTGTGCAATTATCGATATTCAAATGGAGATCGTCGTTTCCCGGTAGATCACGTGACGATTAGGATCACGTGGCGCTTCGACATGCTCCAATAGAGAGCGCCAGTGAGCTCTCCAAGCAAACACGATGGGTAACAATCCACCCTCATAAATATACGCGTTATTGTCATCGTGCTGTGGGTGATTTATCGAAGAAATAAGATCACCTGGGCTAGTGTAATGTGCACGATACGATTGGACATTATCGGAGTAACCTGCGAGCCGTGCAACTGTGTGACAGCACGAGATTGACCTAATTTACAAATGGATTTTCTCTCGTGATCCCCTAGAGTATGAGCCTGCAGTGAGTGAGTGCTCTTGGAGTCGGTGGCCTCCGAGAGACAGTGACGATGCTCCATCGAAAGTGAGTTCACGGCTGTTTATAGAATACGAAGTAAACGACGCGCATAAACTTCGTCTCCGCGAGAGATGGCATGGATATTCGTGGGGTTCGTCTATATGTACATGGTGAATGAGAATATTAGGTTAAGTTGACAAGACGTCCAGATACTTTAGAGCAATTAACTAACCGAGAGTCTCGCTCGTTCTTTAATAAAGTAAGTTGACAATTGATTCGCCTCATTGGTAGGTTTATCAATAATCGCCACATATACTTGTCTATGATAATGTCATCGTAGCTTTCAATCTAGAGTGGAATCTGAAGTGTTTCTCTCAATGTTTTCTACGCGTTGCAGATACGCACAGATTCGATAATAGGACAAGATGAAATATGATGCGAAATTGGACATTCGAACGCCGAGAGAAAGTTGGATGGCCGAGATAAACGAGTTCTGTCAAAGTGACATCATTGTGCGCACGAACATTGTTATATAGGGAGCGTCATTGCTACGAAGAAAGATGCCTCACATAACGCGGAAGTGGGAGTTATTCCCAGGGCGAAATAAATTCTGTTGCGATGGGAGAGTAATGATGGCACCCCAGACTGGTGTTTTTTACGTTACCGTGTGTCTAATCGCAGGAACGAGCGGATTATTCTTCGCATTCGAGTAAGATCAAAATACACGACTACTCTTTAACAGTCTCCGTAGAATTGTCCTATCGTAATGAAAGTGTTATCTATTCTAATATGTTACTTACATTTTAGTTGCCCCTTTCTAGCAGTACATATAACACCTGCTATACCGGTAATAGGAGGATTGTTGTTTATATTTGTTATGTCCGCGTTGTTTCGCACTAGTTTTAGCGATCCTGGTGTTATTCCACGAGCTACACCAGATGAAGCTGCATATATTGAAAAACAAATAGGTAATTGTATAGTAATAATACAATGCATACGTAGAAGCTAAAGAAGTATGTATCAGGCTTTTTTAACTTTTTTTTATGTACCTTAATGTAGAGGTTCCTAACAATGGCAACTCTAAAACATACAGACCACCTCCTAGGACCAAGGAAGTACTGGTACGTGGTCAGCCGGTAAAGTTAAAATACTGCTTTACGTGCAAGATATTCAGACCACCGAGAGCTTCTCACTGCAGTTTATGTGATAATTGTGTCGGTAAGTGTATAAAGAACAGTATCACTGCCACTCACTTCTGGCATTCGCATGCATGCGAAGATTAAAGTTGGATATATTACATTTAAAAAGCAGATACACGTTAGACAGAGCATAATGTTGGTTCTGCACAACTGTAACGATTGCGTTTGATCTAAGGAGAGTAGCTGAGTAACATTATGGACATGTTGATCAAAAAGTTAATGACAAATATATAGAAACTCGGAGAATCCACTTGTATTGCTTTAGAAATAAATCTTAATATTGCTTAGTTGCTCCCATGGAATTTATTTAAATAAAGTTACAAATTTTAGTGCATACTAAGTTGTGTATCCACGTAATTTAGTAACTATTATATCATTAGAGACGCAAGAGACTTTAAAAAATATTCTGAAATATTATATTTTTTAGAACAATTCGATCATCACTGTCCATGGGTTGGAAATTGTGTGGGTAGAAGAAATTACAGATATTTTTATGCTTTTATAGTATCGTTGGCATTTCTCTGTGTCTTCATATTTGCATGTGCTCTCACACATCTAATTATGCGTGAGTACTATTTCTGTATGTATTAAATTTGTACATGCATCATAATTTCAGTTAAATACTTTTCTTATAGTCACAAGAGACGATAGACCATTTCTGGAAGCTGTAAGATTATCTCCTGGCAGTGTTGTCGTAGGTGCTGTGTGTTTTTTTTCTGTTTGGAGTATTTTGGGCCTTGCTGGTTTTCACACATATTTAACAACAAGCAATCAAACCACTAATGAAGATGTAAATACAATCAAAAATATTGTACCGATTGTATGCAATATTTGTTAACAGTATATTCCTAGAAAGTAACATTACAGATCAAAGGTTCGTTCACAAGTAAGCGAGGACAAGAAAGTTTTAATCCCTATAGCCAAGGAAATATTTGTGGGAATTGCTTCTACGTCTTATGTGGGCCAGCTCCTCCTAGTTTAATTGGTAACGTTTTTTACATAAGCATTTAACAGTTATAATATACTTACATTTAAAAACTATTTTAATCATTGCAGATAGGAGAGGAGTAGTTACACCTGAATATCGTGCTGAGCAAGAGAGAGTTAGTGATGATAATGTGATCACAAATAATAAAACATATGGGACAGTGAAAATTGTGCAGCCTCAGGTAAGAAAGTTTGACAGCACAATATTACTTCTTTTTATTTAAATACATTTCTATAACTTGCTTCTCTACAGCCAAATGGCGCACCTGTTCAAACAACCGCTACCACTGATGTAACTGGTTCTATGAATAATCTTGTCACCGGTCAACACTCCCCAAGAATAGAATCAGTTAACGGTGAGTTAACCCTTTTACGACACCCTACACGCTGTCCCGAGGATCTTCCCAAATATCCACATCAGTTTATTAATGACACGTATTTACCTCATTATTCGGTTCAGCATTGCTCTCAGGAGTCTGTGAAACATGTTAAATTTAACGAAATTGATAAAATTAACCCAGACTTTGAAAAATATCCGTGTAGATGCGAAGAAAGTTTACATAAATATCCTCATAGATGTAGGGAAGAATATCATAGATGTTCTGATAATAACATAATATACGATCAATGCGTAGGAGATCAAAAATATGCTATTGATCTTCAGAAATATCCTCAAAGATATTCTGAAGATCCTCTACGGTACAAAATAGATGACAAAAATGGATATACTGATTTACAAAAGTTTCCTCAATGTTATTCTGAAGACCCCTTACATATTTCTCAGTCACAGCATACTCTTAAATATAATAACTTACGCTGTAGCGATCATGGCTTGAAATATCCAATATCAAAAAATATTTTAGCAACTAGAATATTAGGCACAGGTGGTATACCAATTATTGGGCAAACTGCAATAGGACTCGTAGTCAATAGATTTGGCTCAGGACCACTGGGCAATAATTTATCTTATGCAGAAAATTCCTTATGTCCAAGTGATAGCACAGAAGAAGATCTTTTGAATCGAAGATTTATTATGAGCTCAATGAGTGATAATGATGATATTTAACATTCATTAGAAACACTGCATTTTTTAAATACTCTCTCTCATACAGCAAAGATACACTCATAATAGGTATGGCACTATTATTATCAGGTGCTTCAAAAATATTTCTATGTATAGTCAGTCAATTAGACGTAGTTGTGTAACTGAAATTTATCTTGCTGACATTTGGACCTTCTAAATTTCGGTCTTAATAAATTGTACATACATGATAATAGATGTATACTTAGTCTGCTCGCTGACTAAAACTTAAAGATTTTTGTCCGTAAGACAAGTTAAATTTTATTGTTGTAGAAAGAGATATATTTATTTTTATGAATGTCAGAAATCGTCCTTAAACATGTCAGGTGATTATTTTAAGAAATATTAATCGTAAAAATTTGGAAATGTCATTTCAAAAAAGTATAGTACCATGTTTCCATTTCACTGGCTCTATAAAATTAAAATTGTGATACTGGTATCATGTTATTCATTTATAGATTTGCATTTAAAGCGACATTTTAATGCAACTCTTTTTCCTTTGTACCATGTAATTTTTCAGAATTGTTAAGATGATAATACTCTGTGTAAATAGTACCACCTGTGCTTTTATTTATTACATAAGTACAATGGCTAGAGGAACACAAAATAATTTTCTGTTTTGTCAGAAAAGTGACAATACTTGAATACTATTAGATTTTTTTAAAATTTTCCTTATGTTTCAAATATTCATACATTTACCGATTATCATTATCATGAAATACATTTAAGTTCTGTAAAATTTAGCGAGATGATACTTAGCAACTGAATAAATTATACTTCTTTATTGTTTAAAATAACGTCCTGTTATCGAGGGCTCAGTGCATACCATTTGGTAAGTTCACTTTCTTACATTGAATCACCACTGAATGTATGTTTTAATCTATGGATGGATTGATACATATTAATGTCATTAATACTACACCACACATTTGATGCATTTCTTTTATATTTCTTATAAAACTAATGGACGTACACTTCTAATTTTAAGGTTTATGGTTTGTGACTAATTGATCAATCTTACTGACAGTCTTTATACGCATAATTAGAACACTGTATACAAACATATGCAAGAAGCACAGATACACGTTTTTATACGAAGTTTAAAGTCTTTTTTAATAACTTATATTTTCGAATACATGCTTGTTAGTATGCAATTATGAGGAATGAAATAATGCTTGACCTATAAGTGTATATACTTTGTGTTTCAATAAGTTTATAAAATTATTGTATGTAATGATAAGGTTGATGCTCTTAGAAACTTAATTTTTGTTTTCAAGTATTAACTGTGTAGTACGTGACATGTAAAGGTACCTTCTTTATAGAATATTGTTAAATGATATTTTTGAGTTTAGAAGATTAAATTTGATACAAAAAGGATTGATGCATTGTAAAAAATTTTACATGTTATCGTTAAATATTACAGATGGTGTATTATGTTAAAAGTAGTTTTAATATTTTAAAAGAAACGTAAACGAGTTTGCTGTTAATATTGAAATGTTTTCCGAAATAATCCATATCATTTATTTACTTTATACTATGAAAAAGAAGTTTGAAAATTGATTCATTTTATATTTGTTTTTAGGAAGTACCACAAATAGTGTGTGTCAACTTGTTACCAACGAAGTACCATTAGCATCACTTAACATGGCACCTATTGATATTGACGAAATAGCACCACTGCCTTCTCGTCAAAATGTCATAATTTCTTCGGCATTGGACACGTCTTCTATACCATCAGTAACAGTAACAACTCCTCTGTCTGCATCTAGACTTAGGTTATTGCAAGATACAACTATGATAGAGTCCGCCTTAGACTTAGACTCATTGGAAGATGCAAGCGTAGGTAGAGGAAGTCAGGCAGGCCTTATAAAAGCGGGCGCAGTGTAATATTTGATATAAATTTGTAATTAGTTAGTTTTGTAAATTTTGAATACTATTTAAGTTTTTTGATGAGTAACTGCATTTCTAGAACACCAATTTACATTGATATAATATAACGTAAAATCTATTTTGTAGTTATTACATACAAACTATATCAGGCATTGATTGCAGGCAGTAAATTGTATTTTTTTCCATTTTGCAAAGCAAACATTGTGAACATTCTTGTCAGAAGAGAAGGGATAATTCACGTCATATGCAGTTAATCACAATATATTGCATTATATTACAATACTCTTGGTACTATTTTAGAGATATCATAATTATACACAAAGGGTATATTACTTAACACTCTGCAGCTTTACTAAACCATTTTTTAAAATGTATTGTGAACACTGTTTGTTTTTTGTTTTGCTGCATTTTAACAGAATCACTTTAGCCACTACTCATTAGTGATAATGTACATACTCTTCTACTTAATGTGACTGAATAATATATTTGTGAAATAATTGCCACAATGGCGCGATTGACTGGCATTAAGGTCATTACTATTCTTAACTGTCCATCATGGATCTAAAGAATCCGTAGTTGTCATGCATACAATATTCTGCTTATTGTTAGTACTTGTTTGTATGCACTTACTATAAATCGTAACTGATGATAGAGAAGTAAAAGTTGCTGATTTGTTAGGAGTTATGACAGTACTGCATCATATATATGACAGGATATGATTTTTAATAGCCTTGAAAAAAAATAATTTTTTTGATTACATTTGCCATGTACAGTGTAAAGAAAACATTTTGTATAAGAAAAATTCCATAAGTCTAATTGTAAAGTAAAGATCATTTATGAACATGATGTAGTGATTATATTAAGCATTTTAAATATGAAATTATCACTGCCTGTTTATGATAACTTTTGTATTTACATTGCATCCTATTATTTAATTTGGCATAATCATCAAGTATAATATAAAATATGTAATGATAATTTTAAGGACTACATCATAACATTAAGCGTGGCCATTATAAAGACTATGAGAGTGCTATTTGTTTGTACATAAATATGTGTGTATGATACTTTATGTATATATCTTATAGATGTTACTACATAAGATAATTATAATATAATGCAAGTTAACAAGTATTGTAGTACCTAATATCATTACCCTTGAAAAATGTAAATGTTGCTTTATCTTTTATTTTTAATTAGGCTTTCTAGCTTTAGACCTGAAAAATTATGTCACCTTTTCAATTGATTGATGGTTTTATTAAATAAACTCTTACATCTTTAATCCTCTTTTATAGAAACATTTATGTAATCATTTAGTTGAGTAAAAATGATACAAGGTTTGTTTAAACATTACAATAACTAGAATATTGGTAAGAGTACTATTTAACAAGTACTTTCTTAGCATTGTTTCCTTATTTCACAAGTTTATGTTTTCAGTAATTTACAAAGAGATTTTACAATGTAAATGCATTTAGTTTATTTTCCCGTAATACAAGTGCGTTCTTATTTATTTTATCTGGTCAGTTACCTTAATAAAGTTGATGTATAAGCACAGCAGCTACAAGAACAATGAAAGCAAGACTTATGCCTATTATGTAAACTCTTGATTGATTTCTAGATATATCTTTGCCATTTTCAAGAGGCACAATATCCGCATCATTTTGGCAATAGAATTCTGTAGGATCTAGTAGGAAATTAATGAAAGTATTACGAATTTTTCAGGCAGGTCAAGCGTATGTAATATGCCAGGTAATAATAAATATTTACCAGCTCGCAGTTCTATATCCTTTTGAACACTATTTTCATGAACTTCTAAATCTAAAAGTTCTTGCAATGATATTAATGCTTCTTGGGAACCTTCACCGGGAAAGAGATAGTCTGATAACGTTACTCCACTATACGGTAGTGCTATTAGTACTCTACGTGGCGGTTCATGTAAAGTGATGTTCTCTGAAGCATGTTTAATATATTAAAATTATTTGTAAAATTATATTGTGAACTATCTAAAGCCTCCTACTCACCCTCAGGGGATCCATTTTCCTCCTCTATTAAACTATCGCAGTGCATTTCTAATCTACTTCCTAAAGATCTGATTATATCCTGCTTTATGGCTGTCACAGCTTGCTCAATATCTGCTTTCTCGTGCATAAATATCCTGCTGACTAACTGTCCAGCCAGTGAAAGTGATGCACTACACGATGTTACTTTTATTTCTGTATCCAATTTTTTTGGCTGCCGATAATTGAATATATCTCTAAATTTAAGCATTTATCGAATACTTAAAAATAAGTAAAGGAAAATATGCTTACACAAGGCAAATATAGATCAACATCAAACGTTTCGATATTAGATTCTTTATCATTGTGTTTTAAATTTTTTACCGATTTCTTCTTCTTGCTAATCATCTCCATTGTTATATCTGGAGATTTAGCTTCTCCTTCAATAATAACAATGGAAGAGTCAACCATATTGGATATATCTTTTAAAATATCCTATGAAATATGTGTTTGAATAACTTAAAATATAAATAAATACCTTATTTGTACAATAATATATAAATAAATGTCTTTGACTAACTTAAAGTATCGTGGTGCGGTATCTCTTTTACCTGTAATACTTTCTTCAATGTTACTGGATCTTTATCCGCAGCAATAGCGAACAATCTATCGAAATCTACAAATGCTTCGAGTTGGTACCATTTTATATTTTTTGTTTGAAATTTACAAACTGCTGCTTTCAACATTCCATCTTTCATGGGCTCCATTGATTTACCAATACATCTGTAATATTTTAAGAATAAATTTTCATTATAAAGTACTATTTTCAAAATCAACGTATATGATATAGTTGTACTTCTGCGTAGTACTACTGTAGTATAACACAAGGCTCTCCTCATTATTATTTCCATAGAGATATATATTACTAGCAAGATTTTTGTGAATTGCAATCAGAATTGATCTAAGCTTTTGAACATCGGAACTATCCGTTAAAATATCCTGAGGGCCAGTAATAAAAATACCTAGCACCCACATTCCACCAGGCAACATTCTTGTCACCTGTAAATATAATCAATTCAATCGTAACAAGCATTGTATGGAACTTGTCTTCTATTAAACGTATTAAATGTCTTTCTTTGGAATTATCATAGACATATTTTGATACAGTTTACGAGTAAAGAACAATAGCATACATGTTTTGCATGATCTGCGACCCAACTTTCTGGTATATCTTTCGCAAAATTCACATACTTTACGGAAGTATCATCGTGAAAATTAGCCGAAGGTCTTATCAATGGTTCCTCAACAACATTCCTTATGACAGGAGGAGGTGTTTTTGCTAAATGTAGGATATAGTCTTTTTGTCCAGTACTCTGAAAGTCAACGTAATTCAAATGTTATAAGAATCCGTACTGTAATAGTTTTTAACTTTTATATTGTAATAATATGTATGAACAATTTAGAATTTATTATAACTACATGTACAAGCAACGATTACTTAATGTCCTGTATTTAACTTTGAAAACTTTGTATAACAGAAATGAATCTATTGACACGATCATAGGCATTCGTCAATAATGAGATTTAAATGATTGTCACATATGTCATACAGTGATTTATAAATATCGCACCTGTCCCAATATCAAGCCAATATTATATCTATCGGGCTTTGCTACAGATTGTAGGTATGTAAGAAGATGATTTTCAATATACAACGTTCGTCCCATTTTATTTATTATTTTTTATGAAATGATTTCAGAATTAAGGTGTCACACAGTTGATTAGGTACAGGTGTACTGCACCGCTGCTAATTTATGCAGAATTAATGCGTAAACTAAAAGAAAATATTCCCGTGGTTATGTTCAACGCATGTTTTTTATTTATCCTACATGTTCTATCAACATTGTAAACAATTCGATAGTTATATTACAATTCTTATTATTAACAACGTATTTACGTATGTCACTGCATTATCAACAAAGAAGCGGTGCCGCGTATTCACGCGTATCATATACGATACGAACATAAACCAAATAAAGAATAGTCAACCGTACCACCTGCGTGTGCGTACCCTCAACAACTTTACCGATACAGTCCCGAATACTCCGAATTATAATTATGAGCAGATAAAAACACTGTCAACAAAACGGTTTTCTATTTTCTATTTTACATTTTCATTTTAAGTAAATTCAGTATGGGTTTTCCTACAATTGACCTTGGTTTACTTTGATAACACCTTGCATCAGATAAAGAAAACTATGAGATCATTGAGAGTAGCATGCGAATCTATACGTAAAGCATTATCCATGTACAATGAAAGTACTCCATTCAACTCCATTCAAGCTTTTTGATTGTAAACATACATGTCCAGTACTACTGTTCCCTTTTGACAAGGAAATTGTAAATATTCTTTCATGTCGAATAAACTGAAACAATTATTTTGCTCTCGCGTTAATTGTTGTAATACGTTGACATTTCTATAAACATTTGTTCCTTCAGATGATGGAACTGTGCATTATTAGTTCCTTCTATTGTAGAGCATATTCTTAAAGTATTTCTGATAAAGTAGAAATAAAGTATTAGGACTACTAACCTCTACTAACATTGCAGATAATACAACAATATCACGGATTTGATTATGGATTTTGACGATGACTTCTTTTTCGAGGAGGATAAGATGTTGGTTTTGTAGAGATTACAAGTGTACCATTAATATCTGTTATGCTTCTTTACAATTTTAATGTGCTTTATTTTTCTTATAACACGCATGTTTCCTTGCCGCGGCGCGGTGGGACAGTTTAATGGATAATTCAATCTTGCCTTTGGATACTGCACCACTTATAGATTTGAATGGATTCGGTCAGCATGAAAGTTCTTTTCCATTGACCACCGTGCCATCGGCTAACATTGAATTACACCAATTGGGCCTGATGGAAGATCGCATGTATGCACTGTATATATTTCAATCTAATTATTTATGTGAACTTTATTTATTATTTTTTATAATCAACTTTGACTTCTTGCATTTTCTTTCGTACTTTACAATCTGGAAATTAGACCAGATGTAGAGATGGTCTTACAAGAACAGACTGTACAGCAAGTACCCCGCAATCAGATGTAAGTTTCATTTTTGATGAATTTAGTTTTTACAATGGAGAAATTTAACATTTTCTAAGACCCGTAGATTTTTGTCACTTATATTCTGTATTTTTATAATGCGGTTCCTTAGAAGAAAATGTTTCAAAACGTATATAATTAAGAGCAAGTTTTAGACAGTGGTCGTTATATTTTGCTGATTAGCCTGGTCTAATAAACATATTTTGTTGGCTTTTAATAACAGTAAATGCATTTCTATTAAGAAAATATGTTCGATGACTGAGTGTGGCTTTCTTGTTGAATGTTTTAATCAATTCACATTGATACTAACTTGATTATGGTGATGGTTGTATTTCAAATATAATTTAATCCTCATACACAGCCTGCTTATAATGTATTTTTCAAGCAGTATTACATTTCTGTATTTTAATGTGCTTCGTGAGAACATTTCTGTAACAACTTTCAAAGGAACTATTTTAAGATTTAAAAATATGCATAAAATATCACCTGCATTAGTGGCCACAAAAATTTGATCTCGTTATTTTCTATGTTTGCGTAAGTAATATCTTATTTATTTTTTCGATTTTTCTCAAAAGAATTTTAGCAATCAGCTTTATAATTTGCGAATGTTATCGATTTAATAAAAAATAAGATATAACAAGGAAATTGTATTATTAATATAGGGGTATGACAATTACTTCTGGAAACGTTGTAATACAGAAAGATACCAGTAATCTCATTGGTATTAGCATTGGTGGTGGAGCGCCGCTCTGTCCATGTTTGTACATTGTGCAAGTTTTTGACAACACGCCAGCTGCGGCTGATGGTACCCTTCAGTCAGGCGATGAACTTGTAGCAGTAAACGGAGCGTCTGTGAGGGGTAAAACTAAAGTGGAAGTTGTGAAAATGATACAAGCTTGCGATGCTCATGTCAGTATTAATTACAACAAACTACATGCTGATCCCAAACAAGGACGTACTCTTGATATTGCCCTGAAGAAGGTAGTAATATTTAAATAATTTTTATAAATACATTAGAATATTATTATGTGAGAATTTTTATTCTTTCTTCATAATTAAAGGTTAAACATAGACTAGTCGAAGGAATGGGAAGTGCAACAGCAGATGCGCTTGGATTATCACGCGCTATTTTGTGCAACGATGCACTGGTACAAAGATTGATGGCATTGCAACGTACTGAAAACTTGTATAGAGGATTAGTGTCCCACGCCAAAGCAACATTGCATGCTTTCTTTGATCTTACTCAGATATATAAAGGTATAACTTTTCTCTATTCTCGTGTATAGTTATATTTAAGAATTACGAATAAACGTGGGTCATAAATATAATTTTATTTTCACATTATAGTTTTTGGCGATGCTTTTGCTGCCATTGGGGTAAGGGAACCACAACCCCGTGCTAGTGAAGCTTTCAGACAATTCGGAGAACAGCACAGACAGATGGAAAAATTTGGAGTTACGATGTTAAAGGCCTTGAAACCGATATTGAGTGATTTGGGAACGTACCTTCATAAAGCCATTCCTGACACACGTTTAACTATCAGCAAATACGCAGATGCAAAATTTGAATATTTGTCATATTGTTTGAAAGTAAAAGAATTAGACGAGGAAGAGCAAAGCTATGCGGCATTACAAGAACCTCTTTATCGAGTAGAAACTGGTAATTACGAGTACCGTTTGGTATTGAGATGTCGACAGGAAGCTCGTGCTAAATTTGCTAAACTGAGATCGGATGTCCTAGTGAAACTTGAACTGTTAGACAATAAACACGTTCAAGATGTTGTATGGCAGTTGCAAAAATTTGCAACTGGTTTAGCAAAATATTACGCCAATACCAGAGATTTATTGTCAACAGTGACACTCTTTCCTGTTGAGGTCGATCTATCTCATTCTGCATTCCAATATAAATCTACGGGGCCACAATCACTACCAGACAGTGATGATATAGATGATTTTGAGTTGGAAGAAAAGCCAAGTGTAGTAGACGAAGATATCCTTGTTGACACAGAAAACCCTTTATTTACAGTTGATCCTGATAACATGTAGCAATACATTCCGGCTGATTGATACTACTGGTTTCTGACTTTGGCTTGCAAATAATGTGTATACATTAGGATTGAACAAAGATACGTATGATCTATGATAGTAAATGGAGTATTGTAATTATGAATTTATAAAAGAGACTTATGTATGACCGATGACAGTAAGTATACTATTGTAATTATGAATTTATAAAAAAGATTTTTTTGTTGTACACATTCCAAATAAAAATATTGCGTTATTACGATGTGTAGTTTGTTTACATTGAATACTTCGAACAATCTAATTGTACAATCAGAAATCCACAAATATACAGAGACTCGTGTATTTTACGGCAATGCAACAATAAAATAGAATCGACGAGTATTATTGCATCTATATGAAATTTAGTTTGTAAATAAAATTACTGTACATACTTAAAAGGTTTCCATTTTTAAGAAAGCACTTGAGGTCAAGCATTAAGAGCATTTGTTACAAAATAATTGATCGTTTTACTAGGTAGGTGGCTCCTTAAATACTGCTACTTAAGATAACCGAATTACTTTCATTTCGACAAAAAGAATTATCAAAAGCGTGACAATTTGCATAGCCGGTATGTCTGTCAACAGTTATGGACGCTGCCATCTTGGAATCAGTCGTTCTTTCCTCTTCAAATTCTCCTGGAAGAGAAACTTGTTAGCAGGATTATAGAATGATGCAGGAGGTTGATGAAGAGCTGGCTCGCTTCCCGCGCAAAACGGTGTAGCCAATCAGTGGACACTTCTACGTCACAGTCAGGAGAACAGAAGAAAAAACAAGTGGCTCGATTGATCTGATGGGGCAATGTAGTAGCCAATCAGGGAAGAACTTTGATATACCCATTAATACGGCAGGTGTACGATTATGTGATTGGCTAAAGGTTTAACTATATAGGCAGCTTATGATTGGCTGTGACCTCGAAACTCGACCGTAAGTCCACCTTCGAAGTCTACTTTGATTGGCTTGTTCGGACCTTTAGCGGCAGCCCACGAACCACTTACTTTTCCTCCTGTTCTACTGTTCGTAACGTGCGTTCTCTCATTGGCTACGATTTCCCGCGGAAACCAAATCCTTTCCACGTCTACCTCCTCTGTCATTTTGTGATCCTGTTAACAAGTTTCATTTTCAGGTAGAATTCAATACGAAAGAACAAGCGAAACTCAATATGGCGGCACCCTTCACAGGCAAGTACTTATTTATTTAATCGAATAGAACAAACAAATGCACATTATAATTATCTGTAATATATTTGGGAAGCATATCTTATTTGTTCTACTCTTGCGTGGTTAAACGATGATGAATGTTTAAATAATAATGCAATCCATGTAATAGTATTTTTTATTGGTTTGATTTTGGTGCCATTTCGCACAATAGACTGCCCGCTTTTCAATTACTTCTTCCATTATTATATTTCTCTGTTATTGTCTTGGAGAAATTTATATACAATTTTCGGGTGAAATAGCAATTGTCATCTTACGTATGTATAATATTGCAGTCAATATATGCAAGAGATACAAACTTTTCGTGGGTTTCTTTTACCAATTATAAAAGGGTTAAAAAATGTATCAAATAGGAAAGGTCGCCAATATACCTATATAATCGAGGGTGGCTAAAAAATTAATTTTTCTATTAATTCAAAAAGGATGCGTAAGATCAGTTTCGAATACTTCGGAATTTTTACTTTCATTTTTGTTATTCTATCGTTTTTCATTTCATATATGAGATTTTGACAAAAGTAATCGATGTTAGAATAATCGATTCGCAGGTATATCGATGGATCAAGAATCGATATTATTCTTAGCAACTGTTAGCAACCTTCTGGCCTTATCCGTATATTGATGTGCGAGAGCGGCATGTTTTTATTGAGTGTCGTTGGAACGGAGTTGTACATAACCGTTAAGATTTCCTTTCACTTAAATTTCATTTATTCTCCTTGGCAATTCTTCAAAGGCACAATATTCGATCCAATTAATGGTATATAATTAAATCACCTTAAAAGTTCCTCTGACATTTACTACTATGACTAGGTAAGAGCCCGGCATGTTTCAAGGTTATAATTGGAATCGTAATTTTGATTATTGGACATCACTAGCTTCTAGTTTTTCTGTATTAGAATGTTCTAACAAAATTATGTTCACTTCTTAAAATGGACGTATTTTGTTGTTTATTTAATTTTTATGTACACATTGTTAAATTTAGTAATGTGCCTGATGGAGTTATTCTTTTTATGTGTTACAGATCAAAGATAGAATTAGGCGATGTAACACCTCACAATATAAAACAACTTAAATTGCTTAATCAAGTTGTATTCCCAGTCTCTTACAATGAAAAGTTTTATAAAGACGTTTTAGAAGCCGGAGAATTAGCCAAACTAGCATATTACAATGACATAGTGGTACCGTGAGACTTGTTTTAATTACTCATAATTGTGTCTTAAACTCATTGCGATTTATTTTTATTTTACATTCATAAGATTTATTTCTGTTTTGGTGCTGTATAATCTTTTATAGATTTAACGATAGAAACAGATAAATTTATTGATTCTTCTCTAGGTCGGTGCAGTCTGTTGTCGCATAGATACTTCAGAAAATTCCAGACGTTTATATATAATGACATTAGGATGCTTGTATCCTTACAGACGATTAGGTATTGGTACAGTAATGGTTCAGCATGTGTTAAACTTTGTCAACAAGGATGGTAATTTTGATTCCATTTTTCTGTAAGTTTTGTTTGTTAATAAGAAAACTGCGTTGAAGCATTTGCATTGACATACTATAGATGCATGTGTTCAACCTTCAATTTTCTATTTTCAGCCATGTGCAAATAAGCAACGAAGGAGCTATTGACTTTTATAAAAAATTTGGTTTTGAAATTGTTGAAACAAAAGAGCATTACTATAAAAGGATAGAGCCAGCGGATGCTCATGTGTTACAAAAAACATTGCGACACCGATCAAATCAACCAAATCATCAAGCTGTCAATTACTAAATAGTTTTATACACTTAAATTCTCAAATTCTCTTGTTTTACAGGATTTGAATTGTTTTAGTAAAAAAATTACATTTATTTTAACATCTATGAAACAAAGCAATGCATGGTTTTGATGAAAGCTACACAAATGTCTTTCTGTACTCTTTTGAAATTTTCAAAGCAAATGTTAAAGAAAATGAAGACTTTACAAACAATAAAACAACGAGATCACGATTGAATCTCAGATGTTATAGCGAGACTCATATGTGCAAATCTCACAGTTCATTTTCTTATACATTGGATCCCATTTTTTATAACAGTAAAGGCTGTCCTAGTTCATGTATAAAGTTACGAATTGTGGTCATTATACAACCCCACCAAAATTAAGAATTCATTAATAAATATTATTACAGCATTATCTTCGGAATATTTTCTTGTATACTGATTTACTGCATAATCTTACCGTACATGAGTGTGTTATTTTTGTCAGGGAGGTTTTAAAGGTGATGTGTACACATACTATTATAATGGATGCCATTTAGTAGAAGAGAAATCTTTGGAAAAGGCATTTTTCGAAAGGACGATTTAATCGAAGGGTACATTTAACATATTACTTTAATAGAACCACATAAATTTTTGGACGTACCATACAGAATGACGACGTAGATTTTTAACAGAATTATAAAACTGCAATGCTCAATTATTTCCACTTGTATAACAAAATAAAATGTGACAATATGAGGACACCAAATGTGACATTGACAGATATTGATGGATACGACAGAGAGTGTACATTGCGAAGAATCATGTTTAATACAATATATAATGCAGAACTAATACTTAATATATGTGCCCACTGAAAAAGATTATCGACTTGTTTGTAAGATGAATTTCATAGATGGTAAGCAACTTGAGATGTACCTGTTCCTGCATTTACTAAGTATTCAAATTGTTTGTTGTAAGAAGCTGCATCTGTGTTAGATGTCGTTTTAAACATGTGCCATCTTAACAAGCATAAATAAGGGACATTTAATTACAATGCTAGTAATTCCTGTATTCTTCTAACGCACAATTCTGACCCCTCATTTGCTTCTTTACAGATCTAGAAGAGACTTTATATTAACACTGGAAGTGAATAATTAATGTATGCAATTACACATGATATTTCTTACCAAAGATAAGTTAAGAAAACCATGGGGAAGCCCAGGTAATATGTCAATTGTAACTGCATTTCCCAGTGACTTAAGCTTCCTTCCAAACATAATACTATCATCGAGGCAGGGATCTAGTTCTAACGTCTAAAAATAATAATCTGGATTTGTCAATATACTATGCGCCACTTTACAATATTGTATACCTACCAACATTTTTATGGGTGGCATTTGAGATAAAACATCATCTGATGCCAGGTAAGGACTTAACAATGGGTCTCTAGGTACACTAAATACAAATTCATCCGATGGACTCTTTCCTTCTTGAGTATCGAGTTCTCTAGTTTCCTTTGGACTACCACTAAAAGACCAACCGAAGAGAGACCAATTTTTGTCGCTACTCGCGGTATTACTGTCTTTACTATCAGCACCATTTGTGACAGGTACACTTGTACCCAGACTAGAATTTCTATACATTTCCACAAATTTCTTAATATATTCTTGGGACTTCATTTCATCCTTTGGATGATCTACACCTAACACGGAACACAAAGAATCTATTAATACAACTACGAATATTAATATGAATCTTTAAACGTAAAAGGTGAATCTCGTAAAGATGTATAATTTATTTTTTAACAAATTTTGCATACCATCGGCTTCAGCCAAGCTAAAAGAGTTCAAAGTGGAATCGGAAGGAAGGGATGCCAACTTATGTGCTCCATTTACTTCGTCTCCATTTGGACTCAAAGCTAATGCTATCAGATCACTTTCGCTGACTTCTGCAAATGATTCTGTATCCGATTTTGCATCTTCTTCATTATTGATTTCTTTATCCCTGTATATGTGATAAAGCAGTAGATGATATAACTTTGTATCTATAGGGATGATATATTCTTGTACTACGTAGTAAGACAGTAAGAACTGTAATACAGCCCTTTACTAACCATTAAAGCTTATCTTCTCTGGGATATGATTAAGGTTGTTACCTTGTATGGTGCTTATTATCTGTGGCTGCATATGCTTTTAAACATCGCATCATAAAGCCAAAAGGCAATAGGGGATCGGTTAAACAGAGTAATCGCGACGGCGATGGTATAAACTCTACTAGTACTGGTGTATAGGCCATGAATATTCCATCTGGCTTCCTTATGTTTAATTGCAAGCAACGTTGTGTGACTGCTAAATTTAAGTTAGCCCCTGCAGAGTCTCCTGTGCATGCAGAATGTATTGTTACCTTTAAACTTACAGTGTCGCGGAAAATTGTTATAGGTTCTAAAACATTTCTTACCAGCAAGAATTATTTTCTGTGCTGTGCTTCCTAGCAATGTACTGGCATGGTTTAAAGCCCATACATAAGCATATAATACTTCTTCGAGTGCACGTGGATAGGGAGCTTCGGGTGCTAAACTGTAATCAATACTTAGTATAGGTACACCAAGACTAATTGCCCACGTACGTAAATATGTTTCGTGCGAGCGTGAAGTTTGTGCTACGAAACCTCCTCCATGAGTGTGAATAATCAATGAATTGGAAGGACCGAGTAATTCGCCTCCTACCCCTCCTGAACCGACCTACAACAGTTTATTAAACAAATTTTGCTTAAAACGCATTGAGTATAACGGTTCATTGAATAAACCACTTGTTGCATCGTATATGTGCTTTACCATTCCTACACGCCGTTCGGCACTGAATAAGCGAACATGTATAGGTTTCTTCCCTACATGACTGCACGGAATTGGAATAGATATTTTTGGTCCATTAACAGTGAGAATGATCAATTCTTCAGGTGGAATAGAAATCAATTGATTTATAGCTAAAGAAGGCATAACCATGGATGGCAGGCTGCGTGCTATATCTGACAGAAATTAGAAACATTATTAGCTAATGAAGCAATGGTATATTATGATTTTTCGCTGATAAAATAATTGTATTGTAATATATATTATAGATGAGATTCACATCATACCAGTTTCATTAAGAAACCAAAAAGCTTGGCAGAAGGATATATCAGCTTTTTGAGATATATTAACTATTCGTCGAGCTCTAGCTTCGGGATCTAATATGTATTTCACAGAATTAGCACATCTTCCTAGGAATGTACCATTTGTATAATAGGCTTCGCTGAATGATGCCATACAAACTGAGATCGTTTTTAAGATACGTCTTAAACTATCGTGGAACTGAAATTCCAATTGTTCAGTTATAGAAACTTATTATTATAGCACAGCATCCTGTTATTTGAAATTTTACCTGAAATCCTAAACATCTTCCATAGAAACAGTATTGATTGATATTTTCAGCTTGATTCAGTAATTCTTGTGGACTATGCACATCCGAGGGAAAGAGTGACGGTCTCCCGTCGCTCATTTGCTCCGACCATGAATAAAGTGTTTTCAAATGTTGTAGACAGGTACTTAAGGACACGAGTAATTGGGAGCAGGCTTCAATTTCCCTATAAAGAAAGATAACGGATAATTGAGTACTATTAATACTACTAATATTTGCGATATACTTCTTATGATGAATTACCGCATGTAATATGTTTTACGAAACAACATCGACGTCTTTTGATTATAAATTTGACGACACACCGAACAAGAGTGCATAATGCACTTGTCAATTAATACTAAGAAGCTTCGGTATCCATTGCCTGGCGTTTTACTGTCGAAATCAAACTGCGGTGCAATTTGTGCTATTTCCTTGTAAAGCGGCTGCAACTGTTCTAAATGGTCTAATATCACCATGAGTGCAGCCCTGATTCTAACACAATTCTCATCTTGATATGACATAAAATAATCTGCATTGGCATGGCACAATTCACGTAAAGCACCCCACTGCAGAGGCTCAAAGTTCTCAAATGGTCTGTCAAAATCATCGTCGAACGACATCTGAATAATATTGTTCACGTCACGTTCGACGAAACTGATAATTTTAAATGTTGCAAGTGTACTTCTTCGAAAGTTTATCCTGCTCCGAACGTTTCTATCTAACGCAACACCAAGAAAAATCTGTAGACCATTGTCGTCCAGGGCCAACACAAAGCAATCTGACGATTGGAAATCTTTCTTTGCCGTATCATTTATGAATAGCTGTATTTGCGTAGCGCGTAAGTAAGCAATTTACTCTTTGTTGTCAATGACTCATTATAGATATTTTCGAAGAGGTTAAGCCAATCAACTGGACGTTGTCACTATCCGCTCACAAGGACAAGACTAGAGTGTTACACATTAAAATTGCCTCACACTACGTTGTCTCAAAGTTAGTAATCGTGTGTCAAAACAAATCATATATTCGCTCTTTGACAAGCGTTTCCTCGCCGCGCAGGTCGCCATTTTACATTCGAGATTCGATTGGATTCGATATGTGATAGATCAGCGATAAACGAGTGAATAGAACATTTTATTGTAGGTAATCAATGCACTTCCTTCAGTTGCATTGTTTCAACGTGCATACATTTTTTTTTTATGCAGTTATTGCGAAATTTGTTCGTTCTAGGAGTCACGTTGTAATTAAATGCAATTGTCCGCGAGAGACGAGATTAAGCAAATAATTAATTCAAATAAATACACCCGCCTCCTCCTTACTCCGTATTCTTATGATCGTTTGAATTTGCACAATGACTTTCAATAATACATAAACATTATAAATAAATGAGCATGCTCTACTAAATTCAATTTAAAGCATCGTTTATCTTTCCACTTATAAAAGACTATATTTTTTGTTGTTAATGCATATTGAGTTTGAATTGGATCACTCTTCGTACCATCGTAAAAAAAAAAATTGCTATTAATTTAGAGAAGTAGAGATTGAAGGAATTTAATCAATTACACTGCAAGATTAGAAATCGACCTTTAAATGATCAAAGAAACTGCAGGACAACACCCGTAAATAGCGATTTTTCACGGAGCTAAACTAATATCGTAATTAAATCCCAATTTCTCGATTATTTTATTTAACGTTGAATCAACTGGAATCGTACTTCGTTCTGTTAGCTATAATATCAACCCGCTGTATCGGCACACGTTATAGGCGTAGAAAGAAAGAAAAGCTTTTCAAAGCTGATCGCTCATTTCAAGGTATTTATTGATAAGTAAAATTACATCTATCCACAAACACAATACGCTCTTCGAAAGGACGAGAAAGGTGTAGTAATGCGTCAAAAAGTTTCAAAGTGGCAAGAAGAAATGTTTTGATAGGTGAGCGGGTGCAAGGAAATGGACATATTTATCTTTCGTTCTCTTACTAGACAGAGATTGAGAGATCCTCTTAGAAAGGAATAGCAATTTGTCATCACGGAGAATAATTGATATCACGATTAATAATGCTGGCCGTTCGATAATTTAATATAGTCTGTCGCGCACACGTGCCGGTCAATAGGATAGACTATGAACTCGACGGTGACAGACGACAGATTAACACAATGTAGAATTGCGCAATTGTATTCTCCGTGATTGTTACATATACATTACGTGGATGTGTTTCTCCGAAATGAAGATGGATGTTTCTAAAAGACGGATTCGTAATTTCGACATCGATTCGATTCCACGTCGGAGAGAAGAATTGTAGGAAAATTGAGCGCAAAGTTCATTCGCATTGGCCAAGTATAAGTCTCACTTCCATTCAAATTCGTTTTGGAAAACGGCACGACGGGTCTGGGCTTCCGGTAACTTTCGGAATGATTTGTTTCCGTGACTAAGGCCCGAGAAGTTTTGCATGGGCCATCACCGACTCTCTCTTCGAATACCGATACATTTAGGTTCAATGCATTAGTGAATCACGCAGGATGCTCGCAACGAGAGGAATTGCATTATCGGAAACATTAATTGTTTATAGTTACCTATATGGACGCATTGTCACGTTGTCGTATAATTGGCTTACATAAATATAATGACATCCGCAAAAAAGATAGTCCGCGGCCGTAAGAATGTCCGAACGTAAAGAAAATACAAATGAAGTCTACCCTCTTGTATCATTAATATTACCCTCTTTCAGCAATTTCTAATTTGGACTGCTGCATAAAGGACGTATATTTTCTTGTTTCTCTTCCTCTCACATTTCACATGGGTTTTAAGCTAAGTCAGTTACCTCGACATATACTTATTACTTCTTTACAAAAATCAATTCTTAAACTTATATACTGCCGCTCGATGGAGATTCACAGTTTTTTAAAGTATATTACACGAATCGAGGCGGGGGTCCAATTATTGATCTCGCCGTTGTTGGCCTTCAAGTTAACGCAAAGAAGGAGCTGCCTTCGTGATCGCAAAAGAAGAAAATTTTCCTTTACCTCGGACAAGTGAGACACGTGCATCATTTACATTGCTATTTATTTTTCGTAACAGATAGATATCGTAACAAAGTCTCTAGTTATATTCGACACCACCTACTGACGCGCGGTTTTACCATCGAACGAATTTCTCTCCTTTCGAGAAATGCTTCGAAAATAATTGGGACGCCGTTGGAAGAGAATAAGGATACTTCTAAATTGGGCTTAGATTCCTTCAAAATCTGTGAATCAACGTCGAGACAGATCTATATGCGATGTGTTAATATTTTAACGACTATACGCTATAAGTACATAATGTGTAATTATTTTAATATGTATACATGTATATGCATGTGTATATATATATATATATTTATTCATTTATTTATATATTTATATATCTATGATCCATTCATACCATTTTATCACACTCTCATGCGCGCACGCGCACACACACACACACATATATATATTTATATATATATCTATATATATAGATATTTATATTATTATCATTATCATTAACGCATTGATGCTATTTTGTTGTAATTTATAGTCACAATACACTCATGTGGTAATTGCTATTCTTAATATATCTAAAATAATATTTGTAACATTCAGCGATGTGTGTATGTGTGTTTGCGTGTATATTTTCTTGGCTCACTCTTCCACCGGAGTTGCGTGAGACATTTTACGTATTGCTAGATAAAAAGTCGACTACCTCGAGTGTGTGCTTAAAAATGTGGGCTTTTGCTTTCTCAATCGTCCAAATTCTTATAATTGGAATAGTTCTTATTTTTTTTTTTTGCCTCTTTAACCTAGAAATAAATTAATAGAATTAAAATGGACAACCACCGGGTTATATCGATTGTACGGAACATCATTGATACACCTCCAATGCCCTGGTATGTTAAAATAGACGTATCCAATATTCATTACAGCCATAAACGGCACAAAGCTGCGACGGCACACTTAAACTGACACGATGGCGCGGGTAATTCCGTTCTCTTTTCTTTCTTTTCGCATCTTCTTAATGGAAATAATAAACCCCACGCGACCCTGGCTAAAGTGTGGGCTATTATTGTTTGACCATATACAAATATATAAGCATTGAACGTATAATATATTATCTTCATTACCATCGTCATCATCATCATTCTCATCACCGTCATCATCGTCGTCGTCGTCGCGATCACGAAAATCCCGATCGTCATCATTGTCCACGTCGTGGTATTCGTTATCGTCATCGTCACCACGATCGTCCACAATCTTCATGCATTGCATTATCGTCATCGTCGTTATTATATAATTAACCATACTCTAAGATAATTATTGTTACGAACGATCCTTTCGCTAACGAAAATTAAACGAGGAGAAACGGATGCTTGCTTCAACAGCCACCACTTTTTTTTCGACCTTAGGTCGGAGGTATTAATGCCACTCAGAAATGAACGCTTATTAAACTGTCCCTCTTATTCAACAGGATCGACATGACTTATTCGATACGCTTGCACGTCGGGCAAGTCGAGTGCTCGGCTAAGTCGAACGAAACTATTGAACATTCTCCGTGCTGCAGTCTCGATGGCACCTCGGATAAACGGTGGATTCTCGTATGGAATGATAGAATATCTTGCTCTCGTTAACTTTAAATACTTTAACTAGTTAATTTCGTTCCCTTAAATATTAAAGTGTGTGTGTGTTCTTTCTTTCCGCTTTTTTGTTTTTGTTTTTTTTTCTTTTTGTTTATTTTCTCTCTTCTTTATAATCTAAACAGACGTTTAAGTACAGAGAGGTTACCGTAAAACCAGGCAGTGGAAATCGAACGGGGTAGGGGGTGATAAAGTAAAGCGGCATTAGAAGAGGACACGCAATGTGCATCACCGGACGTTCTGATATTTTCAAGAGTATCGTAGAGCACGCTCTCGCATCGCCGTGTACCTAATGCAGGACCTTGTGTCAAAGCCTCGAGCAGCACACTCCGTTCATAACTGATCAGCAAGAATCTGCTATAATCGCTACAAATGCTACGCTCTTGCTGATGCATTATGCATCGAGAAGTTCGGGTAATCGTCACTGCCCTTTTCAACGTCTCGAAAGATATCAGAACTGAAAAAGACAGTAAACGGCATGGCAATTCGTCCGCGAACGACGCGTAACCTTGAAATGCAGGTGAAGCTGGGATTTCTCGAAATTCTCGTAGATACAGTTCTCGCGAATTTCGAGAAATCACAGCTCAACGTTGTGTGCAGCGTGCTCCGTTAAACCCTCGATGCAAGTACCGTCGGACACTTCGCATCCGTGTACACGAGCCCCCATTACATTAGCCAGCACTCTGTCCTGTGTTATCCTCAACTTATTCAACGATCAAACGTAATTCAACATTTCACGAGGAACTTCCGGAGAGAGCGCGCAATACTTACTTCCATATGGCACGTAGTTTTCTCAGTAAGCACAGTGTCTCCTTTTAGCGATGATCGCTTTAGCTCAACGCCATTTCGAATTTCTCAACGTCATTTTTACATCTCGCCGCGACCCATTTATAGCTTTTGCTTATTGCATATTGTCATAGTAGCCCAGCATCGCTCGCCAAGCCTGTATATAATGCATAAGTGATATCATATGCCGCAGTAATGATATTATGGGCATCCTCCTACTACCGATTATACATTACAAAGTTTCAATATGCGTTCTCTCAATCCTCAGAAGTACCTCAGATGTATAATGTGCAACTACTCTCTCAACGAAACCTTGGAAAATCCCTTGTCGAAAGCAGAAATGGAGAATGTAAAAAGAAAGTATGCAGACTTTAAATTAAGACTCACTAAAGCGACCAGATTATTCCTTCACCTCGAAGTACTTGTACGTAGGATTTTCGTAGCCGTTGATCTGCATGTTTGCCACGTGCCGTTCTTCGGGTGTAGCTGCCTGATCCACTTCGATGAAGCCCTGTTGCAATATTTCGTACATTTCGATTATAACTTCCGACCTTTCGATTCCTATTCTGCAATTTTCAATGTCGATTTCCGACTGACCTGGCTGTGTGGGCTCCTCGCATTGCGTCGCTTGAAAACAGCAACGCCTACGACAGCTGCTGCCATAAGCGCGATCCCCGCGAATGCAAGCGTGAAATAAACCGATCGGCTCTGCCTATGATATACTTCTCGCCTTACGGAGAAACCCTGTGAAAGAAATAGATTAGCTTCGCGCGTCTCCCACCACTGTTATCCGATATATTGATTGGCGATTAAGGGGGTATCATACTCTGGAGGCTGGAAAATGGGGGTCTTTCCCAAGATTTTTTTGTGACGAAGTGGTAGGCCAATCAGATCCATGACATATACGATATTTAAGTACATGTTTAGGTGCATTTACTGTATTTTTTACATAAGGAAATATTGAGAAATATAGAAGTTATATGTAATCTTGCGGAAGCCGTTCGCGCGCGCGCTCAATTACGGTGTACATAGTGCCTCTTGTACGGCGTGCTTGAAAGCAAAAATGCAGAAAGAATATTAAACTAGAATGTATTCCCCAGAGGTTGACGGAGGAAAATGGTAAAAAAGTTAAAAATTGCGAAAGTTATAGCATTTCGAAAAAAAGGTTCATTTTTCACCGAAAAAAACCACGTTCTTTTTATTGTTATTAACACATGGTTCACCGGGGACGAAAAAACTCTCCGTCAACTTGAGCATTGTGCTGTTCTATTGATGTAAACAAAAAGGTAAGGCAGCCGGAATAAATGTACGTTCGGAATCGTGTACACCGTTTCCGTAAAAGTCGTTTCGAGATAAACGCGTTTAAAGTTCCGGTGACTGTTTTCTACGAGATACAGTGATCATTATTTCGTCTTATCATTATTCTACTATTCCTGCACCATGTTCTAGCAAAAAATGTTACTTCGCCTCCACAAATTGAACACTTCACATGGCTACTAATTGCAGAGAAGACTGCTGCAAAATTTATAATTTTATAACCGAACTTCGCGTCAACTTCGACATCGATCGTCCGATCTTGTAATTTTTTCGCTTCAACGAAACTTATATTTATAACTTCGTCAATTTTTGGAATTTGGCGATCAGCTAGGGCTTAAAGTACGCGGAAAGGATAGTATTTTAAAAATATGTAATAAAAAAAAAAATCGACTTTTAGAAATTTCCAGAGTATGATACCCCCTTAATTGAGATTGTGGATTTCGTACTGGCTCGGAATGCGAAACATCATGGGTCATGCTGTGAGCTGCTCTAACAACCCCCTCGTTATGCATCGCCGCGACCGCTGCCGGTTGCTCGGATTGTTGCGTTACGTCCTTGTTATCCACCACCAATTCACTCTCCTCGTGTTGCTCTTGCTCCGTGCGCAATTCGCCACGCTCAGCTTTTCGTTGCTCCTTACGCGCGCGCTCCAGTTGCTTCTGATGCTCCTTCTCTGTAGGAAGATCTACGATTATCTGATTATTCTTAATAGTCGATTGTATTGTGACGTTGGAGTGTAACAGTGGTGATGATCGTTCACGCACCTTGCTGTTTACTCGCCACATCCGCCTGATACTTGTCCAAGATCGCAGCCTCGGCCTCGCGCGTCATCGCCAACAGCAGTCCAGGAGTCTCGTCTTTACTCCTCAGCGCCAGCACGTAATCGTCCATGAGTCGGCCAATTTTCGCACTTAATTCGGGATATCTGTCCAAAGATCCGCAAATCACTCAAACGGATAACAGGGCGTTTTTCGGAGGGTTAATAATTTGGAAATGTTCGCTACCGTTCCAACATCTGCAGGCTCTGATTGGTGATTCTGTCGATCTCTGCTAGGTGTTCCAATGTTGCGGGCTTTTCTCTTTGGGCTTGCTCGAGACTGCTGTCCAACAAGTGTTTGTAGTGGGCGATCGTGTGGTGCCTGTCTTTGTGAAGTGCTCGAAGAAGCTTCTGCAAGCATTTCTGTATGCGATGCATCTAACGAGGGGTAAATATCATTCGGATTAATGATGATACTCTATGCTGTCTTATTGGTGAATGATCGTACGACTGACTGTATTCCATCGACTCACATTCGGCGGTGTTTCATTCAACGCTGCCGTATAACACGCCATAGCTTCTTCGTTTCGTTGCTTCACAGCCTCCTGTCAATCATCGTAGACGTTGCTCTTAGTACAAGGAGATTTTATAAACAGCCACGAAAAATGTCACATTGTACGTACTTGCACCCGTTGCTGGTGCATCGCGCTCAGCTGATGCTTCTCAGCCGCACCGCTCTCTTCTAACGCAGCAACGGTCTCTTGGAATCGTGCTGTCATCCAACGTTTGAAAGCATCCGCGGCAACTGGATCGTGAGCTCTGATGTCTTGATACCTTTCTTCGAGATCACTCCAGTCCTTCATCACCTAAAAGCGTTGTAGACAAAGATATCGACACAACTGTTTCGCGCAAAGATATCCTTCTGTGGGACACGTGCGGGTTCTCAAAGCCAGAACTATTGCCATGTGAAGTGCAAATGGTATCGATATCGATTTTGAGATTCGCTTACTTTAGTCACTTTCTCTTTGTGCACCTCCTCGAGTCGCATTTGCGCTTGTTTGTAGCTTTGGTGCTCGGATCTGGGGTCGAAGTGTGTTAAGTAGGGATCTGGTGTGCCCTGTGGCTGAGAAGGTTGCTGGGTACTGCTACTGGCCGGAAGTGGCATCGCCGTTGCTGTATCCTGCTTACCTTTCTCCGTTGTACCCATCGTAGTAGACGGACGACTGACAGTAATCAAAATTTCCATTGAACTTTCATTTCTTGCAGATTTCGACTATAGTTTACGACTACTAGCTATTTCTACCTGGTCGTGGTATCATAATCGTCCAAGTACTCCTCGTCACTTTCATCGTCGTCTGGTTGATCGCTCAGGACGTCATCAAGATCACCGTCGGAGTCATCATCCTCGTCGGCGTCCCCATCGAGATCGTCCTCGTCGTCAAGATCATCTTCGTCTTCCTCAAGATCGTCATCAGTATCTTTGGGAATGGGTAGATCTATTGGCTTCTTCGACTTGATAGTTTCTGTGAACAGCGAAGAGGATTATGATGTACGTAGGTAGTAGTTGTTGAATTTCTTCTCTTATACATTTGTTATTCGAAAGATAATTTGAATGCGATAAAAGTCAGTGATAATTAACGAGACAGTGTGCTACTGCGTCTTTGTAAATATATTATAGAGATGAATACGTTGTTTTCTGTTTGCGAGTTATTTGTTTAATGTTTTTTTATGTTTCCAGAGGCGTGCGGTGGATCACGGAGATCACATCTTCCTTTGTAGTCGATACTCGTCACGGAGGACTCCGAGAGAAAAAAGTTCTTACGTGTCAAAGCTTTATGCCCTTTCGCTTCACTATTTTTTCTCTCATCTCTGTCCCTGTCTTTCTTTCTCTCTCTTTCTCAGCTTGCCTCTCTCTCTCTCTCTCTCTCTCTCTCTCTCCCAGACGGAGAAAGCGCCTTTCCTCATTTGACTCCTGTTATAGTGGAGATATAGGGTTCGCGACTAACTAGGTTCTCGAGATGTCCCATTCTCCGCGAATAGACATTCTGATGAGCTGAGTTCTCGACTTGAGCAAAGCCAGACAAAAGCCCAGCACACCTCCTCCTTTCTCTTGGTTACGCGCACCGGCCCTGCCTTTTTATTTAGGTCACAGGTTAGACCCGTGCCAACTGTACGTGCCGGTGGTTTTGCCTCGGCGCCTGGAATATTTCGAAATTGTCACTCAATGAGCCCTTCTTCGTTCCTCGTCTCTGCGTCACCGGCGAGAAGAATACCACGTGGTCTAAGGCGCGGTATAATGCCAGTGTACTTGGTATATGCACACCGGGACCTGTATATTCATGTAGAATACATTAAACTACACTGTGCGTACCGTCGCTTAAAATTTGATAGAGTCGTTGGGATTCAAAATATTTTGTGCGAAGCGCAACGAGCTACTTCAAAATTTTATTGAAGGCATTTTAAGAAGTTTTTGTGTCACGTAATGCGACATGGTCTGTGTGGACAGACGCATGTGTTCGTAAAACAGTCGAGTCAAGATTACACTGAGAGAAAAAAATGGTTGGGTTTACTATAATCTCGCTATATTTTATAGTTAAATTTGGCGTCAAACATATTTTTATAGTTCACTTAACCATATAAAATATAGTAGAATGAACGATTTATACAAATGGTTATATTATTAACTATTACTTTTGTTCTTGTTACCATATGTATAGTAAAATGTTCTACGTGAATATAGTTAGTTCTATCGCTATGTATGAAATATTCTGGTAATATTGACTATATAAAATAGTTACTTTTCTCACCATTTTATATTTTCAACCATACTATATGTTTAGTTGAAATAACCATAATTTTTGGTAAAAACATAATATAGTTGCTTATACTATGTCTCTATCGTAATTATTACCGACATTATGGTAACATTTACCATAAATATGATATTTCCAACCATAATTTTGTTACTATGCCATTATAGTTAGATATATCATATACGTTTCTCTCAGTGTATGGTGTCGCACCTTGTAAAGCTATCGCAATGAGCTGATAGTAAGACCCGAGTATTCGATTAGTAGGAAAGTAACGTCGTCTTAAAAATTTCCAAATAATCGTGATGAGACGAAATACGGGGTCGAAGAGTTGGTGCGATGGAATATTTCATTGTCCATTGTTTTTAACATTACGAGGAAGGTAACGTTACCTTCAAAATTCCAAAGTAATCGTCTTAATTCTAAATTCGAGGTGGAAGAGTTTGCGCGCTGGAATATTTCATTGTCCGTCGTTTGTGAGTTAACAAGGAAAACAAGGTTGTATTAAAGATTCTGAAGTAATCGCGGTGAGGCTAAACTGGGAGTGGAAGAGTTCGTGCGGTGGAATATTCCATCATTTTCCATCATTTTCGATTTTACAAGTCAAACAAGGTTGTCGTGAAGATTCTCAAATAATCGTGATCAGTAGGTATAGGTAAATTCGAGGTGGAAGAGTCGGTACGATGGAATTTTTCATTATCCATTGTTCTTAACATTGCGAAGAAAATAATGTTATCTTAAAAATTCCAAAGTAATCGCGGTCAGTCTAAATTCGAGATGGAAGAGTCGGCACGCTGCAATATTTCATTGTGCATGATTTCTGATTTTACAAGGTAAGCAACGTTGTCTTAAAGATTCTCAAGTAATCGTGGTCAGTCTAAATTCGGGATGGAAGAGTTTACGTGACGGATTCTGTCATTGTTCATCGGTTTTGATATACTCTTTCTTTCAGTCTTCTACGACCATCACCGATACTCGATTGTTTCTCTTTACAAATGAAACAGAAAAATTATGCGTTCCGCGTCATTATCCGATCCGTACCGGTGGGTGTTCGCGTTAAAATGGTAAGCGTGGGGATATGCCAGCGCCATTGAAAGACATTGCGCCCGGCTGCGCAGTCGTCGGCGAACGTTATTGATTGCAAGAGTGAACAAGAGGGAAGTAGAGGAGGTAGTAGAGAAGGGTGGCGTAGTAGGCAGAGAAACAAGGAAGAGAAAAAAGGGAAAGAGCAGCCAAAGCAGCGACAGAGGTAGACGAGAGAGGGTGGAAAGTAATTTGAGGGTGGAGAAAAAATGTTGCGTCGTAAGGGCGTATTTTCTTTTTTTAGGTGCGATATGTAACTCGCTGCACCAATGTAATACCTGCGATACGAGCTTAGGAAAAATCTCGAAAAGATCAATCTGTCCTACCCTTTCCACTGACTTCTATTCTCTCTACGCCCACGTGGAACGACCACACGATGAATCTATTTAATAACAGTCCGGTAAAGTTGAATATTTTTAGAAATTTTGCACTTTAAAGACCCTCTCTACGTCGTCCGTTAATTAAAATCGTCGGTGGAAAACTATAAAAAGAACTTACACGGTAACGTAATAACTCGAAGTGTCCGTAGAATTTCGAAAAAGATGCATTTTAATGATCTTATCACCGATCACTGTCTACTCGCTATTTCTACTCGCCGTTTCCTTCGCATTCGTCAAGTAATCACGAGATATTTCATCGACAACGTGTCAGGAGCCTCGCGGTACAAAAGAAACGGAAAATGAAAATACGAGAAAGAAATAAAAAAAAAAAAAAAAAAAAACAACAGAAAAAAGGAGAACACTGCGGATGAAAATATAAATGATCACGTTGCCAGTCGGAGGATACTACCGCAGAGACGTGCTGGAGTAATTAAAGCGCGCGTGGTTCGTGTCAAGTATTCAGGCACCACCTGTCTCGGTCACACTCTTAATCCTTTTCACATTCGCGCTCGCACACTTCTGCCTACGTAAACCGCCTTGGTGAGAAAAGAAATAGAGAGTGAGAGAGACAGATAGAGATAGAGAGAGAGAGAGGAAAGAAACGAAACCTAGAACGTATAAAATGATGACATAAGGACATACGTACGTTACGTACCTTTCAGGTGTTTCGGGCAGCACACAAATTCTACACCGGAAAAGAGGGATATCCCGCAGGGCAGCAGCATCGCGAAACTTCTCAGGTTCATGTTACGCTCTCTGCATGTGTCCGCAGCAGTTGCATTCCATCTGAAGGCCAAGTATGATGAGAGATCCGATTGTCCCGTAGAATTCGTGGAGAATCTTTTTTTTTTCTCGTAGAAAAAGTCATCTCGCTTCTTACCTGTGCGATTCCCAACATTTGGTCTGATTGTGAAGATGATCGAAGAGGCATCCCTCCGGCACGAGGAGAGCGTCACTTTGGAATGGTCCTTCTGTAATTTTCGAAATTATCACGTGAGCTTGCCTTAGACGGTAAGAGGCAGCCGAATCGGTGGCTGCAAGATTTAGGTGCGTGTCTCTGGAGAGTGTATCAATTTCACCTTGACGCTAATTGGGACGGAAGTGAACGTCATAAAACATCCTTTCGATATTGGAGGCACGGTGCGATTTTACAAAACCTTCGCGCCGTTCTGTCCGCGCCACGGCACGAAATTGTCAAAGTCACGAAGCAGCGAAAGCTCGCCACTTGATCTTTTTTTGCGAGCTTTACTTGTATTAGGTTTTATTCTCTAACCGGTATGCTTGTGGTAGCGCATCGACGAACAGGAGAGTCTATAGAAAGAAGGAAGGAAGAGTTCGATAGTTCATTGTTCGTGAAATAATAAAGAAGAGTGGCAGAGAAAAAGGTCAAACAAACTTCCAACGAATAAAGCAATATTGTAAGCTTTTCGAATTTGACAGATAATTCTCAGAAATTTTCTGACCGTCCTCCATAGCGCGTTACCAATGACAAAGAAAATTCTTCTTAACCTTTGAAGGTAAGGACGACGTTTTAAATACCAGCGACTCTCGGCATCCTAATTAAAATACAGTTTCATGCGCTAATTGTTTTGTCGTCTATTTTAATCTTCCTTATTTGAATATGAGAAGCGGAAAACGAGAGAGAGAGAGAGAGAGATATGGAGAAACGAGAAGAAGGTCAAGCGGAGAATGCGGGGCGTGGATCTCAGACGAGGCTTGTCCTCGTAGTCACCGTGATGACAGGGACGATGACGCATCGGATATATGCGGATCGATACATGTGCGCGACTTGGCTGCATTATAAAGAGGTGGAAGAGGAATGGACCCAGGTGGAAACGTCGCGTGCACGTGGAAACGTCTCGAGCGAACGTTTCAAGATGCAAGACTACACACACGGTGTAAGAATTTGAAGAATTACAAATTGTACGAACCCGTGAATAAAATACAACCCAGAAATGCAAGGTAACTACCGGAGAATAGAATATTGATTATAACAAAGCACGAGTTTCCTGTCGTCTTAATAATAGAAGACACTTTCAAAGTGTCTCGTCTCTGCAAAATCCCGAATCACTCCACTCAAGTGGATCTGCGGAGTTTGCGGCCCAATGAACTTCAAATACTTACAAAGCATTTACTTCATTACGCGAGGATCGATGAGAGGGATTACCACGTGGAGGAAAGTTTTTTGGATACCTTCGACGGTGTCTTTCTTTGCCTCTGACTCGATGCGAAACTAATCCCAGGCAAAGGGAAGAGAACGAAAGCAAGGGGGGGGGGGGCGAGAACAAGAGAGGAAGAATGAAAGAAAGAGAGAGACAATGAAAGACGCTTACCCAGACATCTGTAAGGCTTGACCCATCGCGAGAGTTTGCACTTTGTTCTCCCTGGCTTGCACCATCCGCTGACTCGGACGTAGTGAGAGGACTCAACGATGTTCGTGATGTCCCTCTTGGGGTAGGCCTGGAAAATACATACTCCAACTACAAAGGAATGTAGATTCGTGATAGTGATTTTATTTCGAGAGATTCCTGGCGGCGCGGCCTCCGACATTCTTTCTCCTTTCAAATAGGTGCAGAAGGTTCGACGCCGTCAAGTTCTACACGCATCTCGAGATCTCGCAAGAACCTTAGAGTATTACCGAAAATGAGATTCTAGATCGTGTGTCGCAGATTGCATTGAATTTCCGGTTACGTAAGACCGATCTTTGCGTTAAGCTCTCAAACATTCGAGACAATCAGTCTACATCGTGTGTCTCAGATTGTATGGAGTTTCAGACTACGTGGGTCTGGTCCTCGCGTTAAGCTTTCAGACGTTGTAGAGAATCAACACGACCCTGTGAGTCCTTGGAATTGTACAAGCCGATGCACGTGGTAGGCGCGCACGACGCGGCAGCCGCTAGATCCGTTGTATTTATAAACAGTTCACGCTTCATTTATAATTTCCTTCCGATCGACGTGACGGGCGCAAGATTAAATATCACTCGTCGTTCGTAACGGTGCGTGGCACAGGAATTGCCACTTCCTGGTTCGCGTTTCTCGCAGAGAGACGAATCTCGTGTTCTCCTTACCTTCTTGCAATATTCGAGGATCTCGAGTTTGTCCGTCATGCAACTCTTCTTGTCGATCGAAGAGACCCACCGACCCTGGTCGCCCATGTGCTGCGCCAGGTAGACATCGCCCGCTTCACATAGGGTAGCGACCTTAGCGCGGAAAGAAAAGATAAATGGTAATTTTCTGCTACAAGGAAATTTCGAGTCTTCTCAAAAATCCTCATTTATTATTTATCAATCGTCGATATTATCATTGGACGCTCTGACATTATTGGTTGTAATTGTTGAACGTCTGTCCGATTTCTCGATACTTTTACACTCGTTCCATACATAAGATTACTCACACGCGAAATAATCGATCGAGACACTGACTATCTTCGAATTTAGCATGAAACAAGTCACTGTTCTTTTCGTCTGTGCATAAAAATGAGCGACCTTCGCGCGAAACGTAAATGACAATTTTTTACTGGTAACGAAATTTGGAAGGAAAGTCTTCTAAAAAAGTCTCGTTTATGATTTATCAATCATCGTTATAATCGTTCAACGCCAATTGATATTGGTATAACTGGCGAAGTTCTGTCTGATCCTCGATACTTTTATATTATATTTGTCCGATACGCGAGGTTATTCACGCGCTAGATAATCTGTCGGTACTGTGGTTATCTGCGAATTAAAAAAAATTGTGCACACTTACCTGCGGCTCCGATCTTCCACCAGCTGGTGCCAGTTCAAGCCTCTCGGACACCGCCTGCGACAGGAGACGAGAAACGGGTTAAAAATAATTAACGGGTTAACTTTGCGAATTGTACAGAAGGTGTTGCTTATAATTGAATCTCATTAAAAGTCGCCTCCTGCAATTGTATTAACGGGGCGGGGACTGCTTCCGGCGGAAGTTGAGGTGGTGGGAGAGAAGGGGGCAATACCCTCGAAATTTTCTGCTGTCCGATGGAAGAACATTGCTCCGTAGTTGCCGAAGCTAAATCTCGTTATATGTTGTCGCGTTGCCGCATCGAGTTAGACCCTTTACATTTCCACCGTCGAGTTCAAATCCCTGCCCCTCAGTTACATTTCCACGGTTACCACAAAGTTTACAATTTTCCAAAACCGAGACGGTGAATTCCTTCAAACTCGATGGACATTCGCGAGAGAGAACGAAGAGTTAGAAATAAAAGTAACGGTACAGCTAATAAACGAAGGAAAGGAAGAGAAAATCATCGAACAGTTCAATCATCTCCTTTTCTAACTATCTTCACGCTTTCTCTATCCTCTCTCTCTCTCTCTCTCTCTCTCTCTCTCTCTCTCTCTCTCTCTCGCCCTTTTTCCTTCGCACCTTTTCCCTTCTCTTTCACACCACCTCCGCTCTATCCACCAAAGCCGATTCCACGATGTTTTATATAAGATTCGATCTAAGTGGATTTACTTAATGCATTTAAAGTGAATCTAACCGCAGCCTTAAGGAGCTTTGCCTACACGCGACATATTCAACCGAGAGGAGGTATCGACTTTCAAACCTTTGATCCGTCCGGAGAGCGAGTAGAAAGAAGGAAATGGAGTAGAGAGGAAGGAAAGAACGAGGAAGGAGGAGGTGAAAGACCTGCGATTCCATTCTAATGTGCGAGGGCGTGAGAGTTTCGCTCGTGAATCCAGCCGTGAAATATAATTACTGAAAATACGTGGGAGGACGAAATAGAAAAAGTGGAGGAGGAAAAAAAAAGAATTACCGAGAGTAACGGTGGAGCATGAATTCACGCGTGCGATTTCTTTCTCGACAGATTAACGTTTCTTTGGTGCACGTATAATTTTCCATCGTAGCCCGAGTAGAATTCGTTGTTCACCGAGTTTCTTTCAAAAGTCGAACAAACGAACAAGAGACGACCATTCTACTCTTCTGCGCACGGTGCATAGCTCGTGGATGTCGCTTCTCCATGTGCGTTCACTTTACGACCGTCTTAGCAGTCTGTTAGCGATCGCTTGTTAACGGATCTAACGATTTAGCGGGGTCGACCTCGTGTTACCTGACAGAAGACGTTCGTTTCGCAAAGACGAATTCTCAAGAAGTTTCTCGGAAGCATTGCGAGTAATCGTCGGCGAACTTTCATCACAAATTTCTTTCCATTTTGCAGAAGATCGAGCTTAAGCAGGTAAAACTAGCTCCGGAACTTTTGCTTACTCGATAAAAAGTTGGAGCCGGTTTATTGGAACTCTCCTGGAAAATTTTAAGCGAAATGGACGTTGACGAGATGAATTGACATTACTCGTGAACCGTCTCATTCGCCCTTAAGAACGTTGCCTGTCAATAATGCGATCCTCAAAGCGCAGATCAAGTAGGAAAATTAATAGGCTTGCGCACTAATTCGCGCGCACCGGCGCTCTAATCTGCTTATTGTTAGTACGTAATTCACGAAGAAGCAGTCTCGCTCTAATCTCCGATTCACCACCACGGTAAAGATGAAAATTCGTACGAATCCATTTGTGAGAGATAACATTCGCAGGTGATCTCTCGAATCACTCTCGGAGCGATGCAACGTTAACCTGATTATCGTAAGTGCTCTCGTCGTTCGTGAGAAGAGAAAAAATCACGGGGGTCATTGCCCCTGTTCGAAGCGACAGAGTCGTGTATTTTGTACGTACTTTCTCGTAATTTTAAGAGAAGCGCCGGAGGAAAAGATTAAGTGCCATAGGCGGCGACCGTGTGTGCGCATGCATCTAAGAATACGTCGGCGAAGATTATTATTAAAGCGACACACATTCGATATTACGTGGCTTTACTCAACCGACTTCGTAACGAGACAGGAGGAGGACTTTAAGGTCTGAATCATCTAGGCGCATTTATTATTCAAGTACGCTCGACACCGCCACGAGAAACGAGTCTTCTTCGGTCAATAAAATCAGTCACGATGGCAGCCACCGCGGTTACTTCGAATGTGCTCGAAACCGGCACAACACACAATACAGTCTATTAGTTTTCGCAGAGAGAGAGAGAGAGAGAGAGAGAGAGAGAGAAGAAAAACTTTCCTACCCGATCGAGAGTTCCTTCGCCGCGAGCGCATCGTGCAATCGATAAAAGCCTTTGGCGCATTCGAATAAGTTTCCGTGTCGGTCAAGATGACGACGAGAGAGAAGGAAAATTTTTCGTTCGAACGATAATAAGGTTGAATTGAAATGCCAAGTGTACTCTCGGATGGTGAAACGATAATCGACGCGACGTCGTAATCGCTTTATTGGAGGAGTACCGTCACCGGAACAATTTCGATTTTCACGGGTGAATTCGTTTCCTTTTTCAACGATCGTTCCACACGTTCTCGGCTTCGGTGGAATGGCGCAAGAACTTTCGGCAAATATCGGATAATTTCAAGTGCACCGTGAACCATTGGATATTGCGTCGATATTAAAGGGCAAAACTGGTGGCTCTTTTTGGCGTTGGCGTGTGCCTCGTGCCTGCTAGGCAATCGCACCTTCAGCAACGGGAGCACGTCGAGCGTGAAAAAAAGGGGCTACAAGGTGCATTATAACAGCGTGGAAAGGAGTGGTAAAGCAACATTCTCTTTCAGCGACGATCAGCGGTGTCGTAAAAATCGATCAACCGGCGAATCGATCCTTTCGATCGAAGATTTACGAGAGAGTGGTGTCAATCCCTTTCGAGTAAAAGAATCTAAAACGTCGGCCAGGTGGAATAGGTCGCGGAATAAAGGAGTGCGATCGAGTGAGGTATTCCTCGAGTCTGGAATTTACGTGATCGATCCACGCTTCCAAGTCGCAGGTGTTAACTGTGGGTATAAAAGTGCCTGGCCGATATCGAGGATACTACGCGTGCTTCTACCGCAGACAGGACATAAAGCGTCACCGGCGGCATTGATCGCACCCAACGAACGTTTGACAGTCGCCATCGCGTGCCGTGGGACAGTATTCCAATTAAATCTCGATAACTGAAACGTCCGATGGTTCTCTGCTCATCGATCGTCTCGCCGTAACGGCAAAACCTCGCGCCGAATCATTATTCCATTCGGCGGAAGGGAGGAATTGGCATTATCATTTATGATATTTAAGTAGCGAACTTTCCAGAGAGGGAGACGGAAAGAGAGAGAGAGAGAGAGAAAGAGGGGAGAGAGAGAGAGCAGTTCGATTTTTCCAATACGTAGTTCTCGTTCTTCGATCATTATCGAATTGCTCGCAATTGATCGAGACGAAAGGAGATGCATCCGAGATACTTTCTCCATTTAAAATGAAAAGATACTAACTTGAGCGCGGCAGACCAACAGGACGCCCAGCAGCGCTGGCACCAGCATCCCCTTCATCTTCTTTGTCCTCCTTCACACCTGTACCTCCTACGTTCTTCTTCTTCTTGAACCTGAAGTTTCTCTTCCGTGACGCTTCTCACCTACTCTCGTAGCTCCGATCTACCCCGTTTAATCTCTCGCCGGTTTAACACGCGCTCCACGGGACTGGTAAGAACGAGCGTGGCTCAGTGTCGGACAAGGAGTCTCTAATTTTATCCTTCTCAATGCACTTTTTCTCGCCTTCGCGAACGATACTCAACTAGAGAAGCAGAGCGAGCACCTACTCCAAAGTACTACTGTGCCACTGCTGCGCGCTGTGGGTGGGTCGAACGATTGGGAATTCAAGATGGAGAGGAACGCGCCGCGGCGCGGCGCGACGCGGCGCCGGTGTTGCTGGTACCAGCTTGACCAATTGAAAGCGAGCGCTTGCCGTGCCCGCGTCGGTTGGGCGCGTTTTCACATGCGCGTCCGCGCCAGTCGATAGTCGATAGTGTGGCGGGAACTTGGTGATTTTGAACGATAAACGTAGAGACGCAGAGGCCCAGGCTAATCCACGACGAGCTACCCTTTTAAGGACTTCCAATAGATCTTGCACGATAAAGAACGACAGACTGTCAAGCTCTTCAAGTCTGTTATCCCGACTGTACAAGCTGAACAGCGATGATACTTTATTGTGTTCTCGATGAAATTTTAGGATCTTCGATTATTCGCGAGGTATAAGCCTTCTTCGAGTAAAGAAACGTCCTTGCTTTTCGCTTGAGACCAAGATGAACTTGGTGATTTTGAACGATAAACGTAGAGACGCAGAGGCCCAGGCTAGTCCACGACGAGCTACCCTTTTAAGGACTTCCAATAGATCTTGCACGATAAAGAACGACAGACTGTCAAGCTCTTCAAGTCTGTTATCCCGACTGTACAAGCTGAACAGCGATGATACTTTATTGTGTTTTCGATGAAATTTTAGGATCTTCGATTATTCGCGAGGTGTAAGCCTTCTTCGAGTAAAGAAACGTCCTTGCTTTTCGCTTGAGACCAAGATGAACTTGGTGATTTTGAACGATAAACGTAGAGACGCAGAAGCCCAGGCTAATCCACGACGAGCTACCCTTTTAAGGACTTCCAATAGATCTTGCACGATAAAGAACGACAGACTGTCAAGCTCTTCAAGTCTGTTATCCCGACTGTACAAGCTGAACAGCGATGATACTTTATTGTGTTCTCGATGAAATTTTAGGATCTTCGATTATTCGCGAGGTATAAGCCTTCTTCGAGTAAAGAAACGTCCTTGTTTTTCGCTTGATACCAAGGTGAGATTTGTCGAGAGTAATCTCGCGTAGGTCCGAGGATGAAAACAGACGTTGAATAATAGAAGAGAAATGTTTGGTAGACGGTGCAACAACTTGTGGATGCTTGGCTTATTGGTCCCGGCGCTTATCGAATACAATAGCCAGCGCGTTAAACCCACGGCTTGACTGTGTAAAATGTTTCGTCGCGCCACGCCGTTGTTCTTTGAATAAACGACGTTCCACCTTAACACCCGCTGGGACAATGCGCGGATACCGCGAGTCCATGAAACACCGATATGCACGAATGCACCGAACCGTCGAAATCTTTTGTTCTCCATACCGAGCTTCTGCTTCTCTCGTTTTTCCATAGAGCCTACGAATAATGTGCGCACCGTTTATCACCGAGTCTCGATTGCACGCGTATTATCAATAGAGCCGACGTAATATTTACGCGTCACGTCCTCGGAATGTCCAGCAGGTGTTGTCAAATTGTAGAGACGATGATTAAAACACGAGGATCTATCGTGTTGCGAGAGTCGAAGGCAATAATGCAAAGAGCAGGATACTGAACTACCCCCGTGTTAAAGGGTGTCGCCGAGAGGATCGCAGAAAAATAGAAAGACCATGAGAGAACGCCTTAACGCGTCAACTTGTTGAGCACTGTAAATTGGTGTAATGGAAATGTTAAAGGGCATCTGGAAGCCTGTAAACGGTACAGGAATATTCAGTCGGCGGAAGTTCCTCCGAATGATTTCACTAATCAATCCCGCACGGTGCTTTCGAGTGGAGAAGATTTTCAAGCGATATTCGACATTCTCTTGGGCGAATCAAATTTAAAAAGCTCTTCCACTTGGAGGTTCCAGCAGTTTTGAGTTTCTTGATATTTTTCGGGATATAGGGAAGGGATGGAGCACAGAATGAAAATGCATGAGTAGCTAGCCTTGGCCTGCGCCTTCGCTTGTGTGTCGGGCACCGTACCCACTGGTTACCTTGGAAACGGTATCGATTTCAACCCTCAGCTATGCAGTAGAAACCAGCACCACACCATGGTGGGGTGCGGAGAGGTCTCTACACCCTGAGTTTCGACGAAGCACGGAGACCATTTCGACAACCCGATTACGAGGGTCTCCTTTACCCGACTCTGTCTTACGTATAGCGCTTTGGCCTCTCGTATTTCGTCAATAGGAATCACGGTGCGAGATCGGCACCTGTCCCACTGTCAAAACGATCGCCACCATTGTAAGCCGATTCGTTTGGCAAAGGATCGATTAAGATTTCGAATTGTTCTACAAATTCGCAATCAGAAATTCTCTCACTCTCCAATTGTAAGATTCGATTGGACGTCACATTTTTATTGCAAGGGAATAGAATGACGCAGTTTTAGAATAACAGTAAAAATATATTTTTATTGCTCGTATAAAGAGGTTTGAATACAATGCGACTTTACATATGATATTTAGGTACACCTAACCATCGATATATATACATTAACTTTAAAATCACGCCTCATCGTGTAAATTGCACTGATTCGAAATTTTCAACAGGTTTAGTAGTTTCAATAGTAAACATTATTATCAGACTTTCTAGTACGTTGAGTAGTAAAGTTACCAATAGCATCGAGGATCAGTGAAAATGGAAGTGTACAACGTGCGTATAAGTTAACAAGTCACGAATCCTATAAAGGCTTCTTTGTAAGGTGTGATATGTCGAAATTAATTCTACGCGGTTTTCAAGACCGATAGCTCGCTATTCTATGGTAATACTTGACTTAGGTAACTCTTCTACTCAACATTATATTATGCTCAAGCACCGGGAGAAGGGATAATCAAAATTCTTCGGACAAAGTAATATACGACCAACGATGCATCCATACTGATAAGGTTTCCAATATTATTTTATTAGTGCACCTTCTCTTCGACTTCGTATACCCCGCAGGCTTTGTTCGCCGGCACTGCCTTGTCTGTAACAAGATTTGTCAACGTTGGTCGGGTTTAAGAAATGGCCAAGAAAGACTCTAACCAGATACTATCTCGCGTTGCGAGGGCTTAGCTACTTATAAATCAGGCTAATGTCACCTACCATTTGATAGACAAAAACTATAAAGATCAATTAGTAAGTACAGATAAACGAGAAGCATGGAAAATTGAATTAGTATCGATCGATTGAAAAATTAATGTCCTTACCGATCATCTTGGGATACGGCAAATTGAGATTTTCCATGAGGTCAACGAACTCTTTCAAAGACTTGGACAATCGAGGGTTGAGCCGCTTCTCCTCTGCCACTGTGGTCACCATTCTTCCATTATAATCGTGCGCCGGATAGAGCTGATAATTGAGTGGAAGGGTAAAGATCTTCTCGTGCACGGATTTGTATAGAGTCTCGGCCGAGCCACCCTGCGACAAGCAGAAATAGAATTCTTTTTTCTTGTTATTCCATCGAATATTATAAGTTCGAGGATTTGATCAATGTTATATGGTATTTATGCTTTCGCGATGTCTGTTGGTACTTGGCCCTAAAGGAAGTACGGATAATCGATAGCGACGCGACGTGACAACCTTCGGTACAATGGTGTGCGAACACATTCCACTGACATTTGCGGTTTACTATTGGCTCCTTACTTGACAAGTGAGCGATGCATTGAAATTTCTTCGTTTTCAATTATTGGACACCAACCTGAAAATCGGTCCTACCGCAGCCTCGTATCATTAATGAATCTCCAGTGAAAGCGATGCCTTGCTCGTGGCAAACGTACGTAACGCAACCTGCAGAAACGTTTCTTTCTGTTAATTATTTCTGTCTCGATGCACGTTTAATAGAATTAACGAACGGCTGACTTTTCTTTTTGTTTGCATAACTGTAACTCATACTGACCGCGTTAATATTGACAATGGCAATTATATATTATGCGATATGACATATGCATCATATGCATGTAGCATAAACGCACGCGATATCTGCGAGTAAACACAGTTAATAGATCTCCACGTTTTTACAAGGAGGTACAAGAAAAGCTCCATCAGGAGAACTTTTCAATTCTTTCAATTTTAGAGACTTCGTGCCATTGGCGTACAATTTACATCTGCCATAATTGCCGCAATAGCGAAAGAATCGGAGCAATAAATAAGAGTAACCTGAAAGTAAATTATTCTGCGCGTCTACGCATTTCTTTTCATGCAGTTACTTTCTTCGAGATTACATCTCTGACCTTCGGTATGGCCAGGCGTAGGTATGACTTCTACGTTATGCCTTCCGAAGTGGAGTCGATCGTTTGGCTCCAGCAGAACATCAGCTTTTGCCCCACTACTACGTGATATCGCCGATAGGCAGCCAGGTAATAACGTTTTCAGACGGCCAGTGCCTGTGATGTGGTCTGCATGCATATGCGTGTTCACTGCGAAACAGAAACCGCAAAAAGAAAACGTGTATAGGACATAGGATCAACGTGATTGAGAAGAAGAATTCGTGTGCTTTGTTAAAGAGCACATTTCACGAATCTCGGCCGATTGATTATAGAATTTCCACATGACCATCTGCTCGTTATCTGTTTATTTATAAGTGACATAATTACGCGATAATTCCAATTAATCGTCGAGCTAAAATTCCACCGCTGATAGTCGCTTTTATTCGCAAATCGTTGAAGTGTGTTGTTATAATTTACAAAAATGATAGCAGGTATTGCTAAAGAAAAAGAAAACAGAAATTAGTAGAATTATCTGCTTTCGACTTACATGCATATTTTAATTTTAGTCCCAAATCTTCAATCAAATCTTTATCGCGGGTGGCCCATTCGATAACAGGATCAATCAATATCGCTTCCTTATCGTTGATATCGGCAAGGAGATATGTATACGTACTGGAGACTGGATCAAAATACTGAATAATAAAAAAAACAACATTACTGAAAAGAGCAAGATATGTTCTCCGTAACATTTCTTTTTTTAATATATTTGAATTTATTTAGACAAGTATTGCATTTATCGACGTATCCTATCTTACTAAATTAATTTTTATAAATATCACTCTAACATTTACGATATACAGGTTTAACGTTTCAGTTACAAAAATTCTAACATTTACTCTACATACCACGAATAAATTTCAACTTTTCTGTTACTATAATACATGATCCATTCGGTCGCGCGTTAATTTTAAGCATGCTCCGCATGTACTTACCTGTCGAAAGAGAAAATCCTGCGATAATGGTACATGTTGCGTTAAAACGCTATCTTCGTGATAAAATCGTTGCATGACGACACTCGACTGTAACTGTAGTAACCTTGGCAGGCTTATAAATTGTCGAGCAATCTTAGTTAATCCGCTCATGTTTTTCAACTAGTTACGCACCTTCTATGTTGCAATACGTTGTCACCACTGGGCAATCGCTACGCTGGTTCTAAACAGAAATCTAACAACGCGCACACGATGATGAGAACGAAGTAGTCATTGGCAAAATTCCACTTTATATACAACATTTATTGCACGGTTTATGTAAGAGGTAGAATATAAGAACATCAAAAATTAACACCTTTTGACAGTGGGGGGAGACCTAACCTCTTTGGCCAAGTGATTTTCTTTATTGTTTCTCTGCCAGGTGGGTCAACAAATTTACTTACAAAGTAGCCTTTCTGTTATCTCTACTACATTGTTGCTGCCGTTCGTACACACACCAGCATGATTTCGCGGATGAACAAATTGTGACAAGTGATATCTATTTCTAGAAAAGCCAATCTTTAATTTAATATTGCATGTTCTCGTCTAGACAATTGTACTTTGTGGTTATTTCCTGAAGTATGAATCCATTTTGAAATACATCGATTCTTACGCCATCTTGAATTATCTCTTTCCGGTTAGCAATCTGTCGAAGGTGTGTGGTATTGACATTTTTCTGTGCAATTTGCTGTTGTATCGCTCATTAAATAATAGGATGCTATATGGTTCCTTCACGAGATAATATTACGTGTCATTTTATGTATCAATATCGTATTGCGATATTTGCAATAATAATATAAGCGTATGTTTCGGTGGATTGAACCCATGTGGCTGTTGCCCATGGAACACAACATTCGAATGTAAATCATTTTATAATTGTTTGTTGCAGATGCCGTCTGTAACACTTAAGGATGTTGACCAGCACAAGTTTGTTAAGGCATTTGCCGCCTTCCTTAAGAAGTAAGTAAATGTATTGTTACATGGTACATTCCTAACCTCAAAATCATTATTGTTGATTCGTTATTCCACTATGTCAATCATTCTTTAATATCAGTTGTTAACGACCAATTTGTTCAGTCACATTATTGTACAATTAATCAAAAAATAAATAGTTTGATGCATTGCCTATTTGTTAATTTTATAGGTAATTTATTGATGTGTACCATAGTGGGAGATACAAATAATATTTGCGGTGTTCACACAAGAAAGACTGTGTTTATGACAATTTAATTGTCCTTGTAATCAACATCGGCTTCAACTTATACGTCCATTTTGCTCGTACCAATTAGGTATTTTTAGAAAATGCAATATGTTTTAGGACTGGCAAGATGCGCGTTCCAGAGTGGGTAGATATTGTAAAGTCTGCTCGATTCAAGGAACTGGCGCCATACGATCCTGACTGGTACTACATCAGATGTGCCGCTCTTGTGCGTCACATTTACATTCGTAGCCCAATTGGCGTAGGTGCGGTGACTAAAATCTTTGGAGGACGCAAACGCAATGGCACACATCCCAGCCATTTCTGTCGATCTGCCGGTGGAGTGGCACGAAAGGCTCTACAGAGCTTGGAACAATTAAAACTTATCGAGAAAGCACCTACGGGTGGACGTAAACTCACGAGCCAAGGACGCAGAGATTTAGATAGAATAGCCGCGCAGGTTAAGGCCAAAAGCAAAAAACAAAAACTTCAGGAGACGCTTGTTCTTTAATTACTATGTTTGGATAATAAAACAAATAAATACATATATCTTGATGTTTTTATAAACTAGGAAGACGCAGCTGTGACTTCCTGTAAAATTATTTAACATAATATAGGAGCTACCTAAAATAGGTAATAATTCTAAAAAGATCCATGAAACTTATCAATATACCTACTTTCATATTTTACAACTGATAATGAGTTCAATTTCTTTTATTTTTCATCAAACGTTTACTTGCACCAGTAACAATCTCTCCTCGGTGTTTGCACAGTCGTACAATTCCAAATACTTCGAAAAAACCCGCGTGTTCTCAATCCCTCTTCCTATTGGTTACACGTGTGATGGCGGCCATTTTGAATTTCCACCACGACGAAAAACCGATAATCCGCACGATATTCGACCCTCTATGTTTTCAGTAATTCGCGTCGAGGTAGGACGCGTCACCAGCGCCGCCTTAGTGGAACTTTGATCGTGCTCGTATGCACCTCGGCACCGACCGAGCACCAAATCTAGTCGAAATAGATAGAAAAGGAAGATTTGCGGGACGCAGAGGTGCTGCGTTCTCGCGTAATATCGTGTATGCGTGGTGACCTGGACTCCGCAAGAAAGAAGGAAGAAGAAGGCACCGAGCTATGTTTCCTCACGGGTGGCGTAGGGCGCTAAGTGACGGCAAGATGTCAGCAAAATAATCCGTGTCCCACGAGCATCTCTCGAACCTGGAGTAGGCGCCGTGTGCTTCGAGTTTTCTCTCCTTTCTCCTCTCTCCTTTTCTCTCTCCTTTCCCTCTTTCTCCGTCTCGCACGAGACGTTTACCGTGCGTCACGGGAAACGGCAAACTGGAAAGAGGCAGAAGGTGGTGTGACAGTCCTGCAGTTGGAAATTTATGGTGCATAAGGACTGTGGTGAAGAGTGAACGGTGTGATAAGTGAGTAAGCGGGAGGACACGGCCGTTGGATAAGCTTGAACAACTCGAGAGGAAAATTGCTGTGCGATATCCGAGGCGGCAACATAGGCGGAAAGAGAGAAAAGATGCCAGGCTTAATCGCCGTGAGCGAATTCGTCGAGGAGACCAGGGAGGACTACAACTCGCCCACCACGTCCACCTTCGTTTCACGAATGCCACAATGCAGGCAGACCATCACGTCCCTCGAGGAGGTAGCAATCTCTCCATTATTCTGTTATATACGTTCAAATCACATACAGAAGACGCACATATACAACCTTCTCTCTCTTTCTATTCCCCTTTTCGTCCCGCTCTCTTTCTCTTTTTCTCGTACTATCCTCTTTCCAGTCTGCTGTCCACCCCTTTTCCTTTCCTCCACCCTCTTCCTCACCACGTCTGACCCACGCTCTACCTTTATTCACAGATCCAACGACTTCTTGCTAGATTATTTCTATGAGCAAAAAGCTCCTGTGCTTTTCGAGAACTCGTAGATTTTTCGACAATTCTGCAGACATCTTTTTTTCTTTTCACGTTTCAATTGGCAAGCTTCGTGCGTTTAAGTGGCTAGGAAAATTGTTCGCGTTTCGAATAGATTCTTGGGTGTTTATATTTTAATGGTGTTATTTGTCTCTTGTTTTGCGCGTTTAAGTGGCAAGTTTTACGCGCTTACGTCTATTTACGTTGAAATTCATTGAATTAACTCTGATTCATCCAGGTGCGTTGAGTAGAGAAAAGTACAATAGTGCTGTGTGTGATTCGCGCACGCTTCACTTCTGTTGTAAACAAGTAACAGGTACACCTGTACTCGCTGTCCATTCTTAATGTGTTTCAATGTCCGTATTGAGAAAACAGGTGATCGTTTATATCTCCAGTGACCAAACGATCGATTATCTTCGATATCGCTCTTCGAGCATAGGGCGATTAGAAGCTCGCTCGGGAGGACCTCGTGAATCGTTGTCCAATAATTTCAGTCTAGAATTACAGTGGCTCTATGGTTGCATTTAGGAAAATTGAAGAAGGTGCGTCACGACTCGTTGCTGCAATCTTGTGAATATTTGAATGAACTTAAGAATGTCAGGGCAATTTTACAAATAGGGTTGCAAGTTTAAAGACACTGAAATAATATAGTCCACCTTTGAATTATTTCGCGTAGCTAGCATGGGTTTCGTAGAAAATCGTTACGAAGTAGGTCCAATATTTATTTCGCGAATATTTCCAATCTCGTATGGTATTTCCGGATCACTCGTTTCTTGTTATTTCTTTTATCGAGAGAGAGAGAGAGAGAGAGAGAGAGAGAGAGAGAGAGAGAGAGAGAGAGAGAGAGAGAGAGAATAGAGCCCTTAGAATGTCAGGACCTTTTGTCGGGTAGAATCGAAATATTCATTGATAGGCAATATATTCAGGGAACGAGGACAAAGACCTTACTTCATCTTCTGTGAGGAGTAAACATTAGAATTCGCGATTCTACAGATCTTGGCAATTTCCGGGTCACTCGCTTCCGGTTGGCTCATCTATCGACAAAGAAGAGTACAACCTTACGGTGCCAAGGTCTTCTTTGACGAAGAAGCTTGCGAATTGAGATATGTATTGGACGATTACAAAATTGTTCGAGAGCGAGGACAAAGACCTTTTTGCTTGATCGTCTAAGAGAAGTAACTATTTGAATTCGCGATTTTGTCGATCTCGATGATTTTGGAGTCACTCGCTTCCAGTTGGTCTTTCTATCCACGAAGAAAAGAACAACCTTGCAATGCCAAGATTTTTTGTCCGATGAAATTGTAATATTCATGGATATCCAAATTATTCAAAAAACGAGGACAAAGACCTTACTTCATTTTCTAAGAGAAGTAACTATTTGAATTCGCGATTTTATCGATCTCGACAATTTCGGAGTCACTCGCTTCCGGTTGGTCCTTCTGTCGACGAAGAAAAGAACAACCTTGCAATGCCAAGATTTTTTGTCCGATGAAATTGTAATATTCATGGATATCCAAATTATTCAAAAAACGAGGACAAATACCTTACTTCATTTTCTAAGAGAAGTAACTATTTGAATTCGCGATTTCGTCGATCTCGATAATTTTGGAGTCATTCGCTTCCAGTTGGCCTTTCTATCGTCGAAGAAAAGAACAACCTTGCAATGCCAAGATTTTTTGTTCGATGAAATTGTAATATTCATGGATATCCAAATTATTCAAAAAACGAGGACAAAGACCTTACTTCATTTTCTAAGAGAAGTAACTATTTGAATTCGCGATTTTGTCGATCTCGACAATTTCGGAGTCACTCGCTTCCGGTTGGTCTTTCTCTCGATGAAGAAAAGAACAATCTTGCAATGCCAAGATTTTTTGTTTGATAAAATTGTAATATTCATCGACAACCAAATTATTCAAAGAACGCGGAGAAAGACCTTACTTCATTTTCCAAGAGAAGTAAATATTTGAATTCGCGACTTTACCGATCTGGATAATTTCCGGGTCATTCGTTTCCGGTTGGTCCTTCTATCGACGAAAAAGAGAACAACCTTACGGTGCCAAGGTCCTTTACGACGTAGAAGCCGTGCGAATTGAAATATGTATTCGACGTTTACAAAATTATACGAGAAACGGGGACAACGACCTCGTCAGGCCGTCATCCGCGAGAAGTGGATATTCGAAAATTGATGGCTCGTCGGTGCCGTTACCCTTGTTGCTTTATTCCCTTAACGTCGATTTACTCTTGACCCTGATTGTCGTCTCGAGTCACCCACTTACTCGCTTTAAGCACACGCATCTCCAACACGTCTGCGATGAAAATTCGAACGTCGCGGCTATTTTCAAACCGGTCTATTCTTGTGATTCTATTCTCGCCTCTCGCTGAGTAAGAGGAAGGGCACTGTGGCAGGGGGGTGACTTCGCAGGAACGCATCTCCTTTTATCTTGGACTTCCTAATGACTTTAACGAGCATTTACACGAATGTGGAATTCATATAAATAAGTTCTTCTAACGGAAAGAAACATATTATTACCGATTGCATTCTACAATAATAGGTGCAATTCTTTTATCGGATTTTTCTTTAGTCGTGCGAATCGATTCGTGATTGAGTTAACAAGGTATTCGATGGGATTGAAAAAAAAACAAATCCCTGTAATGGAACGAAATGTAGTATTACTCGTTGCATTCGAGAATAACAGGTGGAGTGCTTTTATCGGATTTTATCCTGCAAATCCATTCGTAATTGAGTTAAGAAGATATTCAATGGAATTTAAAAAAATTCCTCTAATGGAACTAAACATACTATTACTCGTTGGATTCGTTAATAATGGCTTTATCGGATTTTTATCCTATAAATCCATTCGTAATTGAGTTAAGAAGATATTACATGGATTTAAAAAAAAATCCTTTAATGGAACTAAACATATTATTACTCGTCACGTTCGATTGTAATCGATGTTGGATTTTTATCACGTAAATCCACGAGTTAAGAAATAATTGACAGCCATCGTCGCGACTCTCTTGTCATTTATAACCGATATTAACGCTACATACGATAATGTTAAAGTATTCATGGATTAAGATGGAAATGGCACAGCAGCGAAACTTTTAAAACTACGTCTACGGAACTCTTTATATAAATAGAATTTCCTACTTAAACCAGTGAAATTGACGGGTTTCCGTAAACCTGGCGTTAATTAGAACGAATTCAGACGAATGTGGAGCGCGTCAAACGGATTATACCGAGAATGATATGCGTTTTAAAACTGCGCTCTAAAAATACGTCGCTCAAGGACTTCGCGTAAATTTTTCATTCACGTTAATGTCAATTACGAGTTGTGCCAACGGGTTTATAAGGAAGCCAAACGCGCAATGGACAGTGCCTTTCAGTGCATTAACATCCGAGTGCCAACCGGTGGGACGCGAGAACGTTGCCTTTTGCGTCTTAGATCATTCTAAATGCGAGCGTCGCGTCGGCTTAAAGGCTTTTAAGGTTTACCTCCGCCCGGCATAATTTACAGGAATCATCACAAATATACACTAGTATCGCCAAGGAATGGTCTAACAATAAGTTGCTCGCTACAAATAAAATAATGATTCATTGAGTTCTAAAACCTGCTCTGCTCTCACATCCATTTTTCTCAATCTTCTTTTCCTTCGCCAAGGGCTTCAAATACTAATTTTTACAGAGTTAAGTCACGAAATCCCGTTATCGAGGATCTGCGTGGCCTCTTTGGCTATTCTCGAACAGAAACTTGGCCTTCGATTTTAAAAAAGATTCCGTCTTTCTGAGTTTTAAAGAGTAGTTTTGTAATGCACGATGATCATCGACGAATGATCGAAGCAGCTCACGTCACACACGAAACAAATATGTCATTAAATTCTGAAATCTTCTGTGCTCTCACAACCGTTGAGTTTTAAAACTTTCTCTGCACTTCCATACAATTTTAGCTACATTTCATTTTCTCAATCTTCCTTTTCTCCATCACGGGCTTCGAATACTAATTTTCACAGAGTTAAATCACAAAATCCCGTCACCGAGAATCTGTGTGACGTCTTTCACTATTCTCGAACACCAACGCGGTCTTCCATTTAAAAAAAAAGATTTCGTCTTTCTGAACTTGAGAAATAGTTTTGCAATACTCTATGATCATCAACGAATGATCTAAGCAGCTCACGTCAGACATGAGCAAATGTCTCATTGAGTTCTAGAAACTTCCGTGTTCTCCCATCCATTTTTCTCTACACTTCATTTTCTCCATCACGGGCTTCGAATACTAATTTTCACAGAGTTAAATCACAAAATCCCGTCACCGAGGATCTGTGTGACGTCTTTCGCTATTCTCGAACACCAACGCGGCCTTCCGTTAAAAAAAAACAAAAAGGTTTCGTCTTTCTGAACTTGAGAAATAGTTTGGCAATACCGGATGATCACCAACGAACGATCTAAGCAGCTCATGTCACACGTGAAACAAATATCTCATTGAGTTCTAAAATCTTCCGGTGCTCTCCCATCCATTTTACTCTACACTTCATTTTCTCAATCTTCGTTTTCTCAATCTTCGTTTTCTCCATCACGGGCTTCGAATACTAATTTTCACGGTCTTCCATTAAAAAAAACAAAAAGGTTTCGTCTTTCTGAACTTGAGAAATAGTTTTGCAATACCGGATGATCACCAACTAATGATCTAAGCAGCTCATGTCACACGTGAAACAAATATCTCATTGAGTTTTAAAATCTTCCGGTGCTCTCCCATCCATTTTTCTCTACACATCATTTTCCCAATCTTCTTTTCCATCGTCAAGGGCTTCGAATACTAATTTTAAAACACGAAATCCCGTTATCGAGAAATCAGCTTGTGGCCTCTTTCGCTATTCTCGAACACGGACGCGGCCTTCGATTTAAAAACACAAAAAAGAACGATTCCCTCTTTCTGGTTTTAAAAAGTAGTTTCGCGGCTCTCACCGTTCATCGGCCCGCTCGTTGGGTTCGTGATTGCAAAGATGTTTTGTTTGTTTTATTAATTGGACACAGTGTTTGAAGTCGGTAAGAAGGCGCGCGAGCAGCTGTTCAGAGCCGCTCGCTAATTGCACGCGCGCGCGTTCACGCTCCGAGACCGCGCACGGAAGACGACCCCGACCTATCAAGGCCGTATGGTAGCAGGAATTCAATTCTCTCTCTTTCTCTTTCACCCGCTTCTCTTTCTCCCCGGCCCAACGTGTTTCGTGTTCTCTCCGTGGCATGTTTGCCCGCAGCCGTGCGCCAGCTCCAAAGACGCCGAGGCAGTTTCTTACTCGTACCTTTGTCAGGAATTTCTCATTCTTCGTCTTCGTCGCACCCTTCCTCAGTCCTTGATCCTCTCAAGCAAACATTAATTATCCTTCGAGCAAAAAGAGATTAGTTTTCGAAGCTCCGTGCAACGAAGCGTCCCGTATTATATTATAGTGTTGTTCTGTCGGTTAGAAATTTGCATAATTCTCTAACCTGCGAGGATTCTTTTTTTTGATCTCGAATGAATTTACCGCTAAATGGACGGAAGATTTTTTTTATACGTGGACATTGTTGATCGGTAATTTGGAGCGGTTTTCGTTGGTTTTGTAGCAAGTGAAACTCGCACTAATTGCAAGAGAGGTAAATTGAACTTGCTTGAGTTTAAATCGAAATTTCCTCGCGCGTAATGATGGTAGTTGTTAGCTCGTTGAAAGTGCGATGACAGCAGGAAAATGCAGAAGAGCGTGGGAGAAAGAACATCAAAGAGAGAGAGAGAGAGAGAGAGAGAGAGAGAGAGAGAGAGAGAGAGAGAGACGAGCATTTTTGTGATCTCGAATGAATTTAAGTTAAACTGACTTCGACAAACTTTAATTAAAATTGCTTCAGTTTAAATCGAAATTTCCTCACGGTAATAATGCTAGTTAGCTTTGTTGGAAGTGCGACGAAAAGAGGAAAAATGCAGAGGTGCACGAGAGAAAAAAGACCGTCAAAGAGCGAGAAGCAGAGAGGAAGAAAAGCTTATCATTCGTTATACCGGTGTGAACCTAGCATCTCAACTGTCAGCATCTCATCAAAAGTTTACAAATTTACTTGCATCCAGCATAGTTCAAGGAGTTCTTACAAGTTTTAACAATAGTTCATCTGATTTACACAAAAAAACACGTTTTGAAAAAATGAGATGCGAACTTCGCGTATGGCATTACAGCATCTCACCGAATTTCGAATCCTTCAACGTACAGGAGTGATATTTCGAAGAGTTCAACATCCTGGGAATGAAATGTAAAGAGTTCAGGCGAAAAAACTATAACAAAAAAAATAGTTTATCACAGCAAAGTGAGATGCTGCACAAAATTAGGGAGTTCAGGTTGAAATAAAATGTTTCCTGGATAGTTCTAGACATACTACAACATATTCCAAAGAGTTCGTGGCACTAGCAATGTCGGATTATTTTTAAATAAACAAACACTGTCCGAGCGCCGTGCATTCAGAGAGAAAAGGGTGATATGCTGAACAAAATTAGAGAGTTCAGGTTGAAATAAAATGTTTTCTGGATAGTTCTAGACATACTACAACATATTCCAAAGAGTTCGTGGCACTAGCAATGTCGGATTATTTTTAAATAAACAAACACTGTCCGAGCGCCGTGCATTCAGAGAGAAAAGGGTGATATGCTGAAAAAAATTAGAGAGTTCAGGTTGAAATAAAATGTTTTCTGGATAGTTCTAGACATACTACAACATATTCCAAAGAGTTCGTGGCACTAGCAATGTCGGATTATATTTAATAAACAAACACTCTCCGAGCGCCGTGCATTCAAAGAGAAAAGGGTGATATGCTGAACAAAATTAGAGAGTTCAAGTTGAAATAAAATGTTTTCTGGATAGTTCTAGACATACTACAACATACTCCAAAGAGTTCGTGGCACTAGCAATGTCGGATTATTTTTAAATAAACAAACACTCTCCGAGCGCCGTGCATTCAGAGAGAAAAGGGTGATATGCTGAACAAAATTAGAGAGTTCAGGTAGAAATAAAATGTTTTCTGGATAGTTCTAGACATACTACAACATATTCCAAAGAGTTCGTGGCACTAGCAATGTCGGATTATTTTTAAATAAACAAACACTCTCCGAGCGCGTTGTATTCAGAGAGAAAAGGGTGATATGCTGAACAAAATTAGAGAGTTCAGGTTGAAATAAAATGTTTTCTGGATAGTTCTAGACATACTACAACATATTCCAAAGAGTTCGTGGCACTAGCAATGTCGGATTATTTTTAAATAAACAAACACTGTCCGAGCGCCGTGCATTCAGAGAGAAAAGGGTGATATGCTGAACAAAATTAGAGAGTTCAGGTTGAAATAAAATCCTTTCTGGATAGTTCTAGACATACTACAACATATTCCAAAGAGTTCGTGGCACTAGCAATGTCGGATTATTTTTAAATAAACAAACACTCTCCGAGCGCCGTGCATTCAGAGAGAAAAGGGTGATATGCTGAACAAAATTAGAGAGTTCAGGTTGAAATAAAATGTTTTCTGGATAGTTCTAGACATACTACAACATATTCCAAAGAGTTCGTGGCACTAGCAATGTCGGATTATTTTTAAATAAACAAACACTCTCCGAGCGCCGTGCATTCAGAGAGAAAAGGGTGATATGCTGAACAAAATTAGAGAGTTCCGGTAGAAATAAAATGTTTTCTGGATAGTTCTAGACATACTACAACATATTCCAAAGAGTTCGTGGCACTAGCAATGTCGGATTATTTTTAAATAAACAAACACTCTCCGAGCGCCGTGCATTCAGAGAGAAAAGGGTGATATGCTGAACAAAATTAGAGAGTTCAGGTTGAAATAAAATGTTTTCTGGATAGTTCTAGACATACTACAACATATTCCAAAGAGTTCGTGGCACTAGCAATGTCGGATTATTTTTAAATAAACAAACACTCTCCGAGCGCCGTGCATTCAGAGAGAAAAGGGTGATATGCTGAACAAAATGAGAGAGTTCAGGTTGAAATAAAATGTTTTCTGGATAGTTCTAGACATACTACAACATATTCCAAAGAGTTCGTGGCACTAGCAATGTCGGATTATTTTTAAATAAACAAACACTGTCCGAGCGCCGTGCATTCAGAGAGAAAAGGGTGATATGCTGAACAAAATTAGAGAGTTCAGGTTGAAATAAAATCCTTTCTGGATAGTTCTAGACATACTACAACATATTCCAAAGAGTTCGTGGCACTAGCAATGTCGGATTATTTTTAAATAAACAAACACTCTCCGAGCGCCGTGCATTCAGAGAGAAAAGGGTGATATGCTGAACAAAATTAGAGAGTTCAGGTTGAAATAAAATGTTTTCTGGATAGTTCTAGACATACTACAACATATTCCAAAGAGTTCGTGGCACTAGCAATGTCGGATTATTTTTAAATAAACAAACACTCTCCGAGCGCCGTGCATTCAGAGAGAAAAGGGTGATATGCTGAACAAAATTAGAGAGTTCAGGTTGAAATAAAATGTTTTCTGGATAGTTCTAGACATACTACAACATATTCCAAAGAGTTCGTGGCACTAGCAATGTCGGATTATTTTTAAATAAACAAACACTCTCCGAGCGCCGTGCATTCAGAGAGAAAAGGGTGATATGCTGAACAAAATGAGAGAGTTCAGGTTGAAATAAAATGTTTTCTGGATAGTTGTAGACATACTACAACATATTCCAAAGAGTTCGTGGCACTAGCAATGTCGGATTATTTTTAAATAAACAAACACTGTCCGAGCGCCGTGCATTCAGAGAGAAAAGGGTGATATGCTGAACAAAATTAGAGAGTTCAGGTTGAAATAAAATCCTTTCTGGATAGTTCTAGACATACTACAACATATTCCAAAGAGTTCGTGGCACTAGCAATGTCGGATTATTTTTAAATAAACAAACACTCTCCGAGCGCCGTGCATTCAGAGAGAAAAGGGTGATATGCTGAACAAAATTAGAGAGTTCAGGTTGAAATAAAATGTTTTCTGGATAGTTCTAGACATACTACAACATATTCCAAAGAGTTCGTGGCACTAGCAATGTCGGATTATTTTTAAATAAACAAACACTGTCCGAGCGCCGTGCATTCAGAGAGAAAAGGGTGATATGCTGCACAAAATTAGAGAGTTCAGGTTGAAATACAATGTGTTCTGGATAGTTCTATGCCGTTTTAAGACTATAGAGCTCTTACTATCCGGATATCCGAGTATTCGTGTTATTCATTATAACTCGAAATCTGGATCAAGGTCCGGATCAAAGTATCCGGATATTCGTATTTGGATTCGAATATCCAGATATCTGTACTTGGATCCGAGTATCCGAGTGTCCGGTACACCTGAATACGTGAGACTAACGGACAAAGTTTCTGGAATTTTAGATATTTTACCCATAAAAAATTAAAGGAATAATATATTGTTACATGTTCGTTCGCCGAGATGAAATCCGGAATTTACTGTTCTAAAACCGCTATGGACCGTAATTCTTAACCGATTGAGGCTATCGTGGTCTTAAAATAATGGTAGATTAATTCCTCGCAAAACTGTGGAGCCCGATTTTCGAAAAAAGCTCTCTGAAATTTGCAATATTACTAATAATCTATAAATAATTATTAGTACTTGAAGCATACATGTCTTCTTAGATATAAACTGTTTGAAACTCTGTATACAGTAATATCTCCCAAAATGTCACCTAACTCGGAATCGAAAGGTTATATTAGTGTTCGATAAAATATGAAATCGTAAACTTGCGTCAAACAGACCGCGTCAGGATAGAGTTCTGTATACATTGTACGTTTGACCGAGACGTAGAAATACATAGGCGTAGAAATGTCGCAAAGTAGTGTGCATACAGTAAAGTAGTAAACCCTCTCACTATCCACCGAAAGCGAAAACGAAAAGTGACGAAATGATGATAGAAGAATTGAAATCCGATCTTCGCGGCTCATCTTTGTAGTTGGCCGAACAAATAAAAGGACAGTGAATACAAGGTAACAATGAAAGGAGAGCCGAAGCAACGGAGGCATTTAAATTATATACATTGTACGCTTGACCGACTCCGCTGGAGGTAACATAGGCGCAGAAACGCCGTATACCGTGGCGTAAGAACAGCACTGGTGACAGGGTAACCCATCTTGAACCGGTACAAAATGTCGGCAAATTCAAATATCGAAAAATTCATATCTTTGGTACTACTCATTGGATCCCGATAAAATTTGTCATACACGTGTACACGTATGCAGTGACAAATACTGAAAATTTTCAAATTTTTTGATTGGCCGGATCAAATATCGCGGCTAATTCAATTATTTAGTCCATGCTCTGACAAAATAGCTGAGCGTATCCGATCGAAGTTTGGCATGTACATTGAGTATATGTATGTATAGCCATTTGGCGCCACGAAACTTTATGTATTCCTACCTTCAACCGTTTCGAAATTGTGGAAAATTCAAGTATTGAGATATTAAAGTATGGGACAGAGTCTTCTGTGCTTTCGCTTCGCTCACGCGCCATACCCCCTGAGATCGTCAGATGCTCGCGCTTCGCGCTCGCCCGCGAAATACGGTATTTCAGCAATAGGTGCAAGTGGTAAAAACCGGACAATTAAATGCATCCGAACCAAAATTTGACGTGTACATAGAGTATATACATCTTTGCTGTTGTGAAATTTTATGCATGGTTATCTTCGACCATTCAGAAATTGCGGCAAATTGAAATCTTTAATCCAGTGTTGCGGCGAAACGCTTGCGCGGATTCAAACAAAATTTGGCACGTAGTTTAAAAATATACCCATTTGGTATCACGAAACTTTATGCATGGTCATCTTCAACCGTTTCGAAATTACGGGATTTTCAAACTATAATTATAAAATAGTGGATTAAAGATTTGAAACTGGCACCATTTCGAAATGGTTGAAGATGACCATACACAATGTTTCGTGACACCAAATGGGTATATACTCGATGTATCATGCCAAATTTTGTTCGGATCCGTTCAGCCGTTTGGCCGGAATACTGGACTAAATGCATGGCGCTCGGAGAGTGTTTGTTTATTTAAAAATAATCCGACATTGCTAGTGCCATGAACTCTTTGGAATATTTTGTAGTATGTCTAGAACTATCCAGAAAACATTTTATTTCAACCTGAACTCTCTCATTTTGTTCAGCATATCACCCTTTTCTCTCTGAATGCACGGCGCTCGGAGAGTGTTTGTTTATTTAAAAATAATCCGACATTGCTAGTGCCACGAACTCTTTGGAATATGTTGTAGTATGTCTAGAACTATCCAGAAAACATTTTATTTCAACCTGAACTCTCTGATTTTGTTCAGCATATCACCCTTTTCTCTCTGAATGCACGGCGCTCGGAGAGTGTTTGTTTATTTAAAAATAATCCGACATTGCTAGCGCCACGAACTCTTTGGAATATGTTGTAGTATGTCTAGAACTATCCAGAAAACATTTTATTTCAACCTGAACTCTCTCATTTTGTGCAGCATATCACCCTTTTCTCTCTGAATGCACGGCGCTCGGAGAGTGTTTGTTTATTTAAAAATAATCCGACATTGCTAGTGCCACGAACTCTTTGGAATATGTTGTAGTATGTCTAGAACTATCCAGAAAACATTTTATTTCAACCTGAACTCTCTAATTTTGTTCAGCATATCACCCTTTTCTCTCTGAATGCACGGCGCCCGGAGAGTGTTTGTTTATTTAAAAATAATCCGACATTGCTAGTGCCACGAACTCTTTGGAATATGTTGTAGTATGTCTAGAACTATCCAGAAAACATTTTATTTCAACCTGAACTCTCTAATTTTGTTCAGCATATCACCCTTTTCTCTCTGAATGCACGGCGCTCGGAGAGTGTTTGTTTATTTAAAAATAATCCGACATTGCTAGCGCCACGAACTCTTTGGAATATGTTGTAGTATGTCTAGAACTATCCAGAAAACATTTTATTTCAACCTGAACTCTCTCATTTTGTGCAGCATATCACCCTTTTCTCTGTGAATGCACGGCGCTCGGAGAGTGTTTGTTTATTTAAAAATAATCCGACATTGCTAGTGCCACGAACTCTTTGGAATATGTTGTAGTATGTCTAGAACTATCCAGAAAACATTTTATTTCAACCTGAACTCTCTAATTTTGTTCAGCATATCACCCTTTTCTCTCTGAATGCACGGCGCTCGGAGAGTGTTTGTTTATTTAAAAATAATCCGACATTGCTAGTGCCACGAACTCTTTGGAATATGTTGTAGTATGTCTAGAACTATCCAGAAAACATTTTATTTCAACCTGAACTCTCTAATTTTGTTCAGCATATCACCCTTTTCTCTCTGAATGCACGGCGCCCGGAGAGTGTTTGTTTATTTAAAAATAATCCGACATTGCTAGTGCCACGAACTCTTTGGAATATGTTGTAGTATGTTTAGAACTATCCAGAAAACATTTTATTTCAACCTGAACTCTCTAATTTTGTTCAGCATATCACCCTTTTCTCTCTGAATGCACGGCGCTCGGAGAGTGTTTGTTTATTTAAAAATAATCCGACATTGCTAGTGCCACGAACTCTTTGGAATATGTTGTAGTATGTCTAGAACTATCCAGAAAACATTTTATTTCAACCTGAACTCTCTAATTTTGTTCAGCATATCACCCTTTTCTCTCTGAATGCACGGCGCCCGGAGAGTGTTTGTTTATTTAAAAATAATCCGACATTGCTAGTGCCACGAACTCTTTGGAATATGTTGTAGTATGTTTAGAACTATCCAGAAAACATTTTATTTCAACCTGAACTCTCTAATTTTGTTCAGCATATCACCCTTTTCTCTCTGAATGCACGGCGCTCGGAGAGTGTTTGTTTATTTAAAAATAATCCGACATTGCTAGTGCCACGAACTCTTTGGAATATGTTGTAGTATGTTTAGAACTATCCAGAAAACATTTTATTTCAACCTGAACTCTCTAATTTTGTTCAGCATATCACCCTTTTCTCTCTGAATGCACGGCGCTCGGAGAGTGTTTGTTTATTTAAAAATAATCCGACATTGCTAGCGCCACGAACTCTTTGGAATATGTTGTAGTATGTCTAGAACTATCCAGAAAACATTTTATTTCAACCTGAACTCTCTCATTTTGTGCAGCATATCACCCTTTTCTCTCTGAATGCACGGCGCTCGGAGAGTGTTTGTTTATTTAAAAATAATCCGACATTGCTAGTGCCACGAACTCTTTGGAATATGTTGTAGTATGTCTAGAACTATCCAGAAAACATTTTATTTCAACCTGAACTCTCTAATTTTGTTCAGCATATCACCCTTTTCTCTCTGAATGCACGGCGCCCGGAGAGTGTTTGTTTATTTAAAAATAATCCGACATTGCTAGTGCCACGAACTCTTTGGAATATGTTGTAGTATGTTTAGAACTATCCAGAAAACATTTTATTTCAACCTGAACTCTCTAATTTTGTTCAGCATATCACCCTTTTCTCTCTGAATGCACGGCGCTCGGAGAGTGTTTGTTTATTTAAAAATAATCCGACATTGCTAGTGCCACGAACTCTTTGGAATATGTTGTAGTATGTCTAGAACTATCCAGAAAACATTTTATTTCAACCTGAACTCTCTAATTTTGTTCAGCATATCACCCTTTTCTCTCTGAATGCACGGCGCTCGGAGAGTGTTTGTTTATTTAAAAATAATCCGACATTGCTAGCGCCACGAACTCTTTGGAATATGTTGTAGTATGTCTAGAACTATCCGGAAAACATTTTATTTCAACCTGAACTCTCTCATTTTGTGCAGCATATCACCCTTTTCTCTCTGAATGCACGGCGCTCGGAGTGTGTTTGTTTATTTAAAAATAATCCGACATTGCTAGTGCCACGAACTCTTTGGAATATGTTGTAGTATGTCTAGAACTATCCAGAAAACATTTTATTTCAACCTGAACTCTCTAATTTTGTTCAGCATATCACCCTTTTCTCTCTGAATGCACGGCGCCCGGAGAGTGTTTGTTTATTTAAAAATAATCCGACATTGCTAGTGCCACGAACTCTTTGGAATATGTTGTAGTATGTTTAGAACTATCCAGAAAACATTTTATTTCAACCTGAACTCTCTAATTTTGTTCAGCATATCACCCTTTTCTCTCTGAATGCACGGCGCTCGGAGAGTGTTTGTTTATTTAAAAATAATCCGACATTGCTAGTGCCACGAACTCTTTGGAATATGTTGTAGTATGTTTAGAACTATCCAGAAAACATTTTATTTCAACCTGAACTCTCTAATTTTGTTCAGCATATCACCCTTTTCTCTCTGAATGCACGGCGCTCGGAGAGTGTTTGTTTATTTAAAAATAATCCGACATTGCTAGTGCCACGAACTCTTTGGAATATGTTGTAGTATGTTTAGAACTATCCAGAAAACATTTTATTTCAACCTGAACTCTCTAATTTTGTTCAGCATATCACCCTTTTCTCTCTGAATGCACGGCGCTCGGAGAGTGTTTGTTTATTTAAAAATAATCCGACATTGCTAGCGCCACGAACTCTTTGGAATATGTTGTAGTATGTCTAGAACTATCCAGAAAACATTTTATTTCAACCTGAACTCTCTCATTTTGTGCAGCATATCACCCTTTTCTCTCTGAATGCACGGCGCTCGGAGAGTGTTTGTTTATTTAAAAATAATCCGACATTGCTAGTGCCACGAACTCTTTGGAATATGTTGTAGTATGTCTAGAACTATCCAGAAAACATTTTATTTCAACCTGAACTCTCTAATTTTGTTCAGCATATCACCCTTTTCTCTCTGAATGCACGGCGCCCGGAGAGTGTTTGTTTATTTAAAAATAATCCGACATTGCTAGTGCCACGAACTCTTTGGAATATGTTGTAGTATGTTTAGAACTATCCAGAAAACATTTTATTTCAACCTGAACTCTCTAATTTTGTTCAGCATATCACCCTTTTCTCTCTGAATGCACGGCGCTCGGAGAGTGTTTGTTTATTTAAAAATAATCCGACATTGCTAGTGCCACGAACTCTTTGGAATATGTTGTAGTATGTCTAGAACTATCCAGAAAACATTTTATTTCAACCTGAACTCTCTAATTTTGTTCAGCATATCACCCTTTTCTCTCTGAATGCACGGCGCTCGGAGAGTGTTTGTTTATTTAAAAATAATCCGACATTGCTAGCGCCACGAACTCTTTGGAATATGTTGTAGTATGTCTAGAACTATCCGGAAAACATTTTATTTCAACCTGAACTCTCTCATTTTGTGCAGCATATCACCCTTTTCTCTCTGAATGCACGGCGCTCGGAGTGTGTTTGTTTATTTAAAAATAATCCGACATTGCTAGTGCCACGAACTCTTTGGAATATGTTGTAGTATGTCTAGAACTATCCAGAAAACATTTTATTTCAACCTGAACTCTCTAATTTTGTTCAGCATATCACCCTTTTCTCTCTGAATGCACGGCGCCCGGAGAGTGTTTGTTTATTTAAAAATAATCCGACATTGCTAGTGCCACGAACTCTTTGGAATATGTTGTAGTATGTTTAGAACTATCCAGAAAACATTTTATTTCAACCTGAACTCTCTAATTTTGTTCAGCATATCACCCTTTTCTCTCTGAATGCACGGCGCTCGGAGAGTGTTTGTTTATTTAAAAATAATCCGACATTGCTAGTGCCACGAACTCTTTGGAATATGTTGTAGTATGTTTAGAACTATCCAGAAAACATTTTATTTCAACCTGAACTCTCTAATTTTGTTCAGCATATCACCCTTTTCTCTCTGAATGCACGGCGCTCGGAGAGTGTTTGTTTATTTAAAAATAATCCGACATTGCTAGCGCCACGAACTCTTTGGAATATGTTGTAGTATGTCTAGAACTATCCAGAAAACATTTTATTTCAACCTGAACTCTCTCATTTTGTGCAGCATATCACCCTTTTCTCTCTGAATGCACGGCGCTCGGAGAGTGTTTGTTTATTTAAAAATAATCCGACATTGCTAGTGCCACGAACTCTTTGGAATATGTTGTAGTATGTCTAGAACTATCCAGAAAACATTTTATTTCAACCTGAACTCTCTAATTTTGTTCAGCATATCACCCTTTTCTCTCTGAATGCACGGCGCCCGGAGAGTGTTTGTTTATTTAAAAATAATCCGACATTGCTAGTGCCACGAACTCTTTGGAATATGTTGTAGTATGTTTAGAACTATCCAGAAAACATTTTATTTCAACCTGAACTCTCTAATTTTGTTCAGCATATCACCCTTTTCTCTCTGAATGCACGGCGCTCGGAGAGTGTTTGTTTATTTAAAAATAATCCGACATTGCTAGTGCCACGAACTCTTTGGAATATGTTGTAGTATGTCTAGAACTATCCAGAAAACATTTTATTTCAACCTGAACTCTCTAATTTTGTTCAGCATATCACCCTTTTCTCTCTGAATGCACGGCGCTCGGAGAGTGTTTGTTTATTTAAAAATAATCCGACATTGCTAGCGCCACGAACTCTTTGGAATATGTTGTAGTATGTCTAGAACTATCCAGAAAACATTTTATTTCAACCTGAACTCTCTCATTTTGTGCAGCATATCACCCTTTTCTCTCTGAATGCACGGCGCTCGGAGTGTGTTTGTTTATTTAAAAATAATCCGACATTGCTAGTGCCACGAACTCTTTGGAATATGTTGTAGTATGTCTAGAACTATCCAGAAAACATTTTATTTCAACCTGAACTCTCTAATTTTGTTCAGCATATCACCCTTTTCTCTCTGAATGCACGGCGCCCGGAGAGTGTTTGTTTATTTAAAAATAATCCGACATTGCTAGTGCCACGAACTCTTTGGAATATGTTGTAGTATGTCTAGAACTATCCAGAAAACATTTTATTTCAACCTGAACTCTCTAATTTTGTTCAGCATATCACCCTTTTCTCTCTGAATGCACGGCGCTCGGAGAGTGTTTGTTTATTTAAAAATAATCCGACATTGCTAGTGCCACGAACTCTTTGGAATATGTTGTAGTATGTCTAGAACTATCCAGAAAACATTTTATTTCAACCTGAACTCTCTAATTTTGTTCAGCATATCACCCTTTTCTCTCTGAATGCACGGCGCCCGGAGAGTGTTTGTTTATTTAAAAATAATCCGACATTGCTAGTGCCACGAACTCTTTGGAATATGTTGTAGTATGTTTAGAACTATCCAGAAAACATTTTATTTCAACCTGAACTCTCTAATTTTGTTCAGCATATCACCCTTTTCTCTCTGAATGCACGGCGCTCGGAGAGTGTTTGTTTATTTAAAAATAATCCGACATTGCTAGTGCCACGAACTCTTTGGAATATGTTGTAGTATGTTTAGAACTATCCAGAAAACATTTTATTTCAACCTGAACTCTCTAATTTTGTTCAGCATATCACCCTTTTCTCTCTGAATGCACGGCGCTCGGAGAGTGTTTGTTTATTTAAAAATAATCCGACATTGCTAGCGCCACGAACTCTTTGGAATATGTTGTAGTATGTCTAGAACTATCCAGAAAACATTTTATTTCAACCTGAACTCTCTCATTTTGTGCAGCATATCACCCTTTTCTCTCTGAATGCACGGCGCTCGGAGAGTGTTTGTTTATTTAAAAATAATCCGACATTGCTAGTGCCACGAACTCTTTGGAATATGTTGTAGTATGTCTAGAACTATCCAGAAAACATTTTATTTCAACCTGAACTCTCTAATTTTGTTCAGCATATCACCCTTTTCTCTCTGAATGCACGGCGCCCGGAGAGTGTTTGTTTATTTAAAAATAATCCGACATTGCTAGTGCCACGAACTCTTTGGAATATGTTGTAGTATGTTTAGAACTATCCAGAAAACATTTTATTTCAACCTGAACTCTCTAATTTTGTTCAGCATATCACCCTTTTCTCTCTGAATGCACGGCGCTCGGAGAGTGTTTGTTTATTTAAAAATAATCCGACATTGCTAGTGCCACGAACTCTTTGGAATATGTTGTAGTATGTCTAGAACTATCCAGAAAACATTTTATTTCAACCTGAACTCTCTAATTTTGTTCAGCATATCACCCTTTTCTCTCTGAATGCACGGCGCTCGGAGAGTGTTTGTTTATTTAAAAATAATCCGACATTGCTAGCGCCACGAACTCTTTGGAATATGTTGTAGTATGTCTAGAACTATCCGGAAAACATTTTATTTCAACCTGAACTCTCTCATTTTGTGCAGCATATCACCCTTTTCTCTCTGAATGCACGGCGCTCGGAGTGTGTTTGTTTATTTAAAAATAATCCGACATTGCTAGTGCCACGAACTCTTTGGAATATGTTGTAGTATGTCTAGAACTATCCAGAAAACATTTTATTTCAACCTGAACTCTCTAATTTTGTTCAGCATATCACCCTTTTCTCTCTGAATGCACGGCGCCCGGAGAGTGTTTGTTTATTTAAAAATAATCCGACATTGCTAGTGCCACGAACTCTTTGGAATATGTTGTAGTATGTTTAGAACTATCCAGAAAACATTTTATTTCAACCTGAACTCTCTAATTTTGTTCAGCATATCACCCTTTTCTCTCTGAATGCACGGCGCTCGGAGAGTGTTTGTTTATTTAAAAATAATCCGACATTGCTAGTGCCACGAACTCTTTGGAATATGTTGTAGTATGTTTAGAACTATCCAGAAAACATTTTATTTCAACCTGAACTCTCTAATTTTGTTCAGCATATCACCCTTTTCTCTCTGAATGCACGGCGCTCGGAGAGTGTTTGTTTATTTAAAAATAATCCGACATTGCTAGCGCCACGAACTCTTTGGAATATGTTGTAGTATGTCTAGAACTATCCAGAAAACATTTTATTTCAACCTGAACTCTCTCATTTTGTGCAGCATATCACCCTTTTCTCTCTGAATGCACGGCGCTCGGAGAGTGTTTGTTTATTTAAAAATAATCCGACATTGCTAGTGCCACGAACTCTTTGGAATATGTTGTAGTATGTCTAGAACTATCCAGAAAACATTTTATTTCAACCTGAACTCTCTAATTTTGTTCAGCATATCACCCTTTTCTCTCTGAATGCACGGCGCCCGGAGAGTGTTTGTTTATTTAAAAATAATCCGACATTGCTAGTGCCACGAACTCTTTGGAATATGTTGTAGTATGTTTAGAACTATCCAGAAAACATTTTATTTCAACCTGAACTCTCTAATTTTGTTCAGCATATCACCCTTTTCTCTCTGAATGCACGGCGCTCGGAGAGTGTTTGTTTATTTAAAAATAATCCGACATTGCTAGTGCCACGAACTCTTTGGAATATGTTGTAGTATGTCTAGAACTATCCAGAAAACATTTTATTTCAACCTGAACTCTCTAATTTTGTTCAGCATATCACCCTTTTCTCTCTGAATGCACGGCGCTCGGAGAGTGTTTGTTTATTTAAAAATAATCCGACATTGCTAGCGCCACGAACTCTTTGGAATATGTTGTAGTATGTCTAGAACTATCCAGAAAACATTTTATTTCAACCTGAACTCTCTCATTTTGTGCAGCATATCACCCTTTTCTCTCTGAATGCACGGCGCTCGGAGTGTGTTTGTTTATTTAAAAATAATCCGACATTGCTAGTGCCACGAACTCTTTGGAATATGTTGTAGTATGTCTAGAACTATCCAGAAAACATTTTATTTCAACCTGAACTCTCTAATTTTGTTCAGCATATCACCCTTTTCTCTCTGAATGCACGGCGCCCGGAGAGTGTTTGTTTATTTAAAAATAATCCGACATTGCTAGTGCCACGAACTCTTTGGAATATGTTGTAGTATGTCTAGAACTATCCAGAAAACATTTTATTTCAACCTGAACTCTCTAATTTTGTTCAGCATATCACCCTTTTCTCTCTGAATGCACGGCGCTCGGACAGTGTTTGTTTATTTAAAAATAATCCGATATTGCTAGTGCCACGAACTCTTTGGAATATGTTGTAGTATGTCTAGAACTATCCAGGAAACATTTTATTTCAACCTGAACTCCCTAATTTTGTGCAGCATCTCACTTTGCTGTGATAAACTATTTTTTTTGTTATAGTTTTTTCGCCTGAACTCTTTACATTTCATTCCCAGGATGTTGAACTCTTCGAAATATCACTCCTGTACGTTGAAGGATTCGAAATTCGGTGAGATGCTGTAATGCCATACGCGAAGTTCGCATCTCATTTTTTCAAAACGTGTTTTTTTGTGTAAATCAGATGAACTATTGTTAAAACTTGTAAGAACTCCTTGAACTATGCTGGATGCAAGTAAATTTATAAACTTTTCATGAGATGCTGACAGTTGAGATGCTAGGTTCACACCGGTATTCGTTATCTCGAACCATAACATTACTATTAACCTCGTATCTTCGTGTTTCTCCATGTCTCATTCAAAAAACTCATCCACCAGCTAACCGACTATCTGCAATTCCCCTTGGTGAGCAGTAACTTTGACGAGTTGTGATAATTTGAATGTTAAGCCAAACTTGCGCCAACAAAGATAAATTAAAATTGCTTGAGTTTAAATCGAAATATCCTCGCGCTTAATGATGGTAGTTGTTAGCTTGTTGAAAGTGCAAGAGAGAGCGAGAAAGAGACGAGCATTTTTAGGCACGACCGTAAAGGGAGTGACTTATGCTATTGCCATCGCAAAAACCGTTCGTATGTGTGTGTGTGTATGTATGTATGATGTATGTGTGTGACTCCGTGTATATCCTCGATTTCGGAAAAACGGCTGAACCGATCGGGACGAAATTTGGCACAAAAATCAAGTATACTACTGTCAGTTGACAATAAGGTTTGTGAGCCGCCATCTTGAACGGGTACAAGATGGCGGGAAATTCAAATTTCGAATAAAATTTAATTTTGCCGGTATTTCGAAACGGTTGAAGATGGCAATACATAAAGTTTCCTGGCACCAAATGGGTATATACTCCACGTGCATGCCAAATTTCATCCAAATCCGTTCAGCCGTTTGGTCGGAATACTGGATTAAAGATTTTTATTAAGCAAATTTAAGTCTTTAATCCAGTATTCCGGCAAAACGGCTGAACGGATTTGGATGAAATTTGGCATGTATGTGTAGTATATACCCATTTGGTGCCACGAAACTTTATGTACAGCCATCTTGAACCGTTTCGAAATGGCGGCAAATTTAAATTTTTTAAGTAAATTTAAGTCTTTAATCCAGTATTCCGGTAAAACGGCTGAACGGATTCGGACGAAATTTGGCATGTACATGGAGTATATACTGATTTGGTGCCACGAAACATTGTGTATGGTCATCTTCAACCATTTCGAAATGGTGCCAATTTCAAGTCTTTAATCCACTATTTTATTTTATAATTATAGTTGGAAAATCCCGTAATTTCGAAATGGTTGAAGATGACCATGCATAAGTTTCGTGGTACCAAATGGGTATATTTTTGAACTACATGCCAAATGTCTGAATCCGTGCAGGCGTTTCGGCGGAATACTGGATTAAAGATTTTAATTTCCGCAATTTCTGAGTGGTTAAAGATAACCATGCATAAAGTTTTACTGCAACAAAGGGGTATATACTTGATGTACATGTAAAATTTTGGTTCGGATGCATTTAATTGTCCGGTTTCGATCACTGGCGCGCATTGCAGAAATGCTGCATTTCGCGGGCGAGCGCGAAGCGCGAGCACCCGAAGTTCTCAGGGGGTATGGCGCTTGAGTGAAGCGAAAGCGCAGATGACTCTGTAGCATAGTTTAATATCTCAATACTTGAATTTTCCACAATTCCGAACGTTTTGAAATTCGTGGGCGAGCGCGAAGCGCGAGTGCCGCGGTCGTGCCTATTGCAGAAAAGCGAGCGCGAAGCGCGAGCAAAGACGATCTGGAGGGGGGTTGGCGCTTGAGCGAAGCGAAAGCGCAGGGGGTCTGCCCCCTAGTTGTGATCTCGAATGAATTTAAGTTAAACTGACTTCGACAAACTTTAATTTAAATTGCTTGAGTTTAAATCGAAATTTCCTCACGGTAATAATGCTAGTTAGCTTTGTTGGAAGTGCGACGAAAAGAGGAAAAATGCAGAGGTGCACGAGAGAAAAAAGACCGTCAAAGAGCGAGAAGCAGAGAGGAAGAAAAGCTTATCATTCGTTATCTCGAGCCATAACATAACTATTAACCTCGTACCGTCGTGTTTCCCCATGACTCGTTCAAAAAAGTCATCCACCAACTAACCGACCACTTGCAATTCCCCTCGGTGACAAGTAACTTTGACCGCTTTTGATAATTTTAATGTTAAGCCAAATTCGCTTCAAATTTCTCGATTTTAACCTCGTCAAGGACGAATTTATTTAAGCTGAAATGAAGTAGGCATCGATTGTTAATTTATTCACTTGCAATGGCGATTCGTTGACAACGTTAACAATGATCGGAGAACAAGGCAGGAATGGAAAATTTGCGGAAAGAATAATACCCACGCGTGTTACAGTAGAAAAGATATAGTTTAACGTGAAACTAAATGCCGACATATGTGGCCAAGGGCGTCAAGAGGTTAAATCGAAACTTGCTCGCGCCAATAAATGTTCTTGTTAGCGTTCTGTGAGGAGGAAAATGCAGAGGAACACGAGAAAAGAAAAGAGGATGAAAAATACCGAGAGAGAAAGAAAGAGGAAGAAAAGCTTATCATTTGTTATCGCGAACCACAACTTTATTATTACCCTCGTATCCTCCGGTTTCTCTCGGCCTCGTTCAAAGAGCGCATCCACCAGCTGATCGACCAACTGCAACGAAGATCTTGCACCAGTTGGTCACCCTTCGGCGAGTCTTAGGATTTAGCAGCGGGAGGAGCCACAGGTAACAACTGCCGGATCCTCGTGGTTCCTTCTACTCGAGTCATTTCCTGTTTACGTGCCACCCGCGGTCTCTCAGAAGCGCGAGAAGATAAAAGAAAAGGCGTAGAACGCTTACCACTTCCACGATTCAAGTCCACCAAGGCTCACTTGCAATTTACAATCGTATCTTCGTGATGGATCGAGCCACGAATCGACATATCGAATGATGGATCGTTTCGGATCCACCCCTCCTGCGCTCCATTCCTCGATAAACTATCCTGCACGTTGTTTCATCCTATAATCGTGGGACGATGTCGTCGTACGGTAACCGGGCTAAATATAGAAGAGGATCATCGTCACCTCGATTCTCCAACCCTCTCGATTATCAGGGAGGTATCTGGAATCGAATCATCGTCCCTACTTACGGGATATCAATTATTTATAAGTTGCTTTCACTCGATCAACGAAGTCAAGCATCTGCTTCTTTTTTAAGAAACAAATTTAATTTCGAGTGATGGACCGAAAGTTAATAAATAAGTGATAATTGTTTGAGACGAGATCTAGGCATCGATTCTTTATTTAAGCGAGATCACTCACTTCTCGCACTTTCATCTCACGTGAATGTTTTCCCTTGATTCTGTAACGTCAAAGTGAAAATACGAAATTACTAGATTTACCAGTGCGGGGTAAAACGTTTTATCAGAACCTGTACCCTGATTATAACCATAAATGTTTGAAATAAAAGTATCAAATCGCAGAGAAGAAGGAAGGAAACATGAGGAGAAGTGACAGAAAAACAGAAACAAATACTTATAAATTTTATGCGGTCTCATCCTGATTTTGGAAGAGGCAGGTTACGATATAACCGTGAAAATAAAAGAAAAATCAATATATCATCAAAACAATACATTAAAACACCAAAATATCTAATCAAAATAATAATCGTCAGCAAATAATAAAGCAGCCATGTATATTGCCATTTCTTTTTACAACATTTTCTTAGACGCCGGGAATTTGTGTGAAACAACGACAGCTTTTATAACTTTACAATTATAAATTTTATGAAAGCACTGTAATGGTTTCTCTTTCGCTCCCTCTGGCTTCCTCATTCTTTCCCTCTCACATTTCATCATTCGACAAGGAATTTCTTGTCGAACGAACTCCCGTGAGATGGCTCGCTTTTTCACTACGATAAAAGTTACAGAATCGATACCCTAATGATACGTTAGAGGAAGTGAATATATTGCGATCGATCAATTTTCGCAATCTTCGATATTCTTTGAGAAGCAACTTTAATTTCGAGTGGAGCGCGATAAAGAGAAGAATGAACGGGTGACGATCATTTGGACTTCAAGACCACTTCTAACAATAAGTCGCGAGAAGTGAATATTGGAATCCACCAACGTTCGCATCTTTCGATGTTCGTAGGAAGATAACATTCGCCGTGGTATTCGTCTCGCGTGGGTCAGACGCGAGGAGCATTAAATCTCGATGTTCATTTTCATTTTTTTCTTTTCTCCTACGTATCTCGTAGTTCTAGAGAGAATAAGAGAAGGAGAAGAAGAACGCGCACCACGCCCCGATCGTGCCAATGGCACGCGCCCACTTGCTTCCTCCACTTTGCTTCGCTCTGCTCTAACCCCTTTCCTCTTACCTCTATCTCTTTCTCTCTCGTGTCTCATCTTATCCTTGCTCTCCTCTTTGCTTCAAGCATCTGATCTCGCTCCGCATACCTCGCAGACCGTCGTGGAAAAATGTGCTATGAGGAACTCGTTTCTAGGCGCAGAGTGCTCTCAACTCTTCCGTGGGTGGTGGTGTTACCCTTTGAATGTGTTCTACGAGTATCGAGTAGCTTCTTGAAGTCTGATGAAATTCTGAGACTTTCTTTAGATTTTTGATAGGCAACAGAATTTGATAACCGAATCCAATCGCGAGAGAGTAGACTGTTGAATGTTTATTGAGAATTCGGGGAAAACTTTGGTTTATATGAAAATAACATTTTCCAAAGGACGTGATATTAACATTAGACTTACCGAAGATTCTTTCTATATGGAAATTCCTTGTGTCGACTAGTAATTTTGACCGGTTTTGTATTAGCTTAGTATTAAATTCTTTGGAGCTTATTGGATTTTTCAAGATCCTCTAGAATGTTCTGTAATATGTGTCGATTCTGGGACGAATGTAATAACATTGGTAACGTTGGTAGAGTTTGCTGAGTGGTTGAGAAGTTGAGGAAAGTTTTGATGTAATTTTAAAGTAGCATTTTCCGAAGTAAGATTAAATTCGTTGGAGTTATTGGATTTTTCTAGATTCTCTAGAATGTTGTAGAACGTAAAATGTTTCGATTCTAGGACGAATGTATTAACACCGATAACACTGGTGGGCGGATTCCGACAGTAAAACGTGAACAGGTTGCGAAAGGTCAATACCGCGGTGGAACCGATGCGCATTACGAATTTTCTTTCATCTCGCTCTTTCTCTCTTGGCCGTTGAGCTTCCCTTTCATATTTTCATCCTTCAGTTCTCGTTCAATCCCATTGTCTCTGTTTGCCTCTGTCACTCCCTCGCCCCTTCAGCTCGCTCTCTTTCCGCCTTCTGTTTCCTGTGTATTGCAATCATTACCACGCGTTGCACGTTTAATGATCCGTTCTCGATGTCGTCCTCGTCTTCGACGTCCGGTGCACGTGGCATCCGTGAAGCAATCGATGTTTCTGACTGTTACTTGCGCATCGTTCGTCTTTTAAAATTTATAATGTTAAAATGTAGCATGTTTTAACTGAATGTCGATCCGAAATCTAATTTCAGTAGGAAGATTCACATCTGGTCGGATGACGAAGACGAGTAGATTGTAATAGGTCTTGATTAGGTCTGGGCATTTTTCTGAAATAAATTGGTGGAAAATTTTCAGAATGATTCTTCCTCTTACTCGTTTCGGTTACTCTGGTCCACCATCCACGAGAATTTCTTCCACATTCACACAGTCAATTTCCACGAGCGATTTATCCTTTTGTTACTTGCACATCGATTGCTTATTAAAATTTATCAGTTAGGTAACATGTTCTAAGTGAATGTCGAAGCAAAATTTTAAGCTCCACAAAAAAGCTCAACATCTCACCAGATAATTAAGACAAGCAGATTGGAACAGATCCTAATTAGGTCTGGGCATTTTTCTGAAATAAACTGTTGAAAAATTTCAGAATGGCTCTTCTTCTCATATACTTCGTTTACTCTGGTCCACCATCCATCAGAATCTCTTCCATATTCACATGGTCAATTCCCACAAGCGATTTATCACGTCCTATAAGTTAGCGGAACAAAATGAGCGGAATCAGTTCTAATTAACATTTTAATTTGTTGCTCATTTGTTGCTCAAAAGTTGCTAAAGAGAAAAATTTGTTGCTCCATTAGTTTTTTTTAAAATGCATGTTCCGCTAACGGAAGATTAAGTTAGCGGAACAATATGTTTTTTAATGACAAAAACAATAAAAAAGCACATAACGATTATAGAAGAATTTGTTGCTCATTTGTTGCTTTCGGAATATGCTAGTCCAGAATGTATTGCACTGCTAGTTTTTTTTTTTTTTTTTTTAATTTGATGTTCCCATAACGCAAGATTGAGTTAGCGGACCGTTACGTATATGACAACGAATAATTTCGTGAAAAAATTTGTTGCTCGGACGTGCTTGGTACTAAAATGTTCGTAATGAAACATACTTTCAGAAAATATCGGTCACCGATCTTGTTGCTCGTCGCGAAGTGTTGGAAAAGAGTCGCGAAGTCCGCCAGACTTATCCGCCGAAATGTGTATGACTCGTAAACTTTCATAAGGAATAATTTCGTCAAAAAATGTGTTGCTCGGACGTGCTTGGCACCAAAATGTTCGCAATGAAACATCCGAGCACGTCCAAGCAACTAATTTTTTGACGAAATTATTCCTTATGAAAGTTTACGAGTCATACACTTTTCGGCGGATAAGTCTGGCGGACTTCGCGACTCTTTTCCAACACTTCGCGACGAGCAACAAAATCGGTGACCGATATTTTCTGAAACTATGTTTCTTTACGAACATTTTGGTACCAAGCACGTCCGAGCAACAAATTTTTTCACGAAATTATTCGTTGTCATATACGTAACGGTCCGCTAACTCAATCTTGCGTTATGGGAACATCAAATTAAAAAAAAAAAAAAAAAAACTAGCAGTGCAATACATTCTGGACTAGCATATTCCGAAAGCAACAAATGAGCAACAAATTCTTCTATAATCGTTATGTGCTTTTTTATTGTTTTTGTCATTAAAAAACATATTGTTCCGCTACCTTAATCTTCCGTTAGCGGAACATGCATTTTAAAAAAAACTAATGGAGCAACAAATTTTTCTCTTTAGCAACTTTTGAGCAACGAATGAGTAACAAATTAAAATGTTAATTAGAATTGATGCCGCTCATTTTGTTCCGCTAACTTATAGGACATCGATTTTTCGCTCCGTTACTTGCACATCGTTCGCCTTTATAAATTTATCAGTTAGGTAACACGTTCTAAGTGAATGTCGAAGCAAAATTTTAAGCTCCACGAGAAAGATCCACATCTCACCAGATAACGAATACAAGCAGATTGGAACAGAGCCTTATTAGGTCTGGGCATATTTCTGAAATAAATTGTTGCAGATTTTTCAGAACGGTTCTTCCTCTTACACGCTTCGTTTACTCTGGCCCACCATTCACCAGAATGTCTTTCACTTTCACACGGACAATTTCCACGAGCGGTTTATCCAATGAGGCTCTTTGCTTACGCTCGCGCGTTAAGAAACTCGCGCTAAGCTAAAGATCACGAAGTCGCGTGGACAGGTGCCGTCGAGTGGGACCCTCGTGGAGGAAAATTGTGCTTCGCACGAGTGCGCGCCGTGAAGAGGAAAAGGGCGTTTAGGGTGCCGAGTGTCGAGGGAAGAGAACGGGTTGCACGAAGACGTCGTCGTGGCACGAGGCAAACACAGATTTATTAATTGTGCTTTGCCCGTATCCCCCTCCTATCTCGTCTCCTGTGTTCTTTTGCTAAGAACCGTGAAAGGGTCGCGACGCGTTATCATCCTTATTGTGCACTTCGAGAAAATTCATCCTTAATTCGTTATCGACCGAAGAAGGATAATTAAATATAATTAACGCTTCGCTTATCATCCTTATTGCACATTTGAAGAAAATTGTATATTAGTTCGTTACACTGAGAGAAAAAAATGGTTCGGTTTACTATAATCTCACTATATTTTATAGTTAGATTTGGCGTCAAACATATTTTTATAGTCCACTTAACCATGCAAAAGATAGTAGAATGAACGATTTGTACAAATGTTTATATTATTAACTGTTACCTTTGTTCTTGTTACCATATGTATACTAAAATGTACTATATGAATATAGTTAGTTCTATCACTATGTATGAAATATTCTGGTAATATTAACAATATAAAATAGTTACTTTTCTTACCATTATATATTTTCAACCATACTATATTTTTAGTTGAAATAACCATAATTTTGGGTAAAAACATAATATAGTTGGTTATACTATGCCTCTATCGTAATTATTACCGACATCATGGTAACATTTACCATAAATATGACATTTCCAACCATAATTTTGTTACTATGCCATTATAGTTAGATATATCATATACTTTTCTCTCAGTGTACTAACTAAAGCAGGATAATTAAATATAATTAACGCTTCGCCTTATCATCCTTATTGCACGCTTGAAGAGAATTCAGCGTTAATCCGTTATTAACTAAAGCAGGACCATCGAAGAGAAGTAACGCTTCGCCTTATCATCCTTATTGCACACTTGAAAAAAATTCATCGTTAATCCACATCGTCATTATTCTGCACTTGAAGAGAATTAATCTTTAATTATTCGTAAACTGAAGAGGCACGATTGACTGAAAGTAACTAACGAGAAAGAGCAGAATGTGACGATGACGAGAAGAGAGGGTGAAACGAGGACAAGGTGAAAGAAGTTAGTGGATAGCAAAACAGAAACTGGACGTTATAGTAAAGAAAAAGAAATCGAAATCAGAATGAGAGGTGGAGTGGGGCCGAGAGATGAACGAGATGATGACAAGTCTTTCCAGTAGCTCTGATCTTCATCCAGAACGTCTCACGCGTGGCGGACCGGTCATTACCCTCCGTGTCGAAGTGAAAAGAGCCGCATTTCTCAAATGAAAGCAAGAAGGCGCCGGCGCTTACTTTAAAGGGAACGCATCTTCGCTCTTTTAATAAATGCTCCTTGCTTCCTCCTCCTTTCCCTCCGTCTCCATCTCCTCCACCTCCTTCTATATACACCACCCTTCTCCATCTTCGGAGTCGATGCACCACCGGACGCAGAAATAATCCATAATGCGAGAGCTTGCGATAGGCGTGTCCCTGCAGCATGAATTAGTTATAGACATCGTTATTTCGCAGTCGTTAATTTATGCGATCGAATATTTTTCGCAAAAAGGAACTGTTTCATTTTTTCTCGAAACTCCTTGTCGCCGAAAGATCCATAAAATTCACGAAGATTTTATAAATCTGAAAGATTCCACGGGCGGAGTTCTTCTCGCACGATTCATCGATTCTACATTTGTAAAAATTAAAAAACGAAAAGAGAACCGATTCTCACGATCTCCGATCATTCTCTCGTTGCAGACCCTGGACTTCGACAGAGATGGCCTCACGAAGCTGAAGAAGGCCATCAAGGCAATTCACAATTCTGGAAATGGTGAGTGCTAAAATTCTCTTTCATTTCCCGATAGGACGGTAATCTCTACGCCCCGCTTAAACGATCGTTGAATTCTCCACGTAGTAGGTACCATTTTAATTCACCCACGTTTCTCCATCCACCCTCGGCTCCTTCACTTTTTTCTATCTTTAGCCTTCTCGCTCCTCCATTCACGAGGAATTGATCGACAACGTTTCACTCTCTTTTGCGTATACCCGCGGGACGGTTCAATACACGTAGAGCGCACACGCCGGATATATCACTCGAGTGTGCGATAAATGTGAAACGCGTGACTGAACAACCTCTCCTGCGAACCGCGCTCATCTATACCGGACAATGAGAACTCCGCCCCTATCCCTTATCCGCCGTCAGGAAAATGTTTCTGCGCCTCCTTCGTAAACGTCGTCATTGTCGACGCTTCGACGAATTCGATGCTCACATTTGCCGTTTCTTTTTCAGCACACGTCGACAACGAAGTGTATCTGGGCAGAGCACTGGAGAGGCTCGGAGATGCCGCGCTGAAGGAACAGGAGCCCGACATTGGCGCGGCATTTCTCAAATTCGCCGTGGTCACCAAAGAGTTGAGCGCTCTTATGAAGACCTTGGTAGGTCTTCCACCGATGATCACTAACACTAGAACTATCAAGCCAGTCAAAATGATTGGTCAACGAAAAGAAGTTTCCATATGAAAACGAAAGTAAATGGCAGCTCAGTGATCAAAAAGAAACGCTCTCTCTGTTAAAATGAGTGGTCGAGAAAAGAAGTTTCCATACGAAAACCAAAATTGGTAGTTCTAATGTTAAAGAGAAATTCTTGTGAAAAGTTGACGCACCCGGTCATTTTGGCTGGTCGGTACTTCTAGTGTTAATCCTTTGCGGTATAATGACGAGTCTACCTCGTCGTTGGTAATACGTGTGAGTTATAAAACAAAACGTGTTTCTCTATTTCAATGGAAATTAAATACTTTATTATATGCGGTATTTTTTATAATTAACCCTTTGCGATCGGATTAAATTTGGAGATGGGTATCGTACTGGTCGGAATTAATTTCCGTCGATAGAGCAGGGATACATAACACGCAAGTTTACGATGTATAAACAAGATTTAGTAATTCTTTTGCGAACTTTAGATATATCTTTATTCAATACACTCACCTTGTGATATGTTTTTGTATTAAAAATTATGTTTTATAATTCTCCTTCGTGTGATATTTTTCAAAACACTCTCCAACATGCAGGCCAGGTTTTCGAGTGCATGTATCGCAAAAATAATTGGTTTGGTACATGAATGCATACAATATACGATTCGTATAGTTCATTGCTATGGTGGCTGAGAGCAACATACGACTGGAACGGTAAAAAGGCTTTGGTGGCTGAGAGTAGACATACGACCGCAAAGGGTTAAATCGCACCGGTAAGGGTTCGAATTTGATGATTTTTGGCCGCATCGGAAATCAATTCAGAGGCCTTCAACTTAATCAATGATCCGTCGCTGCAGCACGTTCTCGTTCTTAGGCACGATCGAAAAGGGAGTTCATTATTCATACGCTGATATTACTCTCGGATTTTCAGATGCAGAACATAAATAACATCGTGATGTTTCCACTGGACTCCGTTCTGAAGGGTGATCTCAGAGGAGTGAAGGGCGACCTCAAGAGACCCTTTGAGAGGGCGTGGAAGGACTACGAGGCTAAGTACGCGAAGATCGAGAAGGAGAAGAAGCAGCACGCAAAGGAAGCCGGTCTGATTCGCACGGAGGTCACTCCTGCTGAGATCGCTGACGAAATGGAAAAGGAGAGGCGACTGTTTCAGTTACAGATGTGCGAGGTGAGATACTAACAAGTAACACTACCCAACTGTCACTCACCGATTTGAATGAAACTTAACATACTTATTAAACACCGAAAAATATTGAATACGTGTTTTTTTGTTTCGGCTAAATACGCTTTTTAGGGGTAGAAAGCATCCCTCAATCCCTGGAGGTGGAAACACTTATGGCTAATTATTTCTGAAACGATACATTTTCTGAAAGAAGTACTTACGTTGTTAATACCAACGTTGTAGAGTTCAAAGTGATGCAATTGATGGCGACCTTGAAGTTGACCTTGAGATCGATTATCAACGTCATTGGAAAATCATTTCATGTTTTTCATGGGGAGTAGTTTACTTTTCATCCTGAGCATCGATAGAGCGTTAAATTACTGATTATAAATACAGGATGTGGTCAAAGTCCGGCAACGGCTAATTATTTCCAAATTTAATTGACCTTGAAATGAACCTTGAGGTTGGACTCTACAACTTTGGTCTTAAGCTGAATCTCAATCACATCTTGCCTTACTTGAGTGAATAATTAACTTTCAATTCCTTTATTGATCGAATTATTGACTGATCTTGCCGTAATTGGTTGGATCAATGAACAGTTTTAAATTGCCGAGGCTTGTTCTATTTACAAACCACCAACGTTCTCGATGTAAAATTCTACGCTCTATCGATTCTCGGGATGAAAAGTAAACTACTCCCTATGAAAAACATGAAATGATTTTCCAATGGCCTCTATAACCGACCTCAAGGTCAACTTCAAGGTCGCCATCAAGTGCATCACTTTGAACTCTACAACTTTGGTCATAAGTGCTTTTTTCAGAAAATGTATCGTTTCAGAAATAATTAGCCATAACTGTTTCCACTTCCAGGGGTCGAGGGGTGCTTTCTACCCCTAAAAAGCGTATTTAGCCGAAACAAAAAAACACGTATTCAATATTTTTCGGTGTTTAATAAGTATGTTAAGTTTCATTCAAATCGGTGAGTGACAGTTGGGTAGTGTTACTTGTAAGAGGTGGTAATGAATCAAGTCGTGCAAGGATATCGTCAGGGACTAAGGTTTATTGTTACAGTACCTCATAAAGGTGAACGAGATTAAAACCAAGAAGGGCATCGAGCTTCTTCAGCATCTAGTCGAGTATTACCATGCACAAACCAAGTGAGTTCATCGTGACAGAGAGTAGATTAATGCCTCTTGCGCTCTTGATTTACTGTCTTGGCGTCGTTCGCTCTTTCAGTTACTTTCAAGATGGCTTGAAGACCATCGAGCATTTTGGATCATACGTGGCCGACCTCAGTGTGAAACTACAGAAGATTAGACAAACGCAAGATGAGGAGAGGAGACGATTGACGGAGTTGAGAAGCTTGCTTAGAAGTTCTGGTTGTGACAAAGAGGTAATATCTGTACTGTAAGGCAGTGTTGATAGTCTATCTAACATCGCGTGCTTATCAAAGTATGTATTGTCAAGTATTTCGTCTTTGACACCTTCTACGATTCGCGTTCTAGTTAAACGCGAATGCCAGCGCAGGATATTCTCTGCACCAGCTTCAAGGTGACAAGCAGCACGGAGTGACTCGGTCGGGCCACCTGTTGAAGAAAAGCGAAGGAAAAATGAGAAGGGTGTGGCAGAAGAGACGGTGTGCCGTGCAGGCTGAGGGCTATCTAGACATTTGTCACGCAGATGAGAATAAGCCGCCTACCAGAGTGAATTTATTAACGTGCCAAATCAAATTAGTACCCGACGATAAGAGAGGATTCGATCTCATAAGTTGTGAGTCCGAGAGAAATTCATTTTACAGGTTAACAAGATGGATTCGTCATGGATACTTACTTGTTCTCGTTGCAGATAATAGAACGTATCATTTTCAAGCGGAAGACGAAGCAGATCAGCGCGCGTGGATGTCTGTTCTAGTGAATTGTAAAGAACGAGCATTACTACGAGCTTTTGACGCGAGTGGCAAAGCTGAAGCTGGCCAGGGAAATCCCAGTTTAGTGGAACTTCAGCAAGCTGTAATTCGATGCGTCATGCGTTTACCCGGCAATGACCAGTGCTGCGATTGTTCCTCACAAAACGGTACAACGCTTTTCCAATGAAGATTATACACAGAAAAGAGAGACGTGTACAGTATAACAATTGATAATTTATTCAACAGACGCCACGTGGCTGTCCACGAACTTTGGCATAATCGTATGCATAGAATGTAGTGGAATTCATCGAGACTTGGGAGTACATATCTCGAGAATACAATCATTAACCTTGGATAATGTAGGCACTGCACAGTTACTGCTCGCCCGACACATGACTAACCAGGCATTTAACGAAATAATGGAAGCGACTTTACACCATAACCACAAGCCTTCGCCAACATCAACTATGTGAGATAAGAACTCCGTTTATTCGTATAATTAAGCATTCTCGTAAAGACCTTGGATAGAACACTTCTTGCAATTTTATCCCTTTTTTGTTCACAGGGAAGAGAGATACGAATTTATACGAGCCAAGTACGTTGAGAAGAGGTACGTTATGAACACCTGCGCGGATGAACGTGATCTACTTTCTGATTTAGAACACGCTGTGAATAATCGTGACTTGCAACAGCTTTTGCAAGTTTATGCTGAAAACGTTGATCTTGCGGCACCCTTGCCTACGTCGGTGAGTAAAATCTGGCTGTTACGACCAAAGGTCGAATAATTGTATGTATATTAAATTGCTCGTTTGTAGGACGTGGGTGAAACAGCCTTACACTTGGCAATTCTGCGAGAAATGGGCAGTAGCCTTCATATTGTGGATTTCTTAGTGCAGAATATGCCGACCGGAGGTATCGACAGAACTACAATTGACGGGGAAACGGCATTGCATTTATCTGCGAGGCATGATCGAGCAGAGGCGATGAAACTACTTCTAAGGGCGGGTGCCGATCCAACTCATCGAAATAAACAGGACAAAACTCCATTGGACATTGCACAAGAAATGGGACACCATACGTGTAAAGAATTGGTACTCTTCTAATAACGAGAATGTTCTCTATATACAATAAATCCCCTATGGTAACAGGAAACTAAACCTCCCCGTTTGTAGCTTAGCCACGCACTTCAAAGGCAGAAAACATTATTTGACAATGTGAATATAGACTGGAATCTATCCCATGATGAAGGTTCCACTGACTTCTCTGACGACGAAACTATCATCGAAGATAGGGTAAATTTTTATCTTTCTCTCATATTTAATCTCACTTTGTAATTTGATATGTATGTTTGTAAACAGAATGGATGCTTGACGCCGGAAAAGAAATCACGTAGTCGACCACCCTCTTATGCTGGTGGTGGGGGCACAGGCTCGGGTGATTCTCCAGTTACTCTACGTAGCCGTAGCAGCACTTGCGACAGTCTGCAGAGTGGATCGTCCCCAAGTTCATCTACCAATAGACAGCAGATGCCACCACCACCTCCTCCACAAACAAGGAAACCCGTGGCCGGTGAGTGAACCGTTTATCGACCTCATAAAGTATTTACTTCGTTACCATATTCTTCTCAACATTCACTGAATCTTGTTCAGTTCCTACTGTCATGGCACCAGATGTCTCGGTGAACATTCACGGTTCACTGAAAAAACGCGTTGCTCCACCACCACCACCGCCGCCAGGAAATCCCAGCTGTCTACCATCGTCCTCTCATTACGGTACTTTACCCTCATCAGCGTCCTTGGCAACATCGACGCACAGTCGTACCACCAGTGAACCCATCTTGGCTGGACACACGTTACACACCATGCCACACAATTTAAACGCGTTGAATAATCAACATCACAAAAGGTCACCTAGCGGAGACTCGTCAACTGGACACGGTAGTCTAAATAATTTCACCTCAATATCTTATCGTTTCATGTTTTTTCGACGTGGAATTTAATGTAAATGAGCCTTGAATTTTTAGGTGTAGACAAAACGAATATTTCGACTCTTCAAAGACCCCGTAATCCACCACCGCCTGCACCCTCGACAGGCGTTATGTCAACACGATTGAGTAACGGTCGCAGCAGTGAATCTTTGAGCTCCATGTGTTCCGATCACAGTCTCGGTAATCCCGTCCCACCGCCAAGAAAGGTAATTCAAGATAATAAAGTTTTCATATTTCGTAGTGATCGTTAAGAATTTCCTGTTTGGATTTCACTTGGGGATTGTTGAGTTGAAGTAAGATTACTTTGGGGATCTATTGATTTTAAGTAAGATGAAACGTTTAGCTAACGCAGCAAGGGAGCCATTCTTATTCAGTCATGTGTGTTAAATATGCATCATCACTATTACGATGAAATGCAGATAACTTCTGATAACACTTGACTAACCCTTGACTAACAGAATCGTCCATTCTATATCCTGTAGCAATTTGTAACTTCATGTACCTCGATTCGTCCCATCATGCTTGAGTACCTTGCTTACCATACTAACCGTACGTCTCATGAATAACATACTTTCGACAGTCACCACTCCTGTGTAAATATTAATCTACATTGGTATCCGCAATGGCAATATTAAATTCATTCATTAGATATCAAGGACTTTCTATCGTGCTGTATCATAAATCTATGTCCTCTTCATTCTCATCGGTTCATATTCTACATCAGATTACGCTAACATCGCTGAACCAAATTTTCTTGCCAAACTTATAAGCGAAGAGAAAATTTCACAAAATTCAATAGTTGAATCGTGCCACTAATAGAAGTAGCAATCATGATGGGGAAATCAGACCTTACTGTTGACATATTGTCACGTCAAAGAAAGAAAACAGTATAAATTGGCAACAGACGTCAAAGTGTAAATGTGCATATGCGTCCTAAAGTCGGTGCTTTATAGTCTATTGTTAACCACTGTTGGTACAGCGAAGGGACCGATCCAGGCTAGAGAGCTACGCCGAAGAGCCCTCATCTTTGCTCCAAAATCTGAATCTGGTAAACATCTGCCATCCCACATTACAGCATGCTACACTTGAAGTAGATTTAAGCATGTGACAATGATCATTGAGTACTGGCGAATCACTTTCCAAGAATTAATAAGCGCAAGAAAAATAACAGAACGGACGAAGGACGCCTGAATGCGTTTTGAATGTAACTCAACTATGTCGTTACCATAATTACGTTCAAGTGTAGCAATTTGCTTTGCATGATCATTATTCACAAACTCATTTCTAATTTGACGATTTATGCGCTGGCATTTTATTCACACCTGATAATACTTGTGTGCATTTAATTCGTCGGTTTGAGCTTTGATTTTTATTTAAGAGTTTTTCAGTGTCCACGGGCGAGTTAGTTATTCTTTCTTAAAACCAGTTGTTGATTTTCTGTCATCATTAAAAATTCCCTAAACGAACGCTTCTTCAGTGTTCGAGTTTCTCTCTCGCCACCTTGGAAAGGCTTCGATGTAATTAACACACTAACAAATCTCATAGTGAACCCGATTATCCCAAAGTTGTCCTCTTCGATTACGTTGGTCGCGTCCCAATTATTTCTTTTCTTTATTACTCACTGCGAAACTACAAGTGTCCGCGACAGTCTCATTAACGAAGGCGTGAGACCTGCACACCTTTTACGTGCGTTTTACGTCAGCATGATGTCTGCGTGCCCCTGCTGGAGACTCCAGTGCAATGGCAAACCAAAACACTCTTGAAAAAGAAATTTTGTCACGTGCTGGAATTTCCAGCGCCAAAAAAACCAAACCAAAGGATTTTTGTCTTTTGGGGAGAAGGTAGGGAAGCTGCTCACAACCCAAGGAAAAAATTTTGCTCTCGAGCGACGACACTTTCTAACTTACCACCCAAGTCAAAATTCTATTCTCGAAAACTAGATCATTCTGAAAAACCGTCTTTAACACTATTCCTACTACGACCGGTCAAATGACCGTTTTTAAAATTTCGTTTACAATTTCCTATACACGACGTAATTCCATTGCCTTTAAATTTCACGACTTTCCCTAAAATCTTGAAAAATGTATTATACGTATATTTGAGAAAAAGTCGTGAAATTTAAAGGCGATGCAATTTCGTCGTATATAGGAAATTCTAATCGAAATGTTAAAAATGGTCTTTTGACTGGACGGTAGGAATAGTGTTAAAAAGATCGCTCGAGAAACGTCAGGAGAAAAAAATTCGAAATCTGATTCTCGAAAGATGACACCTCACTAAAGAATAAACAACAGTTGCTCACACCTGAGTCTCGTGTAAACAACGAAAGGCTTCCACCTTTTTCCTAGACGATGAAAATCGTGCATCCGTCTGTATTAATGCTTTCTACTGGGATAGCCGCTTTTGTTTCGCCCTCTACAGCCAACGTCCTCCACCCTGAACGGTTTGAGGAGATGCCGTGCTCTGTACGATTGCGAGGCCGACAACGAGGACGAGCTGTCGTTCCGCGAGGGTGAGATGATAATCGTGACCAACGAGCAAACCGACGACGACAATTGGATGGAAGGTGCCCTGGAGCGTGCGCCTGAGAGGAGAGGCATGTTCCCAATTAGCTTCGTGCACATGTTACAGGACTAACATTCGGTCAGCCTTAATTCCTTGGCTAGTGTGTCCAGTACTGCCAGCTCCGTAAGCGTGGCTAGCCTCGGAAGGAGGTCTTGGCAACGCAAGTCCAAAGACTGAGCGTGGTACATCTCCACAGTATCCTCTGGAAGCTTGGGGAAAGAGAAATAGTCCGATAACGAGAAGCCTGCAAATTATGAGCGAGGAAGCTGCCCTCTGTGTATGTGTGTTTGTGTGAGTGTATGAAACGCAGAGAGAAAGATAAGGATGAAGATGGAGATAGAGAGAGAGAGAGAGGAAGAGCGAAATTGTTAATGTTAACGCTAATGTTAAAGAATGTCGACGTTATACGCGAGAAAGGACACTCCTTTGTCCAGCGCTCTTTTCTCTTGCTTCACTCATTTCTAGCGCAAGTCCTCGTCTAATTTATTTTCCCTTTTAGCGCGCACAATTTCTCCATTTGTCGAGGAAGCCGTTTGTGGAAACGTGGAGGGCCGTTGAACGGTACAAGCGTTTTCAGATTTTAAGGGGCGCGATTATTAGACCGAGAGGATTAGGTTCGTGATCGCGGGTGAAGCATGCGGATTAGGTGACAGTTTGAGATGACAATGGTGTCTGTATAGTTGGAGGTAATGGTGATACTTACAGGGATTAGTTTCGAGGATCTTTATGGTATCGTGTAATTGAAATCCTCGAAGGATTATTGGCACGTGTTGAGATCCTGTTTGGAAGGAAAGTGTAAGGATTGATTGAGCGTTCGGACGTACTTATAGCGCAGTGCGCAGTGGATTTAAGCACTAATAAGCCCGGATAATCGAATACGGAGGTATAGTGTTAACGCAGTATTGAGTACAACGCGAGGAAGGTGTAGCAATGACCAAGCATAACATTTTCGATCGGAGGAGGATGGAGAAGTTTCCATTTCGCGAGAGCGACACGAGAAATGTGATATCTGATTTTGATTATCAATTATCGAGATACCTCGTAGCAAAAACAACTGCGGACTTTCTACGTGGAAGCGTATTGTTTGTTTGATTTGCGAATTACTTGAAAAGCCGAGAATTACTACATTTTGGATAATCTGAAAAATATTTCATCACAGTGAATTGCATCGATTGGATTGTTTTTTTAAACCAGATTGTTTAGACCGCATGTATTATTTTTCATTGGAGTATTTTCTTATTTTAGTTTTACCTACTGCCAATAGAAACTGGGTTACAAATGGATGAAGATGCGAAAGTCTAAGAAAGATCTTTAAAGATAATGGAGTGTGAAAATCGCAAGGGAAATGAGTTTGACTGTGAATTATCCATCCTCTTTGAACGTAAAGTGTTGAATCAAGGTGATACGGCATGACACTAAAAGAGTATTATTAGTATATTCGATTTAACGACGGTCATCACGAATATATGTAAATTTTATAATGCCATAATACTGTACTATGTATTAGCTCGTCGTCAAATAGGATACTCGACTGGAGGTCTATTAGTCATTAGGTATGTTACGGTGAATTTACGATTATATCCCGTGTCGAAGCGAATTCGACTCAATTCGAATTTATCAACATACTACTTAAATATACGAGACCAAAGAGAAATTTCTTTCGAACGATTAAATCAGAATTGTAAGATTCGTTGTCCGACTGCAGAACTATTTTCATTGTATATAAACTACGCAGAGGAGAGAATGCTTGCAATAATGATTTCGCGCGTAAACTGTGACCGCTTACTTTGTACATATTTACTTTCTATTGTATTAATATTATACAGTTTGGTCACGCGTTCATCGTATCCTTATTGCGCGTACAAGATGTTAATTCGACGAACATTTCATTTGCGCCAAAATTCTATTCCACGAGCCTGCCAGTTTTCACGCACACGAACACGGCATTCGTACATTGCAAAAAATAGTTCTGGAGTAGTTTATTGCTGTTTTATAGCAACTGTTCAATTACAGTCTCTCACTCACGATTATAAATAACGGTATACATTCGTTCGCATACGAGAGGTAAATGTTAAGAAGATCGCTAATTTTTTTTTCATCCGTTTCTATGCGAGACGCTTTGTAAATAGATTAGGTCAGTTAGAGTATCGGTAGCTGTGACATTAATTCTTAAGCACAACTAATTTAGGAATACGAAAACTCGAAGCATCCGAGGGGCGGCGTCAGCCAAAAATCAACATTTACAAATTAATACTACACGTTCTTGACTGCATGTATATGAATCATAAAAGTTGTCTGTTTTATAGTAAGATGCAGAAAGTCGATGCTGAGACGACGCTTTACTACTTCTACAGCTGAAATCTGTAAAATGTATAATATTTGTTAACGGAATTCAATTTCTTCGATTAGGGTTCCAGGCATGCCCACGGCACACGGCACAATAATTCAATTTCCTATTGAATTCTTTCAACGATACTAAAGTCATTGTGATTGTACTTTATTAGTAAGAACCAATTTTGCTTATTGTAAAATTCGTATATTAACTTATGCGATGATGTAATTTGGACAACAGGCCACAGAATAATTGCTACGAATTTGCATCGATAATTTGACAAAAAAAAAAAAACACTCTAGAAAATACATTCACGGACACGTCCATCTTTTAACCGACTTTTTTTCGGTTTTACGTGAAAAACTCGTTTTTCCAATATCAGATGATTGAATACTTTTCTTTTTCTATCCGTTATAATATATTACGCGCATGTTTTTTACACTTAGGCGTCGCTAATGAGTCAGACAATTGCGTCAAATGTTTAAAATATAGTGTTTATGTATATATAAATGTATAGAAAACGAACAAACGAGAGAAATAGAGTGAGAGGGAGGGAGTGACGGATAGAGAGAAAGAGAGTAAAGAATCGATGTTTATATTATCAAATATACACGAAAAATATCATACTTCGTTAAGTACACAATGCGAAACGTCTGTTATGCAGTTTAAACGTCCCATCCTTTGCATTGTGCGCGCAATAATAAGGTGTGGATAAGACTAACGATTATTTATTATTTCCAGCCACCTCTGTGAGAAGTGGCTGTACAATGCGTAAATAATGTAAAAAAGATTCTTCAAATATCCAATACGATAGTAAGCTAGGAATTTATGAAATTCGTATTTCAATAAAATTGTATCCGAGATCCGATATAATTGCATCAGATATTTTAGAAAACATTGATTATTATCATTCTGAGAGAGAATACGTTAATATATACACTACATACCTGTACATACCATTGGATATAAAATGTTTGCAGGACACAGCTCTAAATATTTATACCGCGCGAACACTGCTGTATAATGTTTACTCTGTTCCCCACCGTTGGACTTGTGCACAATGTCGCTTAAAAGTGAGAAACCACTTTAAAACAAAAACAAAAAAAAAAACAAAAAAAAAAGGTATAATAGAAATAAATGCTGTTTTGAGAATCCTACAAAATTGGATGTGTTGTTCCAGCGCGAGGAAGATACCGCATGATGTCGATTGTATCTTTCCTGTTCCTTTCGCGAGAAGGTAAAATCAATCGACAGGTACCGCATAGGTCCGTATGAAAAATCTTTTATTGAAAAATGTTCCTTCACGCTACAACGTCAGTGTACCTTCGTCTATGTAACTTTATAACAGTACAAAAATTGCATTTTTACAAGTTGCCCAGCTTATGTGACTAAAAACATCCCAGTTTGCAGTCTGACAAATTCAATACATTAATGCAGCTTGTCCAATAAATTAGGACGCTGTCACAAATCGGCAATCTATGTTTTTCCCTTCGTCATCGTCCATCTTCGTTCTTTCTCTATTCGAGGGGACATGCTTCCTATGTGTGCTCTAATTAACGCTGCCTCGCCGGATTAATTTCACCTAGACGCACGCGTACGTTTCATACCGCTCGTATTATCTGGGCCGTTAGTCAGAGATGATCACAGCCGGAGACCTGCTTAATATTTCTCGTTAAATTTATCCCTTTATAAGTCGTTAATCTACAACCCCCGATATACGACCCCCCGCGAAAAAGAAGTCGGTGTTTCGAAAGGCAAGTATCCGGCCAGTTAATGTATCCTCTAAATTATTACGTCGTCCCTGTTACCAATCCGCCACGCAAATTAAGCTCGCCCACGCAAATGGATCCTTAATTCACGGTGAACAAGAAGCGCCTCTCTTTCGGTCACCTCGCGAGAAGAGAGAAATCACGCGAATGGACGTTTACTTCGTTAAGTCACAACAGTCGTACGTTAAATCGTCGAAGTGACAAAGGCGCGGGATTACTCCCTCGGTGAGAACTATTCCGCGTGTCGCGTGGATCCCACGCGTAAGGGTAGATCTTAATTCGCGTGACGGTCCTTCTCTTGCCAAGATCCAACGCGCGGCCCCCTCTGTCCCGTTAATTTAAAGCAATTATTCAATATATTCAGCGATTCGTTAAAAAGTCCGCATTAATAGTGTAAGTACATTTCTCTATATCACGTACAAGCTTACGTTAAGTATAACATTGACGGTGGATACGAGAATGATATTGTTAACGTAGCAGCGGCCGATCTCGCTCGTCGTACACAAATCTATTTACTCTGCCCATAACTGTCCTTAACTGATAATCTTTCTTTCTCTCTCGCTCGCTCTCTTTCTCTCTCTCTCTCACTCTTTCGCTCTCTTTCTCTCTGTGCATCTCACGGGAATTAGGTCCTGCCTTTCACAATTGGATTAGATAGTGCACTCCTGTTATTACACAATAATTCTACATTGAACGAAATTTCTAAATCGGCCCTCGCGTTGTCTGCGCGACTCTTCAGTTCTTTTCGAAGCCTTCGATCCTTGAGCGCGCACGGATATATTACTCGCCCGTGTAACAATTGGAATAGTCGACACGCTCAACGATCTTTTGCAGCTCTTAACGTTCCTTTTCGCGCCTTCTACTCTACGCGAATTGTCATTATCGTCGTGGTGTAAATTGCGGACACGTTCTAAGAGAGTTTCTCAATGTTCAATGATGACTTTACTAGCGCGCTTTGCATCGGCTAAGGGTGAGCAGCAGGCAACGAGAGTCCGATGTATCGCTACGAGAGCAGTCTTCTTTCAGTTTTCTTTTTTTTTTGTATGCATCGGCCTGAATCGATTTCATTACGTACGTGTGTTGCGAACATGCGTGCCTATTTATATATAATATATATGTATTGTATATGTATGTGTGTCGGCGTGTATGCATATACGCGTATTCGAATTACCACGCGCACGCATGTACGCATACACAGATATAACATATGATTAGTAACTATACGTGTAAACTGATAGTAATTAAAAATGTATCGTTTGACTAGCTTTTGATCATCTCTCTTGGAATTCACAATGTGTATCAGTTCTGCAATGTACCAAATTCCTCATCGTCTTGTTGCACGAGACATATAATTAATGTAAATCGACACAAGTGAGATAGGGTTTTACCAATTTGAAAATTATTGTACCATTCGTTACAACATATGTGTGATTCGGTTATTAATGTCGGCAGGGTACTGGTTTTCATTATTTCCCTTCTCTCATCAAGAAATCACCGTGTGGCCTTGCATATATTATCATTGAGTAGAATATAATAATGCTACTATTATTGATATTTTCTAAATACAACTATTATTTTATTTCATTTAGCTCTCTACTATTCCATTTCTTCTAATTCTTAATAGTTCGACAGGTTTTCCCTTCCGCAGTCTTCCAATTGTTTTTTTTTCACGCGACATGAGACGTAAAAGTAAGAAGATATCCAACATCTAGAAGCCATCAGCTCAGGACGCGTGAAATTCAGTCTTTCATTTTTTTTTTTTTCGCATTAATCAGCATTACGTACTAACATTATATAATCAATAAATTCAATTTTCTTGTTGCACGAAAATATTATGCTAGTTTATCCGCAACGCTACGTTAAAATTCTAATATATAGAATCGTCTGACGCTTGCTTATACTTTAAAGCCACAGATTTCGATGGCGCACCATGGGGGGACATGGTGCGGTGCATTTCCACAATTTTCAATGTCATCTAGTTATGTATGAAATTTCTCTACGCATTACATTATTTATTCCCTTTTAAGGCCCTTAGATCCATTGTTGTGTGTTAATCCCGTTTTTAGTGTTTCGCACCTTTTTCTTTTATTTTTTTTTTTTTTTTTGTAAAACTAGAAGAACACGATGATCTCTTTAACGTCGTTATTAAACTGGAAATCACGAGACCTGTGCGCAAACCGTCAAGCATACGTGTGTACTAACACCCACGGCAGAGATGGGGCAATGTTTAAAGGTACGCATTCTAATGTACATGCGAAGAGACGATATCTTAAGTATGCTCGTTCAAGGCGGAATTATAGAAGTAGTAGAATAATAGCGATAATAGTGATAGTCTTAGGAGCAATAATTGTAGTAGTGAATGGTAGTAGTAATAGTAGTAATAGCAGTGGCAATAATAATATAGTAATAGTAATAGTAAGTGTATGAGTAATAGTTATTTTAATGGTGGTAGAAATAGTCGGAGAAGTGACAGGAGTAGTGAACATGATGGTGACATTAAACTGATGGTAATGGCTAGGCTATAAACAGTCTGTTATCGCTACCAGTATATTTACCAGAGATAGTAATGATCGTGTTGTAGGTAGTGGTAGTAATAGTAGTAGAGTAGTAGTGTAGTAGGATAGTAGTAGTAGTAGTGGTAGTAGTGGTAGTAGTAATAGTAGTAGTAGCAATAGTAGTAGTAATAGTAGTAGTAGTAGTAGTAGCAATAGTAATAGCAGATAGACATACTAATAAAATACTAATAATAATAATAAAAAGAAGTAAAATCAGTCCGTTCATTAAAATGAATTACATTACATTATTATAATGTGTCCCGACGCTTAAAATCAGACGAATTCCATTTCCCGAAATGGATAACACAAAAAATAATATTGCAAATATCGCACAGTGAAGTGGTGCATTCCTTTAAATCTCTGCTCTCCATTTCCCCTCTTTTTGTATCTTATATGATTTTATCTTTTTTCCTTAAAATTCTATATATGTATATATGATTGTATAATATATTTATATAGATGCTGCATGTAATCAATGAAAGAATCTATCTTTCTAATAGCATTTGGCTTGCCAAATTCTGTCAGTTTCATTAAATAGTACACTTATATCAATTATAATAAAAAATATGCTTTACATGTGTGTACGTTTACATGTTGCACAGATTTTTCAACTGTGTTTCAAATATCGGACATTTGCATTTGGTAGGGCTACTAAAGCTTACGCGACTGCGTATGCATTCGCTTTACACATATACATGTGAATCTTTATATGCTATCAGCGTATTGTCCAGCTCTTTATTTGCAAATTCTATGAAAGTATCGCCTTGATTGTGCCTATGGCAAGTAAAATTTGAACATATATCACGGTATAGTATTTTTAGATGGGACTTACTTCATATCCAATCAATGGAATGCGCTATTAAGCTTCACCGAATCCCCCAATTGCTTGTTCAGTCATACGCAAGCAAAGAGATTCGAGACGAGAATTTATCTCTGGTTCTGTTGTTTCTGAAGCGGTGCCTGACTGTCCAAGAAAATGATCTCGTGGTGCACTGTAGGTACGTTGTAAAGTTCTCTGCAACTGCTAGGATATTTGAAAAAGTTAACAGGCAGTGCATAAAATGTATAATAGATCATATAGCGAAGATACTTATCAAAATGCATTATAAATATAATGTAACACAAAAATATATACCTCTAAGCTAGTCTCTTGTAAACTAGGTCTTTTTTCAGTTGTATGCGTTGGTCGCAAGTTACTCTGATTTATGCTTTGGTTCTGATTATTTTGTAAATATGGAGTAGATATACTGTTTCTGTGTGGAGTAATCAAAAAAGAATTGTTGTGTGCATGAGTATTATGGATATGACCCAAGTTCAAACTTGGCTTCCTGGCATATTGCTGTGGATTACAATATCGCCTATTGTTATAACCATAATTGTGCTGCCACCTATAGTATGTCAGAGGAATATTCAATGAAATTATCATAATATATAATCGTCACTCTAATATGTTGTATCAAATATGTTTAAGAACTACCTACTTTGGAACTGGTCGAGGATTGCCAAGCCGACTACGCCACTGTTGCACTTTTTCCTTTTGATTTGGAGTGAAACAATCGTGCTGTAATACCTTCTCCAATATGTTAACACATGCACATAAAATGCCATCATCTACGCTGTCTAAGGCCAATCTGCTACATACTAGAATAGAAAACTATTCTTTAGTATGTTAGCCAAAAGTTACGTATACTTTTGTAATTATTTTAATGTAAATGCCGTGCTTACATTTTCCAAGAACCTTAGTAAATTGGGCAGGTATGTCTTGTGGATCATTTTCTTGACTTGGCTTTAGAGGCGTTGCTAAAATAGTCTTTAACTCATCAAGAGTATTGAGCAAAACTGTTGAACCTTGTGAAAAAGAACCCGATTGTGTACCATCTCGCGTTGGTTGTAACAAATCCTTTTCTAGGTTTAAAAGTATTGTGTAGCGCTGCTGTAATTTTGCAATTGAGAGAGCCAGTTTGTGCCTAGCTCCTTTTGTTACTCCCTGTTCTGCTAATTGATCTTCGGTCAATTGTAACATTTCTTCATAGCTCAATGTAACAAATAAATAACTATATTTGTGAAGACGCAGTGTTTTAAGCCACGATGGTACATCTATACATAAAACAAATACAAAAAAGTATGCAAAATATTTTACATAAATCTTTATACAACAGCAATGAAGATTTCAAAGCCTACCTCTCATACCACTGACAAGCGATCGATTAGAATTTTCATCTAAACGCCCTTCACTGCCACTACTAGCACAAGAGCTCTGAGGACTTAACGGTCCAAGACCAATAAGGCTACCTGTTGACGAATAAAATATACAGAAATTAATAATGATATATAATGCACAAAGATCGTGTAAATAGCCTTGTTCAAGGACACTGACTAGTATGGTCTCCAGAAACACTGAAGCTGCGTGGTTTATGTCTAGTTGTAGTGTTTGTATTATTGCTACGATCAACAACTTCTAGGTGGTGAGGAGGAGCCACTGGTGGGGTAAGGCTATTTGAACGCCGCTGACGAGTTACGGGGGGCGGAAACTGCATGTTAAACGTTGCACCTGGTTGACTACCGAAGAGATTTGTTTGTTCATTTTGCTGCTGTTGCTTTACATTTCTTTGCCAGACATTGTCCCACCTTGTGAATGCATATAAGTAAAGCTCTTAATAATCACTACTAGAACAAACAATTTACATACATACTCTCGGTACTTTTGGTAAATCTATAATTACCGTATAGTAGTGTTTGCGTATTCTTCAAGACTGTGGATAGGTGGTGTACCACTAATACGTTCTTCCAAATGTCTTAACCATTGAGTCAGCGAACGCCTGTCTTGACTAGTTATAGCTGGATGAATCAATGTGTAACTCAAAAGCTGCTGAGTTTGTTCTGTGTATTGCCCCGTGGTCACACAGTGACTGACTAACTCAGGTATTGCCACTAGATAACATTGTTTGCACTCTACGTTGCCAGGCCTTAGTAGTGGGAGATGTGTCAAAAGTTGATTGATAGCAACTTCCGTAGATTCTGAGAGTAGCGAATTTATAAATGCTGTAACAGTCAACATCGATTAAACACAAAGTTACGTTGCAAGTATCAGAGATTTATTGAAAGAGAAAAATTACCAGGATTGTTGGCATTTAATTCCTGGGTGTCCAACTCTGAGACAGAATGCAACGAATGTTGAACAGCCTGTGCTAGAAACCTCGCTTGAACAGCCGGGATACGTCGAAGTAAAGCGTATAGAACGACAGTCTGTTCACACTCATTCCATTGAGAAAACACGCGTGTAAGTTCACCCACTTGTTCACAAAATAAAGCACCTGGAGACCACTTCATTCTTATGTAATAATCACGTTGAAAAATATTCTATCTATTCCCTTATACAGCAAACTTTGCAGAAAAACAATATTTTGTCCTCGGTTTCGTAGCTGTACTTTAATAATATCCTGGAATAAAATACATTTACTTAATTCACAAATTTAAAATTTACTTAATGATCAATCAAACGTTAATAATTTAGAAATAAGCGACTTTTATCAATTCCTTGTATATAACAGCAACAGTCTACTGACAATGAAACTAATAAACGCGTACAAGTATGGTCGCAATAAGTTTACAAAACAAAAAAAATAATTTCTTTCCTTTGTAAATAAATAATATCAATCGTCGTACACCGATAATGCTGACTACACAAATAAAATGAATGAAATAAATAAACAAACAAACAAACAATAACGACGACAATAGTAATCCAAATAATACAAACGAAAACAATAATCGGTTAAAGGGACAAATTTCTAAAATACACCAATTACATTCTCAAACAGTCACGTATGCTCTGAGAGCGATTTTTGGTGCACGACATAACCTTAAAAAGTTCCGCGTATACTGCACCGACATGTATGCCGATAAGAATTCCACTGAGGTCAAGTTTGTTTACCCCGGGATGCGTGAGTATTTATAGCATTCTTGCTACGATCCATTTGGCGGTGCAACGGCATCGTGCGTGAGACTTACGTGCTTCACAAGCGGCAGATAAGATAGTCTTTTCGCTCATGACAGCGTCGATCGAGCGTACGACATAAAATTTGAATCCAATTATCTTCGACATATTCAACTTTGAGAATACAAAAAAAATCCCCCCTTCCTTCGCGATCAATTTGGAGTAAACGTCTCAACTGTTTCTACATCCGACGTTGTGTAGGGTTGGTTGGGCATGTGCGCTTGTGTAAGTGTGGCAAGTTGGTGGGGACTGGGTGAAAAAGAAGCGATGAAAACAAGAGGACGTAAATAATAATTGTACGGAGAATTATCGAGCGTGCGATTATCCGAAAAATTTAAGTTATAATACAAGCGTGGCCGGTAGGAGGATAGTGGAGAAGTCACCGGGATGATTAGAAGAGCGGAGTAAACAGACATGGGTATGAAAAAGAAAGAGAAAAAAAAAGATTTGTCCTACTGTATGTCTACCGCTCGGCCATTGAGCCGACGAGGCAAACAACAATTTATTCTCTCGCTCGATTCGCGCGCTGTTTCTTAAGGATCACATGTAAATTCGTGCTTAATTACCGTGTACGGGGCGGCACCAGTTTGTTGTACAGGATCGGTAGATCGTTTACGTTTCAACAACAATACACGTTCACAGCATTTTATTCGGTGTTGGATTAGGAGCAAACAATCATCCACCATGCGGTATGGTGGGCCTACGTGACCACACTGGTTCGCCGCTTCGGCTTGTGCTAAGAATCGGACACTGCCATTGGCCGCGGATTTAATAGCTGTAGCCAATCACGGCGCGGCCTGGGGCGCGGTTCGTTTGTCTGACACTCGAGTGCGTCGACCGCGCAGTTAGTCGGCTGCTGCCGTGGCGAAACGTTTGTCCACGCCTCCTGATGGCGCTTGTCTCAACCGAAGAATCTTCGAACCGTTCGTCTAGGTAATGTTGCTTATTTTCTTGTATATTTTGGAATGAAATGTATAAGTATAATGAGCGATAGATAATGTCCTCGTATGTGGCTGAGCTGAAGAAAGAATTTATGGAGAAATTTTAAGAAATTTTCATGTTTATTATAACCATTATATACATATAACCTCGATTGGCATACTTCGACACTCGACTGCGCATGCGCAAGCGCGAAAAATTTCCAACCTTAGAACAGGTTCTGGATATTGTATTATTTGTGTTTGTTGCTCTTGGTTACGAATGATTTGTTGTGTTTAGGATTTTGCGGCGCGGTAATGGCTTTCTCATTGTCAGGTTTTCTATAATGACACATTATTAACCTAATTAACCGTTAAATGGGAAGTTAAGGTTCTCAGAGTTTACAAGTTTTGAAGCAATATTGATTATGAGTTCCATTGTCGGAGGTGGCGACAGTAACGAAAATTTTATTATCTTTGACGCATCGAAAAACGAGAGGAGATTAAATGAAGAATTTAAAGTATTGCAGAGAAAGTTGAAACCAAAGTGGAGATTTGTCGAGTAAGAAAATGATAGTGTGTTACGCATCAGATTACGCATCATTATATTATAAATGCATTGTTGCTCGGTATTTTAGGAATAATGATGCGATAACGCAAGAGACGCTTTCTAACTGTAATCTATTAGTATTACCCGGACCACGAAATAAATTCACTGAATTGGAAATGAATTCTATTAGAGCTTTTATTAATTTAGGGGGATATATCTTTGTCATGCTCGGCGAAGGTGGCGAAAATAGGTCGAATACAAATATAAATTTTTTGCTCGAAGAATTTGGTATTATGGTAAATAATGGTAATACTGCGATGTTACTATATAATTATCGTCACATGAATCCGTTTATTATGAAACAGGAAATAATCATTGATACTAAATAATTCGTTTTGTATTCGCAGATCATGTTGTTCGTATGAGCTACAACCAAAATTTGCATCCAAAGGAATGCCACATCTCGAAAGGTTTCTCAAATAAATCAATTCTTTTCCAAAATTATGATGAATATACGTAAGTCAGTTGTATACTTCGTAGAATATTTTGTAATGATATTATCGATACAAATTACCATTTCAACTAAATCAAGCTTGATTTCAGAGATGCGACCTTTTTGTATCCTTATGGTGCCACGTTAAACGTAGTACAGCCTTCCGTGGTGGCATTGTCTAGTGGATCTATTGCAACACCGATAAACAGGCCAATTTGTGCCTATTATCGCTCGAAAGAAAGCGGAGGTAAAGTTGTTGTTCTAGGATCCTCAAGGATGTTAACAGATGCATACATTGAAAGAGAAAGAAATGAATTACTGCGCGAAACAATATTTAATTTCTTTGAATCTAGCGAAACAGGCGGTAATGATTCTCATGTTGATAATGCAGATGTAAGTATCCGTATCGGAATCGTTCTGACCTTATTAACTGAAATTCGGTTTACAATTTCAGTTTTGGGAATATAATTTTGTACCAAATGTAACGCAGCAAGCGGATAATCCAAAAGTTTGCACGCAAGATCTAGACACAGTTGATATACCTCGTGAATACACCAAATTATTTAAGCATAATTTATACTCGATAAATTTAAGTATGGTACCTGCATGTATAAAAGCGTATGAAGCTTTAAGCGTAAAACACGAGCCACTATCACTAATTCCACCCCACTTTGAAGCTCCTTTACCACTTACGGAAGCTTCGGTAAGAATAATTGTTCATAATACAAAATTACGGTTTATATAATTACCGGGTATTTATAAAGAGGACTGTGAGTGAATGTTCTCACATGTGTTCAGTGTCGTTAATAGAATATAATTTATACTTGATATTAACAGGTATTTCCACCGAGTTTTCAAGAATTATCACCACCAGCTTTAGAATTATTTGATTTGGATGAAGCATTTAGTTCCGATTTATTAAAGCTTTCGCAACTAACAAATAAGTACATGTCAATGAATGAAGAATCCAGTGACAGTGAGTTAGATCACTATATCAAAGAATTTGGTAATATAATAAAATTCAAGAGTTCAAATGATGCGTCTAAGGAAATTTTAAATTTTGTTTTTCAAAAAGTTTGTAGCTATAAGGTAACGCACAGTTGAATCGCACATCTATGATCCTAGTTGTTGAACTTGTAATAGTTGTAAGGGATAATAAAGAATTACGTATGCTAGATATATTGATAATAAATAAAAAGTTATTTAATAATGGTTTTGAAGTATGAGTATAATTCAATAAGTATAACAACTTCTTTAATTTACACAAAACCGGGTGATGTTCTGATACAATTTTCTCGTTACACGTGGCGTCATCTAACGAAAAAAAAATTGTTCTAAGGCGCGCAAATGGTTCAATAATCAGTTTTAGATCGAGCCACGTGTCGCATAACCGGACAAAGAGATTATCATTGCCACCACTTTATAGCAACACTAAAGCGGCTTCTAATTTTTTAAAATATTGAAAGATAAGGATTAATCCATGCACAGAGTTAAGTAATTGATATTTCATTGTACATATTCCCTTATTTTCTCAAACTATATAGACACGTGAAAGAAACATGAAAATAGCACATTCGCGATAAAATTAAATTCTCATAACAAAATCGAATATACACTTGTGAAAGTAAATTTTCCATTCAGAATAATAGAATAACCATTAGAATTACTTGATTAATTTGTTTTGCAGCTCTTTAATTTACCCATTGTACTATTATTTCTCTCGTCAAAATAAATTATGCAGTAAAATGCGCTACGTACGAAACAAAGGATCGCAGGTGCAGGATTAAGAAAGGGAAAGGACGAGAGAAAGAAAGAGAGGGTGAAGACATACACCTTCCTATGTTTTACGACAGATAAGGGAGAGGAGGCAGCCAATAATTGGCAGGAAGAGTGTGGATAAGAACCCATGCCAGCGCGGTAAGCCACAATTTGCCGACAGCCTGGGAAACTAAGGGCTGCATTGTGCAGAACTGTCTGGCATATGACTACGATGGGGTAAATTGCCTAAATGGATAAGCGGCCCTGTTATCGTTCCAGAATCATCACCTCGCACTTCGCGCTCGTGTCCACCGCTTGGTTAACACCGTTTCGACACGTTAATCTTTAATCTCATGAATTTTCATCTTAATCGAATTCGTAATTGATTCGAAAACTTCGGTGTCTATGATTGACGACGCTCTTTGCCACATCACAAAACATCGAAAATTTACACGCTCTTCGGTACAGTCTCGAAATTTTTTTAGAGAATTTTGTATTTCAACCTCTTGACGCCCTTGGCCGCATATGTGGACATTTAGTTTCTCGTTAAACTATATATCTTTTAGGGGTGTGCGAGTACTCGTAATTTACGAGTCGAGCCCAGACCGGTTCGCTTCCTCGAGCCGAGTCGAGCGTTCGAATTTTTCAAGTTACTCGAATCGGCGAACTGCTTGAAAAAAAAATTCGAACTACTCGAAAACTTCGAACAAGTCGAATATTCGAACTACCCGACTACATTCGAGCTACTCGAATATTATCGAACTATATACGAACGATAGTTCGAGTAGCTCGAATGTATTCGGGTAGTTCGAATATTCGACTTGTTCGAAGTTTTCGAGTAGTTCGAATTTTTTTCAAGCAGTTCGCCGATTCGAGTAACTTGAAAAATTCGAACGCTCGACTTGGCTCGATTTGTCGATTGTTACTTGACTCGAAATTCGAGTACCTGAATAAATCGAGTACTCGCACATCCCTAATATCTTTTCTACCGTAACACGCGTGGGTATTATTCTTTCCGCAAATTTTCCATTCCTGCCTTGTTCTCCGATCATTGTTAACGTTGTCGACGAATCGTCATTGCAAGTGAATAAATTAACAATCGATGCCGACTTGATTCCAGCTTAAATAAATTCATCCCTGAAGAGGTTGAAGAACAAGCTATTTAGGAAGCTCGAGTGGAATGGCAGCTAAAAGTGAACAGTTTGAAAATCGTACACTGAGAGAAAAAAATGGTTGGGTTTACTATAATCTCACTATATTTTATAGTCAGATTTGGCGTCAAACATATTTTTATAGTTCACTTAACTATACAAAATATAGTAGAATGAACGATTTGTACAAATGGTTATATTATTAACTGTTACCTTTGTTCTTGTTACCATATGTATAGTAAAATGTGCTATGTGAATATAGTTAGTTCTATCACTATGTATGAAATATTCTGGTAATATTAACTATATAAAATAGTTACTTTTCTTACCATTATATATTTTCAACCATACTATATTTTTAGTTGAAATAACCATAATTTTCGGTAAAAACATAATATAGTTGGTTATACTATGCCTCTGTCGTAATTATTACCGACATCATGGTAACATTTACCATAAATATGATATTTTCAACTATAATTTTGTTACTATGCCATTATAGTTAGATATATCATATACTTTTCTCTCAGTGTACTTGGTTAGTCGGCGTGCGAACTTTTTCATCGAGCTCTGCATTTACAAATTCTACGCATTTTATGTGGAATGAAATGTCGCGAACTGTTAGTCTAGCGCCAAAAAGGAAAGGAGAGATAAAGGAGGGAAGAGGAGAAAGACGGGTGTGGCGCGAGATTACAAATGCTGGTGGCGGTGGTTGGGCCACATTCGGAGAACTAAAACGTGAAGTAAGAAAAGTTCGTCGGGACTTTCCGAAAGGGAGCAACGGGCCATCCTCGTGACGACTTGATGAGATAACTTTGCCCAACTTGTGGAACAAGGGGAGTCACGATACGGGATTTCGTGCAAGGGTAAAAGGAAAGCCCGCGTTTGCCAAGAGAGCGTGCCGTATTGAAGGTGGAAGGAAGCGCAGAAGGAGAAATGGAATCGCGCCAGTTGGAGAAAAGGAGAAAAGGGGCGAGAAGCAGACACGCGAGTCACAATGATGCAAAGCGGTGTGTTTCGCGAGGAGTAAGCAGTCCTTGTACGCCACGTGTCCCGTGTCTGTTCTTCGCGCACTTGTAACCTAAGAACACGAGCAGGTGGTGGCTAGGGGATGGATCTAAAAACGTGCACGAGAATGGAGGAACTTGCATTATCATCTTCGATTACAAACCATCAGCACCTTCTCCCGTCGAAATTATTCATCGTGCATAAACTTAACGAATCGAGCGCCGGCGGCATATGAGACATTTAAAGCCCAAACGCCGGCCTCGTTCGCTCGTTTCCGAACAATTAGTAGCTAAAGAAATTATTCAAAGCTTATACATTTTAGTAAAATAGTATATTTTGATTGTATATTCGTCATATACAATATAACAGAAACGAAAAATAGAAGCGAAATCGAAATTTTTAAATTACAATTATAGAAAAAAATACAGCTTTTTTCATGTCGTTTATTACATATGTGTAATGTAACAGAAAACGAAATCACGTGTAAGACACCCATAATAGCGAAAGAAATTCTAAGTCATCGTGGGGTAGGCGCTCGAGCGATAGACTCAGAAATATGCGTTTTCGTGGGGACGGCGCAATGTGTTAAGAGCTTCTTCCAACAGCGCTTACTTTAAGCGAAGAACAAGGGGAATAAGTGGCTAGGGGATATAGGTGAAAAAAAACGTGGTTGAAAATCGATGAAATCCACATTATCATCTTCTATTATGGAACATCAGCACCCCTTCGATCAAGATAATTAATCCTACACGAACTTAATCTTTCAACTTCTTTCAACAGAAGCTTTTTCCTTCCCTCGTTTGGCTCCAGCATCGTCAATATTGTCCAAATCAGACCGAGAAACAACACTGTCGTCGAGAGACCGATTCCAAGATAGAAAGAAGGAACAGGTTGGGTGAATCCTCAACATTTGGGGTGTATACGTGATCCCGATTTTCAGGACAACAAGAGGAATAAGTATTTAGGGGATATAGTTGAAATAAGTCACTCCTTTTACGGTCGTGCCTAAAAAACGTGGTTGAGAATCGATGAAATCCACATAATCTTCTATTACGGAACATCAACACCCCTTCGATCAAGATAATTAATCCTACACGAACTTAATCTTTCAATTTCTTTCAACAGAAGCTCTTTCCTTCCCTCGTTTGGCTCCAACACCGTCAACATTGTCCAAATCAGACCGAGCAGCAACACTATCGTCGAAAGGCCGATTGCCAAGATAGAGAGAAGGAGCAGGTTGGGTGAATCCCCGTTTGGGATGAGTGGTGGTGGTGTATGTGTGATCCCGATTTTCAGGACAACAAGAGGAATAAGTATTTAGGGGATATAGTTGAAATAAGTCACTCCTTTTACGGTCGTGCCTAAAAAACGTGGTTGAAAATCGATGAAATCCACATAATCTTCTATTACGGAACATCAACACCCCTTCGATCAAGATAATTAATCCTACACGAACTTAATCTTTCAATTTCTTTCAACAGAAGCTCTTTCCTTCCCTCGTTTGGCTCCAACACCGTCAACATTGTCCAAATCAGACCGAGCAGCAACACTATCGTCGAAAGACCGATTGCCAAGATAGAGAGAAGGAACAGGTTGGGTGAATCCCCAACATTTGGGGTGTATACGTGATCCCGATTTTCAGGACAACAAGAGGAATAAGTGACTAGGGGATATAGTTGAAATAAGTCACTCCTTTTACGGTCGTGCCTAAAAAACGTGGTTGAAAATCGATGAAATCCACATAATCTTCTATTCTGGAACATCAACATTCCTTCGAACAAGATAATTAATTCTACACGAACTGAATCTTTCAATTTCTTTCAACAGAAGCTCTTTCCTTCCCTCGTTTGGCTCCAACATCGTCAACATTGCCCAAATCAGACCGAGCAGCAACACTATCGTCGAAAGACCGATTGCCAAGATAGAGAGAAGGAACAGGTTGGGTGAATCCCCGTTTGGGGTGAGTGGTTGTGGTATATGCGTGATCCCGATTTCCAGGACGACGATTAGAGCGATTACCTCCGCGGGTCTCCCACTATTACGGCGACCGAAGGGGTTTCCCCGGGGTGTGGACTACTGGCTCGAATGAGCCGATAGGTCACGTGACATGATGTCACGTTACCCTGCACTGGACGTCGACAGGTGTTTCGGTTCACACGAGCAGCAAGCCTCGCTATCGAGCAAGAATTGTGGACGCAAGTCTCGCTCCTTCCACGTCTCTCTCTCTCTCTCTCTCTCTCATTCTCTCACTCCCTCACTCACTCGTTCGGTTCTTCGTGGCAACGCGGCCGCGGATGTTATCGCAAATCCAGCAACACATAATGATAACAAACATCCTGCGGAGTGAAGGAAAGCCAGCGCTGCAACGTCGGCCCTGAGGGAATTGCATCGTAGAACACGCGCGTTGGACACGACTAGAGAAAGCTCGTGGATCTCCGGAAGTTCTTCAAATCCCAATGACAATTACTTTTCGACTTTTCAGATCAGCGCGCCTGCCAAGACTCGAAGAGCATATTATCGTTTGGAAAATTTATTCGCGCCCCGATTGCGAATTTTATATCATCTTAGCATTTTTGTGTCGTCGCGTTGCTTTCTAGCAGCTCGACTAAATTTGTCCGCGAGTAGATACGTAGTTTCGATAAATGAGAAATCAATCGCGTGCTCTTTTGATCACCCGTCAAATCACTCGAGCAAGCACGCGCTTCCGAAGAAGCCCATTGGTCGTTGGGACTGGTAATGCTTTCGTGAATGATAGATTCAGGTGCTTACAGAAACTAGCCGGTCAATCACCGTTAATGATTGTTTCGTATTGTCCGAGAATCGTTATGGAGTGGACCCGAGCGTGCAATAAGAGAAACAAATTCCAAAGGTATACGTGGTCGGAAAAAAACTCGCTGCTCGCGGTATCTTTTCGAGGGAATCGTGTTGGAGATCGCTTCCGATGTTGCACGTAATTACCGAGTCGTGAGATCGCGAGCACATGGCACGCATGGGGCATGACCCTTCAATCGGCAAAATGGGGATATCAACAACATCTTTTAACTCATTGTGCAAGCCACCTGCTGCGAATTAAACACGTTCGATTGGGACTGAATTGCGTCGCACGGCAATTCTCGCCTCTCTTCGCGTTTTGCGAATCGCGGTTATAACAAAAGCAGAAGGTGTTCACTTTGGTGTAGTGACACACTTTACACGCACGATCGCGTTTAATTGTTTGTGACAATTGAGCTGGTCACAGGACACATCGATTAACTCCATAAATTATATGAAAAATTATGTTAAAAATATGAAAAGTAGGGACTTAAACAAGTACTTTGTCGCTGAAATTTCTGAAAAGTGCAAAAAGTGGAGTTAATCGATTTGTCAAGTGAGCGACTCAATTGGCCACGGTGGATTTAAAGTGGCATTAACACGTTGACTGACACGTCAGCTTGAATTTTCTGAGTGACTGTTTAGTTAACTGTCTAAAGCGTTAATTAAACTTCCAGATTCCTATTTTGATTGTTTATAACCGGACACTGAAACCACATGGGTGACGCTGCAGTTAACGTGTTAAAAGATAAATTGACGAAATTAAAGATTGGTAGGACAGTGTCTTCGTGTGGGTCCTTCTAACGCGATTCGTTAAGAGATAGAATTTCGTACAGTAACGGTGTTTTAATGAACTTTCAAGTTTTCGCTTTGCTAATACACATGAGCGATTTGTTCTGAAGCCCTGCAGAATTCTAGCAGCCGTCTATCGTAAAAAAAAGTCTATCTGCAGAACTTTATAGAGAGAAACACGTAGGAATGTGAAAGGATGCTCCTGTCAACAAACAGAATTTCGTATAGTGACAATGTTTTAAATAAACTTTCTACGTAAGCGAACCGTGAGTATTCGACGGGTCTATTGCGACCCTGCAATCCAACGGGGTATTGTACTAGAATTCTCTAGTAGCTGTCTATCACGAAAATTATATATGTGCGGGACGTCCAAAAGAGGAACACGCGGCAAGGTAAAAGGACGCTCGTGTCAATCAACATAATTTCGTGCAGTAATAATGTTTTAAATAAGCTTTCAAATTTTCGCTTTGCTAATACACGTAGGCGATTTGTTTATTGCAATCCTGCAGAATTCTAGCAGCTGTCTATCGTAAAAAAAAATCAACCTGCAGAACTTTATAGAAAGAAACACGTAGGAAGGTGAAAGGACGCTCGTGTCAACCAACAGAATTTCGTATAGTGACAATGTTTGAAATCAACTTTCTACGTAAGTGAATCACGAGCGTTTGATGGGTCGATTGCAACCCAGCAATCCAACTGGGTTCTACTAGAATTCTCTAGCAACTAAATTATATATGTTCGAGACGTTAAAAAGAGAAGCACACGGCAAGGTGAAAGGACGCTCGTATCAACCGACAGAATTTCGTATAGTGACAATGTTTTAATAAGCTTTCAAGTTTTCGCTTTACTAATACACGTAGGCGATTTGTTTATTGCAACCCTGCAGAATTCTAGCAGCTGTCTATCGTGAAAAAAAATCTGCTTGCAGAATTTTATAGAAAGAAACACGTAGGAGGTGAAAGGACGCTCGTGTCAACCAACAGAATTTCGTGCAGTAATAATGTTTTAAACAAACTTTCAAGTTTTCGCTTTGCTATAGTACACACGAGCCATTTATACAGGGTATTTCACCCAACTTGACAACCTTAAATATATTGCTTATTTTGTATGATAGAAAAAATTTTAGGGGGAGAAAAATATTCTGTTCGAAGGCCCTAATATGGTGATGGGCCGAATTTTTTTCTCAAGGTCATTTTTTTCGAGTTTTCAAGGTTATCGTATTGTTTTTAAATGGGAATACATATTTTCACTACAACGGTCTTACAGCCTATAAAAAAACAAATCCAACAAGGTGCAATATGTTGACCTTCACATGACATTTAGTGAGAAAATCATTAAATGTCTGTCAGTAATTTTAGTACGCGTTCAGGGACGGTAGATGAAGGAATTTCAATTTTATTGGAACAGTTTTAAGTTAAATCTTTATTTTAGAAGGTTTTCAAAATGTGCACCATGAATCTGGAGGCGGTAAATATAATAATTTTTGCTGTACATTTTTAAGTTGTTCTGCAGTAATTGGAGAGACCTAAAAAGTAAAGTTTACAACGATGTTCCCACAACAGCAGAAAACATGCAACAAAGGGTTCTACATGAATGTAAATCAATTACTGCAGAGCAATTTAAAAATGTACAGCAAGAATTTATTTACCGCTTCGAAAAATGTATCCAGGTTCATGGTGCACATTTTGAAAACCTTCTAAAATAAAGATTTAACTTAAAACTGTTCCAATAAAATTGAAATTCCATCATTTACCGTCTCCGAACGCGTACTGAGATTACTGACAAACATTTCATGATGTTCTCGCTAAAGGTAATGTGAAGGTCAACATATTGCACCTCGTTGGATTTGTTTTTTTATAGGCTATAAGACCGTTGTAGTGAAAATATGTAGTCCCATTTAAAAAAAATACGATGACCTTGAAATCTCGAAAAAAATGACCTTGAGAACAAAATTCGGCCCATCACCATATTAGCGCCTTCGAACAGAATATTTTTCTCCCCCTAACATTTATTCTATCATACAAAATAAGCGATATATTTAAGGTGGTCAAGTTAGGTGAAATACCCTGTATATTGCAACCCTGTAGAATTCTAGCAGCTGTCTATTGTGAAAAAGCATGTATTGCTGGGGCATTAAAAAGAGAAACATGCGGCAAGGTGAAAGGACGCTCGCGTCAATCGTCGATCTCTCACGGTGTTTAACCCCACCGGGAAGGATCCATCGATCCCTCGTTCGTTAATTGCCGGTCAGGTGGATAATTACAGGAGCTTCCAAGCTGCAACATTGATGAGAGACGTAGTCGATGACTAAAATTGCTCATCGCTGTCTAATTTACCTCATAATAATTATTGTGCGATTGTACATTCGTGAGTAAGATGAAAATGTCAGGTGTTTCCAGTCCCAGGACACCGAAGGCACGTAAAGACGATCACGTTGTTGTTCCAGTCGTATTTCTTCTACACAATGCGAAAGTAATTTGCATTATTTCAATTCGTGTATTGCAATTTCAGTCGTATTCTCTTAATACAACGCGCAACGAATTTCCATTATTCCAATTCGAGTATTACAATTTCAGTCTGCACGTTATTTATCGCACCGTCGATTTTTTTGAAGATTCTCTTCGTCGAGATAAAAATTACTCATTCTTGTATCTCCTAAAAAAAATCTACGAATTGTTCGCCGACACTTAAACAGCAACCTCGTTCCGATAAAAGAAAATAATCGAATGTACCCGACGTTATTTAAATATGAATATCTAAACTGAACAAAGATCTACCTTTTCGAATGAAGCGGATCGTGAACATTCCACTTCTATACTGTTGGGTTGTCGGAAAAGTCATGACGCATTTTTGTGTAATTTTCAAGACTCATTTATTAATACTACGACAAAGTTGCAGACACGGTTGAGTGATGAATGTTAAGCATATCTGCTATGTCGCAAGTGGTCGAATGTGGGTTTGCTTCAATCAGCGCCTTTATTTTATCCACATCAGCTTCAACGGACCTTTCGCTGCGAGGAGCATCGTTTACGTTAAAATCACCAGCACGAAATTTAGAGAACCATCTCTGACACTGACGCTCTTGCAGAGCATTGTCCCCGTAAACTTTACGCAATTTTTCACAAGTCTGTGTTGCGTTCTTTCCTTTGTGAAAGTAGAAAAGCAAAATATGCCGAAAATGCACAGTCTGGTCATCCATTTTCAAATTAATGTAAAAACTGAAGCACGTGATCAAATCGAATAATTTTTTTTCTTCAAATGAAGCTTAAACTGTTATCTGTCAAAATATATAATACTTGTGCCGATTGCGACACCGCTTCTGACCTAAAAATATGTATAACCCCATCTGTTGCAAAAATCCGTCATGACTTTTCCGACAACCCAATATTTTAAGGAAAAAAGAAGGAACGTAAAGGACGGACAAACTTGATCTCTGACTTTTACCTTGACAATATGCTCAACGGGCGCTCATTAAGAGAAGAATTTCGACTGGAAGGGACATTACGCAGATTGCGCGATTGCTCCTCGCGAGTCGGACGTGTGTGATAAGGCCAGTCGTAGCCTTCATTTATCTCTAGTTCGTAGCGTGTGCTACGATTGGTGCCCGAGCAGAACTCGATACGCGGCTGGCCGCGCCTAATGAACCTGGGGCGGATCTAAGGCACCCTTAACTCAAGTGCGCATGAACCTGTGCAACAAGGGTTGACGAATGAAAAGTCAGCGGGGGGTGCGAAAGGAGGGATGGAAGGACGCGCGGCGCTGGTGGTGTGGCCCACCTGATGAAAGAAGGTCATCCCGCGAACGAGGAGGATGAGTCGGGCTCGTGCGAGCCCCTCGACGTCGCGCGGAATAGTTCGTGTCGTGGAATTTTTCGTCGCGTGAAAATTCGGCATTTGAAGAACCACATATGAAGAGAGAAAGAGGGAACGAAGAAGGATAAAGACGAGAGAGAGAGAGAGAGAGAGTCCAAGAGAATCTTGATAGAGAATATTACTGCGTGTGATATCGAGTAACAAGAATCAGGTAGACGGAGAGGAAGGACATGGATGAAATAGAAAGAGAGAGCAATTTTTAGTAGCGAAATATATTATTGCTTAATATAGCAAATGAGAAGTTAGAGTTTACTGAGAATGAAAGCGTGGGCTTGCACAAACTCGATTTTACTTCGTTGCAAGTAAGATTGGATAATGGTGAATGAGTTTGTAATAAAGCTCGAGATTTGAAGATGAGCCACAAGAGTGCCCCATGACTCGGGTTTAGAAGGATTATTAATTTGGTTCTGTCTAGTGTGCGACGTTTGCTTTGAAAGCTCTGGCTGTTCCATGATCCGATTAAATGGCACGGACGGGACGTTTGTCATTCGAGTGATTCGAAATTGACTCGAGGCGGTAAGAGTCTCCGAAGCAGTCTGTAAAATGAGCACGCACACGCAGGGAAGGAGTTTATGCACCGGAAATCCGGTTTCTGGAGCACTTTCGGCGTTGCATGTTTTGAGAAGCTATAATCTGTTCGCTCCGAGTTCAGGTAGGTCGAACGAGTGGACGTTTGATTGTAAATGCGGTAATTTTGCTGCAATTTGTCCATGACGATCACTTAGATTTCCCAAAAAAAAGGAATACTTAGAACATGCTGTAGTAGGACTACAGTCTTCTCCTTTAGATATTTGTATTCCATTTTTTTAATATTGTCACGTGTAAGAATATTCTGGCGTCGCACGGTTTCAAGAGCTATAATTTGTTCGCTTCGAGTTGAGGCGGGTTCAACGAGTGGACATTTAATTGTAAATAGGGTAATTTTGTTGCATTCTATTTGTGACGATCACTTCGATTAAAACGGAAACAAAAGTTTGCTCTAGTAGGACTGGACTTTTTTTCTTAAGACATTTATATTTTAGTGTTTTAAGATTGTCGTGTCGTGTGTAAGAATATTCCGACGTTGCACGTTCTGAGAAAGTATACATAATCTGTTCGGTTCGAGTTCAGGTAGATCGAAGGAGTGGATATTCGTAGATAGAGTAATTTTATTCCGTTTTGTGTCTAACGATGATTTCAATTTTCCTTTGACATTTATTGTTTTAACACTATTCCTATCACGAACGGTCAAATGACCGTTTTTAAAATTTCGTTTAGAATTTCCTATATACAACGTGATTGCATCACTTTTAAATTTCACGACTGTTCCGAAAATATTTAAAAATGTATTATACGTATATTTGAAAAAAAGTCGTGAAATTTTAAGGCGATGCAATTACGTTGTATGTAGGAAATTCTAATAGAAATGTTAAAAATGGTCATTTGACCGGCCGGTAGGAATAATGTTAATATTGTCACGCGTACGAATATTTCCAGAGCAACATATATACGTTTCTACAAATTGTACGAAGAGTGATAGTGTGAGAATTTACACACTGTGAGAAGTTGGATTAGTTGGACAGTTCATAGCTTAGAACCTATTCGAGCGAAATTAAATTCCTCCGGGGGTGTTACGCTCGAGCGCGCAAGTCGATCGAGATCCGGATCGATCTCCGATCTTTGGTGAACAACTTTCGAATCCTCCGATAGCCGTGATCGTCTAGTGGTTAGGACCCTACGTTGTGGCCGTAGTAACCCAGGTTCGAATCCTGGTCACGGCAATGTGCAAAAGCTCATTGTCACGGCGGAGGTTTATTTTTTTTCTCCATTCGCACGAACAATTAAATTTTCACGTTATCTCATTAACGATGACCTTCGCGAAATTTCTCGATAACGAGTTAGAAGCAACAAGCAAAGTTCAAACTCGATTTGACTTTTCGCAACCGAATCGTCATTCGTAATGATAACGTGCGTCGCGTTGTAACGAAAACCTCACGGTGCAAGCTTTACTTTTGTCACATTCGAATTTGGATTTTGTACAAAACTTGTGTAGTATAGTCTTTTTAAATTTACAGTACAATCAAATCCTTTTTTTGTGCGATTTTTCCATTTAGCGCATAAAAAAGATTATTAAGTGTGTTGTAAACGAAAAAATTATTATTAAGTTATACGATATTTTTTTATGCGATTTCTTTTATGCGGTCCTTATTCCCTACACCAAAACAGGTTTGACTGTAGTTTACGATTACAGGGTTGGTTATTAATTTCATGGTGCATAGCAGAAATTCCTGCATGTGGAAACTACTTTGATGAGAGATCGAGGAGCGCAGGAATGATAGGATATGTATGCGGCTGGCATATATAAATAATCTTGCGTGCAGCATAAAACGAAGTTACCAATGCATATCGTGTATAAACACGCAACAACCATAAACGTTAAATATTGCTTCCCTTATTACCGAGATCGATCGACTTTACCGAGCACAGTAACATCAGCACATTAAAATTAGCTTTTTGAAGTGGAAAACAACTGTGGTTTATGATGAAAGCAGAGTCACCGAATTCCCATTAAATAATCGTGAGACATGCGATTCTTTTAAATATCAAACGTTACATTAATAACTTATTCCACAAACTGAAGAAAATTTTAGTTGTAACATTTTTTTTCTTCCCGTTACGCTAAAAATCGGAATGATGGCAAATCTGAGAACGCAGATAAATATTTATGTATCTCTATTCTACGTTTACATTAGTTCCAAATATCGAGAGAAGTTGCGAAAAGCGCATACCACCGATTTTCTTAAGGATACGTACACTGATGTATTTAGAGGCGTTTATTGCGAATATGACTATGGAAGTTGACCCAATTTCATTTTCGAGGTCTTTTTAAATATGAAAAATTAAGGTTTTTTCAATCTATTTCAGTTGGTTTATAAAATATTGAAAAATCTTTCAAACAAAAGTTGCAGATCTCGTCGAAATACGCATATGCAGTTTCGCTATAGGAGTGATAGTTTTCGAGAAAAATTGATCGGGAGGTAAAGAAAGTAACCATAACATCGCTTAGTATTATCCAAACCAAAGGACCAACGTATTTTACACGCAAAGATACACGATATTACGAAGTTTAAGATTAATTATCCTCGTCGTTGGTCTTGGATAATACTAAGCGCAACTCTGCTCTTATGATCACTTTCGTTACCTTCTGAACAATATATCTCGGAAACTATCACTCCTACAGCAAAAGTACATCAGACATAAAATGTGTATTTCGGTGAGATGTACAACTTTTGTTTGAAATATTTTTCAAAATTTCATAAACCTACTAAAATAACTTGAAAAAAACTAAATTTTTTATGTTCGACCTCGAAAATGAAATTTGCGCCAACTTTCATGATCATATTCGTAATCAATGTATCAAAATACACTGGTATACCTAGTTCGAAGAAAATCGGACGTATGTGCTTTTCGGAACTTCATCCCAAATATCTTTGCTGTTCTGCTTCTCTCTTAACGTAATGAAAAGAATATTTGATTCGTGTGCGCACAAGCACGCTATCGAGAAAATAATTCCTATAGAATTCTATTTAAAATTTTCTCGATTCAAACGACATTCCGTGAAATTAATTGCTGTGTCCGAACGATCTTGAAAATAGATATTTCAATTACGATGCCGAATGCCGTTAGGTTCCTCTGCATAATTTTGCGTGACCGCGTACCAAGCGCGCGAATAGAAGTAATTCCAAGCGCCTCTGTTTACACGCGAGACGCCGCTGTCTCCTCACCCGCAGAATTATAACTGGCGCGCGAGCATCTAATGTTTCGTGCACTTTTACGACTCCTGGGATCCGCCGAATGCTCGCAGCACTCACTGCTTTCTTTCTTTCCGCAGATTAGTCTATACACAGATAACGTGTCGTTAATAATCCTTTCGCGTAGAAGGTAATGGAAGCCTACTTTCCGAAAGATTGAGTCTAAATGGTCTAAATCTAATCTCGTGTGGGAGCAGCTGTAATATTACGATTATTTAACGAGCTCGTCATTGCACGTCACATTGTGCAAATGCAATCGCAGTGATTTGGCAAATATCTGCACCAACTATATTTTCAAGATTCTCCTAAGAAAGTGCCTTTAATACTAAAAGCACATTTCAATTAAAGAACTGTTACTCTAGGAGGCAAAACTGCCCACTTATAGTTTCCTTATACTTTTTCGAATTAGTATCTTAAAAAGGACGATTTGTTTCATTGCTAATTGTCTCGTATAAATTACAATTAAACAACTGTAGTAAAATAATGCCACTTGCATAATAATGTAATGATAGAACAGCGTAAAATGTACAATTACATTCAGATGGTCCAAGAAAATTTATTAAATAAATAAATGTATATTGGTAAATGTTAACACAATTGGGGAGAATACGTAGGGGAAAAATTTATGTTGATAAGAAGAAAAAAAATCTGTGTACCCCTGGTGGGACTCGAACCCACAATCCCCGGTTTAGGAGACCGATGCCTTATCCATTAGGCCACAGGGGCGGTCGAACTCAAGGAAAGCAAATTCACTTGACAACTTACTTGTAATAGAAGTTTTAAAATTGTACAGTATACTGGAAACGTCGTAGGGAATTAAAAACACGCCCTGAATTAACGAAGCGCCGTCAATTAATGATAAGAAGCAATTTAATGGACCTGTGCTGAAAAAATACTAGATCGGTGCAATTTCACTGAAGTTTATTTGAAAATTATGAATAAAAGACAAAAATGTATATTTTCTCTATAAATTCATATGGATACAGGACGTTCTAATCGAAATTATAACTGCATCGAAGTTTATTCGAAAATGATGAATAAAAGGCAAAAATATTTTCTCTATCGATTTGTATGTTGTTAGTAAAAGACAAAAATGTTAATTTGCTCTATAGACTATAGCTTGTATAGGCACGAAGTATATCCCAATCGTGATCACATTACCGCAGTTTATCTGAAAATTGTAATGAAAAAGAAAACTGTTTATTTTCTCTATAGATTTATATGGGTACGAAGCATATCCAACTCGAGACTACAATATCACCGAAGCTGAGATTCTGCAAAATTCTTCTACGGTGGAATCCTCCTCTCCTCTGGCTTCGTCACCATTGTCAACGGCATTTTCATTGACAGGCAATCTGCTACAAGCACCCTTTCTAACTACGATTCCACCTCTAATGCACTCTGTAAATATCGCTCAACCTTACGCAAATTCCGGAAGCGCAGGTAAGCATAGACAAATTGTCGAGCGTGGATAATTCTGCGATTGAGGCAACACACGAAATTGCATGTTAAATATTCTTCGAACTTTCATTCTTTCTACAGTCCTCGATTTCATCTCGTAGTCTTGAAACTAGTGCCCTCTATTACACGTGTACATGTGTATTTAATTTTTTTTTTTTTTAAACACGTGTATATCGGGTACTCGCGTGTAATACACGAATACACGTACTACACGTGTATTTACTTCACGAACACTTCAAAAATGATGAGAACATTTTTGCATGTTTTTTCCTTTTCTTATCCATCTTTTATTCATATCAATAGATATGGAGAATTTATCATGCGATTCAGGTTCAGATGGGAAACAAGAAATGAAATTTTGTTTAAAAAAATTGTCGTAGAGATACAAGAAATATCTATATATGCAAATACATACAATTTGGCACAAGATGTAAGATGCTGTGAATGAAAATTTCTTATAATTACCCGTGTACACGTGTATACATCAATTACACGTTTATCTGCGGATATCCGTGTTAGACATAACGTGTAGCACGACAACACGTGTCACGTGTACCCGTATATTTTAAAACACGGTTCTGACCGGGAGCTCTACTTGAAACGCGTACTATCGATTTTCATTCACTTATCGCTACTACGAGTGATATCACGAATTCGTCCTAGTACTCTGAGAAAATTCTATTCGTCCCGCGTTCTCAACAGCCTCGGTAGCGCAGAAGGCAGCGCGTAAGTCTCATAATCTTAAGGTCGTGAGTTCGATCCTCACCCGGGGCAAACTTTTTTTCTTCGCTCATATTTATCATTCAACTAAATTGTTCGATTCCACTTCTTCTTAAGAGGGTGCCGTACCGGCTAGAACCCAATATTTTAGGCAGCTAAAACCCTACGCTGAGAAAAGAAAAGTGTTGATTCAATGATATCCGTATGATTGGAATTAATTTCGTTGATTTAATTATAATGCGATTGAAACAAATGTGGTACACCGTTGTGTCAAGTACAGAAGTACTTGGTTCAATAATGTAGCATAATTGAAGAAATTTGTTTGAACCAATCATATATTTAATTACTTCAATGAAACAAATATTTGTTTCAATTATATTTATTAGTTATTTGAATAATACAGCACTGAATACAAACTTCATTGATTCAGTTGCATATGTAGTTATTTCAATCATATAACGAGGATTGTCCCAATTACATAATATGAAATAATATTGTTTCAATTCAATATGCTTTTGATACAACATTATGTATTATTGAATTAATGATGGCCTCATCATTGTTTCACATTATACTTTATTAGAAACAATGACATACAATGTTGAATCAATTACAAATGTTTATGGCAGCCCGTGACACACACGCATGATTGAATCAACGCATTTTTTTATTGAATCAACAGCTTTTTTTTCAGTGTAGATGACCCTAGAAATCAAGCAGTATTTACTTTCCAAGTTAACTTACCTTAGAAATCACTTTTCCTCGAAACGGAGGTGACTAAACGAAAGCTTAAACCTTCCTACTAGTCCTGTAACTTTCATATATAGCTACTTACGTATCAATTATTGCAGAAATTATGTTTAAAGCAGAGGTGGGCAATTGAGGTTTTTTCACCAAAACAAACATGGCTGTCATAAGAAAGAATTTATTTAATATTTCAACTTATTCAACCGTTTGACGATTAAAAGGACAGTTCGAGGACTTGTACACTATATCACAATTACCAGGAAAAATAATCTTGTTCGCATTGGATGGAACAATAAAGAGAAAACTTGGAAAGTAAATACTGCTTGATTTCTAGGATCATCTAGGATTTTAGCTGACTAAAATGTTGGGTTCTAGCCGGTACGGCTTCCTCTTAACTCGAATCGCGTGTGACAGAAATCAATTGACGGAGCAGAATGGATTCTAGCGCCGTTTCAACTACGTTACAGGTGCTATGATGACTCGACATTTGGTCGGCGGCAGTGGAATCGCCTCTATTCACAGGAGGCCACGAAGTGAGAAAAAACCAATCCCAGACGAACAGAAAGACGAGAAGTACTACGAGAGACGCAAACGCAACAATCAGGCGGCTAAGAAGTCGCGAGACGCGCGTAAAATAAGGGAAGATCACGTAAGATTGTTAATACGCATAATGCACTTAACACCTTGCCACGATGATTTTCTATGGATGATTTGTGGCGCCACACTTTGCATTTTTGTATGTTTTTTTTTTGTTGTTAACACATGTTCCTTTAACTAGGGGTGACTCTTATAGTTCTATAGCCATTCGACTGTACAGGGTGAGTCCGCCAAGGCATGCCACCCTAATAACTTCTACAATTTTGGTGTTAAGAAAAAATATTTCAAGGAGAAGTTGTTTGATATCGAGGGGGGCGTTGTGTGACGGGGACCATTTTCTTCCAGGTGGAGGCGTTTCGGAGATTTGAAGGTCATTTTCATTTTTTTAAATGGAACCATACATTTTCGAATACCTACGATTGTAGCCCTTTCCAAGGCCATTTCAATGACCATAGATGTTCAAGGTCAGTCAAGGTCAGTCAAGGTCAAGGGCACAAAAAAGTGGATTATCACTTGTATTACAAATGTGATTGCTTTTATTGTCTCAAAATCATTGAACATTAATGTTTTATGGGGACAATTGAAAGCAGGTGTGTATCATGATATACCAACTACTAAAGAAGAAATGATAGAACGCATAGAACGAGCTTGTGCTGCAATCGACCGAGAAACACTCCAACGTGTAACGCAATCTGTAGGTGAACGTTTTAGACAGTGCCTTGCTGTAAACGGTCACCATTTTGAACATTTGTAGTGAGTTGTTAACATTGAATGCCAAGCGTTTAACTGCAATGTGTTTACATTAATGTTCAATGATTTTGAAACAATAAAAGCAATCACATTTGTAATACAAGTGATAAAATCGGTTTTCCACTTTTTTTGTGCCCTTGACCTTGACTGACCTTGAACATCTATGGTCATTGAAATGGCCTTGGAAAGGGCTACAATCGTAGGTATTCGAAAATGTATGATTCTATTTAAAAAAATGAAAATGACCTTCAAATCTCCGAAACGCCTCCACCTGGGAGAAAATGGTCCCCGTCACACAATGCCCCCCTCGATATCAAATAACTTTTACTTGAAACATTTTTTCTTAACAACAAAATTGTAGAAGTTATTCGGGTGGCAATTTAGGGGTGTGCGAGTACTCGTAATTTACGAGTCGAGCACAGACCGGTTCGCTTCCTCGAGCCGAGTCGAGCGTTCGAATTTTTCGAGTTACTCGAATCGGCCAACTGCTTGAAAAAAATTCGAACTACTCGAAAACTTCGAACAAGCCGAATATTCGAACTACCCGACTACATTCGAGCTACTCGAATATTATCGAACTATATACGAACGATAGTTCGAGTAGCTCGAATGTATTCGGGTAGTTCGAATATTCGACTTGTTCGAAGTTTTCGAGTAGTTCGAATTTTTTTCAAGCAGTTCGCCGATTCGAGTAACTTGAAAAATTCGAACGCTCGACTCGGCTCGATTTGTCGATTGTTACTTGACTCGAAATTCGAGTACCCGAATAAATCGAGTACTCGCACACCCCTAGGTGGCATGCCTTGGCGGACTCACCCTGTAGTTCGATAATATTCGAGTAGCTCGAATGTATTCGAGTAGTTCGAATATTCGACCTGTTCGAAGTTTTCGAGTAGTTCGAGTTTTCAAGTAGTTCGACGATTCGAGTAACTTGAAAAATTCGAACGCTTGACTCGGCTCGAGGAAGCGAACCGGTTTGGGCTCGATTCGTAAATTACGAGTACTCGCACACCCCTACCTTTAACCCTTTGAGTGCTGAATACTCTCGGCTTATGCGGTCAGTACGGACGGTGACGATCGCTGTGGACGAAATACTTTTTTGCTAGACTGAACCTCTCTCGATTAACTATTCAAGGCGTACATAGTAATAAGTTATAATAATCCTTTTGCACGAGATGAAATAATTAAAGAGCGTCATTACCATGCTGTTACTAAGAAATGCACTTGTATTCATCTCACACAAATAACTGTAATGCTTCTATGTGGGTGATGGACAAAATCTACAGACGCATATATGCGTCCTTAGTCCACACTGACGGCTTTCGTCAGATGCATATATGCGTCCATAGGGCTCAAAGGGTTAAAATGCTGTAAATTCCAATTAGTATAATCATTTTTTCAATGATTTTTCTGGAGGTAATTGGTGACCACCGTGGCGCCAAGAGAAACCGTGACTGGTCACACATGACCATCATGGTAGTCAAAGTATTAACGTAATTAATTGGAACAACAACATTCAAGCAAATGCTTGCAACTTTGGAAGATTCTTTTGGCAATTGAAGAAAATTTCTACGTGCGACACAAAAGTCTCGCTTTTATATTGACTTTACTTATGCAAACGTTTCTCGTCAGCAGATAGCCTTGAGGGCAACGATACTGGAACACGAAAATGCAATACTGAGGGCTCAAATAGTGACCCTTCGAGAGGAAGCGCAATCACTTCGTCACATGTTAATCAAACAGCAGGCCTCTGTATTGTCGTCGGTTACCGTGTCACCTACGCGTCCAATTGTATCTTTGGATTGTCAAGTGTAAGACTGGATGAGAGTGGACAAACAAGATGTAAATTGAGATGCACACGTGGACGAGAAAATGCTACGGTACCTTCTTAGGCGCTCATTGTACAGAAGACGCAGGAAGGAAAGTGGTAGAGGGACGCGGAAGGTGATGTGTGCAAAAGACTCACGAATTATCCTTTTACGTAGCAATATCTGTTGCTCGTTAATGACATTTTCGAATGATCAAATATAGAATCTCTGATGTTTATTTAATACGCACGAAGTGAAACACGTACGGGAGTAAATCAATGTAGACACCACATAAGTGTGTATTTTGAAATTTGTGTGTAATCTTTCTGTATTATTAACCTTAGTTAGTTCGAACGCTGATGGACAGACCTGCAAAATGTTAATATATAATTAATCATATGAGCAGCCGTTCGTTCGACGATAGATCAAAGCCAGTTTTCGTGCACTTGAAAACTTTCGTTGATTTATTTGAAGTTTCTTATATAAGCCGAGCTATCCGAGCACTTGTTACATCGCAACGCAGAACACAGTCAAATATAATTGCACGACGTAACACTTAAAGATATAGTATATAAATATATACAAATAATTACGTACTAATAAAGTCTAAGATATTCTACGTATAAAAATACACGTCATTCTCTAAATGTGAGCAAGCTACATAAAAGCTCTATATTATAATGTACGTTTATTAGAAGAATGTATATTTTCTCAGCAGTTTAATTATAATTTCCAGATATTTAATAGTTCTTGGAATTATAGCTTACATACTAGAGAATTTAACACAGTTTAATATGATTATTGTTTCAAGTCAGTGCGAATTATTAACATTACGCGTGTGACGCGCAAAACAGAATTAAATGAATGAGTGCGACAGGTCAGTGCCATCGGAATGTGTGCGCATGCGTACACACGTAGTACGCGCAAGCGCGTAATGGCGGCAAATTGCGTAACAATTGATCAATCTGCGCCTGCTCATTCAATCGAGTGACACCACGTGACGACCAGCTGCACCTGTGATTGGTCGGTGCTACCACCTCTCGGAGTAACTTCGAATTAACAGAGTAAGTAACAAACTAATAATAAAGATTGTGAGTTAATGCAACGATAATCAACTCCTTCGTTTAAACATAATTATTCATTTGTCTCTAAGCTTGGTAAAGTTTAATAGGTGAAGACGCTGTTTCTCTCAGGGTTAAGAAATAATGAGGTTTTGAATTTGCACATAACCTATACTCGAATAGTTTCTCCAATTTATTTATTACCGGAATAGATGTCACGAGTATCGCAATCAATCGCAATCGCGAAAGAAACTTCACACGCGTTCGTATTTGACGTAAATAAAAGAATATCGTTTAGTGATAGTGGGTGTATTTTAGGATCAATTATTATTCTAAATGTGCCCTACCTTTAGTAAATAGTGTCTACATTATAGCACATTACTTTGGTTTAGCACGAAGTACGCATACTGAATTCATAATGCAATAGAGAAACATAACCTCACAATTCGTCCTATTTGTAACTTCAAAATTATAATTAACTATTGTAAGACGATCTCTCATGCACGTAGACACTTAATGTTTTGATTTTAACGAACATCATCGAGCATGTGGAAAAATTGGCAATTGGAAAGATGGACCATATTGTTGTAATACGAAGCTACAAGCCTGGTGACGAAATTAATTGCAAAGAATTGATAAAAGACTGTGTAATGTCCTCCATGAATTCCACATTTCTTGGTACATTATTTAAAGAAATAACATTCCAAATGATGATCCTATGTGCCGCCATTATGTTCATCTTTTTTGGCATGCCTTGTTCTATTTGCCTTTTAGTTATTCCATTTGTTATTGTCTCTATATATGTTGGAACTTACATAAGCTTTACAGCAAAAGCTATGGAAATTAATGAGGATGTCGTTAATATTCCAAGGTAGTATAGATTGCATGAATTATTGGAAATATTTGTTATGACTGTATATGCATACGAGTTGCTCGCTTATTTTTAAAAATAATCTTTTTACATATAGGGTTTATATGTCCAATGCTTTCTCATGCTTTTGGGTTGCGGAAGTTTTTGAACCATGCTTCATCCATCGTTATCCTAGAGGTGCACATTGTACGATATTGACGGAACGGCAGTTCCGAGAATCTCACATTGATATTTCATCACGAGTTAAAAGAATCGTTGGTACAATTGGTTTGTCTAAGAGCCATAGATTGGATAAAGGTGCCTGGGTTAAAAGGTTGTGCGTTCATGAAAAATACAGAAGAAAAGGTATAGCATCGTGCCTTCTTAACGTTGCGGTACAGTTTGCTATCGATCAAGGATACAGCTGTTGTAATGTAGTTGCATCGAAATATACAGAGGGTGGCCGAGAACTTTGTCTTAAGAAAGGCTTTGAATTGAAGCAGATGTATCATAAACCCATTCTAGGTTCTCTTATTACAATATTAATGTACGAACTAACGTATCAAATTAAGCCTGGGGAAGATGATTATATATCTCATGTTTATAAGACTTTATAGTTCAATGATTGAATGTACAAATATTATTAGTTATATATACATATATATATATATTTGTGTTGCAAAGTTTCATGTTTTCATAAATGTTGACATAGACATTATTATATAGATGTTCACATTTTTACAAAGGTTACTATACATATATGGAAAATCAACCGTCTATTTTTTACAAGAATACATACAAAAAGGTGTACGTATGTGTGCCTATAAACGTACGTGTCCTTTTTTTTTCATGGCAGCCCAGTACGTTTCAACTTCTTTACCTTCCCAGTGTATCTTCTTAAGGTCAGCAAAATACCTGATATTAATTATTCACATTTATTGCATTGTTCTTCATTTAAAATTATAATGAGAGATAATTACAGTGTTTGTAGCTGTTTGCATATTTAGTCAATTTCGTATACACGAATGTAATGCCTGCATGAATGCTATAGAAGCATGCAATAGATTTTCCAAAATTTGTCATATGTAGAAGCACCATTATGTGTGTTTTGCCCCTTTTTTATTGTCTACATATGTACTTTTGACTTACTTTTGTTGTATTTCCTCTAATACTTTTTGCTCTTTTTCTGTGAGACCTTTCCGGTATACTTCAAGATTCATGGTCAATTGTTTCAAATTTTGAATGCCGACAAGATTTGTATCTACATCCTTATATTGCAGAGAAAACCATACAGCTAGTTTGCACAATTCGACGTCATGATCCTATATACAAGAAACAAAATTTATACTTTAAAATTGTTTCTACTCTTGCTATGTTATGACACGTGTACATAATTTTTTAGTTTGAACCTTGCAATATTGTGCCGCATTTCTACATTTTTCTTTTACATCTTCATGAACAGGATGCCATTCTGGCGGTCCTGAGTTTGTGAGAAGACCCATGGAAGGTGCTGCTGCATTGATTACCGCAATGTTATGTTCCTGAATTTAATTGTACAATTAAATTTAGATTTATAAATGATTTAAAGTCTTTAATAGATATTACTATCTCATACCTTAAAAAAAGGTATGTAAGTTGCCAATGTGTCATCGATTAAAGTAAATCTTGCATAACTTAGAATACAACTAATAGCAATATTACTTTTCTCGATACATTCTTTCAGAGGCAGTATCGGATAACCAGTAAGGCCTATGTATTTAGCTTTTCTCCTTGCAACTTGCTCAGATAATTCCGGCAACGTTTGTGTAATTATTATGTCCAAAGAAGGTGCAAATTCGACATCATGAACCTACATGTAGCAAGAGTAATATGATATAGAGAAAGCCGACTAAATATTCGCCAATTGTGGGAAAGTTAATACGGGACATTCACAAATTATGATTACCTGAATAATATCCACATAATCCAAACCTAGACGCTCTAAACTTTTCTGAAAGCTTTTCCTTGTTTTCTCTTTCGTAAAGTCGAACATGTTTTCATAGTCTAACTCATATCTCCCTACTTTTGTTGCAATATAATATGCTTCACGGGGGATTTCTTGTAATGCCTACAGTCAATGTATGCATAAGTACATAGTATTCATCAGTTTGCTTAAGAAAGAAACTGTCTCGTTAAATTCAAGACACTTACTTTGCCAAGTACTAATTCTGATTGGCCCTGACCATACCACGGCCCAGTGTCTATATAGTTAACACCTTGTTTTATAGCTTGGCGTATTGTTTCAATTGCCTCTGCCTCGTCGTATGTACTGATAATAAATTACACATTTAGAAATTTAGATCCACTTCCATTTCTAATAAAATATGTTATTTTTGGGTTGCATTAAAGTATGAAAGAGTTATTCAATATTAAAAACCATCATATCTATGCCATATATGGATAATGGTGGAACATCTGTTAGTTTACATTTCGTACAGGTATTAGCTCATTTACCCGTAATGGCAGCCTAGTGGTCCACCACCAAAAGATAATGCACTAACTAATAAATTTGTATTTCCAAATTGCGTATATTCCATCGCCTTTACGGCTTCTAAGTCATGGAATCCCTCAACGTATGTGGGTGGCAACGCCGACCTGAAACAGAATGTACTTACTTCTTCATACATTTCTCATACTTTCATTCTATAACTCCTATATTAGTTTAACTCCTAAGCTTAACTGCTACATTAGAAGGGGTTGCTTAAAAACAAGGTACGAATTATCACATTGATAATTCGTCGAGTGTATTATCAGATGTGATAAGGCGGTAACAGTTTTCTTACATATATTCATACATTTGCAGAGTTCATGCGACGGTTGGTGAATATTGTAAAATGTAAATTAATAAGCAAATTTCAAATTGACGTTAGAATTTTATACCTGTTTTCCATTTTTACACAGCAAACGATAACTTCAAGTGACTCTCGTTACTATCCTGATAACAGTACTGTGAAGGTTGTATAAAGTGTTCACGTTTAAATCTTTATCAGTTTTCTAAATGTTTTGGATAACAATTTACGCAGTTATTAATATTCAACGTATTTATCTATCTTGTGCGTTACAGCATTCTGTCACAAGCACATCTTGAGTGTTTAGCATAGCACTATATGTACAGTAACAGTAATGACACTTATCAATTATCACCTTTGTAGGTGTCAGATAATATTTTTGACAGAGCAAAGTTAGCAGAATGCCGAATATAATCTTTAGTTCGCATATTTTGAAGTGCGGATAGAGGACAGCCCTATCACTATTATTTTAAGCGTCGGACTTTCTGGTTACGACACGTGCGTGTAGATGGCACTGTATTGTTCATTATGAAGACTACGTTATTTCGCGCAGCTTGTAACATATAAAATATTTGTTATGTAAGTATATTCAGCTTAACAAACTTCTTTAGCCATTTCTGTGACCGATGAAGGCGACTGGTAAAGCAAATTTAAATAGTTCGCGCCATTGGAATCTCAAATAATAAATCACACAATTTCTGCGCGTACTGCGCATCTTTCTGCGCAGCGTCTTTGAGCGGGCAAACGTTTTTCAAATGTGCCGTCAAATATTTTGTTTAACATGCATCTATTCCACGATACACTAAACTAATCTAAATTCGATGTACGTACAGTTTATCATCGATGTTACGGAGTTATCTCTCAGGATATGGATGAAGAATGAAGAAGAAGGACCGAGTTCGTGTAATTTTCAAGATAACTAGCGAATGTAAGTGCGTATTTACTTCGACGAGCTTGTTCAATGCGACGAATCAAGTTCGCGTTTTAAACGAGCTGCTTTTTTTTTCTTCGCGATCTCGCGATAAAGCGAATTGATGAACCTCCTCTTAAGGAACCGTTACAATTATTGCAATTACGCGATTGCGATCTCGTAGCCGGGATTTATATCAAACGCGGCGTTATTGCCGTAAAAGTGCGAGCGCGTGAGCGCACCTAGGCTTCGTTGCTTTAAGACTGTTGCAAGACTCTGGGAGGAAATATAAATAATCCCGATTCTTATCTGCCTATAAATGCACCACTCGCTCCAGTGGCCGGACTTAATAAAAAGGAAACGTGGCGCAGAAGATGTCTACGAAAAAAAGAAGAAGAGGGAAAATTCCTTCCGCCCGATCTTCATTAAATTATAATTCGAACTTGACGCAAATGGATGTTTAAGGCGTGGGTAATTAAGACCACGTTATTTCGCAGTGTAGCGCAATTATTTAACGCAGGCATAAAATTTTCCTAACGACGTGATCGTTTTACGTTGTAATTATTTAACCGTTGATCTTTCCACTAATGAAAGTCATCTGCTTCATCCTTTTTAGTTTCTCTTTTCTAGAATTCTTCAAGAATGGATAATAATTTCGTAACCGAATCCTCGAATTCCAATCTCCCCGCGATTTAAATAACGAAGTGTACTTTTTTTAGATTTCGTGACTTGGGCTCGAAAATCACGAGTGACCACACACGTTCAGGCAGCAGAGTGGTGGAAGTTTACGAAATAGGTCTATGATAAAAGGAAGAAGAGAGAAAATTCTTTCCGCTCGATCTTCATTCGATTATAATTTAAACTTGATGGAAGTGGACGTTTAAGACGTAGGTAATTAAAACCACGTTGTGTTGCATTTATTTTACGATGGCATACAATTTTGCTAACGACACGATCGATTTACGTTATAATTATTTAACCGTTGATCTTTGCAAGTGTACACTGAAAAAAAAGCTGTTGATTCAATAAAAAAATGCGTTGATTCAATCATACGTGTGTGTCACGGGCTGCCATAAACATTTGTAATTGATTCAACATTGTATGTCATTGATTCTAATAAAGTATCCCAGTGAGAAATGAAACTTCGAATCGATATCGAATCGATATCAATACCATCAAAACACATCGATGCACCTCTATGCATCAATAAATATAAAAATTCCGATCTCTTTTGATATAGCGCTGCACATCATGCGGAGATTGATAAAATCATCAGTCGGTGCTGAAATTTGTTGGCGCGAAGTAAATGATGACGTGGCCAGCAATGGCCAAGAAAGTAATTGTGTGTCGATTTTCTATCCAGCAGTATGGAAGACGACGAGAGGCCTGTAGCTATGTGATTTATATTGCTTTGAAATATACAAAGTCGGTATTTTCTTAATCTCCAAAAAGCAGTTGAAATTTTAATATTTATTCGCGTATAGCGGCGCATCGATGCATTCTGATGGTATTGATATCGATTCGATATCAATTCGAAGTTTCATTTCTCACTGGGATAGTGTGAAACAATATTATTTCATATTATGTAATTGGGACAATCCTCGTTATATGATTGAAATAACTACATATGCAACTGAATCAATGAAGTTTGTAATCAGTGCTGTATTATTCAAATAAATAATAAATATAATTGAAACAAATATTTATTTCATTGAAGTAATTAAATATATGATTGGTTCAATCAAATTTCTTCAATTATGCTATATTATTGAACCAAGTACTTCTGTAATTGACACAACGGTGTACCATATTTGTTTCAATCGCATTATAATTGAATCAACGAAATTAATTCCAATCATACGGATATCATTGAATCAACACTTTTCTTTTCTCAGTGTACTAATGCAATTTAGTTTCTTCTTTCTAGAATTCCTCAAGAACAGAAATAATTCCGTAATCGAATTCTCGTATTCCAGTCTCTACAGATCTCTCGAATTCCAATCTGTTCGCAGTATAATATAACGCAGTAGCTTTTGTAGGATCGGTGCCCCGGGTTCGAAAACCGCGAGTGACCAAACGTTTAGACAGCAGAGCGATGGAGAGAACTGGTCCGTCACTTCCTGAGACCATCGAGGATTCATCGGTAGAAGACGCACGAGGGCTTATTTCTGTCATTAGGCTTAATGTCACCGACAGATGTACGTCAGGAAACGCGTCGCGAGAAATTGGCCTTTGCTAACGGCCCCGTTAGAAAGGTACCGGACGCGCGTATGCAATTGAATAACTTATCGTTTCGCGATATCGATGCGACACACTTACCGCTTTCTCTGGAAGAATTAAAACCAAGTATGTCGCGGCGATTATGAAAGTCGCCTTAGTAAAAAAGTCTCTCTTTAAAAACGTTTTCCTGCTTTAATCGAGCAGAATAAGATAACAGGGTGCATAGTTGGGAAGAATGTTTTTTTCGAATTTTTCACACTTATCGTTTTCTCTCGAAGAATTAGAATCAAGCGTGCGTCGATGATTATGAAAGTCACCTAAGTATTGTAAAAAATTATTTCTTCGAAAACGGTTTCCTGTTTTAATCGAGTAGATTCAGACAACAGGGCGCATTATTGCAAGAATTAGAACCAAGTATGCCGCGACGATTATGAAAGTCGCCTTAGTAAAAACGTCTCTCTTCAAAAACGTTTTCCTGCTTTAATCGAGCAGAATAAGATAACAGGGTGCATAGTTGGAAGAATGTTTTTTTCGAATTTTTCACACTTATCGTTTTCTCTCGAAGAATTAGAATCAAGCGTGCGTCGATGATTATGAAAATCACCTAAGTATTGTAAAAAATTATTTCTTCGAAAACGGTTTCCTGTTTTAATCGAGTAGAATCAGACAACAGGGCGCATTATTGAAAGAATTAGAACCAAGTATGTCGCGACGATTATGAAAGTCGCCTTAGTAAAAACGTCTCTCTTCAAAAACGTTTTCCTGCTTTAATCGAGCAGAATTAGATAACAGGGTGCATAGTTGGAAGAATGTTTTTTTCGAATTTTTCACACTTATCGTTTTCTCTCGAAGAATTAGAATCAAGCGTGCGTCGATGATTATGAAAATCACCTAAGTATTGTAAAAAATTATTTCTTCGAAAACGGTTTCCTGTTTTAATCGAGTAGAATCAGACAACAGGGCGCATTATTGAAAGAATTAGAACCAAGTATGTCGCGACGATTATGAAAGTCGCCTTAGTAAAAACGTCTCTCTTCAAAAACGTTTTCCTGCTTTAATCGAGCAGAATTAGATAACAGGGTGCATAGTTGGAAGAATGTTTTTTTCGAATTTTTCACACTTATCGTTTTCTCTCGAAGAATTAGAATCAAGCGAGCCTTCATAATTATGCAAGTCGCCTAAGTCGAAAATTCTCTCTTCGAAAACGATTTACTGCTTTAATCGAGCAGAATAAGATAACAGGGTGACAATTAAGAACGAAATAATTGGAAGATTCGATTCTTTCACTTAACATTTTCGAAATCAGCGGTGCACGTTAATTTAACGCGTACGGGCATATGATCGTCACACATGAGCTTTCCATCGTAAACACACGGTACCACAGAGACCCGCGCAGGCCTGTTTCTAGCAGCGGTCAGAGACAGCACATGTTCCCAAAATGCCCACGCGCCTATCTCTTTCATCCTGACAGTCCACGCCGCGACGCCTCGATACGCAAATAGAATCGGCTCGAGGAGACGTCCAACTGTCTGGTGCACTTGTAAAAATAGGATTGTCTCGGCCCTCGTGCATATACCGTCGCGCGTTACGTGGCGACGCTGTCCTCCGGAGAATCTAGAGGGCTACGTATGGCGAAAAAAGGAAGAGAAGGAAAGAGGCTCGCGGTCCACGCGCGCCCCACTGTTTTCTTTTCTTCGGAATACCAGAGAAGTGAATTCTTCATCAGTAAAATTACAGGTACCGTGGTCAAATTCGTCTTTGCACCTTCAATAGATTTTCTTCTCGCAGTCGAATCTTTAAGGGGATTAGAGAGGTTTGCAATTTCAAAAATGAACTCGCGTTTAATTGTTTGTAACGAGACCTCGCATAAATATAAAGCTTTATTATTTTACAGGGTGTTACTTACAACATTATAAAATAAGAAAATCCATTCCAAGCCGTTCCCTGGTCAATAATATCGGCGTTGCAATATAATCGGGCAAAGGGTTAAATGTACGGTTTTACTACGATTTCAGTCGAACGGATGAACATTTTGGGAAGCCCAAAGACGATTTCTTATCGTTAGGCTTCCCTCTATTTATTATACCTGAAATCAAATTAAAATAAAATATTGTTACAATTTTATAATAACAAATAAAGTCGAAAGATACCAAATTTTTCGTTTTCTTAACGCCATTTTGATAATTTTATTGTTATTATTAATTTTTCATGTATAATAAATAGAGGGAAGCCTAACGATAAGAAATCGTCTTTGGGTTTCCCAAAATGTTCATCCGTTCAACTGAAATCGTGGTAAAACCGTACATTTAACCCTTTGCCCGATTATATTGCAACGCCGATATTATTGACCAGGGAATGGCTTGGAATGGAATTTCTTATTTTATAATGTTGTAAGTAACACCCTGTAAAATAACAAAGCTTTATATTTATGCGAGGTCTCGTTACAAACAATTAAACGTGAGTTAATTTTTGAAATTGCAAACCTCTCTAATCCCCTTAAGAATAGCGCAAGTTTCTTTCGTCAATTGATCTTTGTATAAACAGCTTAGTGTTCGATGCTCGTTTTCATGTAGACAATTTTCTAGGCGTTTCTTCACGGAGAACATTAGATTTATACAGGGTGTCCCGCAACAGGTGTAATCTCCACGAAGGAGTTATAACTGAAATGATTCTAAACAACATTTTCCTTTGCGGAAAAGTTGGATGAGGCTTCATTTTTGAATTATTAAGGAAAAACATAGGCAAATGAGCACGCCCGTAGAGCCCGCGCTCAGGGCCGTAATGCTCGCCACTCACCGCGATTGTCGACGGGCGCATTGCAGTCGCACAGTGGGACTTTTTCCAAATCTAGGGAAAAATAAATGCAAAAATCGATGACCATGAATTCCACGATACTAATAGCGAATTCGGTCGGTTTGCACTGACACTGAACTCGTGTTGCACTAAACAGCACAAATGTTGCACTAGGTCTGGCTTACCCTACACTGAACCAATATCGCCCTAAACCGTACGAGTGTTGCACCAAGTCAGATTTACACTACACTGAACCGATGTTGCCCTAAACCGTACGAGTGCTGCACTAGATTGGGGCAACATTATATTGAACAAAGTTATAGCGAATTCGATCGTCTGCACTGGTGTACACTGAGTACAAACTTTCCCAGTGCAGCGTGTTCAATCAATTCCCTCTCTTCCAATGGTTGCACTCATCGTATTCGGTTGTATTGCACTATTATAGTGCAGATCCTATGCCGTTTTCGATGAGTATTGCACTAATTCTGTGTAGCCTTGATTTCGTGTTCGGTTGCACAAAACAAATTGCACGAGTGCACAATTTATTACACCACAAATTTTAACAGTGCAGTCTGATACACCAGTTTCAAGTGGCGGAAAATTTAAAATGTGTACAAAAAAATTTATAGTTTTAAATGAAATATTAGAGAGCAGTAGTAGTGATGGGGAGGGGAATTTTCTAAAATTATGTTACAAGAAGTAAAAGACCGAAGATTAGTAATTACTTAGATGTTATAAACGAATATTCAAATAATGAGGTAAGTAAATTTATATTACAAAAAATTGTTAACGTATATTGAAGAAGCCTTATTGAAAAATCTTTCTAACTTTGTTTAATATAATGTTGCCCTAATCTAATGCAGCACTCGTACAGTTTAGGGCAACATCGGTTCAGTGTAGTGTAAATCTGACTTGGTGCAACACTCGTACGGTTTAGGGCGATATTGGTTCAGTGTAGGGTAAGCCAGACCTAGTGCAACACTCGTGCTGTTTAGTGCAACCCGAGTTCAGTGTCAGTGCAAACCGACCGAATTCGCTATTAGAGAGATTTTCCAATGAGGCTGATAATCTTAAAACTTCTCCAATATATGTTAACAATTCTTTGTAATATAAATTTACTGACCTCGTTATTTCAATATTCGTTTATAACGTCTAAGTAATTACTAATCTTCGGTCTTTTACTTCTTGTAACATAATTTTAGAAAATTCTCCTCGTCATCGCTACTACGGCTCTCTAATATTTCATTTAAAACTATAGATTTGTTTGTACATATTTTAAATTTCCCGCCACTTGATACTATAGTGTACACTCTAATGCAAAGTCGGTGCCCCCCTGAGGTGCTTGAATCAGCCTTCCACCGTTCTAATCAGGGAGCATTTCGACGTTGCAATGAGAAATCTTGCAATCTGGTTATCAGGAATTATCATATCGATGTATTTTATTTCGAATAAATAGAGTCGTAGGAAGAAATATTGGTCAATGAATCGCAAAAATAGATGGGTCGTGGGTGCTGGCTTGCTATTGGCTGCCGACAGGGGACACTGACTTTGCACTTCATTGTACCAAACTGCATTGTCAAATTGGTGGTGTAATAAATTCGTGCAATTTGTTTTCTGCAGCCGAACAGGAAATCAAGGCTACACTGAATTAGTGCAATACTCATCGAATGCGGCATAGGATCTGCACTATAATAGTACAATACAACCGAATACTATGAGTGCAACCACTGGAAGAGTGGGAATTGATTGAACACGCTGCACTGGAAAAGTTTGTACTCACAAGTAACACTACCCAACTGTCACGCACCGATTTCAATGAAACTTAACATACTTATTAAACACCGAAAAATATTGAATACGTGTTTTTTTGTTTCGGCTAAATACGCTTTTTAGGGGTAGAAAGCACCCCTCAATCCCTGGAGGTGGAAACACTTATGGCTAATTATTTCTGAAACGATACATTTTCTGAAAGAAGTACTACGTTACGTTGTTAGTACCAACGTTGTAGAGTTCAAAGTGATGCACTTGATGGCGACCTTGAAGTTGACCTTGAGGTCGATTATCAAGGTCATTGGAAAATCATTTCATGTTTTTCATGGGGAGTAGTTTACTTTTCATCCTGAGTATCGATAGAGCGTAAAATTACTGATTATAAATACAGGATGTGGTCAAAGTCCGGCAACGGCTAATTATTTCCAAATTTAATTGACCTTGAAATCAACCTTCAGGTTGGACTCTAGAACTTTGGTCCTAAGCTGGATCTCAATCACATCTTGCCTTACTTGAATGAATAATTAACTTTCAATTCCTTTATTGATCGAATTATTGACTGATCTTGCCTTAATTGGTTGGATAGTTTTAAATTGCAGAGGCTTGTTCTATTTACAAACCACCAACGTTCTCAATGAAAAATTCTACGCTATATCGATTCTCGGGATGAAAAGTAAACTACTCCCTATGAAAAACATGAAATGATTTTCCAATGGCCTTGATAACCGACCTGAAGGTCAACTTCAAGGTCGCCATCAAGTGCATCACTTTGAACTCTACAACTTTGGTCCTAAGTACTTTTTTCAGAAAATGTATCGTTTCAGAAATAATTAGCCATAACTGTTTCCACCTCCAGGGGTTGAGGGGTGCTTTCTACCCCTAAAAAGCGTATTTAGCCGAAATAAAAAAAACACGTATTCAATATTTTTCAGTGTTTAATAAGTATGTTAAGTTTTGACCACATCCTGTATTTATAATCAGTAATTTTACGCTCTGTCAATGCTCAGGATGAAAAGTAAACTACTCCCAATGAAAAACATGAAATGATTTTCCAATGACCTTGATAATCGACCTCAGGGTCAACTTCAAGGTCGCCATCAAGTGCATCACTTTGAACTCTACAACGTTGGTACTAACAACGTAACGTAGTACTTCTTTCAGAAAATGTATCGTTTCAGAAATAATTAGCCATAAGTGTTTCCACCTCCAGGGATTGAGGGGTGCTTTCTACCCCTAAAAAGCGTATTTAGCCGAAATAAAAAAACACATATTCAATATTTTTCGGTGTTTAGTAAGTATGTTAAGTTTCATTCAAATCGGGGAGTGACAGTTGGGTAGTGTTACTTGTCAGTGTACACCAGTGCAGACGATCGAATTCGCTATAAATCGAAACGTGCACATAAATACGTATAAAGTACCGGTAAAGCTTTGAAAAAGGCATTGGGGCTCATTCCCAGAGATGGCGTTAATACAAAGGAAGTAAACTTTCGGCCTAACCGTCTATTTGTTTTCGTGCGCTTTATGTAAAATTACTCTGATTCATTCGTCCTGCATTTCCTGATAATTTTTTGGAGACATTTCTTGCCAAGGTATGTACATTATTCTGTATATTTTCAATTTTTTTTCTGACATTAAAATTGGGTGAAATACGTAGCTGATATTAGAGATAGATTATCTTGAATGACAGAATATCTTGGATGACTTTAAACGTCCCGCAAAACCGAGATTCATGATGATTAATTGCAATTCTCTTTTTTTACAAGAGATAATACATTTAAGTTTTAATTACATCGAAAATTAACTGCCAAGGAGTGCCAAGCATTAATGTATTCTACTATTTCAGTCGGCATGTCAATAAAAAGAAGAGTCCTTTTCGACGTTTAGCGCGAGGAGCCGAATAATAAGAATGATGTGGTACTTTCATACGCGTTAAAGGAACTCAGACTTGTCGAATGCGAATTGATTCGTTTACAATTATACTTTATACATGTCAACTATGTGCAGGGCATCGAAATAATTTTGTACAACTGAAATATAACCGTTATTTTAAATAATAGAGAAAAATGTTACGTATGAAAGTTGTAGGATATAAGGAAACACGTCAAATAGTATTAACAGTTTTTGTTACGAATGGAAGGGTAGAGGATATCTGGATGTAAAGTTAATTTGTTTAAATTCAATGCTCATTTTTCACAATGAATTTCGATAGAACGACGAATTCTGAATATGAAAGTATTCGGGTACATTTATCCTAAAACTTAGCATTCCTTAGATATTTAATAATACGAATTTTCATCTCCCAGATCGGGCGCGTGGCCGAAATTATGTCGAATAACGAATTAAAATTTCAGAATAATTTCAGATATTAGTCATGCACGATAAATAAATCGATTAGTCATTATTCGTATAAATTTAACAAATCATCATCTCCCTCTTATGACCGTGATCCTCACCCTGATCCTGATCCTGAGAGGATCATAAGAGGGAGATGACGATTTGTTAAATTTATACGAATAATGACTAATCGATTTATTTATCGTGCATGACTAATATCTGAAGTTACTCTGAAATTTTAATTCGTTATTCGACATAATTTCCGTCCGACGCACAGTGTGTTATTTTGGCAATCTAGCTGGAAATAATTCTTCTGTCCGACACCATTTTTGTAACACGAGTGTGAATAGTCATTTCCTATGTATTTTTGCCTGCTAGACACGAATCCGTTATCCGAATCTGTCTATCGCATCACAAATTTGAGAAAAATGGCGTCAAGAAAATAAGATATAATGATTTTGAGGGTTTTCATGGCGTTGTAGAATCAGTATCAAATTCTTTTCTCAATTTCGTTAATGCTACATGAAAGTATAAACTTATAGCTTTAAGATGCATTTTGTTCCACTTCGATATGATTGTTCGTTTTCGATATGCAGTTAAATTTAAAAGCACTAACTGTGCGTCCTGCTGTGCGTGAATTATCATGTCCAGAATTATTTTCTTTCAAAGAGTGTGAATAGTCATTTTCCGTGTATTTTTGTCCGCTGAGCGCGAATCCGTTGCCCAATTTTAAGAAAAACGACTTTCTTTCAGAAATTTGAAGAAAAAAATATAGGTAAAGAGGCAAATTGTGGCAAGAAATTCTTTCAGTTTTACATGGTATATGAGTCAAGTTTGCAGAAAAAATTATGAGGGCTTGATATAATAATACATAGATTGCGCTAAGTGTTCGATGATTTACATTAAAAGTTCCGTTATTTAATTGTCAGACTGTGTATATCTTCTTTCTTCGACAATTGATTTTCAAATCGACGGTTTCAACCATCGATGCTCGTTCTCCTTCAGAAATTTTCCTAATCGTTCGTCCACAGAAAGCATTGAAACGCATCGCGCATAAAATTCCTTGAGAATTTCGATAGGCTCGATTCTCCTCACCGCCTGGGCTTTAATTACTTCCACGTCGTGCCCTCGGGCGAGCACCTCGTCCCCTTCGTCTCTGTCGCGCTCGTTACCCAAGCTCTCTCCATCACTCGTGTCTCCTCCATGCACCGATCCTCCTATTTCTTTTCTTTATCCATCCTCCTTCTCTTCAGCCCTCTTATCCTCTGCTATTCCTGGACTATGGGATCTTAGCACGCATAATGTGCGCGAATGCCGCTACCCTTCACCCTTTTCGTCCTTCTCCACCCGTCGTGGCATACCGCCTCTCTCCACCGTGGAGCTCGGCAGGTGCCGAGTGCTACTATAAATTGCGAATCGCGAGGAAGGAGGGAGAAAGGAGACGCGAGAATGCTCGGAAGAGGGTGGTAATAGTAGCGGAGGGCTCCTCGTGAGGGGCTACGGTAGGTAATGTGGAAGCACGACACGAGAGAACGAGAGAAACTCGTGGAAGGAAGGGTGCAACGGAGAAGCTGAAGGATGGAGGGCTTGGGGGCAAACGCGGAACGATCCTATCTATCTTTAGAGGCCACCGAGACCAAAAAGCGAGCGTATAAGCGGGCACGTGCGCTCGCCGCCGCTGTTTGCCGCAGATTTACGAGGGACGTCAAGGTATGGTTATATTTCGCTCCTGGGTGAAATTATAAATCGCTCGTTAATTCGATATTTTAACCATCCGAGACCTCTAACGCGCGGAGTCGCGCGGGTCATTGTAAAAGTAGGGTCCAACGACAAGGTAATAATCTAGGAAGACAAGGAAGCCTTCTTCTACCTTCCACAGAATTATCCTCTCCGTAGAACGACTTTTTACTCTCGTCATTCTTATAATTATTGGTACATCTATCTTGTGCGTTTAGGATTATCGAAAGGCATTGATTAATGTTAATCGTGCTTCGAGTCTTTTGAAGGAGAATCGGTTTGCAAGGATCTTTGTGACAAGGTTGAGAAAAGAATACTTTAATAGTAGATTCTATTTTGCCATTTCGACTTCCATTCGAGGGAGCTCGACCTTATTAAATTGGAAGTACTGAATCAAGAGCCTTCGTGCGAATGGAAGGCGTGCACCGTGAAACTCAATGAAGGATTCCCTTGGCATCGTCTGCCGGTAGGAATCTAGTATATCGGCGATTACTATGAATGAATATCCAAGTTCATTCAGCTCCGATGTAACTCGTCGCAGCCCTCGTGGCTCGTCTCGGCCCGTCTAGAGCGCCCGGTCATTTTCATTCTGCAACAGTTCGTCAAACAACTCTTCCGGCGTGTGCAAGTGACGCGAGCAGCTGCACAGGAAGAAATTAATCCCGTGTTTTGATCTCGTAATCGAGAAATCATTTCCAGGTCCATTTGCAGGTTCTTTTTTTCTTTTTACGGCGCGCTTACAGGATCTCGGGAATGTTCGCTTCTAATAATAGTAGCGGCGCGGTCTAGTTGAGAATTATCCGTGTAACACCGGAAACCAACGCCTAAATACACCTCGGAGATTTCGGCTCGGTTGCACGAGTTAGATTTAAAAATGAAGACGTACTTAAAGCCTAAGTTTCGTTGCACGAGTCGCTTCTATAACTTTAAGTACGACTTGATTTCTAAGCTCGACTCGTGCAGTCGTTAAGTCGTGTTTAATTATTAAGTTCGGCTCGTGCAGTTTTTGGAAAAGGAGACTCTTCTCTGTCGAATGTCCGCATTCTTGTGTAACAAGGAAAGGGCAAATCCTAGCCGCTTTAGATTTAGATGAATTTGAAGTAGGGGAGGGTGGGGCATGATGGGGTCCTTAAGACTTTTTAATTTTTTTTTCAGGCATTTAAAATGCGGAATAGAAACGGCTGCTATTGCAACTTGATCCTCCAACTAGCTGCTATTGATAGAAAAATTAGGAATTAAAAATATAAGTATTTTCTGTAAAAAAAAAAATTGTTTTTGTAGGTCCTGCCAACTACCCCATCTTGCCCTACCCAAGGGGCAAGACGGGGCATAGGCGTGGAGTAAGATGGGATCTTTTTAATCTCGAATACAACATAAGGTTTTCAATAAGTAACTAGAAACACTAGTAAATATTGGTGACAAATTTACTTGTATATTTTATATAAACAATTAAAAAAGGTAAAACACAAAAGATACAATTATTATTATTACTTAGGGCATAGTTAATATTTAATGCTTATCATCTTGGTGTATGCAATAGAGACAGTTTTATTTCTAATAAAATATATATAATTATACTCTATACATATTTAACGTAGGGCAAGATGTGGTCCACGATGGGTAGGTACAGCTTCGGACTCCATCTTGCCCCAAGGGACAGTTTTCAGGTTAAGTGTGCATAACAACGTAAACATATTTTAAATCAATTGATCGCATACATGAATGTATTCATAAGAAAATACTTTATTAGAGGATACTATGTAATCGTGAAAAAAAAAAATTACGCTTCTTACCTGCTCTTATGTAAATCTGTTGAAAAATTACATCAGCAAACAACAAATACACGTTTTGATGTTTAGTCTCCAAGTAAATGACAGAAAACAGCTGTCATCACTGTCACAGATTGGCATAGCAAGAGCAAACAATTCAACGTTTTCCCGCTCCATTGCGACACTTATCGAGGAATCTGTTACAAAAACCCCGTCTTGCCCTCAACCCCATCATGCCCCACCTTCCCCTATATCATAGTTTAGCACCGCTAGTGGCTCGTGGTAAAGGAATAGAACGCATTATGCTCTAGTTTTCAAGAAAATTGCAGTCAGAAATCGCGATTTTTCGGCCTAAATTCACAATGTTTAAGTTAAGTAAATGAATCAATGGTAGTGTGACGATATAAACAAACGAAACTGCCATTTCATTGCAACTTAATTCTACATTATAACAGCCCAATGTACTCTATGTTTAAAGAGTATACTCGTTATCATTTGCTTTTCGCGGCACATTTTAGATACACATTTTTCAAGGAGGTCATAGTTAACTGGTTAAATTGGTAGGATCGCTCATCTCCGTCTAAAAGTGGTTTCTTGGTCAGAGGGCCACCTCTTATAGTATCCCTGCTACTTACTCTCGTCGCGCTTTTCATTTATTAATAATCACATAGAATTCGAGCCCTATCGTTCCATTTATGCGACTGCCTTCAAGATCTGGATCATACTGAACGTCGTGCCTTTTCGACGCACACCTCGAGCACGTCGAGGACAAGTCTAATTTTTTCGACAGCCCGAAACTCGCTTCTCCTATGGATTCTAAGTAGTTCTACTAGGCCTGGCTCAATCGCTCTCTCAACCTCGTCTACGCACGTTACACGCCAGGGTATAAAGATCGCTCGAGCGTTCACGATAAACGTATTTAACTTTGCCGATAATCGTCCACGACGTTTACGCCTAGGTTAGGTAAATGTAAATGTATCGCAGAACGTGGCCTTTGAGCAAGACTAGAGGGAACTGCCGCGTTACCGCAGAAGAGGGTGGAGAAAATGCGCGATTCTCTACGTCTTTGATGTCGGACCACCAGCAGGAAGAGCAACCCAGTGACCGCCATAATTTGAAAGACGTAGGTTAGAGTTATTTGAAATCCTTTTGAAATTATCTACGGGCCGCGCGCGTGTCATCCTCTTGATCTGCTCATCGAAGGACGACGAACGGCGAGACACGTAAGATCGTGTTCGAACGAAAGATTCATTCTCGTTCAATTTTCTCTTCAATGTTAACACTATTCCTACCGGCCGGTCCAACGACCGTTTTTAAAATTTCGATTAGAATTTCCTATATAAAACGTAATTGCATCGCCTTTAAATAACACGACTTTTTCATTTGACCGGTCGTGGTAGGCATAGTGTTAAATAATCGAAGTGACTACCGATCGTGAGAAAAGGAACTCTTGCTTGTCGACAGGCGACATATGCAGAATATGTCACATAGGTGGCTTTCCACCGATCATTGAAAAACAAGTCACAAGGGAGAGTCAGAACATTCAGCGCGGCGAAAGCCAAATATCGACCCTCTCGGCTTATGCTTATCTTGGACCTCTGATCTCCGTTTGCAAGTAAGAGCGCATTGCATTTATCATTATTCTTGTGTACTCGTTTGCTCATGAAGCTAACCGAATTAGAAGCTCGTATTACGGTAGTTGCTAACATTCTGATCTTCACCCTGGCATTCCTTCGCTCGTACCGTCTATTGGCAGGTGTCGTGGTACAGTTGGTCTAGTGCACGCGGAATGCCTCGAAAGGTGGCTAACGGAATCGGGACACACAAGGTGCGAGCTTTGTGGTTACAAATATGCCACGAAGAGAGTACCGCGGCACAACGTTGTGCGCAGCGTTCTGATTTGGTTCAATACGGTCGTGGCTACTCGCCAGGTGAGTTTACTCTGTTGTTAACACATTGTTGTCGGGACACGTGAAAATAGGTTTTTGGCAAACTGCGAGTAGAGCGTGGGTCACGTAGTTCTACGTTTTTTACAGATCGATGCTAATGTTTGTTGTTACAAATTCACGCACATTTTTCAAAAAATTGCCCGCTCCATAATGCACCAGCACAAAATGCTCGACCGCAATGTGTTAATCGATCGTAGGGTAGATGTAACTTTTCTATTTTTGAAGATGCAACGAGAAGAGCCGATGTGAAAAATCAGAGGAGGACTTCATTTCCACGATTAAACGAATTTTCTTTCCTTGTTTGACCCAGTCTTTAACAAGATTCCCCTTAACAATTGTTACCGTTACCTCGCACTGAGAGAAAAGTATATGATCTATCTAACTATAATGGCATAGTAACAAAATTATAGTTGGAAATATCATATTTATGATCACTGTTACCATAACGTCGGTAATAATTATGATAGAGGCATAGTATAACCATTTATATTATGTTTTTATCCAGAATTATGGTTATTTCAACTAAAATTATAGTACGGTTGAAAATATACAATGGTATGAAAAGTGACGATTTTATATAGTTAATATTACCAGAATATTTCAGATGTATTTCAGATGTATTTCATACATCGTGATAGAACTAACTATATTCACATAACACATTTTACTATACGTAAGGTAACAAAAACAAAGGTAATAGTTAATAATATAACCATTTGTATAAATCGTTCATTCTACTATATTTTCTATGGTTAAGTGAACTATAAAAATACATTCGACGCCAAATTTAGCTATAAAATATAGTGCGATTATAGTAAACCCAAGTATTTTTTTCTCTCAATGCGGCAGACATTTCTCTCTTTCCTTTTTAAGCGATCTCGAGAAAGATACTCTCAAATTCGAGTCGCATATTTCCTTATACACGCTCACTCATAACTTTCCTCACCAGATGATGTTTGACATCCTGTACTTAGTGGCGACTACACCTCTAGCATTGTTCTCCTGCTACATATGCGCGCTCGCGCTCAAGATGTTGGTCGAGACTGGCTTCTACGAGATCCCCTGGATGATCTTGGCAATGCTGCCGACTTGTTGTCTAACGTTGGTCGCGTATTGGGGCTGGCTTATAACGCTAGGAAGGTAATAAATAAGTTGCGTCGGTGAGAGAGATTACTCGTTGTCTCGTGGCCTAAGCGACTGGTAATGTCGCGACACGTCGCACCGAATGGCAGATAAATATTCCAATCGGGCCTATAATTTTCACTCCTGGCGTTCCTTGCAGACTGCACAGCCGCCGCTGGCGTCGCTATTGGAGAAGTAACTTCGTAATACGTTTAGTGCCCGCCAACATCGACACGAGTGAGCTCAACAATGAAGATAATCGAACGATGATTCGGAGGGAGGACGGTGACGACAACGAACTGGAGCATTGGAGAGAAGAGGACTACGAAGATTTCCTCGAGCTTCTACAATGAGATCTTTGCATTCGGCCCCTAGAGACGCGTACACTCGCCCTAAGAACGAAAGCTCAATGTCAAGCCGTGTATATAAAACGATCTTTTAGAACCTCCTCGATTTTCTTCCACGAGTGCGTTCTCACGCGGTTTCACCATGTTCGAACACTGCTGGATACGAAGGTGAGAGAAAAAGAGGGATCTTTTGTCACCGTAAACCCACTCGCCTCTTTCAGATTCTCCAGGCGTATGATGAACGCAGCGCGACGCGAGCCACCAGACGCCTTTAGTTTCTGCTTTTCTAAACAGGACTCGCGACGAGACACCGCGAAAAAAAAAAGAAGGATAGAGAGAAAGAGAGAGAGAGAGAGGGAGAAAAAGGAAGGGCGCGAAAGGATGGAAGGAGAAAGGACATTAAAGCTGGGATATTCTAGCACTGTGCGTCGACCCTTTCGAAACGAACCTCTGGGCCTCGCGACGGGGGCCGAGGAAAAAACAGAAAGGAGGATAGCAACAGGACAAGTGATATTTATGTCTCGTTTTAGCGCGGAGACCTTCTGCGCTCTCTGATATCGCGCTTAAGCGCGCTCGAGGTTCATCCTTTATCGTATCGCCGGCTAATCGTGGCCATTTTGCAAATGGCATTTTAACACGCGGCCGAACGTCCTCGGTGGAACGCCCGGTTGCGTGCGCATTTCCTACGGTGGCATTAACGTCCTCGTTTATCGAAAGCCTCACGATTGATTTACGTCCTTTGGCCAACGCGCTCTGCTTCGATAGGCCCGTCTCCACCCCTGTAAGGCACATCGAGGTGTCTTGGGTGGAGTAAAAATATCTTGGCACGCATAACTCTCGGCCGCTCGAGCGCCCGAGGGCGACAGAATTGAAAATCGAGTCCTACGAGATAATAACGTGTGTTAGCGTTGCAGGAGAACAAGGCCCGTGGACCTCTGCCAAGCAACACACCTTAATGCCCATATAACACGCGCGCACGTGCGCGCCCTGTGATCTCGTAGAAGGAGATAGAGAGAGAGAGAGAGTTTTTCATCGAGCCGTGTGTATTAGTGCTCTTCTGAGAGGGGGGATGGTTTACTAAAATTCAGGTGCAACGTCGTTTAAGTGAATTATAGAGAGGGCGTTATCGCGACCCTCTACATCTTTTATCGGGACTATAAAAATGATAATTTTACGGCGCGGTACGATTACTTCAAAGCGCGACGAGAACGCGCATTATATTATTACGTAATTTGCAACACTTTAGAATGATTTCGGCGTGATGTGTATTATGTCCTCGATTAGAGATGTAATTTGTGCGGGGAACAGATTTTTTTGCATTGGATTGAAACTATTTTTATATCAATCTTGCGTGGTATGTGAGATGGACGTTTTTTGAGGGTAAGTCGAAGGGACGCGAGAGACGCGAAGGAGAGAGAGGAAGTAGAAGGTGCGCCGTGCGAAAGCCCATCTGTGCAAATATTTGTTCTTTCGTTTTCTCGCTGACCACGGCGTCCGTGCACTCCGCTTATCCGGAATTTTCGAAAATGACCTTTCGCAAATATTGTGAGGGCAAACAAATAAGCTGCACCGGCCAAGAGCAATTAGTCAGAAGTTTGCTCGCTACGTGTGGCTTCTGGTATCGCGAGGTTACTGAAAGAAATCTCAGGTACGATAATAACGACGAACTTGGACGTTGAAAATTAACCCTTTGCATTCGAAGCTTTTAGTAAACTCGATAAGGATACAGTATTTGTATTGTCTCTAAAGCGGAGCCCTCGAGTGCAAAGGGTTAATGGATCATGATTTTGAAATTGTCTTCACGCTCTTCGAAGTGTCCAAGAGCAATTACTCAGAACTTTGCTCACTACGTGTGGCTTCTGATATACCTAGATCACTAGAAGAAATCTCAGGTACGATAATAACGAAGAACTTGAACGTTGAAGATTAATGGATCATGATTTTAAAATTGTCTTCACGCTCTTCGAAGTGTTAATGAAAAGAGAAATAGCGTTGAGTGATTTTAATTCTCGTTTCGTGTATTTCACGAGCTTGCCACGGCGTCCATTTATCCGGAATTTTCGAAAATGATCTTTCACAAATATTGCGAGGACAAACAAATAAACTCCAGCGTCCAAGAGCAATTACTCAGAACTTTGCTCACTACGTGTGGATTTTGGTATAACTAGATCACTAGAAGAAATCTCAGGTACGATAATAACGAAGAACTTGAACGTTGAAGATTAATGGATCATGATTTTAAAATTGTCTTCACGCTCTTCGAAGTGTTGTAATGAAAAGAGAAATAGCGTTGAGTGATTTTAATTCTCGTTTCGTGTATTTCACGAGCTTGCCACGGCGTCCATTTATCCGGAATTTTCGAAAATGATCTTTCACAAATATTGCGAGGACAAACAAATAAACTCCAGCGTCCAAGTGCAATTACTCAGAACTTTGCACAATACGTGTGGATTTTGGTATAACTAGATCACTAGAAGAAATTTCAGGTACGATAATAACGACGAACTTGGACGTTGAAAATGAATGGATCATGATTTTAAAATTGTCTTCACGCTCTTCGAAGTGTTGTAATGAAAAGAGAAATAGCGTTGACTGATTTTAATTCTCGTTTCGTGTATTTCACGAGCCTGCCACGGCGTCCACTTATCCGGAATTATCGAAAATTACCTTTCTTCGAAGTATCATAAGGAACAGAGAAAAATTGATGCCGAGTGATTTTGATTCTTGTTTCGTATATTTCACGAGCCTTCCACGAGGGTACTTTCAATCCTTGCGCACTTACGCACGTGTTGCGACGACGCTTCGAGTGCGCTCTCAAATTCGAAGAGTAAAAGGCTTGCGCGCGCGCGTACCCGCTGGTACGCGACGATACGCCCTGATCTGACACGGAGTTTACACCGTGGCACGAGTAAAACAGTGACCACGTGTACCATGCTGACACGCGACGTAAACACGACGGGGAGAGAAAGGAAGGTAAACGATAATCGGCCTGGGCCGAAAAAAGCGTCGGGCCGGCGCGTGACATCGTGCAGAAGCACGTGTCGGTGGAGGAGTAGTCTTCGCTCGCTTCAACGTGGCACAAGGATTTTTTTCTTACGCAGATGGAATACTTATTTCCAACGAAATATCAGAGACAGATTTATTTTCGTCCACGCTTTGACGAATGTTGCAAATGATTAATGGTTACTAATTGTTTACCAGTAACTGAGATAAAGTATTCTAGACTAGCTGGTACGACGACAAACACTCCGGTTCGTCGAGATTTCAAATAATGTTGCAATTTAATAGTGACTACTGGTTGTTTACCAATAATTGAGATAAAGTATTGTAGACTAGCTGGTACAACGACAAACACTCGAGTTCGTCGTGCTTTTAAATAATGTTGCAATTTAATAGTGATTACTATTGTTTACCAATAATTGAGATAAAGTATTCTAGACTAGCCGGTACGACGACAAACACTCGAGTTCGTCCTGCTTTCAAATAATGTTGCAATTTAATAGTGACTACTAATTGTTTACCAGTAACTGAGATAAAGTATTCTAGACTAGCCGGTACGACGACAAACACTCGAGTTCGTCGAGATTTCGATGAATTTTGCAATTTAATAATGACTACTAATTGTTTATTAATATCTGAGATTGAATATCCTAGACTACTCAATACGACGTCAAACACTTCCAATATTATCGCTGTCACTCGAGTTTGGCTAGAGCAGTTAACGAATCTGTACGAATTTATTCAAGTGTCATCCACGATTCATATCTAGCATACCCGCATGTGTTCACTCGCTCCCTCCTCCGTTTCTCATCTCCACCTCCCACCATTTCTCAGCGAGCGTTTATTTATTTGGAGAGCATTGCCCCAACGTTTAATTCGCACGAGCCGAGTTTCTTGCCAGGGCTTCTCCTCGTCGAACACGCGCCAGAACCAGAGCTGTTGGTGTTTCTCGGGGCTCATCCTGCGCCAGCTTTTTCTCGAGAAGATATAGGCACTAATCATTGGCTCGTGTCAAAGAGAGAGGACGCTGAGAAAAGAAATGGCTTTTCACACCTAGTCACGAATAAATTATAAAAAGAGATTTTCCAAATTGCGAGAATTCAACATTCACATTTTCGTCTCTTCTTCCAATTGTACTTGTAAGGTCGATCTCCCTATTTCTACTCATTTAAGACAAATGATACTAAAAACAGTTGTTTCAATTGTTATTTTAAGTAACAATTAGCGAACAAATTGGTCGCTTATCGCGTCAGGAGTCGTACTACGTATAAAATAAAAAAAAAACATCATTTTAAAGACTTTTATTATGAATAATTGTTAATTAAATGCAATGCAAGCAATGAACGTATTTCTACCCGGTAAAAATCGCGGGGTCCGTATATCTACACTGAGAGAAAAGTATATGATATATCTAACTATAATGGCATAGTAACAAAATTATAGTTGGAAATATCATATTTATGGTAAATGTTACCATAATGTCGGTAATGATTACGATAGAGGCATAGTATAACCAACTATATTATGTTTTTACCCAAAATTATGGTTACTTCAACTAAAAATATAGTATGGTCTAAAATATATAATGGTAAGAAAAATAACTATTTTATATAGTTAATATTACCAGAATATTTCATACATAGTGATAGAACTAACTATATTCACACAGCACATTTTACTATACACATGGTAACAAGAACAAAGATAATAGTTAATGATATAACCATTTGTATGAATCGTCCATTCTACTATATTTTGTATGGTTAAGTGAACTATAAAAATATGTTTGACGCCAAATCTAACTATAAAATATAGTGAGATTATAGTAAACCCAACCATTTTTTTCTCTCAGTGTATTCACAATGTGTCCCTATTTCTGCGCATACAAGTCTAACAGAATTAGTTTCGGTTTATCGATATCAATAAGGTCGATGTCCCTATTTCAACTGATTTAAGATGACAACGACTGCTCGGATTATGAAATTTATTTTTAACAACGAGCCTATGCAACTTATGCCGGAGTATCTAAATAATTCATAATTAATCTTTCTGTAACTTATTTTATCAACCGAATATTAATATTAAGAAGCATAGTTCATAGTGAGTAGAAATCAGGAATTGAGTAGAAACTGGGACATTGGCCTTATTCGTGAATTTGTCTTTCCTTCGTCATTTCTTTATTTAATTCACCTCTATTTACGTTTCATCGTCTGCTCCTTCTTCCTTTAAAATTCCTCTTCTCTCCTTCCATCGCTTGTACCATCATCCACCGAATTGTCATCGCGCGTAAAACGCAGTCGACGAGAGTGTTGCGCCATGTCGTTTTCTCGTCGCTTCGCAGGCGAATAAATGTTTCGCTAATTAACGTACCAAGAGTGCGACATGCCGGGCGAGTAGTACTATTGCTCCTGCGCATGCGCCTAGATGATGCGCGCGAGATGCCACGCGGTGATGTTAAGATGATAATCAAGCGGTGAGAGGGGAAGTGACGTGCTGTTTAGTTTTTATTTTCGCGTTGACCCTATTGCTGAACAGCATTCGCCAACGCATCCTCCACCCCAAGGAAGTAATTTCGCGAGCGCCAGTAGGTAGCTGGGTGTGATGGTGTCACCATTGTCCCCATTCGTACCCATTTAGGCGAGCCGCTCGTGTGAATCGGAGCGACGAATTCGACTGGATCCGGTAAATGATTAATGGGCGATTTATGTGCGATTTCTTTCTTTCGCTTCGCGACAAAATTCGAAGGCTACTGTCCCGGAAGAGAAGACGATTTATAATCCTTTTGAAATCCTCTTAACTGGCTACTTATGTCATTATAAATGTGCCTTCTAAAATTAGATTCGCAAATTTTTCTTTCGCAAATTTGTAATCTACACCCTTGACAAAGAAGACGGCGTATAGTCCTTATAGATGTGCTTTTTAAAGGAAGATCGACAAATTTTTGTTTTGCACTCTAGAAGAAAATTTGAGATTTACCCTCTCAAGAAAGAAAAATTTGTACAATGTTTTCAAGATCCTGTCAAGTACCCAACTATGAATATCGTAAATGTGCCTTAAAATAAAATACGGAAATTTTTCTTCTCTTTTTCACTTCGTAGCAAGGTACGAAGTCTACTCTCTCGAAGAAGAAAAAAGTGTATAATCCTTTTTAAAATCCTGTTAAATGAGGGACTACGAGGGTCGTAAATCTGCATTTTAAAGTAAGATTGCGAAATTCTCAGCGCGACGTGCGTGATCGATCAATAAAAGAAAAAAAAGACAGTGCTGTGGCTCGTGTGACGATTAGTGTAAAGCGATCTCGCGACGGCATCCTGGCCGATACAATGGCTCGGAGGGCGAGCTGATAAACGTTTCTACGTGTTCCAGGAAACACTCGTATCTATTTCCTACGGGGTCAAGGGTCGTTAACCTCCTGGCGCAGAAACACTACGAGTACGTGTCAGTAGACGGTGAAGTGACAGTCATTATGTTAACTGGCAATCACGGTAATGCCGTCATCAACGTTCGTACTCAGGCAATAACTATAATGTAGCCACTACGGGCACTCGCGCATAATCGGAGGATTAGGTTCCACGAGTTTTCATTGATCACTACCGGGTAGAAGCTACGCGATGCTTTTGTTTTTGTAGATTACGATCTCGTCACGGACACCTCTTCTGCAACAGTGTCAAGTCCCTGGAAGTCGTTGAAAAGCTGAAGTTGCAAAGGAGTATTAACTCATCTGCATCGGTGAGTCGAATATTCCATACTAATCTGTGGAATATTCCTCTCGCGCATGCAAACGGCTTGAGAAAGATCGTGGGAATGATTATACGGTGAATTGATCGTATCGCATTTCTATTTTATTAGCATTCTACTAATATGCAATTATCTTAACATTCCCACTTACGCTCACCTTAAATTTCCACGCTTTTATTATTCCGTCGGGCGCGTTCGGATCCTCAACCACGATTACACTTTCTTACGTGGTCTAACCGCCGCGGAGAGATGTTTGTTCCAGCTGTTCCTGTTTCCTCCGACGACGTCGACGAAGTGGACGATGACGAAGCTGATGATTACGGATAACGCGAGGAAATAATGAGAGGTGAATTCGAATTCCTTCGAAGCTTTCATTTTACGTGCTCATCGTCGATTTCGTTCTCTCCTCTACTCTCGCGTTCGCTCATCTTTCATCGACCTTGAATTCTATTTCGAGACACGCGTACCTATTCCATTCTCATGCGAAATCCAAGGCGATTATTTTTTTTCTCTCCGCGTCTCGTTCCTTCCTCGTGGGCTCGTCGAAAAAGTAGCAGGAGCCGAGAGAAGGAGGACGCGTGCCGCGGCACATTCGTCACGCGTCGGGTGCTGGCGCACGAGCAGAGGCGGATTTGCAAATGAAACGTGGGTACCTACACGCGGTATCGTTCGCCACGTCTCTGCCACTGCCTCGAAACTCCACTTAGGTATATTTAATGCACCGCGTACGGCCCTCTACGAGGGCACGCGCTGCTCGCGAGAAACTCGCGCGAAATTTTTATTTCCACTTTTAACCGCGTTGTACGTGCCGCACCGCGCCTCATCTCGTTGCTTTTTTTCCACGGACGTTTCCGTATGTCACAGTCTTCGTTCGTTCGCGCGTGTCAGTACCACGCGGCTGCGCAGACATTTGCTTTAAACACGAGAAGAAACGAAACGTGTCACAATTATGGAGATTTTAATTCTCGTTTAACACCGAATTCCTACCACGACCGATCAAATGACCGTTTTTAAAATTTCGTTTAGAATTTCCTATATACAACGTAATCGCATGGCTTTTAAATTTCACGAGTTTTCCTGAAATATTGAAAAATGTATTATACGTATATTTTAGAAAAAGTGAAATTTAAAGGCGATGCAATTATGTTGTATAGAGGAAATTGTAATCGAAATGTTAAAAATGGTCATTTGACCGGTCGGTAGGAATAGTGTTAATAGTCATTGATAATTGGTGCGATTGGTTTTACGGCTGATCGATTACTCGTTAAAATGATTATACGTCGGTGGTAAGGATTGCACGAAATTAATAGGCATTATCTGTGGATTATTTCGGAGCCGACGATCTAATTATCTTCGATGATCCTTCGAATCGTTCGATGAGAGAATGCTCACGCCGAGTGACCTCAACGAGCAGCAGACGGGCTCCTGAGCCCGCGGACCACATTACTTATGCAGTCTACGTTAGCCGGGCTCGCATTGCTGCACGATTCCTTGCTTACCCTTCGTAACGTGCACTTTATTCTTTCCAGATGCCCTCGCGCTGATAGCTACTGGCGATTCGCTCGTTTAACAGCGTAACGGCGAGCTAGCAGCAGGAGTCAGGGCCAGTGGATGCTACGAGAGAGCGAGAAGAAAAAAGGAGAAGGCGAGTAAGAAGGAGAAAGAGGAAGATAGAAAGAGAGAGAGGGGGAGAAGAGACAAGCGAGAAGAGAAATGATGAAGGGTGGATCTAAAGTCGAAGTGGAATAGACAGAAATGAGGAGAAGGTGAGGGGCGAGGATAAAAATGACTCTTTGAATCTTATGCAAAAGCGCGAGCAAGGTAAAGTACAGTTCGATTCAAGAATTAATGTAGAAAGGTGTTGCAGGAAGATGAAGAGTGGATCTAAAATTGAAGCGGAATAGACAGAAACGAGAAGAAGATAAGGAGCTAGGGTAAAAATGACTCTTTGAATCTTATGCAAAAATGCAAACAAGGTAAAGTACAGTTCGGTTCAAGAATCAATGTAGAAAGGTGTTGCAGAAAGATGAAGGGTGGATTATAAAGTCAAAGTGGAATAGACAGAAATGAAGAGAAGATAAGGAGTTAGGGTAAAAATGACTCTGTGAATCTTATGCAAAAGTGCAAGCAAAGTAAAGTACAGTGCGGTTTGACAATTAATGTAGAAAGGTGTTGCAGGAAGATGAAGGGTAGATCCAAAGTTGAAGCGGAATAGACAGAAACGAGGAGAAGATAAGGAGCTAGGGTAAAAATGACTCTTTGAATCTTATGCAAAAGTGCGAGCAAGGTAAAATACAGTTCGATTCAAGAATTAATGTAGAAAGGTGTTGCCGGAAGCTGAAAGGTAGATCTAAAGTTGAAGCGGAATAGACAGAAACGAGGAGAAGGTGAGGGGCGAGGATAAAAATGAGTCTTTGAATCTTATGCAAAAGTGCGAGCAAAGTAAAGTACAGTTCGGTTTGAAAATTAATGTAGAAAGGTGCTGCAGAAAGATGAAGGGTGGATCTAAAGTTGAAGCGAAATAGACAGAAATGAGGAAAAGATAAGGAGGTAGGGTAAAAATAACACTTTGAATCTTATGCAAAAGTGCAAGCAAGGTAAAGTACAGTTCGGTTCAAGAATCAATGTAGAAAGGTGTTGCAGAAAGATGAAGGGTAGATCCAAAGTTGAAGCGGAATAGACAGAAACGAGGAGATATGGGGCAGGGTAAAAATGACTTTGAATCTTATGCAAAAGTGCGAATATCTTATGCAGTGCGAGCAAGGTAAAATACAGTTCGGTTCAAGAATCAATGTAGAAAGGTGTTGCAGAAGATGAAGAGTGGATCTAAAATTGAAGCGGAATAGAGAGAAACGAGAAGAAGATAAGGAGCTAGGGTAAAAATGACCTTTGAATCTTATGCAAAAGTGCAAGCAAGGTAAAGTACAGTTCGGTTCAAGAATCAATGTAGAAAGGTGTTGCAGAAAGATGAAGGGTAGATCCAAAGTTGAAGCGGAATAGACAGAAACGAGGAGATATGGGGCAGGGTAAAAATGATTCTTTGAATCTTATGCAAAAGTGCAAGCAAGGTACAGTACACTTCAGTTCAAGGATGAATGCAGAAGAGTGCTTTAGTGCTATATGTCTTTGATTAGCCAAAAAACTTCGTTGAAACGATTCGTTGTATAAATCATATTATCGCATTTTCATTTTCACGATCGTTAACGCATTTTAATACTTATTAGTTGTCTTTATTTGTCCCCCGTTTCCATGATTCAGCAAATCGCCTCGAGGCACCCGCGTTCTCGAGCATCCGTGCGCCCGGGAGTCGCGGAATCGATGAAAATAACAGTCGTAAATTTCGCGAGCTACGTCCGTTGTGTGGGCGGACGCAGCGGGATATTAAAACTGTAACGGGCACGGCCACGCCGATAAATATAGAATTACTGCGAAGCCGAATTTACTTCTGCTTTATGTTAATGAAAAATTTACAGGACGTGCTACATCGCCAGGCACTCGATGATTAATGCAAATGTGAGAGAAACTCTTTCGTGGCGTGGATTTTAATCGTTAAAATCGGTACACGATTTTCAACTAACAAATCTACAAATTTCGTTATCCTTTGTAAGTATGACGAGCTACAGGACGTGCTATAGCGTCAGCCTCCACTTATCAAAATGATTAATGAAAATATGGAACTAAACTCTTTCTCCGCATGCACTTTGATAATTAGAATCGGTGCAGGATATTCGAGTAACGGATCGACGATTATCTCTGTTGTCCTTTGATTTTGATATTTGGACTCTCAGTGATCCTCTGCAAATACGACGAGAGAACGAGGAAGGACGAAGGTTGGAATTTATTTATTTATTTAAAGCGAGAGAGGGAGAGGAACGGTGAAAGAGAAACAAGAAGGAATACTCAGGAAACAAGACAATCGCCGGAAGTTACCGATGGACGTTTCGTAGTCCCGCCGCGTAGCAAGTGGACCCTTCGACCGGCTCCGACCCTCCCGCGTATCTCGACAAATATATCGTCGATCTCTCGATGGAAGCTCATCGAGAATTTGTAATCAGTCCTCAAGAATGGCTCCCGCCTTCGACCCCCCATTCTATTTTCAATTCTTCGGCTTCGTGGGGCGCGAAGCTGTCCCAATGTGCGACGTTAACCCTTCGACGGTGAAGTCAATGGAAGGCACTGATAAAATTTGCGCTTTAGAAAGGTGCCTTTAAGATGAAAAGCAGAAAGCTGTTTCAAATTCTTTTGAATTGTTATTTGTAGCTTGTAAATATGCTTCGAATATTCGTGCTACTATTTGCTATACCGATTACACAGGCCCACAAAAAAAAAGTACCCTGTGCTGGCGATCTGACTAGGCTAGTCTTATATATTTTGTCCCGCTGAATTCGAATCTGACCTCAGAATTCCTCCAACACGTCACAGTTTTTTTTTAAATCGCAAAAATAGACGAAATTTCATAAAAATCGACATTCATAATAAGATTGCGCTTCTTAAACAAGAAGTTACTAAAATCGTATTTTAATGTATTTACAAACGTTATAAATTCAAATTCAACCTAAAATGCGTTGTGCTCGATTTATGATTCGTGCTGGACCTAACGTCCGCATAATATCACTTACGATCGTCTGCGCTTACGCACTCTTTTATCTTCAAATGATCTGTGAAGCGGATTTCTTTTAGTTACATTTTCTCTTTTAAGCATCCAACAAAAAGAAAAACACGTAAAAGAAATCCGCTGCACAGATCATTTGAAGATAGAAGAGTGCGTAAGCGCAGACGATCATAGGTGACATTATTCGGACGTTAGGTCCAGCTCGAATCATAAATCGAGCACAACGCATTCTAGGTTGAATTTGAATTTATAACGTTTGAAAATACATTAAAATATGATTTTGGTAACTTCTTGTTTAAGAAGCGCAATCTTATTGCCTTAGAATGTCGATTTTTATGAAATTTCGTCTATTTTTGCGATTTAAAAAAAACTGTGACGTGATGGAGGAATTCTGACGTCAGATTCGAATTCAGCGGGACAAAATACATAAGACTAGCCTAGTCAGATCGCAAGCACAGGGTACTTTTTTTTTTGTGGGCCTGTGTTATTAATACACGTTAATAATATGAAAGATTAAAATGCGATAATTTGATTTATCCAATAACCTATATCACAGCATCTTTCGTGGTATTTTTACGAGTTTGTAAAAACACACATTTACTTAATTTCTTTCTAGTTAAACGGATAACTAGGGGGCAAGCCCCCTGCGCTTTCGCTTCGCTCAAGCGCCAACCCCCTCAAGATCGCCTTTGCTCGCGCTTCGCGCTCGCCTTAACACGTGCAGAAAAGCTTCGCTTTTCTGCAATAGGCACGACCGCGGCACTCGCGCTTCGCGCTCGCCCACGAATTTCAAAAGGTTTCGAAATTGTGGAAAAAGTATTGAGATATTAAACTATGCTACAGAGTCCTCTGCGCTTTCGCTTCGCTCAAGCGCCATACCCCCTGAGGTCATCGGATGCTCGCGCTTCGCGCTCGCCCACGAAATCCAGCATTTCTGCAATAGGCCCAAGTGATCAAAACCGGACAATTAAATGCATCCGAACCAAAATTTGACATGTACATAGAGTATATACACCTTTTCTGCGGTGAAACTTTATGCATGGTTATCTTCAACCATTCAGAAATTGCGACAAATTGAAATCTTTAATCCATTAATCCGGCGAGACGCTTGCGCGGATTCAAACACAATTTGGCATATAGTTTAAAAAAATATATCCATTTGGTGCCACAAAACTTTATGCATGGTCATCTTCAACCGTTTCGAAATTACGGGATTTTCAAACTATAATTATAAAATAGTGAATTAAAGATTTGAAACTGGCACCATTTCGAAATGGTTGAAGATGCCCATACACAATGTTTCGTGGCACCAAATGGGTATATACTTGATGTACATGCCAAATTTTGTCCGAATCCGTTCAGCCGTTTCAAGATGACCATGCATATTGCCGCCATTTTGTAACGGTTCGAGATGGCGATACACAAAGTTTCGTGGCACCAAATAGGTATATACTCGATGTACATGCCAAATTTTGTCCGAATCCGTTCAGTCATTTCGCCGGAATAATGGACTAAAGATTTGAATTAGTCGCCATTTTTGATTCGGCCAACCAAAAAATTTGAAAATTTCCAGTAATTGTCATTGCGTACGTGTACATGAACGTGTAAAATTTTATCAGGATCCAATGAATAGTACCAAAGATATGAATTTTTCGATATTTGAACTTCCCGCCATTTTGTACCGGTTCAAGATGGCGGCTCACAAACCTTATTGTCAACTCACAGTAGTGTACTTGATTTTTGTGCCAAATTTCGTCCCGATCGGTTCAGCCGTTTTCCCGAAATCGAGGATATACACGGACACACACACACACACACACACACACATACATACATACATACACACATACATACGAACGGTTTTCAGGATGGCGATTGCATAAGTCACTCCCTTTACGGTCGTGCCTAAAAACTAGCATGAGAATAATGGCTCGTAGAACAACACACTCTCGCGCACAAAACCTCTTACTCAAGAAGAAAAAAATCGAAAATCTAAACTTAAGAGGTACACATTCTAAAAGCGCCGATACCTCGGACGGTCTTTCCTTTTGAACTATCGAAGTACTGATCTCCGCTATTTACCTATTTCTTTCCTAGTCGAAAGGTAAAAAACTAACATCGGAATGACGCCATGTCGAACAACAGATGCACTATAATAAAAAATCGAAAGACTAAACTTAAGACGTACGCATTCTAAAAGCACCGATACCTCAGTTGGTCTCTCCTTGGAAACTATCAAAGTAAACATCTTCACTATTTACCTATTTCTTTTCTAGTGAAAAGGTAAAAAACTAGCATCGGAATGACGCATCGTAGAACAACAGATGCACTCGAATAAAACATCGAGAGACTAAACTTAAGATGTACGCATTCAAAGACACCGATCTATCGGTCCGTCCTTACGAACTATCGAAGTACTCATCTCCACTAACGACGACCAATTTCGCTGCTCGCTTATTGTTAGTAAGCTCAGGGCTCGACGAGATCTTCTCGCCTTGTCTACTCACGATCGTTAATTGCGTAGAGATGGTAAACCAACATTGTGTACACGTACGAGGAATCGCGCCGCGTGCAATTAATATACGGTGCGCTGGTATTACCATTGGATTAATTAATAGTGTCTACCCCGATCGGCGGAAGAGTCCAAGAGATTACCAGTAGGGCGTAGAAGGAGAGACGCGAGCGAAGGGAAGCTAAGGAGAGGAGATTGAGAGCGATTCGAAGTACAATTAGGAGAAGAGGGAGTGAAAGATACGGAGAAGAAGAAGGACAGAGTAAAAGGGATTGGTACGTGCTCGCGCGCCAGGTCTCGGCGATTAAATGCAAATCTCATCGCATCAGGACATAATTCATTACGCCACCGTGGCGACTTAAATTATTGCGTATGCGCGTGCGTGCGCGTGTGTGTGTGTGTGCTGCAGGTTTCTTGTTTAGCGGCGTGTTAATGATGCTCCCCATCCACCTACGTCGACTAAGAAAAATTGCGATTTTGCAAACAGACAAGATATAATATATTGGTATAGAAGACTGAAGGAGAGAGAGGTACTTTGGATTGATTAACATTACGATCGTAGATTTCTCCACGGATTATTGTAGTGAGTATATTATATCTAATGACCGAACGCACACAGAATCGTAAAGCGTATTTATGGATAGTGTTAGCAGTGAGTGTCTTTTCTTGATGTTATGTCGACTTAATGAGTTGTTCTAGTGTTCTCGATTTCTTACGAAATAGGTTTGAATTTTCTCAGCTAATTTCATGAGATGAGTACTTCTATCGGATCTAGGAAGGTTATACAAACATTGGTGATATCGTAGAGTAGGGTAAGGAGATCGTGAACACTGATAGAATCAATAGAATACAGCGTTAGGCACGAATTTTTCCAGTGAACCTAACGACGTGTATTACGAACGAGATGAGAATTTCTACTGGATCGAGGACGATTGTACTAACATTGGTGATATCGTAGACTAGAGTGAGTAAGGAAATCGTGAACATTGATAGAACCAATAGAATACAGCGTTAAGTAAGAATTTTCTCAGTAAACCTAACAACGCCTATTACGCACTGAGAGAAAAAAATGGTTGGGTTTACTATAATCTCACTATATTTTATGTGCTATGTTTAAAATGTGCTATGTGAATATAGTTAGTTTTATCACTATGTATGAAATATTCCGGTAATATTAACTATATAAAATAGTTACTTTTCTTACCATTATATATTTTCAACCATACTATATTTTTAGTTGAAATAACCACAATTTTGAGTAAAAACATGATGTAGTTGGTTGTACTATGCCTCTATCGTAATTATTACCGACATCATGGTAACATTTACCATAAATATGATATTTCCAACTATAATTTTGTTACTATGCCATTATAGTTAGATATATCATATACTTTTCTCTCAGTGCGAACGAGATGAGAATTTCTACTGGATCTAGAACGATTGTACTAACATTGGCGATATCGTAAAGCAGGGTAAGGAGATCGTGAACACTGATAGAAATAATGGGATACAGTGTTAGGCGCGAACTATTGATTACACTCGAGTCGTGCGACCAACGATCGTTACTAAATATAGGACGAGCATTGAGAACGAGGATGAGCGATGGCAGCAGCGGTTAGTAGCCTCTTCGACAGGAAGAGGTGTACAACGAACGTGTAGCTGAAGCTTCCTGTAATTCACGAACCAGAATAAGACATTTGTATGTCTGGATGCATCGGCGCGTGTTCGACGATTTTATGCGTGTCGAAGCGCCATTCGCACGCTGCTCGGTACGTTTAAAGAAGCGTGTGTGGCAGGATGGAGCGAAAGGTAGGATCTATTTTAACCGACGAGAAAAAAAAAAGCTTCCGCCCAAAACTAGAATCCAGCAGAGATTTGAACGAGAGCGTGGAAAATGTGCTAGAATAAAAATAGACAAAGTACAAGGATGATTATTAAATAGAAGAACTCCAGTGAACTGAATTTGTAAAATTTTGGTATCAAATGAGGATCGAATTAGATTATTGTTTGACGCTTTAAAGAAGCTTTTAAGTAAGTCTTTTTAAATAATTAAGGCCGCGTCTCGTCATTACTTTGAAAAATCAGAGATTTTAATGAGAATAATGAAATTTAATGAGATTAAATATAGACACAGTACATTGAGATTGTTACATAGAAGAACTGTAATGAGATGAATTTGTAAAATTAAGTATCGAATGACGATCTTGTTACATTATTGTTTCACAATTTAACGAACCTTTTAAGTAACTCTTTTTATTTAAACATCGAGGAACCTTTCTCTCCATTGCTTTGAAAAAACCGTTTTTGGCCCACCACCACCATCACCCTCCATCCTTTCGTTTTCTCGGCACGGATCGAAAGGAGCCGTCAGGCGCTTCGAGGAATAATTGATTAGTGAAATGCGTTTCGACAACCGAAAACAAAACGAATTACTTCGATCCGCTGACAGGAAGGCGACGTTCAGCGCATTTCGATTAGCAGAACTCAACGTATATCGCACATTTGCATCGCTGTCTTCGAAGGCAGTGGTGTGCTCGGGTGCGAAGCTTCCATAAATCTTGAAAGCTTATCGTGACTTTAAGAGACCTTATCTAGGTTACAGACATTCGCATACTTTGTTAAAACTTCCTCGACTTCCCCTACTCCTCTAGTTCATTAGTAACGATGTAATCTAATTGCAGGCGCACGGAAAACAAATGCAAGCCTCGTGTCAGCTAACAGCAGGAAGCCACGTGTTTGCTATAAGCCGCCTTTATGCCTGCCAACTTCCTGTCCTGGTCCACGCCCGCTTCCTCCTTACCTACTTCCTATTCTTCTGCTCATCATCCCCCGCCCTCTTCGATTTCTTTCATTTCCGCCGCCGCAGTCGATGGGCGTCGGAAATCGAATCTTCAAACGATCTCTTCGAGTGTCCTCTTCTAGTTACGCTTTTTCGAATTCACTTTTGCTTTTCCATGCATTTTGTGTACTTCTCCAGCCATTTCACCGTGAATATCCACCCTCATTGGAATGTATATCCTTCGCGTATAGCAAGTGTACTCTTCGATCTTTACATTTTTCTAAACTCACTCTTGCTTTTCCATGTATTTCGTGTAGTTCTCCAATCATTTTACCGTGAATATCTACCCTTATTGGAATGTATATCCTTCGCGTATAGCAAGTGTACTCTTCGACCTTTACATTTTTCTAAACTCACTCTTGCTTTTCCATGCATTTTGTGTAGTTCCTCTGCTATTTCACCACGAATATCTACCCTAATTGGAATGTATATCCTTGGTGTATAGCAAGTGGACTCTTTGACCCTTACACTTTTTCGAATTTACTCTTGCTTCTCCATGCACATCGTACAGTTCTCTGGCTATTTCACCGTGAATATCCACCCTTATTGGAATGCATATCCTTGGTGTATAGCAAGTGTACTCTTCGACCTTTACATTTTTCTAAACTCACTCTTGCTTTTACATGCTCTTCGCGCAATTCTCCAATCATTTTACCGTGAATATCTACCCTTATTGGAATGTATATCCTTTGTGTATAGCAAGTGTACTCTTCAACCTGTACATTTTTCTAAACTCACTCTTGCTTTTCCATGCATTTTGTGTAGTTCCTCGGCTATTTCACCACGAATATCTACCCTAATTGGAATGTATATCCTTGGTGTATAGCAAGTGGACTCTTTGACCCTTACACTTTTTCGAATTTACTCTTGCTTCTCCATGCACATCGTACAGTTCTCTGGCTATTTCACCGTGAATATCCACCCTTATTGGAATGCATATCCTTGGTGTGTAGCAAGTGTACTCTTCGACCTTTACATTTTTCTAAACTCACTCTTGCTTTTACATGCTCTTCGCGCAATTCTCCAGCAATTTCACTTATTCGAACGCATCACCTTCAATATCAAGTTTAATACTACTCTGTTAATTTATACTTAACAAACAAATTATAGAAACATTTTAGTCTACGACACAGATCTACTACAAATGAAAGAAAAAAGAGAAACAGTCAGAAGTATCGTATTAACATTCGTTTTAACATTTTGCAGAATTAAGAAAGTTCCAAAGCTTCAAGTAACAATCAACGACAATGGCCAGGCGCATACAACCCTGTCCTTCTTCAAGGATCCAATGTGCTTGACATTCGCTCCACGCTAATTGAGCACGGATAAAGCTCAACGTCACTGGATGAGAGAGCGAGATAAAGTCGACTTGGTCCGGCGACAAGCTTCTCTCTCTCTCTCTCTCCTTCTCTCTCTCTTTCTCTCCCTCAACCACGCTCATTCAGCTCAAGCGGACAGTAGACGTAAAGCGCAAGCGACGCGATCCCACGTGCGTAATTGCACGCGGGTAATTGCGAGCGCACGCGAGCTTGCTCGCGCGCGCGCGCTCCACGGTTCTGACCATATGAGAGGAAGAGATGGAAGAGAAGGAGGGATTCACGTGCGCGGCACCGTGTTTATTATCGCCGCCGCCGCCGCGGTTTCTGTTTCGTTGAGCAGGTGCTCGTTCCGCCGTCTAAGGGGCCCACCAAGCGTGACGAAGTAATTACGATGAAACACCCCTTTCGCGTGTGCTCGCGCTCGCGCGCGTGCGCTCACCTGTCTCCGTTCTGCTCGTTCCTTTCGACAGTAGGATCGCACTTGATCGCGAGAGCCACGGAGCGAGTATTCGCGAGACTCTACACTCCGTGGCTCCGTGTGTCGAGAGAATTATAATTAGTTCGAATTACGCGAACGACTTCCGGGCGATGGGGACTACTAGGCGTGAATAGGCACGGTGACTTTATTTTCAACTATTATGCGCATGCAAGATTTCTCTTCTGCAATCGACCAAGAATCTTGCCTGGTGGCAGAAGTCGATGAAAGAATGAGGAAGATTGCGAGTAGAGAGGTGAGAAGGCATGGCAAGATTTGAAATTCAAAACGTCAGGCTGCTCTACTAGGATTTCGTGTGCTCTCTCGTCCGTGGATCCTTAGAGGGTGTTTCTTCTCCGTTGGAGAGTCCCTTCCATCTAGTCTCAATGTTCACGGAAAAATATCCACGTGATGACAGCCTCTTGACGGAGCGGACTTGGTGTAACAGGCACCGACCGCTCGTGTCGTAGTAACACGACAAACGTAAACCAACCGGCGCGTAAAGTATTTGACAGAAGTTCCGGTGGTGACAGTAGGAATGAGTGTCCGCGTTTCCACAAGATTTTTTCTTCTTCTTTTTCTCGTGTTTTAATAAGATCCTATGCGAGATTTATAGAACTATGGGAAATTATGGTTGTACGGAGTACTAAGGAGTTCTGCGAGGAAATTATTGATTTTCAATTCCATTACTTTACTCACTCGTTCAAATTCTAGCAAAAGTTAGAAGAATATCGAAGAGACGTTTTAACCCGTGGGACAAACTTCGACGATTCTTCGCAAGGCCAACTTTCGAGTCTTTTACAAGCATCTTAAATGACTTGTGAGTGCTTCTCATTTCCTTTTGCCTCTCCCATTCGCTTTCTCTCTCTTCACTTCCCCAGGTCATATTTCAGAAGATGCAACCAGAGAAGATTTTCCGGCCCGGTGTCTCTAGTATGCAACAGTTGGTCGGTCCCAGTGGGTTTTTGCTCGACCAGTATATGGGAAAATTCTCGTGCCTCGTCTGCTCGTCTTGGTGCGAGAAGAGTCATCGAACATTGTCATATTTAATCGTTCATTCGGATGTGCGGTGGATTAAAATGGTTCTCGAAATCACTTGGCCTATAAATTACTTCGACCTTTCCGGTACGATTAAATTTTAAAGACAGTAGCAGGTAGATAAATGTGAGCTGAGATTTGACCGGAAGCAATACTGTGTTCCACTGCGTGTTGTCTGCATCGTAATAAGAATCATTCTCTCTCTCTCTCTCTTTCTCTTTCTCTGCTCTGTCGTTCACACACACACACACACACACACACACACACACACACACACACACACACACACACACACCTTCTCCTCGACCCTTACCCAGGCTTGAATTCAAATTCAACTTTCAGCTGCCTTCTCACGGACGACGACACGAAGAATGAGAAGGTAAAAGGAGAAACGGATAGGAAGGTAGTTAGAGAAGATTGGTAAAAGACAACGAGGGAAATAAGATAAGCGAGGAAACAGTAGAAAGAACTTGTGAAATTGTACGGAAAACAGGAGAATTATAGAACGATTCCGAATTCGTTGCTCGAATCGATCGTGCAATGCGCAAGAGGAGGAAAGAAATTGCAGGAAGAAAGAGGCGTGAGTAGGGAAATAGAAAATAGACGAGGAAAATAGATAGCAGTGGGGACACGTGGTTTCTTCGGTTGTTGACCGAACGTGGCGATGACCGATGGATCACAATAGTATCGATGCTCAACGAAGGATGGTGCGTGGAACCGTGTGCGAAGGTAGGAGGCTCTTGGCAAGTCACATCTCTGCGCGTGGCTTCCGGTGCTTCTCGTTGCTTCCTCCCATCGCTAATCGCGCGCACGCTTTGTATGCGCGAGTACCATATTGGCACTGTTGGCGGACGGCGCTGAAAAGAAGAAAGGTACCGGTAGAAAGCCAAGAACAAACTTCGTGCAACGTAGATGTTTTTGAAAGAGGCAGGAAATCATCTCGCGCCACTCCAATTGGAGAATAAACGTGAGTCAACCGAATCGACGATATTTCTGGATTCTTATAATCAAACCACTCGGCCACCTTTTCTTCTCCGAATATTTCTCAAGTTCTCCGTAAGATCGACACCACTGACTTCTTTTTCACCTACCGTCGCATTTAGTAGTTCGCAAACTCCACCAGTCTCAATATTATGACAGAGAGGCGAGCTAGGGAATTGAAAGAAGACGAAATGAAAATGAGACTTCTTTTCCGCGAATTTCTCTTTGGTTTGTTACATTTCTCCCTTCTCTCCACGCTCTCGTCGTTTCTTCTTCCGTAAGCTCGAGCCTCTCCAAAGGCTTATATGTTTCAATTTGAAGGAGTTAATAATAAACCTGCGCCAGTCTACCGGAAGGAGCGCACGCGCGTGGCTCAGCTTTTCTGGCCCCCTTTTTCATACGCTTCTCCGTCCTCTTACACTCTTCTATTCGACGCCGAGCAGATTCCTTCGAATTTCATTCTGCTCCGAAGCGAGAGAATCGTTTGTAATCGAACACTTTCGGCGAACGTTTCGCGAGATGAATAATGAGCGAGAGAAACAAGCGGTTGGTAGATCGTGTTGGAGTGTGTTGTTACCTTTAAACGAGCAGAAAATTTGGACACGTGTTTAGCAGCGTCCGCTTGGGACCGTCGCGCGTCGCTCGTGTGGTGTTGAAGCATTCTGACGGAATGTAAGCAGCCGCAATTTCATGGCTCGTTAACCGATCGTGGTGAACGATAGGGCCATTGTCAGTCACCACTCCCAGGCACCCTTCCGATCTTGTTTACTCTCACCAGCATTTCCATTTATTTCTCCGCTTCGCGCACGGTCCACGAAGAATTAAGCTAACCCACGCGAGAATTTCTCGATCGCGAGAAAAGATCGGAAGGTATATTTGTTCGTCGAAACGGCACCACCGGATGTCGAACTTGAGGCACACCGACGCTAGTTTCATAGTTCAATGGGCATGCTGCCAGAAATTTATTCGCGCACGACGCCGAGATCCCGTGACGCGCGGATACCACGTGAAAAAAATATTCTTCTGTTTTCCTCGCGGTTACTTGATAAATCAGCATCTCGCGTATAACGCACGCGCGCGTTACACGCGCTAAAATGTTTCTTTCCACTCTTAGCTCGAAGTTATCTTTAGCATTTTCTCTCCTTTCTCGGATTACCATTCTTCCTCGCGCATGCGACGATCTGTCACGTGAAGAAACAAAACTCGATGGAGAGACGAACGATGAGAAAAGAGAGGAGGAATAGCTTCGGTCTGTAAGGAAGCGTGACACAATTCATGGTTTTCGCCCGACGACAAGTTGACGGCGGGAAAGCGCCTAGGGCGCAACGCAAGTTCCCTACGCTTCTTTCTTCACAGTTTTTTTCTGCCTGCTTCCGTGCATCGTGTATTCACGTATTCACGATCGGTGACGACATTGGAAATGTGACGGTGGACGAGAAGTATTCGTACGTCAGGTAAAAGCTGAGAACGAAGTGGACATTTTCGGCAAGTAGGAACAATACTTTCGTCAACTGTGCCAATGCAACAGGAGTACTCCACAGACTACACTTTCGAGTTCCACACGTGTGCACTTTTATGCGTGCATCCGTCCGCCTGACATTATTCTTAGAAAATCCATTAAAACAGGTTCGTTGTGCATCACAAATTTAACTCACCTGTGCAGTAGTTAAATATTCAACGAGAAAACCTTGCACTCGTCCGTCAGGTAAAATCTAAATAACGAAGTGGAAATTTTCGGCAAGTACACTGAAAAAAGAAAGCTGTTGATTCAATAAAAAAATGCGTTGATTCAATCATACGTGTGTGTCACGGGCTGCCATAAACATTTGTAATTGATTCAACATTGTATGTCATTGATTCTAATAAAGTATAGTGTGAAACAATGATGAGGCCATCATTAATTCAATAATACATAATGTTGTATCAAAAGCATATTGAATTGAAACAATATTATTTTATATTATGTAATTGGGACAATCCTCGTTATATGATTGAAATAACTACATAAGCAATTGAATCAATGAAGTTTGTAATCAGTGCTGTATTATTCAAATGAATAATAAATATAATTGAAACAAATATTTATTTCATTGAAGTAATTAAATATATGTTTGGTTCAATCAAATTTCTTCAATTATGCTATATTATATTGAACCAAGTACTTCTGTAATTGACACAACGGTGTACCATATTTGTTTTAATCGCATTATAATTGAATTAACGAAATTAATTCCAGTCATACGGATATCATTGAATCAACACTTTTCTTTTCTCAGTGTAGGAACAATACTTTCTTCAACTGTGCCAATGCAACAGGAGTACTCCGCAGACTACACTTTCGAGTTCCACACGTGTGCACTTTTATGCGTGCATCCGTCCGCCTGACATTATTCTTAGAAAATCCATTAAAACAGGTTCGTTGGGCATCACAAACTTAATTCACCTGTGCAGTGGTTAAATATTCAACGAGAAAACCTTGCACTCGTCCGTCAGGTAAAATCTAAATAACGAAGTGGAAATTTTCGACAAGTAGGAACAATACTTCCTTCAACTGTGCCAATGCAACAGGAGTACTCCACAGACTACACTTTCGAGTTCCACACGTGTGCACTTTTATGCGTGCATCCGTCCGCCTGACATTATTCTTAGAAAATCCATTAAAACAGGTTCGTTGTGCATCAGAAACCCAACTCACCTTTGCAACGAATATTCAACGAGAAAACTTCGCATTCGTTGAGACACAGAATTTTTGATCGATCATTTTACATCGTCACTAAAGAATCGTGCTTGAACAGTAAATCAATATAAATTGAATTCCACGTAGACGAAACTTCCGCGTCGAATACCGGATGACATTTCGCACACGGTTCTTCGGGAAATCCATTTGGTCGTGCGCTAAAATCTGTTTACACGAGACCGACGCGAGACGTCCTAACCTAGGTTGGCCCGCGGTCTCGCCATCCGCGTCGCTTGGCCACGACTATTTATACTGGCAGCTAATTTGTTACCGGCGCAGTTCCTCACTGAATGGAAAGCCAACGAGAGATGGGATGGAAGATGCTCTCTCGCTCAGTGACAGCAGAAATCCGGTAGTAATGCCGCCACTACGCTCCAGCCAGGGATACTAGATAATTCTATTCGGATAGTCGAATCTAGCGACGACCATTTATTACGTCAGGGATTGTACTAATTAGTAACGGAGTTTCTGTTCCGGAAGTGAAAGAGAATCGCACGAACAAGTGTATATTGCACATAGAACGATTTAAACATGGTTCTATAATAATCGAATACCTACGCTTTTCTCTAGATCCTTTCTCTTCATCCTTAAGCTACATTATCTGTGATTTCTGATAAAGTAAAGTCGTTGGTCACGTTAATCCTGGTTGGTTTACATTTGGGTGGAAGTGAAAGAGAATCGCACGAATAAAAATGTATATTACACATAATTTTATAATAATCGAGCACCTGACACTTTTCTAGATCCTTTCTCTTCATCCTTAATCTATATTATCTGTGATTTCTGATAAAGTAAAGTCGTTGGTCACGTTAATCCTGGTTGGTTTACATTTGGGTGGAAGTGAAAGAGAATCGCACGAATAAAAATGTATATTACACATAATTTTATAATAATCGAGCACCCGACGCTTTTCTCTAGATCCTTTCTCTTCATCGTTAATCTACATTATCTGTGATTTCTGATAAAGTAAACTCGTTGGTGACGTTAATGATGGCTGCTTCGACTAGAAAAGCGCTAGGTGTGGCACGGAGTAAAACTCAAGCATGTAAAACAAACGATAAAAACTCGAGACCACAGTGAATGTCGAAGAAGGAAGAGACGAACGATTGAAGCCTCGTTCTACAATAATCGAACATTTTACACAATTTTCCACATCCTTCTACAAAAATCAATATTCTCTCTGATCTCTGGTAAACTAAACTGCAACCGTTGGCGACGTTAATCCTGGCTGCTTTAACTCGAAAAGGGCTAGGTGTGGCATGGATTGAAACTCGAGCATGTAAAACAAACGATAAAAGCTCGAGGTCATAGTGGATGCCGAAGAAGGGACGGAAGGCACGGAGAGGCTTCGTGCGCACGCATGTGACTCGCGTGCACGTGGCCTAACGGTGTAGTCACTAGAAAAGGGGACCAGAAAGGATACAGAAGGGTGTATAGTTTCGTGGTCTTACATCGGTCCCATGGAAACAGTGACAATCCACAGAAGCGGAAAGAGAAGAAATCTTGGTCCCCAAGAACCCCACGGATGCTTTCAACGGCATCACCCACCAGGCAATTAACTTTCTGACGAGCTTAAATTGCAATCCACGTCGGAGCCTGGGGTTGAAGCAGGACGTTTCAGTAGAGACTACACGAAATCTCACAATTAAACCCATTCCTCCACCTCGTTCTCATCAAAACGAATCCACTTTCAAGAAGAACAACGCGCGTCCTTCGCGCAAACGAGAAATAATCACGATCCAAGCTACGTCTATTTTCAAAATCCCACACCGTGTACTTCTCCGCGTACTCTAAATCCCTTCGACACGAAGCTCCCTCACCCTCGTTTCACCTCGCGTAAAACCACGTGCCGGGCGTAAAAATGAATTTACACGCGCACGTTCCTCTCCAACAGTCATTTCACCTAAAGGAAAAGAAGAGAAGGAGAACAAGGTCAGAGAACTCCTGCGACATTTTCGTTCCTACGGGCGAAATCACGTCGGTGGATTGCGCACACTGGCGAACTGGTGGGTGTCTCGACGCCTTAACACAGAGAAGCACCAACCACCGTCATCGTACATCCCACCCCACCATCGCACACATTCGTGAAACGTTTATAGGAGGGCTAGTGTGCCGTGCGTACGTTGGTTGGGCCCGTCGATGAAGAGGGGACGACGCTGGCGTCGAGAAACTGTGTTTTGCCGATATCAGCGGCGGTAGGCAGCGATGGCGGTGTTGGTGTACTACCGAAGCTGCCACGGTGCCGTGGTGGGGAGCGAGAACTGAGAAAGGGTCGCGAGAGGAAGGGAGAGAAACGATGAGGACCAATAGGGGGTTGGTGTGGAAGGGAACGCTCGTAGACGAGCGGTTATTTCAAGCGACGACTCTTCTGGCACTTTGCCCCAAGCTTTCCTCGAGCGCATCTTCTCCTCGCCATCTTCGCCGCCGTCGCCGTCCGTCACGAGCCCAAGTACACACGATCGTCGTTGTCAGTGCCATCGTGAGTAGTGCAGCACACGGTTACCGCCCTCCGCGTTAATCAGTTACACAGATTGCTAACCTCTACCTGTCCATTTTCCTAGCTCGTATTCACCTTCCAACCCTTGTCGACGTGCGCGCGCGCGCGCGCGCTCCAAAAGTAAAAGAAGTGCCGGTGGTGATCGAAAAGCGCGCTCATTTCCGATAATCGGAAATTCGAGAAACGTACGTTTCGCGCGCTTTGGTAAATACACTTGGAGAGAGAGACACGTGCGCCACTTACGTTAGGACGACTCTGAAGATTTACGAGTTTGTGCCGCTTATTGGAGCCCGAGATTATTCGTGCCGTGACGTGCGTCGATATTGGATTTAGCCCAAGTGAGTTATGAAATTGACCAAGACTGAGTTCTGTGCGCGAGAAGTATCGTAGACCGGTAACGAGTTTTCGTGGAGGAGTAGAGCTGGTTGATCCACGGTGATTGCAGTGGTGGATCCGGACCTCTCACGCTCGTAGGACTCTCCGAGACGCGTTCTGAATATTAGCAGTAAACGTTTTCGGTTCGAGAAAAGAGATCTCGTTGAAAGAAGAGATCCACCGTGCTTCGTCGAGGTTCCTTGAATTCGACTGTTTGGAAACGTGGCTTTGGAGGCTTCTACCACCGGCCTAAACCTATCCGTTACCAGAAGACTACGCGAATGAGACGAAACGGACGAGCGGAGGAGCGTAGTGGCGAAGATTCATAACGACGCACGGCTCGCCTGAAATAACAGGAGGAATGCGTGTCGAGTGAATCAGCTTCCTCCGAGAGAATTTCCTGACAGCGGCCACGCGATCCACCGAGTGCGTACGCGGGTGCTCCTTTTTCCTTAAGTTCTCTTTTCGTGGTCGGCACGCGTCACCTGCTGTTCCATCGTCTCTTCTCGTCAGATCGTGAGACCAAGAGCGTCTGTACCAGTGACCAAGGAAAGTCTAACATTATCTTCCGTTTCTGCCAGAGTGCGGCAGAGGTGCCGGGCTAAAAGAGGGAGAGACGCTCGCGCGCGAACGCGCGCGCGCGCGAGAGAGAGATTGAGAAAAGCCAGAAGCACGGATGTCGGTGTAGAAGAAATATAGGGATCTGGTGGAGCGTGGAATGGAGTAATAGACGTTATGGTGTAAGCGCGAGGAGGAAGAAAGAGGAAGAGGCCGAAGAAAAAGAAAAGGGAAGCGGAGGGACTCTCGACGAGAGTTTTCGAGCCGGCTAAGGAGTTTTCTCGGAAAGGAGATTGGCGAGGTTCGTTAGTGCGGTGAGTTCTGCTTTGAATTTAAAGAGTTACCGCGAATATTGCGATTCTGGAACTGCCATGATGGTTTTGTGTAGTGGTTAAGTGCGTTTCACCCTCAGGTGGAGCTTACAAAATAAACCGATGTAAAGTAGGGCGGGTTTAATATGTTCAAGCGACAATTGAAACTTTCGTATCGAGAATTTGGCATCTTGAAATTTCTAGGGATAAATCTTGTGCGTTGCCTCTTGAAATTCTTTCGTGTACGGTCCATTTTGCTTTAATTTCCTCGTGTACACAAATTCTGTAAATATATCGAGTACACTCCACTTTTTCTAATCTCTATAAGCATGCGTCAAATTCTCCACTTTTTCCTCGAAGATAAATCCACGCGGTCGTGACAATGAGACGTGCTTTTGTAAAGTTAGAGTAGACTTCGTTAACGGCAGACTCGTCGCAAACGAGGGACAATCGATTTGGCCCTAAACAAACTTCCGTTTAGATTCGCTTTGCCAGTTACGAACGAATCGAGCGCAATATTTCGTGAAATAAGCGAGATGTCTCGCGAAACGATTGCACGCGCGCACCCTCAAATGCGAATCAAGCGTGCTTGCGGAGCACGGAATGAACGAGCGCTAATTGGCGCTGCGTCGCCGTAACAATTAAACGGATTCTCGACCATTTATTTTCTCGATGACGATCGATACACGTCACTCAACTGCGTACGCGACGCATATGTCGCGACTCATACACGCGTTACAAGTGCGATCATCTTCTTTTGGGTGAAAGAAAATTGAAAAAGGACGATAACGAATGGACAAAATATCAATCGCATTGTCTATTGGAAGAACCAATCTCCTTGTAATCTTTTGTTTTTCACAAACGTGTTATTTTGAATTTCTTTAAAATTCTGTTCTCTTCACGAAGAGGAAAAAAACTATGGTATAAGTGTCCTATTTTAACAGTTTCGCGAAAGAATAGAGTGATTTGTGGTCGTGCGAGAGCACAAGGCGACTTTGCTGTTCACTTGACGCGTTTGATGCTGATAAAATGAATGTAATGAAAAACAACAATGCGGAGAAACGTCAGCTGCCGTACAACTCGGCCTCCGTATTCAATGCTCGTAGTAAGAAAGTGTATAACTGCGAACCGCATTCCTGTAGGTAGACACTCATCGTATTAAATCGGCTACAGAGCCACGAGCAGAGATTGTTTTAATACGAATCATCTAGCTCGTGGTAGTGGCTGTTTCCGGTCTTTACGTGAACAAACGCGGACCGTGTGGCGAACGACTAATCCGGAATTGATAATATACCTACGCGGATAAGACGAGCCACACAAAAGCGATCCCTAAACCTGCAAAGCTACTCATGTGAAAAATCGTCCGCCGAATTCGTTATTTTATTCTAAATATTTCCATGCACTTTTTTTGCACAGTAACTATGGTCTTAGACTTTTCTGTTTTTAAAAAGACAAAACATCCTTCACAGCTGGCTTCACTTACCGCAGTAGATATCCGTTTAAATCAGAGATCTATAGGATCCACAGGTGCCAATCTCCAAAGAAACTCGCGTGACGAATTGTACGGCGAATTTGTTATCATTCTCAATGTTTCAATGCTACTCTTTTTTGCGCGGGAATTGAAGAGCTAGATTTTTCTATTTTCAAAAAAAGAACAAAACATCCTTCACAGTTGGCTTCACTCACTACAGTAGACATCTGTATAAATTAGAGGTCTATAGCAGGGCCTCCCAATTAGTTTTGTTGGCGGGCCAAATTTGATTTTTAAGAAAAGCTCGCGGGCCGCAGTTAAGTTTGCACCTGTGTTTACATGTTATTTGCCTACTTAGCATTACCCAGGGGCCACCACGTGGAGGTGAGACAAATTTTGGCTCCCTTTTTGGTTTTTTATTTAAAAAAAATTTTGTTTTTATGTTTATTATTTTTATTTTCTTTTTGTTTTTAATTTGTTTGTTTTTTTTTATATTTTTCAGTTTCTTTTTTGCATTACAATTTTTTAAAATGACTGAATGGCTATATGCTAACATCTAATGAAAAAAGTGTGCTTTATAAAAAAATACAAAAATACTTTAATTAGCATAAAGTACAGCTATGTGATGTAGTGCCATCTCTTAAGACAACTGCAAAGTTTTGCAAAATTATGGAAAATTGTGATTATTTCTTAAAAAGGAATTATTTACGTATTTTCTAAAATCATCAGCGGGCCGCCATTTGGGAAGGGCTGGTCTATAGGATCTACGTTATTTTCTTTTTTAATCGTCCGCCCCTCGAGAGGTTCTTCCACCTCGAAAAATATCGGATCCTATAATTCGATACGATCTCTCAAATCAGATCTTCCGTTTCGTTTCACTCCACCTTTACCTCTCTCTCTCTCTCCTCCTTTCTCACTCTCTCTCTCCGTCATCCCATCCTCCGCTTCACTCAACGTGTCCACCAAGAACATCTCTCTTCGAAATCGTGAGAGATCGTCGCGACACACAATGGCGCGTATTGTACGCTTGCTTTCTCGCCCCTTCTTCATCTTCTTAATCCTCTTCTAGAGCTCGCGCACGCTATAGAGAGACGAGAAGACTTTAGTCGTTCGCTGTTCGGCACCGCTCTCAGGATTCATTTCATGTATAAGGAACGCACGAGTGGCGCGAAAAAAAAACACAAGGAGAAAGAACGAACGAAGACGGAGAGAGAAATCGTGCTTAAAAAAAGAGAACGGGAAGAAGTCAGAGTGAATTTGTGAGTAAACCAATGAGAAAGGAAGCAGACGCGCTCGCGGGGGTAAAGTAATCAGGTTCAAAGCCCACGTGTAAGATGGAGAGAAAGAAATGCGAGCAAGAGACATAAAGTAGAAGAAAGATACGAGAGTAACTGGCGAATTAGCTTGGAAAAAAGAACGGCCGAACGAGAATAAAAAGAACAGTGGAATTTAGAGGAAAGAAAACGAAGGAATGGTAACGTGTAAAAAATGAAAGCAAAATAAATCGACAGAGAAGAATTGTCATTGACAAAAGTGATTTATATTTCCATGAAATTTCCACGAAGATTCACGCTGGTAAGACGGAGAAAAATGTTACAGAAATTAGCGGTGAGAAAGTTGCTCGTCGACAAATCCAATCCTCGTTAAGAAAACTGATTTATTTTCCATTAACGAAACGAAACAAGCAAAACGTCCTCACGGTATCCCTCTCTTCTATTCTCTACCAAATCCGGTCTATCACCGAACCTTCTCACGCCCTTCACTCTTCTTCTGGCACCTCGTCGTTCTTAAAGTCAAGTCTCGTTAAACTCACGAGTCTTGCCGGTGGACCGTCGTCGGCTTCGTGACTATCTGATCCCCGACGTTTGACATTCTCGAAGCGAAATAAATTTCACGGAGTTCGGAGAACAGAGGACGAGGAGGACGAGGAGCGAATAAAAAGACGAACGAGCGTGAAGGAAGCTTGGAAGCGAGAAAGGATAGTTAAAGAGAGAGAGAAGGGATGAAAGAAAAGGTAAGGGTGCAAAAAGATGCTCGGGTATAACGAGTGAGAGAGGAACTGGTAGGGTGGAGTTGGAGAAAGAAAAGAAAAGGAGGAAGTGAAAGCAGCACACACAGTGGTTCCTAACAGGTTTTATTTGCATAGCGTGTTGCGATGCCCCAGAGACAGGGAATCCCCTCGATACTTTTCATCGACAGGTGGACCTCGTCAGGGGCCAGCCGTTAAATGTGAGCCTAACAGTGGCAAGTTACCACTCCGCAGACGACCGTGGCCAACCCCAAAAGGCAGGAGACGCGCGTTGAACGCGTGCCGGCGCGCGCGCACAGTCCCATTCTGGGCAAACCCCAATTATCTTATCGTTACAATTTCTCCCATTTGCCGGTAAGCTCTTGAAGCGTGACTGAAGTATTGAAAATGTCGTTTCGCCTTCTAAACGTGAATATCTTTTGAAGGACGTCGAGCATGTCGCGAAGAGGGGCGCCTACGTACTCTCGAAGCCCTGATAATACCGCGAGTCTCTCTAACAGCCTGATTGCATAATAATACCGCGGACACAGCTGCGTCGTAGAAACTCTCGGCAAAAGAGCACGCGCGTTGGCCCTGGCCGTCAGCTATTCTCCTTCTGGAACTGCTCCTCCACCGTGTACAAGTAGACGAGAGCAAGCGTGCAGGAAGCAGGATGATACAACTGATCGATAATGGTGATGATGATGGAAGTTAAATTGTTCCTCGATCATGGACCTGCGAGCTGTTGGCCGTTTAGCGATTGGAAGATGCTCGTGCGGCTCTGAATTAATTTACGAGGGCACGCGATTCTCGCTACACTTTTCCACGTTGTAATACCATGCCTCGTGAATCTTCGATGATAGAGAAGTGGATCTCGTAAACTTCATCGTTTACCTTCTTCCCGGCCAGTTTGACAGATTCCATCTAAAGCCGTGTGTAGACACTCGCGAGGCATCAGATGCACTCGGTGCTGTCGTTCCTCACAAAGTTTCACTCCGCCTTATTCTTCCACTCTTCTTGCCTCACTATCCAAGTCCTTTTTGCAAAGCTTCGTTTTCGTTCTTTCACAGCGCGATGCAATCGGTCGCGCGCGTCTCTCCTCGTTCTTTGAGCGCGATCCAATCGGTCGCGCGCGTCTCCTCGTGCCGACACCCCGATTCACCGCGTAGCCGTGCTCGCATTTCCTTTTATTTTCACCCTTGCGCAAAAGGTAAACCAGTTTTTGTCGCGATGCCAGGAGACGATGGCCCTCCGCCTCCTCCTCAGGACAACAAGAGACGCGAGCGCAGATCAGAAATGTAGTAGCGATCACTAGGTAGATAAATAAGAACTCGTTACCGAATAAAACCAGTCCACCTTTCATGCCCTTCGAGGTACCTTAGCGCGTGGCAAATGCAGGGGAACGTTGAAAGGAGATGGGAAAAATTTCAAAGGGAGCAATCAGCTCCTTAATCAAGATTACTATTCGATAGTAATCTCGTACGCGATATCATCGTGTAGAAACTATGTTAGACAGCGAGCATGAAATCAATTTTAATCGTCACCTTCGTCGTATCGTATCCTAACGAGGATGACTTACTAGGCTTCTTTAAGCCTACCGAATGATACAGAGCTGGTACGAAATGGTTTACACGAGAAAGGATAAATTCAATTAAAGAACATCTCGGAATGCACTAACGATCTTCTTTTAGAGGGCCAATTAAAATCGTACTCCTGCGGCAGGTTCCTCGAGGTTGTTCCTCGCGTGCAGCTGCCATCCCGGTACGCCCTTCACCGTGAGTCCGTCACAAACCGCATTACTGTCGCCCCTGCTTGTTCATTGTATCGCGAAACAAGGGACACATTGTGACTTGACTGTGACCGCGTGTTCTTCATTGTGCCGCGCCGTTAGCCCCTCTTATGTCACATATGTGGGCTCATTCTGATGTAAACTCTTCTCCTCTCAGCTCCACTATTCATTGTCCCGCGGTGAGAAAGAAGATGTCTTTCGTACCGGTAATCGAACGCTACTTGTCGTCAGTGAACTTGCATTGTCCCTGCGATCACTCGTACACATTCCACTATCTGGTCTCAACTTTAGAGAAACTCTAATCGAGAGAGCTTGCGCGCGAGGCATAACGATCCCAAGCGGCACACAACCCGACCGCTACTTCGAGACGAATGCACCAGCGGAAGTGAATCGTGATTTGCCTCGGCGCCGGAAGCGGCGCACGTGCCACGCACCGTTTTCCCAATTCATTCTCTTCTTTTCGCGGAACCCATTTGAGCATATTTCCAATGCTACTCTCGCGCGTGCGCGACGCTCGTGTACGCGGTGATAATAGCTGCGTTCTTTTTACATGAGATCTCAGATAATCTCAGCTCACTTCTGTTGGCGGTCGTTCTTTTTGATGGACTCACTTCGCAATTGAAGTGAAACTAAGTGAGATTTTATCCTCCTCTCTTACCGCAACTGCCTTACCCCTCAAATTGTCTCAAAATGAGATCTCAGCTCTTTCTATGATTGTGTGGCGTAAGTGTGATTCGGTGGGGATGCGCTGCAATAATCTGAAGTAAACGCCGAGTAATACTTATAGTCGCTATTAACCGTTCTTTTAGAAAAGTTCTTAGATCACATAATCTCACTAAATTTCAGCTCAGTTCGGCTCAGTTAATCTTAAGCTGATTGTGAGATGTAAAAAGAATGCACCTAATAGCTGCCTTCTTTTTACACGAGATCTACGATAATCTCAGCTCACTTCTGTTGGCGGTCGTTCTTTTTGATGGACTCACTTCACAATTGAAGTGAAACTAAGTGAGATTTTATCCTCCTCTCTTACCGCAACTGCCTTACCCCTCAAATTGTCTCAAAATGAGATCTCTGCTCTTTCTACGGTTGTGTAGCGTAAGTGTGATTCGGTGGGGATGCGCTGCAATAATCTGAGGTAAACGCCGAGTAATACGTACTCGCTATTGACCGTTCTTTGAGAAAAGTTCTTAGATCACATAAGCTGCGTTCTTTTTATACGAGATCTACGATAATCTCAGCTCATTTCAGTTGGCGGTCGTTATTTTTGATCGACTCTCTTCACAACTGAAGTGAAACTAACAATAAGTGCGATTTTATCCTCCTCTCTTACCGCAACTGCCTTACCCCTCAAATTGTCTCAAAATGAGATCTCAGCTCTTTCTATGATTGTGTGGCGTAAGTGTGATTCGGTGGGGATGCGCTGCAATAATCTGAGGTAAACGCCGAGTAATACCTATTCGCTATTGACCGTTCTTTGAGAAAAGTTCTTAGATCACATAATCTCACCAAATCTCAGCTCAGTTCGGCTCAGTTAATCTCAAGCTGACAAAGATGTGAAAAGAATGCATCTGATATCGTTGTTCGCGCCTGGTACGTTCCGTGAAGGGACGAAAGATTGGTGATCGCGTTGGATATTGGATTGCAAGTTTAAAAATTATTATTATAAGTATCTCGCGAACTTATCAATGGGTGTTTACGATAATTCGGTTTCGAATTAGTTCGACTAGGGTCGAAAAATATGATAGGCACAACCTGATAGCACAATTTTGTTAAATGTGAAACAATTACATTAGAAAACAATGAATTATTTAACGAAAATTACAAATGCTAAATGAAACAAGTAGTAACTTTAATTTAGTACTTGTAATTTTCATTAAATAATGAATTGTTTTCTAATGTAATTGTTTCACATTTAACAAAATTCTATTACCCGATAATTGTCGATTCTCGTACGCACATTATTCACTACGCTAGCCTAACTAACTCTACTCGACTTACCGGACCGCATTGGGTTGTCATGAATCATGAAAACAGTAGATGGTTGTGCCTATTATATTTTTTGAACCTAGTCGAACTAACTCGAGACCAAATTATCGTAAACACCCAATATCTCGTGGCCGCTGTGAAAGACTTACCCGTGGGACTGTACCTAATGAAATGCATGGAAAAAGTCAATCGCAATCGCTTTGCAACCACACCATAACTCGCCGCCGGAAGACAATCGGCACTCGCCCCGTTACGTCCTCCAATCGTCGGTCCCCGCGAAACCAAGAATACCGTTTGGATGCGCATGCGCGTGACTAGCTCGCGCGCAGGTACGCCATGCGCCCATGCATCCGAGGACTGTCAGATGAAAACGTGCCGTTGCCAGACGAGCATCATCGTCTCGTGCCTATGGCAGTTTGCTTGGTCTCGCCGCGTGCCTCCTTCGCTTCCATTCTACTCCACGCCCTGCCACATCCTCCACCACGCTTCTCATCTTCCCATTCTCCTTCGGCCGTCTCCTAATTCATCAGAGCTCGCACACACTTTTGCTTTCCTCGAGGCCCCAGGGGTCAAGAGACCACCGCGTTCTCTCAATCTCTCCTTCTGCGGCTACCACCGCCTCCTCTTCCTTTCTCTCCCTCTCTGTCGTTTAATGTGCATACGGTTTATGCGACTGCTCGCGCGTCGCCCGTCCTCCTCGACTGCTCAGGAAATCGTCCATTATGGGGATCGGTCCTCGTATTTAGTGGCCAGTTGTCGGAGTGTGCGCGACGACGCGGATTGACGAAAGTTTTCGGCGAGCCTCGAGTGTCACCGACGTGTCTCGTGTAACGATGCCGTGACGCGTGAACGCGCGCACGCACGTGGTCGTTTTCATTGGCGAACAATCGCGATGGCCTTGAGAAGAGGACCTTCGACGGATGCACCCTGCGAATCGTGGAGGCTGCTCGAAGGTGATCGGTGATCGTCGAGGTTTGGTAAGTGGTTCAATGGAATGGCGGCAATTCGATCGTCTTGTTTTGTTTCGGTATTATCTTATATCGTGGTTGCTGGTTATCGTTCTTCGAGCACTTTCGATAGCAGGCGTCAGATTTCTTCTTTAACACTAGAAGCACCGACTGGTCAAAATTACCAGGTACATCAATTTTTCACGAGAATCTCTCTTTAACATTAGAACCAACGATTTTGGTTTTCGCGTGGAAACTTCTCTCGTTGACCGTTCATTTTTGACAGAGAGAACGTTTATTTTATCGCTAGAACTACCATTTCTTTCTTTCATATGGAAACTTCTTTTGTTCATTTTGACATGCTTGATAGTTCTAGTGTTAAGATGAATGTAAAGTTGGTGAGCTATTCTATTGGATATGCTTGGATCTGCTCGAATGCGAATCTGTGAAGTGTATTATTGAATCTTTGCAGTAACTAGTGTCCTCCGTGAAATGGTTTCGATAGGAACGTTTACGTTTGTCGTTCTTTCGATGAATTTTCGTTATTCCATTGAGAAGAGTTTCTCCATTGAGCGTCTAAGTTCGTCACGTGTACGTCTTCGCAGTTCAAACGGTTTGGTTACCTTCGCGCCGAGCAGATTACAATCGCACTATTTCTTCCTCGTAGTTCGAGCGCGATAGCCCGAACCTATCTCACGACAGTTCCGCGTGCGTGGTCACCGATAAGAGGGCCGGGTATTTGTAAAACCGCTAGGATAGTAAACGCGCGAAGAGATGAGAGGGAGGAGATAGCGCGGAGGTGCCGCTCGCGCCGAGAACCGTGCGCAGCTTTGACGAGTGCTTGTAAATTGCCGCCAACGCACTCCAAACGACACATTGTAGGGGAGCATGTTTTATTCATGAGAAATCTCATACACCTTCCTATAAGTTACCTCTCTACGCCCTCGTACGCGTCCCTTGGTCACTTCGATGAAAATAATCCGCGAGACTACTCTCACAATCAGCCAAGAATCTCAACTTCCATCGTGTCTACGTGATCTCATTAAGTTCTACGGTCCAGATCAAGATCATCCGGAGTGTGTCGTAAATTACGGAAAGTATATACCTTGGGACGCCCTATTTCAATTTTTTTTTTTTTTATGCCGCTTAGCTAGGGCCAGACGGCGCGCACTGCACGTGCAGACGTGGTAATTGAAAAAACGCTCGCACGTGGGGACGGCGCAATTAAAAAAATGATCCCTTCTTTCGTTCTCTCTCCCTCTCTCTCTCTCTTTCTCTCTCTCTCTTTCGTTCTGCCTGCCTTTCTCTGCTTCTCGAACGGAGCAGATGTTTGTAACGACACAGGAAGGCGGCGAAGGAGAAGGAAAAGGAAAAAGGTGGAGGAAAGACAGACAGCGGAACGCCAACGCGGTTTCCTAAAAGGGAGCTACCGTGGTTTATGGATGGACGGTGGTAGGTCCTTGGTGTGGCAGGAGTAAAGGAACTTCTCGTGGGTGAAAAAAATTCTCTTTCGTGTCGATCTTAAAATCTGTACGCCTCTTAAGAATTTTCCATCTTCGCCGAATCTATTACACAAGCCAACGTGATTTTTGATCCAGAGATCAGACGAATGTTCTTCGTGCGCTCAATCCAATCACGATGGTTCTTTCGCCCTAGCGTGTACAAATTTGGAGTTATCCTAACTCAAAAGTGCAAGAAAGGTGTATATTTGGGCATGTTTATGGTTATGTAGCGCGAACAGATGGAGTTATTCTTGTCGATTGCTCCAATTCGATTAAATGAACAAATAAATGAATTAAAACATCATGTCCGGACTCATAAATTGTGGCTTATTGAGTTCGTAAGCTTTTCTTTAGTAGGTTATCTTACATGCTTTTGCGAGACACTAACAAGATATCGCAAATTTTCTACATTTCATAATCCTGTAATGATATCCTATACACAGCTGTTATTGTTAGTAATGTTTATCGTTTCAAATTCAAAGTGCACCGTCTCAGTTACTATGAATTGTATCAGAGAAATAGAAACTCTATTTGGAGGGGAAGAATGATACTTCTGATGACGAAAACGATTATCAAGAATAATTCCATCTATTCACACTACACAAAGACAAATATACTAAAAATTTACCTTTTTCGTACTTTTGGATTAGAATATCTCAAAATCCTGACGCACTAGGACCAAAAACCCACCGGAATTGGATTGAGCGCGCGAAAAACCTTCGGAATAATCTTCTCTGGTCTCAGGATCTCAAATAAATTTTTATCTTGGAGCCTGTATTATCTTCTCATTAAACGCAGACTTCGATGCGCTAACCAGATTCTCTAATCGCACCTTCATCGACATACCTTTACAATTACCCTCGATGCTCCAGAATTTCTAAAGTTCATTAACCAGTGTAATACACGATCCACTCGGTGCTAATTATACCAGATAATTAATTTCGTAGTAACGCCGCACAGGCCGACCTGTTCCCTCAGCTTATTCTTTAACCGGCGCGCGGTGCTCGTTGAACTTGAAATATATTTTTGAACACGGCCAGAGAGCCGCGTTGCAAGGGCACGCTTGAGTATAAGTACCGATAAGTATTATCGGAAGTTATCTCGTCTACCGGGACCTGTTTGTATATGCGTATACCTGCACAGGCCTAGAGAACACCGTAGGCTTCTGGCATAGATAGGAGGATAAATCGGACGCGCGGCTGGCGTGCTTTATTATCGTGTGAATAAAATCGTTGGGTGAGAATGGTCGTTGAAAATTTTCAGAAGTTCATTCGTCACTGTTGTCGATAAACGCGACGATATACCCGAACGGTGTGTCAAGCTTATTAGAGTTATCTGATGAGGAGTGGTCTGAGCTCTCGTGCAGCAATTCGTCCGGTGCACTCCGATAGGGATGCGATAGCAATGTTTATCGTAATTTTTGGCAAAGTGTAACGAGAAGGAGTGGAAGAAAATGATTTAGATATGTTAACTTGTAAATTCACGCCTGCGACAGCCAGGCCGATAGAAAGTAAAATATAAAAATTCCTTCATCGTTCCTGCCTACTTCCTGGTTCCCTCGAACCCTCCCCTCTCGCATCTTTTATCGAGGCCTCGCACGTAGGTTATTCTCTTATTATTCACGTCGCTCTCGCCTGAGCATCTCCCCCGTCGTAGGCTCTCGCCCTGAGATATCCTCGGGAAAAAGACGCCGGAGAAGCGTGAACCTGTTCGTAGTTGAAATTTATGTCGCATGCCGCCTCTCGCGCCCCGTGGAATCGTGAAAGAAGAGAACCATACAAATCAAGTTCGTCGAAGGTGTAGAAATAATTCTTTATAGTCACAGTGCCATCGTGTACAACTTTCTCATATTTATACGTTTATATTTATCAACGATACTCGTTGATGCTCATAATAATTGCTCACCGCAAAGACGTTCGTCAAAGGTGTAGAAGTAATTCTTTATAGTCACAGTGCCATCGTGTACAACTTTCTCATATTTATACGTTTATATTTATCAACGATACTCGTTGATGCTCATAATAATTGCTCATCGCAAAGACGTTCATCAAAGATATACAAATAATTCGTTATAACCATAGTGTCTTCGTGCAAGACTTTCTCTCTAGTATTTACTTATTTATTTCTATTAATGATACTCGTTGATGCTCACAATAATTGCTCATCACAAAGACGTTCGTCAAAGGTGTAGAAGTAATTCTTTATAGCCATAGTGTCTTCGTGCAAGACTTTCTCTCTAGTATTTATTTATTTATTTCAATTAACGATACTCGTTGATGCTCATAATAATTGCTCATCGCAAAGACGTTCGTCAAAGGTGTAGAAGTAATTCTTTATAGCCATAGTGTCTTCGTGCAAGACTTGCTCTCTAGTATTTACTTATTTATTTCTATTAACGATACTCCTTGACGCTCACAATAATTGATCATCGCAAAGACGTTCATCAAAGATGTACAAATAATTCGTTATAGCCATAGTGTCATCGTACAAGACTTTCTCTCTAGTATCTACTTATTTATTTCTATTAACAATACTCTTTGACGCTCGCAATAATTGATCATCGCAAAGACGTTCGTCAAAGATGTAGTAATGATTATTTATAGTCATAGTGTCTTCGTGCAACACTTGCTCTCTAATATTTACTTATTTATTTCTATTAACGATACTCCTTGACGCTCACAATAATTGATCTTTGCAAAGACGTTCGTCAAAGGTGTAGAAATAATTCTTTATAGTCACGGTGCCTTCGTGTAAACCTTTCTCATATTTATACATTTATATTTATCAACAATACTCGTTGACGCTCACAGTAATTGATCATCGCAAATACGTTCATCAAAGGTATACAAATAATTCGTTATAACCATAGTGTCTTCGTGCAAGACTTGCTTTCTAGTATTTACTTATTTATTTCTATTAACAATACTCACTGTCACTCACAATAATTGATCTTTGCAAAGACATTCGTCAAAGGTGTAGTAATGATTATTTATAGTCATAGTGTCTTCGTGCAAGATTTTCTCGTATTTGCACATTCATATTGATTAATGATAGGTACGCTGCAACACTGATAAATTCATGATGCAACAATGTGTCTTCTGTGTCGAGTGCCTATTCGTTCGCAGCTTCTGCGGTCACTCGGTTAAAGCGGCACAGTTGCGAAACATTCGGACGAGCGCATTTACCTTACTAGTCCATCGCGATGTTCGCCGCGGGGGTTCCAAAACCGCAAATTAAGCCTACCATTTGCGGTTATGATAGTTCCACGCGGTTTACGGCTCATCGAGGCACCACCACCCTCCATGTTAGGAAGCGCTCGGAGACGATCGCCGACGCGACAATCGACAATTGCCGTGATGCGCATAGCGATACGTTTTGGGAACGTGCCACGCTTCGTAATGAAAGCGCGCGCGCGCGCGCGCGAGCGGACGGTGAAAACGAGAGAAGGGCATCCCTCGAGTTGGCGATGGAAAGCAAGGGGAAGAGAGAAGGCAAGACGCACAACACCGGAATATTTATAAAGCCCGTGCGAAGTAAGCTTCGGCTTTTAATGTCTCGGCTTGCCTGACGCAAATTTCGGGGACACCGTCGTATCGTCGAAGGCTTCGCGTCGTTCCTGGCATGCATCTTCTTATTCTTCTTCGTTTTTCTTAATTATCGCCAAAGAAATCGTGAGAAAAGTCGTAGAGAAATTTTCATGGCGTCGAGACGAGCGTGCAGCTTGTCCTTTGGAATTCTACTGGTTTAACCCTCTCTCAGTCTTCCTCAGCTTTTAATGTCTCGACTTGCCTGACGCAAATTTCGAGGACCATCGAATCGACGAAGGCACGCACTATTCGTGGGATGGATCTTGTTTTTTTTCACTTCTGTTTTGTTTTAATTAACGCCTGAGAAATCGTCAGAAAAGTCGACGGGAAACTTTTGTCGCTTCGAGATGCAGGCCTGTCATTTGGAATTCTACCACTTTGATCCTTTCCTCATTCTTCTTCAGCTTTATCGATAAATTTAATGGAATTGCTCCACCCTGATTGGGCTATTAATGTCTCTGCTTGCTTATTTTTTTTTTTATTTTTCTACTTTTATTATCGGCAAAGAAACCCTGAGAAAAGTCAAAGAGAAATTTTGGTAGAGTCGAAAAGAGCGGGCGGCTTGTCCATTGAAATTCTACCGGTTTAACTCTTCCCTTGTTCCTCTTCAGGTTCGTCGATAACTTAAATGAAATTACTCTAACCTAATTCGGCTTTTAACACTACTTCTACTGAGATTTTGTATATACCTATTTCGACCAAGAGGCGTCTCTTTGTGTCCAGGATGAGCTGCAGGAAAATGATACCCCAAAATAAATTTAACAATTAATATACGAATAGTGAAAGAAGTGATTGAGGAAAGATGATTCAACTTGGAAAATAATTTTAAAATATAATTTGAGATGGTGTCTTTTGACAACTTTGGTAGAAATAGTGTTAATGTCTCGGTTTACCGGACGCAAATTTCGAAAGCCATTCGTGACGTGCATCTTGTTTAATTGTCGCCAAAGAACTCGTCAGAAAAGTCTAAGAGAAATTTTCGTAGTGTCGAGCAGAGCGGGCGGTCTGTCCATTGAAATTCTACCGGTTTAATCCTCTCCTTATTCTTCTTCAGCTTTGTCGATAAATTGAATGAAATTGCTCCAACCTGATTGGGCTTTTAATGCCTCTGCTTGCTTATCTTTTTTTTTTATTTTTCTTCTTTTATTATCGGCAAAGAAACCTTGAGAAAAGTCAAAGAGAAATTTTGGTAGAGTCGAAAAGAGCGGGCGGCTTGTCCATTGAAATTCTACCGGTTTAACTCTTCCCTTGTTCCTCTTCAGGTTCGTCGATAGCTTAACCCATTAACGACCAAATGTCCGAAATTCTTGTCTTGTTTTCGAGTCAAACTTCCATGCCTTAAAAGGTGGAATATTTTGATGGAACTATGTATTCTAGGGTTTTTGAGGTCGCTCTTCAAGATTCCGTTGTCAAAATTCCATTTGGTTCATTAGGAAAAAAGATATGGCGGATGGAACGGAAAAAGAGCGGAAAAAAACAGGCACTTCTCTTCAAAACAGCTCTATTTGAAACTGAAAACTTTTGAGTAACTCTACCAAAAGTGTTTCATTGGTGGTCAAAAATGCTGTATTTTAAGGATGTACACTTCAAAAATTTTAAATCCAATATGGCTGCTTAAAAATGGCGGTTGAAGCCATTATTCAATGAAATTAGAAAGACTAATCGCTATTTTTCACTCGACGTGGTGCATTTATGATGTTTGCATTAGTTTCAATTATACTTATAGATCTACAAACGGCGGACCCAATATGGCGACCCAAAAATTCCCTAAATCACAATAATTTTTTTATTTTTTCGGCATTTTTCCCGGTCATTCATTGTTTTCCACATGTCTGAGATTAGATTGTCACAATTCAAGATGACCCGAAATGGCGGCATGGTTTTACCATATGTTTGTTCGTTTTTTTCTTATTTTAGGTTTTTGTCGTTTTGTTTTGTTGTTATTTTGTTAGTTTTCTGTTTTATTGTTTTTTTCAGTGTTTTAATTTTCTTGTTGTTTAATATTTTAAAATATTTAATCAATATATTTTAAAAAAAAATCAATGCGCAAGAAATCACATGAAGCGTGCTATAAAGAATTGAAAAAGAAGTGCTCCTCTGAAAATTGTGTAATTAGAACATTTAAATTTTGTCAAGAATGTGAGCTGTTTTTCTGCAAAAATTGTTTTAATAATTATCACTTAACCAATAACAAATAAAGAATAAAAAAAGGTAAAGTCAAAAATTATAAACAAATAAAAAAAAGCCCTGGCGAATGCTATATAAAGGGGGATGACAGCTGCGGCCGTAAGGTAGGGATATATGTATAAGAATGGACGGGGATACGTAAAAAGGGAAAGGATTCCTGTAGGTAAGGAATAACAATTTTTAAAAAATACCAAACAAGAAAATTAAAAAACTTGAAAAAAAAAAACAATAAAACAGAAAACTAACAAAATAACAACAAAACAAAACTACAAAAACCTAAAAAATAAGAAAAAAACGAACAAACATATGGTAAAACCATGCCGCCATTTCGGGTCATCTTGAATTGTGACAATCTAATCTCAGACATGTGGAAAACAATGAATGACCGGGAAAAATGCCGAAAAAATAAAAAAATTGTCGTGATTTAGGGAATTTTTGGGTCGCCATATTGGGTCCGCCATTTGTAAATCTATAAGTATAATTGAAACTAATGCAAACATCATAAATGCACCACGTCGAGTGAAAAATAGCGATTAATCTTTCTAATTTCATTGAATAATGGCTTCAACCGCCATTTTTAAGCAGCCATATTGGATTTAAAATTTTTGAAGTGTACATCCTTAAAATACAGCATTTTTGACCACCAATGAAACACTTTTGGTAGAGTTACTCAAAAGTTTTCAGTTTCAAATAGAGCTGTTTTGAAGAGAAGTGCCTGTTTTTTTCCGCTCTTTTTCCGTTCCATCCGCCATATCTTTTTTCCTAATGAACCAAATGGAATTTTGACAACGGAATCTTGAAGAGCGACCTCAAAAACCCTAGAATACATAGTTCCATCAAAATATTCCACCTTTTAAGGCATGGAAGTTTGACTCGAAAACAAGACAAGAATTTCGGACATTTGGTCGTTAATGGGTTAAATGAAATTACTCTAACCTAATTCGGCTTTTAACACTACTTCTACTGAGATTTTGTATATACCTATTTCGACCAAGAGGCGTCTCTTTGTGTCCAGGATGAGCTGCAGGAAAATGATACCCCAAAATAAATTTAACAACTAATATACGAATAGTGAAAGTAGTGATTGAGGAAAGATGATTCAACTTGGAAAATAATTTTAAAATATAATTTGAGATGGTGTCTTTTGACAACTTTGGTAGAAATAGTGTTAATGTCTCGGTTTACCGGACGCAAATTTCGAAAGCCATTCGTGACGTGCATCTTGTTTAATTGTCGCCAAAGAACTCGTCAGAAAAGTCTAAGAGAAATTTTCGTAGTGTCGAGCAGAGCGGGCGGTCTGTCCATTGAAATTCTACCGGTTTAACCCTTCCCTTATTCTTCTTTAGCTTCGTCGATAAATTGAATGGAATTGCTGTAACCTGTTTCGTCGGCCGCGGCGCGTCCAACCCCGGAGACTCGGAACGTTAGGTTCGACCACCCATAATTATCGTGACGTAGGTCGGGAATTTTCGTGTGTGCCGCGCGCGGCGGGCCTCCACGGCCGAGCCTGTAATTTAATAGTCGGCATCATGCCACTTTTACCGCACGATTTAATGACGACGAAGACGGCCGAGTATCATCATCATCATCATTATCAGCGCACCGTCGCGAAAGATCAATGGACATTAGCAGGTGTGCGCTTGTGATCGACTCATAATTCATTTTCCTCTTACCGAGTGTGTCTCCTTTCTTTTCTCAATTCGTTGCTTTACCATCGATCGATAATCAAAAACACAAACATTAAGATGGATTACAGCGATAGAGTCCAATGAATCTTTATATTTTTCTTACCTTACCCGAGGGATTCATAATTTCCCATTTTATCCTCGTTATCTTCTCTCGCCATCGTGTCCCATAATTTATTTTCTCAAGAGTTACGGTCGCGCTGCAAGCACCGATCTTCGGGATCGTTAGGGCGCAGAAAGAAAAACAATTGTTCGCCACCGCCCCTCCTTTTCAAACGTCTCGTAAGGTCGTTAGGAAGGCGATGAGAAAACAAATCTTACTCCACACCCCAGTCTGTTACAGTTATCAGCTTGCTCTCGTGCAACTGCGTAATGTATTATTTACGATTCGTACAAACTTCCGTCTCGAGATGATTTTCTAAATTTGTTTTCTCTTTCTTTTCCTTTTTTTTTTTCTTTGCACTTCGAAATTATAATTCGATTTGGTAACTTTTGTTTCAGTTGGTCACCCATGCCATTCACGCACGTGTAATCTCTATGCCACGATAGTCGAGAAGGAGTCGGAATGGCGACGAGAAGCTACCTCGTTCTCGGAATTCTAAGAATCTTACTGGAGATCGGATTTGGACAAGGACGACTGATACGATTAGGTGAATAATTGCACTTTAACACTATAATCACCGACAGTCGAGACGAAGCTACTTTTACCGTAACCAGTAAAAGTGGCTGGTCTCTAAAAATATGTGATACCTAATGGAATATTTGTATATTTATTGATTTATTTCTTTTTTACGCAAGGAGCTCTGTGTTACGTATAGTAATTTTTTGGTATTATTAACCAACCATGATCAATATCAAATTTCAAGATAATTCATAGGTATTTGCAAAGTTTCTTTCACCGGAGAATATTTAACTCGACGTACTCGCGAACCGAAAATCGACACGTTTGCATAACACAGCCAAAAATATCATTTCTCTCTCTCTCTCTCTCTCTCTCGGGAGAGAGAAAATTTCCACGAGAAAACTCGTGAAACGTCGAACGTGCCGAGGAACGCGGGTTCGAACGTCAAATTTCATTGTTCGGTTTCGGCTACGGGGCCTTTAGGGTCGGAAGTGCCAAAGCAACATCTGGTGCACAGATTCGACGGCCTCTCTCATTCACCGAACACTTGGCTCATGCACGAAAGTAGACCTTTCAATGGAATTTTTCGAGGTCCCTAGCGTGCACGTGCATCCACGTCTCGTCCTTCCGTCTCGGTGTAACCTTTCATCGGTCTTTCCCTCCTACACCAGAAATTCGTGAGCTTTGCATTTAAAATGGCGTAGACCATAGAATCCATAAAAATGTCCATATAAATCATTCCTTACATCCTCACTTACTAAAAAAAAAGCTATCAATTCGAGCCACGAACTCGTGAGCTTTGTATCGAAAACATCGCCGAAGAAAAAATTTTTAGTAATATCCAAATAAATCACTCCTTACGGATAATCTTCCTTCATCCTCACCTATTAAAAAAAGAGCTATCAATACGAGGCACAAAATCGTGAGGTTTGCACTGAAAGTAGCGTATAAAAGAAAATCCTTAAAAATTTCCAAATAAATAATTCCTTACAGGTAAACCTCTTATATTCTCACCTATAATAAAAAACGTTATCGAACAAATTATCCCTACGCTACTAACCAAAAACTCGCTTACTTATTTTAATCGCGCACGTCACGTGACAATTTCTCGTATAAAACACCGTTGCGAATGGTTCGGGGTTATATTAGGTGTATAAATTAATTCTCGGCCCCTCACTTCATTTGACGAGAGTATCTATTTAAATTTGCATATCTTTCTCGCCGTATAATTATTTTGAAGCGCCATCCTTTGGCTTCAAAACGAGCTATCATACTTAATGTTGTTGATAATATAACCTCGAAAACCAAATAGTAAACGCTATGTCGTTCGAAAAGCAGCACCTGAGGCATTGCCTTCTTTTCTCCTTTCAATTGAAAAAAAGTGCTGCTGAAGCTAAAGAATTGATTTGTTCCGCCTTAGGCGAAAACGCTGTGTCCTACAGTACGTGTAAAAAATGGTTCCAAAATTTTCAGAATGGAAATTTTTATCTCCGGGATAAAGAACGCCCTGGACAAACCGCCATCATTTTTCCGACACGAAATACGAAAGTTGCCTGAAAAGTGGCAAAAATGTATAGAAAGTGAGGGAGATTATATTGAAGATTAAGAGATATCTAATTTTTTTTATAATAGAGACCAAAGTTTGATGAAAAAGGCCGAGAATTAATTTATACACCTAATGTTTCCAGAGAAATATTTCCAATAATCCCGCGAAGTCTCCTGCGGCAATTGGCCAAAAATACCGCGTCGCACAACTTCGGGCCCAATATGTGGCGAGCGCGTATATACATAAGTATTATTATGATTGAGCTCAATTGTCCAATTGCCCGGTCATTGAATGGTCGTGTATATACAGAGGCCCGGCCCTATACCCCGCCTGTAATGAATCGCCGACGCCGATATTCTCAACGCATCGTCGGTTATGGCCAAACCGGCCACGAGGGCGGCTAAGAGAATGTCTCGAGACGGCAGGTCCTGACCGAGAACCGCTGACAATCCTTTGTCTATTAAATGTATTCAACAGCGTAATAGCGGCTGATATTACCAATTGGACAATGAAAGAGATGGCAGCGCGGAGCGCGATTTGTCTACACGGCGTGCGGGGTCCCTCGAGGACGGGGACGAGAAGGAGAGACGGAGAAAAAGATCAGGAAGAGACGATGGTGATCTTGCGATTAAACGGAGCTGCGAGAGTTTCGACAGTGAGAAATCCTAAGAAGATCTCCCGCGCAACGATTTATTCCCTCAAGAGAATCTTCGTGAATTCTCTTACGAGAATTTATTCTTTAAGGCATCGTTAAAACGCATTTCTAATTTCCTCGTTGGATCAAGGTACGAGTGATTGGGTTCGTAATAAGATTCTTCGTTTATAATGTCAGTGTCCTTCGTATTTTCTTTCTTTAAGAGTACTCCTTTGTATACGCGACGGATTAATCGAGCGAATCAACCAATCGATTTATCGCGAGGCGGAAGCACGTAGTCCAAGTTGATCACGAGTTAGGTTCGATGTATGGGGAAATGGTCGATTGGAATGATGAACGGCTAAGCGTTTACTCAAGCATTGACTGATACCACTGAAAGAGAGAAATGTAACTGGCGTACGAGCGATGTGCGCGTTATCCTCTGAATAAGGAAGCGCGATATCGTTCGACAACTACATACTTCCTTTCTCTGCTTCCTTTCTTCTCGATTGTGTGGAACGAGGAGCATTCAGATGCATTGCCATGCTTCGGTCTTCTCGTGCAGCTGCAAAAATTCGCAAATTTCACCGTACCATCTCTTGTTTTATCCTATCGTTCTTTTTGTCTAGATTGTGTCGAACGAGAAACGCATTTCGATGCTTTACCATACCTTCTGTTCTCTCGTACGGCTGCAAAAATTCGCAAATTTCACAGTACCATGTCTTGCTTCATCGTATCGTCCTTTTTATCTCGATTGTGTCGAACGAGAAACGCATTTCGATGCTTTGCCATACCTTCTGTTCTCTCGTACGGCTGCAAAAATTCGCAAATTTTACCGTACCATCTCTTGCTTCATCGTATCGTCCTTTTTATCTCGATTGTGTCGAACGAGAAACGCATTTCGATGCTTTGCCATACCTTCTGTTCTCTCGTACGGCTGCAAAAATTCGCAAATTTCACAGTACCATCTCTTGCTTTATCGTATCGTCCACTCTTCTCGATTAAGTCGAACGAGAATCGCTTTTACCGTGGTTGTGTCTTTTCGTGCAAATTCAAAAAGTTTGCAAATTTCACGTTACCAACCCTTGCTCTATTCTTTCGCTCGAGATACAGGTGAGAACCTTCAACCACCTAGAAACGAGTATGCTCGAGCCAGGTTTCCCTGGAACGAAGCAGACTATTACCGGAACATAAATCAAAGTGGCTGTCGCCGAGGTATAGACTAATGATCGCCACGGTTATGTGTTTCGCCAGCTCTCTCTCTATCCCCGTATCTATTTCGAGGTAGACCCTTAGCGCCAAGTTCGGCGCATCGGTGTCTTCTATTATCGTTTGAACGACGATGGAGAAGGTGGGTGGACCGAGCGAACACGAAGGCGAGAAAAAGAAGGGATGGAAACATCGCACAGGACAAGGCGGGTGCGGTAAAAGAGAGAGGAAGAGAGCGAGGAGAGAAAACGGAGAAAGAGACCGAATGAGAAAGAAAGCAAAGGGCAAGACGAACGGTGAAAGGAAGCGATGGAAAGGGAAAGAAACACAGAGGAAAGATAGAAAAACAAGCAGTCTGGCACGAGGCAAAAAAGGAAGGTCTAAACTCTAGGACCAGTCGGTGGCGAAGAAACCAACGTACATCTACTGGTTTTTCGTTCGTCTAGAGATCGACGAATACACGAGACCCGCGCGCGAGCGAATCTCTGCTTGATTTACACTAGGGCCAATCAGAGGCGAAGAAACTAAAGTGCATCTCCTGGTTTTTCGTTCGACGAAAAATCGACGAACACCACGTAAGCTTTGCAAAAGAGTAAATCAAGCAGACACGTCTCAAACAAAGCTTCCTTTTGCTTCACTCTTTGCTTCCAACACTTTCGCTCCAAGTAAGCCAATCCCGCGCGTAGTTTGCAAATATGGTACCTTGACCCGATCTATTCCAGGATCACCCTTCTACGTGGCATATCGCGCGCCGTCAAAACGAGAAAGCATTTCGGGACGAAACTACTCATGGTGTTAACGTGGATCTTCCAGTGGCACGAGTAAGACAGACTGAATCCACCTGTTCTTTATTGAGAACCCTTCCACGAAGAAGATACAGTGTCGGGGTGGTAATAAAGGTCGCGCACTGCAGAACGGATTAAACGAGAAGAAAGTTGGTAGAATGACAAACATGAGACGAGTAAGAAAAGTAGGAGGAGAGAGAGAGGGATGACTCAGAAAAAGAAATAAATAAAAATGAAAGATAAGCCAAAGTAAAGTGAATAAAGAAACGGCGAGTGCGCGCGTCGTAGAGAGCAGAGTGTACGAAGCTCTTGAAACGTTTATCTCTATTCCTGGCGCATGCACCTCGCAACACATGGCCTGCACGTAGGCGTCGGCCGCGAATATCGACATTTCCCGGTACACATGTATCGGTGAAAGATGAAAATTCTCTCGCAGCATTGGACTTACAAGTCCATGCGGTGCGTGAGCACCGCGCGCCGCTCCATCATCGCACTTTCACTTTGCGAATTCGCTCTGTACAATATATCCCACTTTCCGTTTTATTCTCAAGACGGTATACGATCCCATTCTTTCATCGGTTCCGAAAGAAATTTTGAACGGAGTGTCCTCCTTCTTCTTTTTCTTCTTAGCGTGGTTTGGAAAGCTAACACGAACCCGATGCTGTCGAACGACAGTTAAAGGCAAGCAGTCGAAGAAGACCAGAAGAAGGCCACGTGTCGAGCACATGCCTGAGACTTTCTGGAAAAAGAATCTCCTTCGAACAACGGCGGTACGCGAAGGACAATAAACTCGATCGATTTCCGTTTGAAAGAGAAAAATAGCGTGTTTGCACTCACGGACAATGAGTGTCTTGTGCACTCGTGGCGCGCGAGTGCGGAGAATGTGTTTGGATACGGAGGAGCAAGGGTGAATAAAGAAGAGACGAGAGGGTGGTGTGAGTAAGAAGCAATTTGTAACCACTGGGTTAACGGGAAAGAGTAAAAAAAGAGGGTAAGAGCAAGCGAAATAAATAACAGAGAAATCGTGCGAAATGTAACACATTATATCACACTTTTTTTTCTTCAAGTGTGACTTGGATAATTTGCAGAGAGATATGTGTCCGTTACTTTAATATTAAACCTTAACTACATTCAGTGTAGAAGCACTGAGAAACGAAAATCATTGGTGCTTGTACCAGCGCAAATAAGCTTAGAAAATTTGCGCAGAGAATTATATACATTTCTCAGGTCGTCATTAAAGTTAATATTAAACCTTAAATGCATTCGGCGCAGAACCACTGAGAAACGAAAATCGTTGGTGCTTGTACGACTGCAAGTATGCTTAGAAACATCTTGCAGAGAGAAATATATCCATTTCTGAGGTCGCTGCTAAATTTAAGTAGACATTAAATGCATTCGGCGCAGAACCACTGAGAAACGAAAATCGTTGGTGCTTGTACGACTGCAAGTAGGCTTAGAAAAATCCTGCAGAGAGAAATATATCCATTTCTCAGGTCGTCATTAAAGTTAATATTAAACCTTAAATGCATTCGGCGCAGAACCACTGAGAAACGAAAATCGTTGGTGCTTGTAGGACTGCAAATAGACTTAGAAACATCTTGCAGAGAGAAATATATCCATTGCTCAAGTCGTCCCTAAATTTAATATTAAACCTTAACTACATTTAGTGTAGAAGCACTGAGAAACGAAAATCATTGGCGCTTGTACGACTGCAAATGTGCCTAGAAAAATCTTGCAGAGAGAAATATATCCATTTCTCAGGTCGTCGGTAAATTTAAGTAGACGTTAAATGCATTCGGTGCAGATTCACTGAGAAACGAAAATCCTTGGTGCTTGTACGACTGCAAGTAGGCTTAGAAAAATCTTGCATAGAGAAACACGTCCATTTCTCAGGTCTTCCCTAGATTTAATAATAAACCTTAAATGCATTGGATACAGAACCACTGAGAAACAAAAATCCTTGGTACACTGAGAGAAAAAAATTGTTGGGTTTACTATAATCTCACTATATTTTATAGTTAAATTTGGCGTCAAACATATTTTTATAGTTCACTTAACCATAGAAAATATGGTAGAATGAACGATTTATACAAATGGTTATGTCATTATCTATTATCTTTGTTCTCGTTACCATATGTATAGTAAAATGTGACATGTGAATATAGTTAGTTCTATCACTATGTATGAAATATTCTGGTAATATTAACTATATAAAATAGTTACTTTTCTTACCATTATATATTTTCAACCATACTATATTTTTACTTGAAATAACCATAATTTTGGGTAGAAACATAATATAGTTGGTTATAATATGCCTCTATTGTAATTATTACCGACATTATGGTAACATTTACCATAAATATGATATTTCCAACTATAATTTTGTTACTATGCCATTATAGTTAGATGTATCATATACTTTTCTCTCAGTGTACTTGCGCAAGGAGGGTGGAAAAGTTCTTGTAGAGCGGAGCTGCTTGCGAGGCAAGAGGGCGCTAAAATACCCGGAATTGAACGTGAGCGATAGACCAGTATAGCAATTCACTTCTTGGCTCGTAGCCAGGAGGGCAACAATAATCACGGGGTTGGGGGAGACTCTAGACTTATGAATGAGGCTGCAGCAACTGGGACATGCGCGGAAAACGAGTTTCTTCGTTGTCGCGACAGTGAAACGTTCCGATAGGAAACATTGCGTGACCACGCTGAGACGCGATGGTAACGAGGAGGGCGCAATCCCTCATTAACTGCATCTACCTCGCGTTTCTCTTTAAAGCTCTTCCACTTCGACGTCGTTACCATAATCATCGATTCTCCGCAGAATCTCCTCTAATAATCGTTCTACCCTGAATATAATTGCACTTCGCTTCTCACTCGGTCCACGTTTAAACCTACTCACCTTTACCTAACTCTCGAACGATTTCTTGTCCCTTAGAACTAACGAACACAGATGTCGTGGCGGCAGTCGGCGAGAAGCTCAACTTGAAATGTTCCTCGAACTTCGACACGGAGGACATGTTGTGGTACAAGAACAACGAGCTCATCCGACGAACCACATTGAGGATACGCGTCACCAAGCAGTCGCTTAAGTTTAAGCGCGTCCAGCCCGAGGACGCGGGTAGCTACGGCTGTCGCATCCACTCGGTTGGATACGTGGAGTGGCGAAACGTCAGCATGCGCGTTGAGAATGTACAAAATGATGAATATCAGGACGAGACCGAGGAGCTGGAGGGCTTGAGAAGGGAGGAGGAAACAAACGAGCTCGACATGGAGACCAGAAGTGAGTGACGTATTGCTTAGGTATATTCGACTAATGATTGTCCGTAATTCGAATAACTTGCTTATTAGCATCATTCTTTTTATTAGGCGTATAAGTATGAAATACGTATTTTTTCCGTGAAATAAAGCACAATATTTGAAAATGAACGGATAAAAAGATTTATTCAAAGTACGCGCCATTAGATGCTACACATTTTCGCCATCTTTCGGGTAATTGATGAATGCCGTCCCAAAAAAACTTTTTTACTTTGGAGGTGAAAAAGTCGGAGACCCACTTTTCGACTTCTTCGAAACTCGCGAAATGCTGGTTGGCCAATCGACGCTTGAAACATGAGTGTCATAAGCCTCCACAAGTATTCTATGAGCGGCAGCAACCGACTTCTTCAAAAGAAAGTAATGTAACATAACTTCTCGTAAATGATCTTTTTTGGGCAGAAAATCCGACATGTTCAACCACTTTACAACAATCATGCGTCCACTTCCAAATCTGTTGATATTTGTGGTTATAATGCTCATAAACGGTAGAAGGCAGTCGCACAAACAGAATTGTTTTATTCGGCAAACGTGCAAGAAGGCGCCATCTCTTAGAAAAATACGCATTTCATACTTATACACCTAATACATGTAAGGTATAACTTCGTGAAAGAATATAACGCACTGTTGCTTCTTTATTATTTATAATTATCAGACTACCACTGGTAATTGATAATCAACGAATCTCTTCGAATTAAATTCGTAGATCTGCCTGAGACAAGGTCCTTGCATCTCGACAGCGAGAAAGTGGACGCCGACATGGACAACGAGAAAGGAGAAAACGAGACGGCCGGTGAACACAACAAAACGGCCCCAGAAAGTCCACCGTCCTTTAACAAAAGCGACGAGATGCACAGTTCGGTGGTAAAACCAGCTGGGAACATGTTACGTCTAAGATGCCCCAGTGTAGGCAATCCAAGGCCAAACATCACCTGGCTGAAGAACAACGAAGAACCGAAGAGAACCCTGGGTACGATAATCAGAACCAAGTGGACCTTTCGTTTGGAGGATCTGGTGTCGGAAGACAGTGGAAATTACACATGCGTGGTGTGCAATCATCTCAAGTGCATAAATCATACCTTCAAAGTCGACATAATAGGTGAGTAATCGTAGAACGATCAATTTGATAAGAGACGAGGAGAGGCGTGAGGAAATTCGAGCGATCGGTAGAATGTGTTTTGCTCCCTCTTTTTTAATCGTCCTCGAAGCAACACCCTTTTCAAAACCTCGATCCTTGAAAACGAAATCGAAAGCGTAGTAAGAAAGACCTCGAAGAGCGAAGGAGAACAGATCTACTTGGACAAAGATCAAAGATTCCCCACTGATCGGCACAACTAACTAACCCTCCCAATAGAACGTTTCCCGCACAAGCCCTACATCAACGAGGACTTTCCGAAGAACGTGACTGCCCTGGTGAACAGTACGGTGGTGTTCAAGTGTCCGATAGTATCCGACCTTGAGCCTTACATACAATGGGTGAAGCTGGCCGAGTACCCAGTGGATCAGGAACACACGCCTAAGGGGACCTTGCTGCAGGTAGAGCCGCTGATCTGTTGCGGTGGTGATGGGGGTGAAGGTTCCCTCCTCGACTAACTCTAACCCAATCCACTATCCCAAATCGTTCTCATCTACGAACTTTAAGAACAAACGAGAGATCGAGCTACGATAAAGCAACGATTAGATCTTGGTGTCCACGAAGATGTTGCAAGCCTGATGTTTGCCTGTAAGGTGCCACCGAAGCTAGATTTATCATCGTAGAAAGACCCGTCCTCAGGACCTTGTTCTTTCCACGTGGAATAACCAATTAAATCACCCGTCACTCATCCGTTTCTCAAATACAGTCACGAAGCAACCGAACGTGCAATAACCTATTAAATCATCCTACACACTCATTGGTTTCTCAAATCCAGCCACGAAGCAACCGAATAATTTTACATGTTTCACGTATCGCACATATCTATGTACATACACGTCTGATTGCACCTTTTCTATTTTTCTCATTCTTGCTTCCTGTTTTCGACTGCGAAGTTAGGAACGACGGAAGGGTCATTGTTTTGATTTTAGAGAGGGTGGAAAATGTGTGTCTTTGGGTGGAATTCACAGTGATTATGATAATCCTTCAATCCTTCGTCGTCCTTTCTCTCGCGACCTTATCTGGAATCTGGTAAAAGTGGTGGTTGGGTATCTTTTTCTATGTAGAGAGCGTCAAGCACCGTCCGATACTAACGAGGCCTCCACGAAACACTACGGTCCTAATAGGATCCAACTCTAGTATGAACTGCGAGGTGCTCTCCGACGCTCATCGTCATCTCGAGTGGTATCACGGTTATCACACTTCTTTCGACACGGTCAACAAAACCGATCAGAGCTTCCGGGTGGAGGTCAAGGTGGGCAACGCAAAAATCTCCTACTGCCACTCTCTTCCTTCTCTCTCTCTCTCTCTCTCTCTCTCTCTCTCTCTCTCTCTTCCTTTTTGCTTCTTCTTTCGTTCTTCGCTCGTTCTCCGTGTTTCTCTTTGCCACAACGAATGCACGGTACTTTGGCGTTTTATCCAAAGCTTTAACACTTGGCATGCCGGCAACGTACTTTTACGTTTTCCGCAGTCTGTCACTAAAGCGCGGGTCACGTAAAAAAAATACGTATTTAGCAGATTTGTGCCAGAGAACGGGTACTGTATAAATATGACGGACATTGTATGTATGTCGTTTATGTTGATATGCAACGCTTTGTTTCTTCCCAGAAGTTTCGTTTGTCGAGTTACTCCGTCTTTCGAATCAAAGTAGTTTTCGATTTATTGAGATTGTACTGAATAACCAAACTCCCGCAGGGTTCACGAAAAAATGCCCGCTGCACGCGTAAGTCCGCAGCAAAGTGTACCAGCATGCCAAGTGTTAACAACATTCGCAGGGACTTCCTTATTTTTTTTTCTTTCGCGTTGGACTTCGAACGATTTTTTCTAATCAATTTTTAATACTTACTCGTTGTGTGGCATACATGTACATACGAATGATCATTTAATAGTACACTGAGAGAAAAAAATGGTTGGGTTTACTCTAATCTCACTATATTTTATAGTAAACTTTGGCTTCAAACATATTTTGATAGTTCACTTAACCATACAAAATATAGTAGAATGAACGATTTATACAAATGGTTATATTATTAACTATTATCTTTGTTCTTCTTACCATATGTATAGTAAAGTGTGATATGTGAATATAGTTAGTTCTATCACTATGTATGAAATATTCTGGTAATATTAACTATATAAAATATTGGGTCGTTCGGAAAGTTCGTGCCGATTTTAAAGGTTACTGAAACGCAGCGCATTTAAATTTTTGTATACATTTACTAAATTATGTAAGTGTCATTCTGTTTCACAACCTTTGTCTGAAAGATAGAGAAAGGTTGTGAAACAGAATGGCACCTATATAATTTAATAAATGTATAGAAAAATTTAAATGTGCTGCGTTTCAGTAACCTTTAAAATCGGCACGAACTTTCCGAACGACCCAATAGTTACTTTTCTTACCATTATATATTTTCAACCATACTATATTTTTAGTTGAAATAACCATAATTTTTGGTAAAAACATAATATAATTGGTTATACTATGCCTCTATCGTAATTATTACCCACATTATGGTAACATTTACCATAAATATGATATTTCCAACTATAATTTTGTTACTATGCCATTATAGTTAGATATATCATATACTTTTCTCTCAGTGTAATATTGTAGAGTAATTTAAGGAAGCCGCATTACCATTTCTGTTTTTTGCTTTGCACGCTGTGTAGAAATTATTGCATTTGTCTAATTCTACTAGGTAGTGGAATGCTCACCTTCCCGTAAAGCAATTGCTGTCTCCTATTCGCTGCTTTTATTGGGAAGCGCGTTGAGTAGTTTTTATTGAAATACCACGATGCTTCTAAGTTCTCGATACCTTGTGAATATAGGCTGGCATCGCCGAGAATCCAGAAGTGCTGAAGTTATTCAACGTAACCGAGAAGGACGAAGGATGGTACACTTGCATCGCGCAGAATACATTGGGAGAGACATTCAGCAGTGCCTATCTGCGCGTCGTAGAAAGTAAGTGTAGCTAAAGAGTAACAATGTACCCTTCTCATTGTCAGTATGTTCGAATTTTCAATTCTCACGATTAAATCGTCATGCAAGTGTCCATGTACGGATGAAAGATTAATTCCATCGAATTGAGGATTAATGAGAATTGATTAATCAACTGCTGCGACACACCGAGACACCGTGAAACTAATTATTACAAAATATTGAAAGCACTGCCAGAGCAACCGATACCAGTGCCATCACGACCGCAGATCCTGGTGAACGTTCTTGCGGCGGTGCTCTTCGTCTTTTTCGCCGTGGGCGTCGTCGTCGTAATTTACATATTCCATCGTTTGAAGCGCGAGAAGATGAAGAAATTGTTGGCCATCGAGACGGCTCGAGCGGCGGTGGTGACACAGTGGACGAAGAAGGTGATCGTCGAGAAGCAAAATTTGGTGAACTCGCAAAATGTTCAAGAGCCCTTACTAATGCCAGTAGTGAAGATTGAAAAGCAAAAGTCTACTGTTACGACGGAAGACAGCAACGGTGGTAGCATCTCGGAGTACGAGTTGCCGTTGGACAGTGCCTGGGAATTGCCCAGAGAACATTTGACTTTAGGCAATACACTGGGCGAAGGTGCATTTGGAAAAGTCGTGAGAGCACAAACGAACACTGGAAAACCAGGAATACCAAACGTAGTGGCAGTCAAAATGTTAAAAGGTAAGAAGATTGACTGTACTTTCGAATGAGGCTCAGCTCACTGATCGAGCTGCAAAGAGGGTCCGCAGAAACCGCCCGTTTTTCCGCCCTCGAATTTAAAATTGACTCATATGTCAATTAATAGATTATGGTGAGACATTATTAAAAAAAAACAGTTTCACGTTGAGTATACATCTGGTTTCTGAGATATAGCGGGTGTTTCAGCCCACCCGGGTCACCCGATTCTTTCGTAAACGGGACATTTTAGAGAAAAATGTTTCACACAAAAGTTGTAAGGCTTACAAAGGCGTATTCAACGAGAGTAGTCATTTGAGCTAGTATAGCGTCGTCAAGGACACACGAAGGTCAACTTAACTTTTTTAAATAGAATTATATAATTTCTCTTGGTCACATCTTACATTCACTGGCTGGATCTTGGTGGCGAACAATGAATAGTTTATGAGATACTTTGTACTTTATATCGAAATGTTCGATAATGAAGTGAAAAACATCTCGCAAACTATTGAATTTTCGAGAACTCTACCTTGATATTTTTATATGCAGAATAGTCAGTGGGATTATATAATCGAAGAAAAATTATATAATTCCATTTAGAAAAATTAATTTGACCTTCACGTGTCCTTGGCAATGCCATCCTAGGTCAAATAACTACTCTCGTTGAATACGTCTTTTTAAGCCTCACAACTTTTGTCTGAAACATTTTTCTTTAAAATGTCCCGTTTACGAAAGAATCGGGTGACCCGGGTGGGCTGAAACACCCGGTATATCTCAAAAACCAGACGTATGCTCAACGTGAAACTTTTTTTTTATTAATGTCTCATCATAAGCTATCAATTGACATATGAGTCAATTTTAAAATCGAGGGCGGAAAAACGGGCGAAAAACGGGGTGTTTCTGCGAACCCTCTTTACAGGTCACTTTATTTTCATATGCAATGATCATTCGCGAAGATCCTCTCTTGGGATTAGGTTATCTTCGTGTCTGCCCAGGGATGGTGAACAAAAAGTGTATAAAAGTTCAAAATAAGTGTTACAAATTGATATTGATATTCGAATTATTCTCATTTACTATTTCTTTTCCCTTTTTCATTCATTGCTTTTTCTTTTATACTATGTGAAACTTAAAGATGGTACTCCAATAATTAGTTACTGTACGCCGAAAGAAATCATTCGCATGGTGGAAATTCGATGAATCGGATGACTCATGTGGAAGTGTTTCTTTATTATCATCAGAAACTTTTTTAATTATTATTTTTAAACTATGGAAAAGCCGAAGGTCTGACCTCGATAAACAATCATTGTACGTCGAAACGAAGTGATCTTTAAACTTGCAGCTCTATCGGTGCACCCCACCCGTGCAGTACATCCAGAAAATTCTTTGCCAATATTATAATTTACAATCGAGCCTCGGTCTCGAACGAGCTAACTCCAACGATCTTCTTATTTTCTCCCAAGAGGGCCACACCGACTCGGAGATGATGGACCTAGTCTCGGAAATGGAGATGATGAAGATGATCGGTAAACACGTGAACATCATCAATCTTCTCGGTGCGTGCACCCAAGGCGGCGCTCTCTACGTCGTGGTCGAATTCGCGCCCCATGGAAACCTTCGAGACTTTTTACGCGATCACAGACCATCCTCGGGCTACGAGCCAACCATTGGCCAAGAACCAAAGGAGCGTAAAACCCTCACGCAAAAGGATCTCGTGTCGTTTGCCTATCAAGTTGCCAGAGGCATGGAGTATTTGGCGAGTAGACGGTGTATACACAGAGACTTGGCAGCGAGAAATGTTCTGGTCAGCGACGAATACGTTTTGAAGATCGCGGACTTCGGCTTAGCAAGAGACATCCACTGTCACGATTATTACAGAAAGACAACCGACGGTCGGCTGCCAGTTAAATGGATGGCGCCTGAAGCACTCTTTCATCGTGTCTACACCACGCAGTCCGACGTGTATGTTTAATAAGTTCTCATCCTCTTGGATCCTCCTTTCTTTTTCTTTCTCACGAAGATCGGACTCGTATAAATCAATCTTGTTAATGAACTTCAGATGGTCGTACGGTATTCTGCTGTGGGAAATTATGACCCTGGGTGGCACGCCTTACCCGTCTGTGCCGTCCGTTGAGAAGCTGTTCCAATTACTCAGAACCGGACATCGCATGGAAAAGCCACCGTGCTGTTCGATCGAAATGTAAGCGCGCTCTGGATGAATTTGAGAGAGGCCACTACCGGTTTCACTGAAGTATCACGGTTTCGTGTTTTAGATACATGCTCATGAGAGACTGCTGGAGCTATCAGCCGAACGAGAGGCCAATGTTTGGCGAACTGGTCGAGGACCTCGACAGGATACTGACGATAACTGCGAACGAGGTAAGGAATTATTATTTTTGCTACGTGCAAAATCAATTGAATTAATTTAACACTTAGCCGACCAATCAGGTAAATCTACCCATTTCAATGTAAGGCGGTGGCCGACCGATCGGATAGATCTCCTCCCACGTTCACATTAGCAATGCGTTCCTTTTTTTTTATTTATCTACATACTAGTCGCTTGATCTCTAGTTGTTCACTACTGACGAACTGTTTCTATAATAAAATCCATCAATTTAATGCTGTCAAATTATAAATATTAACCCTTTGCACTTGAGAGGTGACTATCGTTCACCATTTACTTTGTTGAGGTAACTCGAACGGAGACACTCGGTCACCATTTGGGTTGACGGGATACGTCTAGCAAAGGCGATTTTATCTGCGTTTGATTTCTTTTGAAACTGGAAGCGTTGTACAATATATATATATATATATAATCTTCCGAAATATTAAATGATATATTTTGTATAATTTATACGCAGGGGTGTCCCATTTTAAATAATACACCCAAATATCGCTGAAACGGTGCGTTAAATAAAAAAATGTTTCGAATAAAAGTTGTATGGCTTGCAAGGAACTATCAGCTGGTGGCAATTATTCGACCTTGGAGAGTAATTTGAAGGTTTCATGAAGGTCACCGTCAATTTCTTAAATAGAACTTCCTATTTGTGATAGCATATTCTTCTAGTATATCTCGAGAGCTTTTCAAAACACTATAATAAAATATTTTCACCCCACATGTACATTTTGAAATCGAAAGGAATTTCTGAAAAAGGTCTCGAGTGCAAAGGGTTAACAAAATATTACAAAAAATAATTGTTATATACTTTTAATTTCATGTTTTGTATAAACAATATGTGAAATCGTTAAACGAAATTATTACCGCAAGATATAATTGACCACTTGAATAATTTTCAAACTTCTTTGATTTCAAGTACCGAATGTCAGTCCGCGTCACTTGCGAAACATGCGTGGTGGACAGCGTATCTTATAGTAGTTTCTTGCTCGAGCGTCGTGGAAATTGTACAGTTCGCTGCGCGCGCGTGGTTGGCTAAGTGTTAATTTCTATGTTCCTTGTCGTCATCGAAAATTCTCCATTTCACACTCGAGCCTCGAATTTTAGGAATACTTGGACCTGGGTCTTCCTCAATTGGACACTCCACCATCGAGTCAAGAATCGAGCGAAGCCGAGGAAGAGGAGAGTGAAGAAAAGTTTGCTTACCTGCTGTAAAAATATTTCTTTAGGGATGAATGTCGAAGGAGCAAACGATTTTTTTTAAGGACTAAGCGCTTGTCGTAAGCGCGACGAAAATGAGAGACTTGTAGAACGCACACACCAAATAATATGAATCAGTATTGCCCTGTAGGACGTATTCCGGTACGATTAAGGAAAATTCAAGAGGAGGCGCGAGGGCGATGAAATCGACAACAGGAAGATTCGTGGAATCTTTTCAAATCCGTAATTAAAAACAAAACATCCGAGAAAAGGATCGATCGCCAATTTCGCGTCTCAATTTCCGCGCATGTGATTACTGTGCCATTGAAAAGTGCCTTGAAAGGTGTCTGAACGGAACCACGTTCCTAAAGAAGGTATCACTGACAATGAGAGCAATAGACAATCGATAATTCTGCAATTATGTTGAGCGCCGTGGAGAGAAAAAGGGAAGGAGAAAAAGAAGACGCGAAGATCGCGTAGTCTGCTTTTCTACGAATTTTCGTACGTTTGATATCGAACGAAGAAACGATATTGTACATGTTTATAGCTAGTCAATTTATATGTACGTTGTATTTGTAATATAGTAGATAGTGGATTTACTTTTAATTTTGTACTTGTGAGGACAATGGTAGAATTAGGGGATACTGGCTTTTTGCTGTCCTGTGAGCGAATGTGCGCCTCATTCGGGTTTCGACGAACAAGTTATTGGAGATGCAAAGTATCGTGAAATGATTTTGTTTCCCGAGCTTCCGGAGAAGTGAAGACTCTTCGACTTGAACTGTTTTGCACGTAGAGCCCAAACACACGAATACGATAAATGTATAAAATCAATGGAGGTATTTAGCTTTAGATAATTTATTCCTTGTATAGTAACGACTCACCAGGTATGTATGGACGATATTTCTTAAGGAGGCTTGGATCAATAAAAAGGTGATTAACCAAGTTACGCATACCCATACGGCATTATAACGAGAGGAATTTTGTAGATGAAAGTAATATTAATGAAAGGGACGCGAAATCCTAAGTCTATCTAAAGCACTGTACATATGAGGGATCTGTTTCTTATTTACCTATTAATTGTTACCGAACGCGCCTAAAAGTAGCCGATAAAACAGCGTTATACCGAAGGTATACATAAACTCTATGTGTAAAAAGAATAGCGGCGTGTGGAGAAGAATTATTATTGTAACGTGAGTTTCATCCCCAATAAATCAATTGGTATCCAAAACATTGCCTGACAAATTTCAGCATCTATTTATTTGCATATATTTAGAGAAAGAGAAACACTCATGTACAATATATGTATATGTTATGCAACTTTAATGTCACGCTTAATTTAAATTTAATTGTCAATCTTAATCACACTAAAAACGTAGCAGATACAATAAACTAATTTGCACGCATTTAATTTACTATTATATGTGTATACTCGATTATACTCATTTAAAATCCTATTTTTTTCATTGAATCGTGATCTTATTTATCCCTCCATTTATTTATGCGCTATAATTTATTGATAACATGCAGAATAATCGACAAATATCCTGGAGTTAATTAAAGCGGATGAATAGTAAATGAGAATAGAATAATAAACCCCCACCACGCGTAGGAACCGCGTGTCTATGCGATAGTATTTGATTCAGCCGACGATGGCGCTGCGCGCAGTTCGTTTTGTTGTCAGCCACATTTACATTGAGTTGTTGTTAGACGATTTTTAGTGGAATTTTTAATTTTTCATTGTTCGAGTTGTCCTTCCACAGTGAACGATGATGTGTAAACTGGAACCGAGACTTCTTTGGCAACTTCCTAGCGACTGAAAATTCGGTGGAAGTCACCGTGGAGACACTCCGAATTAAGGGTTAGAACTCGATAACCCACTTTCTTAGCACAATCATTCCTCATAATATAACAACAAATGTCCTTGTTGTTCGTCGTCAAATTAAACACTCTCGTTACACTCTCGGAATCGTAAAAAATGTTAATATCATCAATGTTTACTTTGTTGCTGTTCAGTGTAGAGGGGTTTATGTTTGGGAAGTCTCATGTCTTTAATCCTCTTCTATATAATTATCCTTTATAATATGCGTACTGTCTGTCTCTTAGATCCGGCAGAAACTATTCTTAAGGCATTGTTTTATCAATGACGCTCTTTACACGATAAGAACGAATGAAACGTTTGTTTTTGTGATTTTGAAATATATTAATTAAAGCTCGATGATTGTGTCGCAGGTGAGAGCCGCTATTCTTTAAATGGTGATCAGTAGTGCCATGGAGAGGAGAATAAAACTGAAAACTTTAAATAGTCATATAACATGTAAGATATGTCGAGGATATTTAATAGATGCAACTACGGTCACAGAATGTTTGCATACGTTTTGCAAAAGTTGTTTGGTGAAACACTTAGAAGAGAAACATACTTGCCCAACATGCCAAATAGTGATACATCAATCGCATCCTCTTCAGTATATCAGCTTTGACAGGACGATGCAAGATATTGTATACAAACTAGTTCCCGATCTTCAGGAAAGTATGTCACGCCATCAAGTCGACTCTTAGATTATAAGTTGTAGCAAAAAAATTAAATTTAAAAGAACTGCCCTTTCTTCAGATGAGATCAAGCGAGAAAGGGAATTTTACAGAGCACGAGGACTACCATGCCCTAAGGACGTTCTTCCAAACGCTGGTGAAATGGAAGAAGAAAAAGCTACAGCGGATGCTCATGCAGAATCTGATTATCATCGTACCGACGAGCAGGTACTTTGTCATATCGTTAGTGATTTTTTTTTCCAAAATATGCCCCTATTCATAATAAATTATTTTTGTCTCATTATTTCTAGGTTAATGTCTGCTTGGAGTGTATAAATGCGAGTTTGAAAACATTAAAGCGCAGATTTATTAGGTGTTCCGCGCAAGCAACCATTACCCACCTTAAGAAATTTATTGCAAAGAAGGTTTTAAATGGAATGGAAAAATACAGAGATGTGCGTAATTTTCTTTTTATTGCAAAAACGTTTATGCAATTTGAAAAATTATTTAACTTATCACATATGTGTTTTTTCTCAACAGATTGATATTTTGTGCAATGACGAGCTATTAGGTAAGGACCACACATTAAAATTTGTCTATGTGACAAGATGGAGGTTCCGGGACCCACCTTTGCGACTACAATATAGACCACGCATAGATATTTAAGTCTTTCATATTTGTCTAATACGAAAATTACGAAGAGTCTGCCTCTGTTTCCCCAATTCTTCTAAAGTATCAACCATTATGGTACTCATTTCTGTGTTCTTATACAAGGTATATACGATTATTTTAAAATTTTCGAGAATGCTTCTTACTATGCCCTGCAAGAGCACAGATAATTTTAATTATATCTCTTTAATTAATAGAACTACTTGAAATATGTTAAGACTACTCTAAATGATACAACATTTTTATAAATACGTTGTATTTATGTTTTGTCAAAAAAAGAGTTCTCAAAGGCTTCTTTAATGTTAAAATAATGTTAAATTTCTTTCTTTCGTGTGTTACAGTGAGACAGATGTAGCTATGTTCGTCTACAAATTTTTTAATTTTGAAAATATCGTTTTTAACAGATATTGTTTCTCTCGATATGTATGTATGGCTCATACGGGGACACATTCTGACATTTTACACAAAAAAGGAGCATTTTTAGGCATACACCGTAAGTCTTTCCCTTTAAGTATTTAATTATATGTCATTCCCAAAGAAGAAATTAATGGCACAGATCAACCAAATACATGCACATTTCCTTCTTATTGTGTACTTTGAAATGAGGAAAATAGAAATGATTATTTTTCTTATAATGTTCTTACTGGCTAGTGTAACAATATAAGACCAACCATGATTTTATACTTGACATATAAAAACTATATTTGCTTTGTGAATGAGGTATAGTATCTTATTGAAATGTATTGACTGAGTTGCAGCACAATGCTTACTGTGTCTCTTAAAACAGTAAGTTTCAGTGCATAGGTTAACGTAATGCTAATTTTCATATACAAATGCAATATGTTTTTATTTCGTCCTATTAATAAAAACATGTTGCACATTGCGCCGAGCAACGACACGGTTGTTTGTCACAATTTTAAAGCGACAATTTTTTTTTAAGACCACTATTGTAAATAAAATATTTTTGACAGAATCTTGAAGCATCATTGCATATACATATGCAAGGTGCAGCTTTTTAGACAATGAAAATATTTAAGTCTGTTAATAAACTATCAGATCGTTTGAATTTAGTATGTTAATGCTCAGTACTGTTTTCGTATCCCAATCTCGGATTTCTTTCAATGTCGAGTCACAAAACAATGTTAGTATCTCGAGGCAACATATTTTCAAAAAATTTGCCAACAACGATGTACTGAACGAAACACGGGGTTTGACTCGTCGCTTATAGTGAGTGAACTTGTTTCATTTTAAGAATGCTAAGCAAAAAAGTGTGATTGTATATAAATATTAGTAAATTAAAACCAATTTGCAAAGTAGCAGCATTTCAATAATGCTAGAGCTTGTACATTGTACACTGTGTGTGTATGTCCGTAAATTATTGAATAAATATGTTTTATACGGTAAGGAATTGTACATTGTTATAAAAGTAAAACAACGCCGTAGTAATGCCAGTATGAGAATTATTCTTTTGCAATAAACTTAAACGTGTAATTTATCATTCATTGTAAAGTAAGAACTCTTACTTTAAGCATGAAAGTTCTTCCCTTGTATTTTCTATATCTCACGCTAATCAAAAGTGGTGTATGTTATTTTACAGTAGAAGGAAGGTTTGACTTTCCCACGGAATCGACAATTTAAATTTACCGCATGTGTGCCTTTCGTAGAAAAGGTGCGCTTGTTTTCAAAACTGTCGTACCGGCGCATGCGCACGAGGAGACAAGTTGACGCATGCGCATACAAGTTGGAACCATCGGCGTGTATCAAATTCAAGATAACGCGCACAGTGCCCACTGGTGTATTGCACGAGAAGTGCGACGCGTAATTACGAGCACAGGAAAAGAGCCCCGGTGGTACGAGTTAGGAAGAACGCAAAAATCTCGATGCATTTAATTTTGCCGTGTTGTGATATTCCGTGTGAGACTGTCAGGTGGTCATTCTGATAAATGAGCTTACAAGACAGTCTATTTTCCGAAGATGTGGAGTACGACGTAGTTACGTTCTCAAGGGATAAAAGGCGAAAGAGGTGAGCAGTGCTAAAAGATCATATATCTCGACGGCGAAGACGCGCCTTTAAAGGTTAGATCAACAGTCTCGCAGTGCATCCTAAACGGTACAATTAGACATTTTTTTTAGTTTTACACATGTGGATTACCAATCCGTTATTTTCTCTTATCTCTTCCCACGACGGACTTGCTGAAAATTCCAACAACCGTGTCACGATGAATTAACAGAAAGGAAAATACGAAACTGTCGCATTTCTCACGAAACCTGAAACAACATTGCGCATGAGATATGTAAACGGAGAATTGTTTGGATAGTTCTAACAAAGGAAACTTAGTACGTAGATTAATCAGATTATTATGTGCTAGATCGTGTTGTGTCACAAGAGTGGCATGGATTTTATAATCGATCAAAAGTCGCGGATAGAAATGGAAATATGTATAGACAACAACGCGAATGATGTTGCGTGCTGATAACGTATCCGATAAAAAATCTGTTGCGATATGTAAAGTAAAGCTAACGTTACTTGGTATACGATCCAATTATCGACTATTTCTGCGTGTTCTAAATATAGCGTTTATAAATATCTTCACTGAGAATAGGTGGCTGATACTGTGCTTTTCTCTCGGCAGCTATACCTTCTGCGAGCAGGATTATACTTTACGTGTATCGAGTTGTACAAGTCACAATTATGTAGGCGCCACGCTTTGCGATATCTCGTGATCGTCAATTTCGTAACGGTATCTTAAAAATCAAATTACAGACCGCACACGGTCATTAATATATACGAATTAAATTGTATGGAAAATTGAACCAACAATTGATATTTGCTCTTGAAAAAATGTTTAATTGACGGACAATACAGCACCAAAAAAGATAACCTGAGTAACGCTTCTGTTGTAACATTCTTCGTTAACGATTACATGTCCACGTGTACATTTGTATGTCGCTCACGACACCCACGATTACGTGCTCCTCGCATCAGTTGCGTCTTAAGACTTGCTTTACTCCTACTTTGCATTTGGAGCTTCGATCAAAACTACCAATGTACAATTGCAATATGTAAAAAACAACCTCGTAAGAACGTTAACTCCTTCCGGTACGATTTAACTATAAAAAAGTTGTGCACAAAATAAGCAATTAATTGTTAATGAAAAAGACACATATTTCGTTTTATAATTCATACGTATTACCAACGTCGAGTGTTATAAGCGTTATTTTACCGCGAGGGGCAGTATTTTGCGAACAAAAAATTCTGCAAGATATTAAAAAAATCCTCTTCTCGCGCACACGGTCCACTTTGTTATTTATCCTTTCGTATGCTTCGGAGAAAGATTTAAAAATCCGGTTGTTTATTACCGCGTAGTCGATCACCGACAAAGTATCGCGACCATCGTGAACGATAGCTCGGAAGGCCATCGTCGGTTTCAGGAAACCAACGAAGGAGAAAGTGCAAGTTATGTAAAAGTTATCCGCCAGTTTATACGCATGTAGCCCGCGGACCTGCGTGGTTACGTTCACCAGCGCGCTCCCACTTCGAAGCGACCGATCAAAAGCGTTCTCCTCACTTTTACAGAGTCCTCATCTTTCCGCCTGTAAACAACTACCGGCGCTTCATCATTCACCAGTTGGTCCAAGAACGCTTCTCGGATACCCTAGACACGTTCTCCATTGGCCAGGGCAACACTAGGCGAACCGTGGTCTGTTACAAAACCGACGTAATAAGGTACTTGACATTAAGAAACCGTGGTATTATGAGAACATGGACTTAATTGCTAGATTTCAACAGAACAAAACCAAAAAAAAAGGTACTTGATATTAGAATTGTCGCACGGTGGGCTACCCACCTGACACCTTCCACAATGGCGTCTGATCGCTCTCGAATTGCCCGCGAAATCAAATTCGTAGAGTTTCTAATCGAATCTAAATGAAAACGTCGAGGGAGCAAAGAAAAAGCGTCATTCGTTATTTATTCCTTTCATTTCATTTGGATCGAACTCCAGCCGATAATAAATACCGTGGTCCTATGTTTTCGTGAGATTATGAAATCGGGTGCATTGATAGTAAGAGTGAGTCCTGCGGCGAAGCAACAGGAACGAAAGTGAAACTATATAGTAGTCGGTTCAAGGTCATATTTTTCGACGAACTTGAGGCAGAGCGATCCGACGTTCGGAATGTCGACGAGATTTCTTTTTTAATTGCTGTTGAGTTTCTGTTCTCGTGTGTTTAGACATCCGAGATTGAATGGTGCGGAGTCTAGGTTGGAGCCTACCCTAAGACCGACGGACACGGTCTGCGGAATGGGCGTCGAAGGACGGCAATCGCCGTCAGCATCGCCGGATCGCACGCGCCAGCAAAGGCAAGGTGACTAAAGACAATAAAGGCAGCGAGATTTGCTGAAGAGGGAAGGAATTCACCGACGAAGCACCGCTCTTTCTATTCACCGTACTATTGTACTTTTGTTTCGTGTTTCAGTTAAGTCTGTACCCACCGTTGAAATCTACAGGCCGCCAGCTGCGAGAAAAGCCAAAAATAATCTACAGAACACCGTGCATCAGACTCACGTACATCAGCCGATCACCGAAGTGCCTGCTTTCGCAAAGTAAGACGCACCGAAGAGACGAAATTCAATGCAAATCCGAGTTGCGATTCTAGAAGAAATTTGATTAAAGATGATTGCGAATTTCTATGAATAAAGTAAATCGGGGATTAGCGTTTGTTTTCTGGTAATATTTTAGTTAGAACTTCGGTGCGTTTGTTTTTTTTTTTTTTAGGAACAATCGACAAAAGAGACCTGATCGTGCAGTTTATGTGCCAAGGCCTCGGAGAAGTCGTGCAGCTATTCGGAGCCCTCAGATATTAGAAGGTTCTCGGACCGAGGATCTTTTAGCATCGTCATCTTCGGCTAATGAAAGTTTGAAATTGCACACAAATGACCAACAGCGAGATTCATGTTATATTGAAGAACAGACAAAGACTTCTAGAGTGGAAGCAATTGACTGTAATTGTACAGATAATAGTGTAGCTACGGACAATGGTCAAGACTCCAGGCAGTGTGATAATGATGTAAAAAGTGCTCAAATAACTTTACACGATAGAATTCCTTTGGACGATGTGAATTTGTCGGGTACTGATTTGCAAAGCCAAGATATTTTAGCTGAATACATATGTGACTCAAATCAAAGAGTACCGAACATATCAGAAATAGAGGACCCCATCGTGTGTGTGCGGAAAGAGGTGGGCGAAGATAATAATATTCGTACGTCGTGTACAGATGTAAATGAGACTACGGAAAAATATGTTAATGGGCCAGTAATAATGACCAATACGGAAGAGAATTCTATAACAGAAATTCCTGCGGATGAACGTGCTACGACGTTCGATCAAGATGCTGTACATACTGACACGTGTAGTGATATAGACTCGTCAAAGAATGGTGTATTATCCCCTAGAACATGCGCTAAGGAAGCAGAAGATAATCCTTTAATTGATGAGAACCTGGTGAGTCATAAGAACAGACCTATATCACCGGCCAACGCAAGGTCCGACGTTCTCATAATTTCTGATAATACCCATAAAGAGGAAAAGAAAACCAAAGATGTATCTACTGTTCCTATTATGCCACCAGAGAAAAAAGTAAAGAAAATTGAAAGGCCGAAAAGTAAACCTGCTCCACCACCTTTGCCACCGATTAAAATTAACAGAGAAGAATGCGATTGGGATAGTTTATTTGACGATAATGGCGACTGCTTAGACCCAACTCTTATAGAAGAGGTAATATCTTACTTTAAAAAGGATAACAATTAAAAGACGTGTGATAGATATTGTAATTCAAATATTATAAGCATAATTTACATAGGCATAATTACTTTGTTTTAGCTGACTTCAGCAGTTGGTGAAGTAGCAATAGAGCAACCAAAAAATGATTATAAAGCATATAGCAAGCAAATTGAAGTAGGAAGTGACGAATTTGCACACGTTGTAGAAATTTATAATTTTCCATCAGATTTTAAAACTAGTGACTTAGCAACTGTTTTTAGTCCATTTAAAAATGGAGGCTTTGAATTAAAATGGGTGGATGACACGCATTGTCTTGGAGTTTTCAGTAGTCCTCTGATAGGTAATTTAAATTGTATAATTGGAATATATAATTTCATATCCTTTTAAGTGTTGTAATGACGTTTTGCTCAATTCTTACTTTATTAAAGTAATTCAACAATTGCAATTTTAAACATATCGTATTTACATAAACTTTTATATTTGACTTTAAGCTGCTGAAGTATTGGCATCGGATCATCCGTTTGTCAAGACAAGGCCACTAAGTGAAGCCACAGCGCTGAGTAAAACAAAGGCTAAAAGAAGTGCCGAATTTTTGCAACCTTACAGAAGTCGTCCTGAAACCTGTGCTGCACTAGCTAGGCGTTTGGTTACGGGTGCTTTAGGTGTAAAATTAGCAACAGCTAGGCAAGAACGCGAACATGAAAAAAATGTATTGCGAGAAGCAAAAGGTATTGATTAATTAATAGTATTAAAAAGGCATATGCTTGAAGCCATTAACCCTTTGCGGTCGGAAGGCGCCACGGCATTTCGCGCGGCAGGTCCGATGGCGACTCAGACGCGCCAACGAGTGTTTATGTTAGATAAACAAAACCTCGGCCAAAAAAGCCGCCGACCGCAAACGGTTAATTGTGAATGTAATGAAGAAAAATACGATTCTATTCTGTTACAGAGAAAAGACGATTGGCTAATAAGCAGCGGGAAGATGCTTGGGAAGGCATAATTCCTGAAAAGTAGCATTACTATGACTCGGGCAATCCAATATTCTGGGTCACCAGTACTGCATATTGAATGCTCTTTGTTGCCTATGTACATCTGTGCCTTACTCATCTATTTCCTGTATAGAAAAGTGCGTAGTAGGTAGACATGGTAATTAATTTCATCATTGGTTTTGGGTACACTTGAACAATTCGCGTATAGATGAGTGTGGCATAAAGAACGTTTGACAAATATCCAGTCTGTATTACGGGTATGTTTAACCAGACTGATGGAATAATGTTAAATAGTAAATTTATTCTCTATGCGTGCATATCATTATAAGGAAAGATCACCGAATGGTGTGTGCTTCGCGCACTATGTTTCCAGGTTTAAAGAGATTAATGTTTTCTAAAGGGGATCGTAGCAAGGGAAATTTACAACCCTGGGATCAAAAATTTACTATGAGAGTTAGAAACACTTTATGAAACACTTATTCTTACCTCGAGACTTGCCTCTGCTATAAATTTGTATACGACGGCAAATGATATGTACTGTGCAATTTACCACACGACAATAAGTTAGGTTACTAAAAAATAATGGAGATCCTTCACATACACATACATACATCGATTTACCAGAGTGATATATAATTGAAATATGTCTTCAGACAGTTATATTGTTACATGACAACAAAGTATATTTATTGAAATGATATTGCATTATCTTTCTCCTAATGCAACATATAAATCATTTAGTTGTGATTTGTGCCGCGTATATTTCTGTTATGTAAATGTTAAATCCTGACGCACAATCATGACACTCACACATATTACAATTTAATTAAACAACCCACACCACAGATTGTATTTTTATATACAATTGTTACCAGTGAGAAAATAAAAAAGTGTACTGCCAAATCCTAGTCAACGTAGATATGCAACATGTTACCTGCATTCTAAGTTATGTTAAAAATGGACAAAGGCTTAATTCTCGAAAGGATGAATGAAAAAGATTTTTATATCATACTGACTCACATCTGCATTGGCAGTACTTTATGAAGATAGTTTAACACGTTGAGTGCTACGCCTTTCGCTCAGGCGGCAGCGCGTGACCACTTGATACCGAACGCTCGACTAAAGAGTATACACAAACGATAACTTTGTTACTCTGTATCCATTTCGTTTGGACTGTCGAAATGGTACAAGCAATGTACATTATTTAATTGTCATTAATAATTTAACCCTTTACAATGCCGGTCTCATGCACCGACGTGGACCAAACGGAAAGTTCACTGTCAGTCCCTGGGGACTGACGTAGCACTCAACGTGTTAACTGCGACAGAAAGTTCCATATAATTCAATACAATCTGCAGCATGCAATAAAAATCAAATATTTTTATTATAATAGGTCCGTATAACTTCTATTCATTGATAACACCTGTAATCTGCACTTGTGTATTGTTCTGACTTATAAAAAGGGACATTATTTCTAATACATCAGGCTGTTATAAAATGGTAACATGCATATCGCTTGTAAGTGATTCGAATTGTCCTTTCTGCAGACGATATAATTTCACAGGCCCTTTTTCTCATTACAAAGTAAGGAAATTTTATTTCATTTAATATGTCGCTGAGTCTACGATGAGTTAAAGTAGCAGTGTTTTCCCCTTCTTTACTTTCTAAGATATGAAATGCCACTTTTGCATTGCTTTGTTCGGTATAAGTAGCAAAAAAATTCAGTTTATGTTCAACATACACTGTATTAGCCAAATATAGATTTGTTATGAACACACATACTTGTCATTACCATTTGCCACCCTTCTTTTTCTTTTTCTGTTGAAATTTGCGTTGATGTTGACGTGGCCCAGTAGTTTCGACTGCTGGACTATGACGTGGATTCGGTGATGGTTTTGCATTCGCAGGCATTTTTGTAATATCACTAAAAAAATAATGTAAGTCCTTTAGAACAAATTCCAATCTAATGACCTTAAAAATTGTATGGCAAACAATCAAATTCAACATACTACAGGTCACTCGTTCCAGCAGCAATGCCTTGAGTTCCTTTCATGGCAGTATCCCGATTTCTTCTATCTCGCTTCTTCCTAAAACCGCTACGCTCATGCCTGGGTAACCATCTTTCTGGATCTGGTGTTACATTAGGATCATAATTCTTCGGCAGTTTTCTTTTACGTTTACGCTTTTTATGCTTCTTTTGTGTTACATCCACCACAGGTTTGCTAAAAAATAGAAAATGCTACATCAGTCATCATGCACATGTGATAAATGTTCTCAATAGAAAGCATGTTTTATTTACCCAGGAGATGGCTCTACTTTTTTCTTAACGACTTTAGTTCCAATCACCCAATTACTACTCTCCAATGCATCCACGTCGGTAGTTTCTGACAAGTCATGGAGGGGTGGTAAACGTTTGGATAGAAGTTGAGCCTTTGCAGGTGAGAACTGTGCATAAGCCACAACTAACTGAGCTAATGTTTTAGTATCGGACGGCGAAGCATCCACTAACTCTTGCAAAATATCTGCTGCTGCCTTAATTTCACCACCGCGCAAATAGAAATCTGCTGCTTGTCGCCATAGATCACCTATATTGTCTGCAGTATCCTAAAAACATATATATTCCAATAATAGTCACCAAAAAAAATGTAAATAGTGACATGATAACAAGCTTAGATTATGATATGTACTTTATGATTCTTATAATAATTGACAGCATCCTTCAGTACAGCAGAGGCTTTTTCACGATTGTTGTCAGCCATATGCAGAGTTACAAGTGCACTGACAATTCCTGGCAACAATTTATATCTTTCACTTAATCCTTCCAAAATATTAATTGCTTCCTGTCTGTCATCGTGGCTTAGGAGTAATTGTACACAAGCTAATTTCATTTCTAATTCTTTTTCTCCGACAGCATATTGATTTAATATCTTTGCTGCATCTTTTACTTTTCCATCTTTGCACAATTGAACTGTTTTCACTAACATTGCATCTGCTTCTAATACGGGATGATCTTTCGCTAATTTATTGCATAAATGTTGACACTGTTCACTCTGTGAATAGAAACAAGTAAATAAGTAACTGTAAAAATCAATGTCAATTAATAAGTAATCTTACCTGATCTGTATACAAAGCTAAGATACATTGATTATGTGCAATGTATCTTCTTTGTCTGGAGGTTAATTTATGTTCAAGATTCTCCTGTGATGCATTTTTCATTCTCTTTTTACTATCAAATACATTTTGATCTTTGTTTAAACATACGAGGTTATTATTTGCCACTGCAACCAGCGCAATGTCATTCGGTTTTGCTCTCAAAACGGTAGTGTATAAGGCTTGAGCTTCCTTTTCTCGCCCCTGAAGTTGTAAACAATACGCCAGCTGAACCCTAATAATACCCAGTTCTTCTTCTATTTCCTCTTCTGCCGTACCATCCTCCTCCAAACCTTCTCGACACATTTTTTCCGCAGTTCTGAGTTTCTTTTCTGCTTCAATTAAAACTCCCTTATCGCCTTTAGCAAATTGGGCAATTAAACAGCAGGCTGCATTGTATATTAATTCATACGTATGTTCTCTTAACGCCGGAACCTCTAACTCCTGTGAAGTTACATCAGTAATTTAAGAATATTAACATTAATAAATTCTAATACAGAATGTATAGCTTACCGATCCTTCTATTGCCAAGTTAACAAGAACAGCCGCGAGATTTGTCTCTCTCTCTTCTTCATACTCGTCATTAGAATTCTTGATGATATCTCGATAAACCGAAAAACATTCTTCGTATCTTTCAAGTCGATATAAAATCTGAGCTTTCAATTCCTTGATTTTTAACGATGGATTCTGTACATTATCTACTACTTTTAAAGCTTCAGGAACTTGATTCAGACGATATAGGCAATACGCCTTTTCAAATTCTAAATTTCTAAAGAAAAAGGGAAGTAGTGAATGGCATCATTATAGTAAAACGACATATGGTATAATATTCAAGATATGTGTGGTAATACTAACTTTGCGTTCTTCTGAATAAATTGGTAAGCTTCAGTGAACTTAGAGAGTTGTATGTAACAAATAACTTTGCAGTGTACCGCAGCTTCCTCATCTGCGGCAACGCCAAGAACTAAAAGAGCAACACAGACATGTAATATATCAAAAGATATGCTAAGATACGCTATCGAACAAAATGTATTCCAAAGAAAATTATGAAAATTTATAAAAAATATCTGCCTCGGTAGACTGTAACGTCCGTTTTATTTGCAATTTAGCAGTCAGACATTAGCAGTTAAATACATTAAAAAAATGATATAATAGAACAAATATTTATATTTCCTAAAATACTCTTTTGAGGCTTCGGACAAGTGGAGGTTATGTCACTTTCTTTCGAATATTGGTATACCTTATTATTTGTATAAAAACACATATGTAGGAAACATACTTCTGTTTGCAGCTTTTAGTGCTCTTGTATGCTCTCCATTCTGAATACACTTATTCAATTCTGCATATAATGCAGGAACATTCGTTTCCTTCGCAGCCATATTGGTCACTTCATCGACATATCAACGTGGAATTAAATTGTGGTTCGTGAGCAGTATGGAGGCCGCCATTGCAGCCATTTACACAGAGAATCGGACGATTTATTCTGGCCAATCTCGCTTGAAAGTGAAATTTGTCAACAGGATCGCAGAATGATGGAAGAGGTCGACGAGAAGTTGAAATTGTTGTGCGCGGGAAACCGCGGCCAATCGGAGAACAGTGCGTCACGATCAGGAGAGAAGAAGAAAAGGGAGTATCGATATTGGGAAAACAGTAAAAGAAGTAAGTGGACAAAATCGCCCTGTGCCGTGAAATCCGATAGCTAATCGGAGAAGAGTTTTGTCGTGCGCCATTCATACGGTAGCTGTGTGGTTCTATGATTGGCCGAAGGACCATACTGCGCAGCTGTGTGATTGGTTGTGGTCTTGATGCCTGGCTTTTAACGTCGCTCTGATTGGCTGCTCGCTTGCTACCATAGACATATATAGGATAGACTGCGCATGCCAACGCATGCTGAGCAGAAAAAGTGTCCGTGGCAGAACGGAGAGAGAGGCAAAACATCGGTGAATATCTGTCCTTCTCTATCCATGCTGCGCGCGCATTATTGACAATTTTCGCTGTCAATTGCCGGTATCTACCGATACTCTAACCTGCATACTATGTTGTGGAGATCGCACATAAGCGTGCAATACAAAACAATTATATTAACAAATATGAAGACATGCAGCGTATGTGGCTATTGGAAGGAGACAAACAAGAAAGAAAATATTAGTTTTCACGCGTAAAGTCCTTTGTCTATCTCTTTATGAATCCCACTTCTGAGAAACTTGTAAGCGGATGCCGGATTCGGGGCATTAATTTATTCAAATCACTTAATTCAACTCAACAAATGTTTATTGAAATATAGCAAATAGAGAAAGAACAGAGAAAGGCTCGACTTGGCCGGATCGTCGAAATCTCGGTTCAGAGTCCTACTCGATTCACTTAACCTCTACTCAAAAAGACCGCTATCTCACTCCTTAGTCCTACTTGGCTCACTGTCTTCTCTAAAGCAAAAACTCTCGCTTCTGTGACAGCTAAATTTTTACAAACATATTTTGCCCACTGTAGATGTACTGGGTTAAGCCTATCATAGCTGTCAATAGACTACTGCGCAGCCTACCTGCGCAGACAAGGAAAGAAAACTTCCCCGATGTTTTGCCTCTCTCTTCGTTCTGCCACGGACAGCCACGGACACGTATGCGCAGTCTATCCTATATGTCTATGCTTGCTACACACAGCATTCTTCGAACGACTTACTTTTACTCCTACTCTCCTGGTCAGGGTTAGGGGTACCGGATAGGATAGCATCGTGACGTGCGTTCTCAGATTAGAGTGATTTTCCGCGCAAAGCAGCATGCTTCTTCGTCGACCACGCATATCATTCTGCGATCCTGGCACCGAGTTTAGTTTTCAGACGAAATTCAAGAGAAAAAGAACGACGATACTCGTGAAATCTAACATGGTGGCGCCTATACTTTTCGACAGGTTAGTAATCGAACAAACATAAATGCGTATAATAATTCGTGCAATGTACTTCGGCGCCATATATATTGTTTATTCTAGCGTTGAACAGTTATTACGTGGAGAAGAAGGTAAAACTGCAGAATACGGGCATCCTCACCAATTTTGATAAAACTTAACACACTTGTCAATTTCGATGCGCGGAACACGAATTCGTCAATTAAAAGTGTCGCTCATTAGCCGTTTAAGAGATATAAAATGTTAAACATCGCAGCTGACAGGTTAGAGAACCCCACATCGCCAGCACCTTTTGCGTTCGCTGATTGGTCGTTTCATTGCGCATGCGCAGTACGACACGTCGAGACACGGATGCGCGGTGAGCATTTAAATTGTTTGAAGTCACCAAGAGTAGGAAAAGAAATTTGGAAGTATGCGAATATGTTATATTACATTATGTTATAGGTTATTACATTACACTAACCGTAGCCTCCAAGTTTAGATTAATGGTTTATAAAACAAATAATCTAAATTTGAGGGCGCCTCAGGCCTCCCTGGGTAGATCGTCCTTCTGCGACAGATCTGAGCTTACCTAAGCTGACGCAAACCTTTCCCCCCAATAAACCAAATAAAACCAAGAAAATCTTAATAAACCAAACAACACCAAATAAAGCAAATGAAGCGCGTAAAGCAACTAAAAGAATAATGCATAATTCAGGGCGCCTCAAGCCTCCTTGGGTAGATCGTCCTTCTGCGACAGATCTGAGCTTACCTAAGCTGACGCAAACCTTTCCCCCCAATAAACCAAATAAAACCAACAAAATCCTAATAAACCAAACAGCACCAAAACCTTTCCCCCCAATAAACCAAATAAAACCAACAAAATCCTAATAAACCAAACAACACCAAATAAAGCAAATGAAGCGCGTAAAGCAAATAAAAGAATAATGCAAAATTCAGGGCGCCTAAGGCCTCCCTGGGTAGATCGTCCTTCTGCGACAGATCTGAGCTTACCTAAGCTGACGCAAACCTTTCCCCCCAATAAACCAAATAAAACCAACAAAATCCTAATAAACCAAACTGCACCAAAACCTTTCCCCCCAATAAACCAAATAAAACCAACAAAATCCTAATAAACCAAACAACACCATATAAAGCAAATGAAGCGCGTAAAGCAAATAAAAGAATAATGCAAAATTCAGGGTGCCTAAGGCCTCGCTGGGTAGATCGTCCTTCTGCGACAGATCTGAGCTTACCTAAGCTGACGCAAACCTTTCCCCACAATAAACCAAATAAAACCAACAAAATCCTAATAAACCAAACAACACCAAATAAAGCAAATGAAGCGCATAAAGCAAATAAAAGAATAATGCAAAATTCAGGGCGCCTCAGGCCTCCTTGGGTAGATCGTCCTTCTTCGACAGATCTGAGCTTACCTAAGCTGACGCAAACCTTTCCCCCCAATAAACCAAATAAAACCAACAAAATCCTAATAAACCAAACAACACCAAATAAAGGCTTCGCTTCATTTGCTTTATTTGGTGTTGTTTGGTTTATTAGGATTTTGTTGGTTTTATTTGGTTTATTGGGGGGAAAGGTTTTGGTGCTGTTTGGTTTATTAGGATTTTGTTGGTTTTATTTGGTTTATTGGGGGGAAAGGTTTGCGTCAGCTTAGGTAAGCTCAGATCTGTCGCAGAAGGACGATCTACCCAGGGAGGCCTGAGGTTAGGATTAGGTTAGATTATTTGTTTTATAAACCATTAATCTAAACTTGGAGGCTACGGTTAGTGTAATGTAATAACCTATACCATAATGTAATATAACATATTCGCATACTTCCAAATTTGTTTTCCTATTCTTGGTGATTTCAATCAATTTAAATGCTCACCGCTCATCCGTGTCTCTACGTGTCGTACTGCGCATGCGCAGTGGAACGACCAATGAGCGAACGCAAAGGTGCTGGCGATATGGCGATTTTCTAACCTGTCACCTACGATATTTAACATTTTATATCTCTCAAACGTCTAATGAGCGACACTTTTAATTGACGAATTCGTGTTCCACGCATCGAAATTGAAAAGTGTGTAAAATCTCGGCTATATTGGGGAGGATGCCCGTATTCTGCAGTTTTACCGAGAAGAATATTTAAATGATCATGTGCAATTGTGCATTTACCTTGATCGAATTTGCTACTTTCTTGTACGATGCCATGCTCTTCGAATTACTTCCTCTCTCATTCTATTCCTCGGTTATTGCCTCACACGAGAGTTCTACACCTCCGTAAAAGTAACATTTTCGTGTAATTGCGTTCGACATGTTAATACGAGCAAGTAAGGAGATCTCGTAATTAATTGCAGGCACATGTTAAATTATATGTTACGAGCTGACCCCCGGTATATGGTGATCCAGCCTGCAGTAAGTGAATTTTGTAAGTTAATTTATTGGAATACAAACACGGAAGGGAAAATACTATTAAACTGTACAAGTGAGTCTTAAACATTACGCGACATGCGTATTTCAATTGACATATTATTCAAAAGTGTAAAAATCTGTATACTTCGAAGCCAGGAAGTTCTTTCCTATTGAATTGCGCCTGAAAACGAAACGCGTTGATAGGATCGCAGAATCATATAAGAAAATAAACAAAGCTCGTCCGCTTTGACTCTCATGTACTAGGGAATTTCATTCTTGCAGCGATCACGTGACCAGTGATCAACTTTCTGATTGGTCGGTGCTGCCGTCCAATGCCGGGACTCGACACAAATGCCACGAACATGTCACGTGGGTTCGAAATAGCGCGTGTGCAAATAGTAATTAAACTCTTCGGTGGAAAGTGTTCTTTGAAATGAAAAACAAAATATAATAATCAAGTCACGCGTTGTTATATTTAGTCTGTGTATTTTTCTCGTAATATTCTCGGCAGAGTGTAGCTTTGGAAATACTTTATTTAGAAAAAAAAACTGTTAGTTTATACGTGCATCGTATAGCATGGTCGTTTTAGCATGTTACATTTGTACTGTAAAATATAGTCCGCTTTAAATTCTCCTTTATTACTCGCGCCGTCTATTACGACATTGCAGTGCTCCGAGTAACGAGATTGCGCGCGCCTGGAAGTTATTTGAGCGACGCTAGCGTCTCGTACGAATGGGATCGGCGTAACGTGAAGTGGAAAATTGCTTTGCTCCCCGAGGAATCCTTCTGTGATCTATATCCATGGTTGGAGTAGTGACAAGTAGTGATTAACACGCGTACGGACTAACACCACGCAAAAACTATAGTCTGGTACAGTTACTGGACAGTTACGCGACGCGATCCAGGATATTGGATTAATTTGCAGTAGTATGACAGTGCGAGTGCCAAACTGCATTACGGAATATGGCTGATAAAGGTACGAGAGTCAACAAGAAGCTTACATGTTGCATTCGGAGATGCACGCGATTAAATATATAATTAATAATTCTTTCGTAATTAAGGGATGCCCTAGAGCGGCGAGTTGCAATAAATGTTATCGCGCGGGAACGAATCGTGGCATCTAATCGGGATGTAAAAATGTCGTGTAAACTAACAAGTCGTCTATTCTCTCGGCATAATCCTCGTGCGCATAGGTTAGGGGTCGGGCATCGAAATTAGGTCGTTCGAAAGCGCGCCGTTTTTAGAGCAGGCGCAATTTTAATTCGATCTGTTGCACTGCGCTGCTCCGTTGCGCCTAAATTTGAATGATTAAAAATCAACCGATTAAACAAAACAACTGTGATCATTTTGCCACGATCTCTTAGAATTGCAATACTCGATTACTTAACCACGAGTAGAATTTTTATTAGCGCTCGTAATGCGCCAAAACGTTTTTATAAAGTGAACGAGTCATTTTCGCACGCTTCACGATGGCGAGAATAAGCGTTCGCAAGACTTGAATTATTCACTTGAATCTATTAAGCACACGTTTCATAAACGTGTGCTCCAATAGACGAGATTATCTTCGATCCAACTCTTTTTTTTTTCCTCTTTCTCACTTCTTGCTCATAGACATCCCGCGTATGCGCGTACTGTGCCCGGTGAACATTCTATCTTGAGACACCACACTTTTTATAAGGTTTCGCAGAAACTTAATATCTCGGTCGTCGTTTTTTATCCAGGTCAACTGTAGCGAACAATTGAAAATATCCGAAGTGAATAATATTGGAGTAAATGATTAGCAGCCGATAAAATTCATTTGGATTAACGGTATTTAGATTCTTTCGGTCGTCATTTTTTATCCAGGTCAACTGTAGCGAACAATTGAAAATATCCGAAGTGAATAATTTTTGAGTAAATGATTAGCAGTCGATAAAATTCATGTGGATTAACGGTATTTAGATTCTTTCGGTCGTCATTTTTTATCCAGGTCAACTGTAGCGAACAATTGAAAATATCCGAAGTGAATAATTTTTGAGTAAACGATTAGCAGTCGATAAAATTCATGTGGATTAACGGTATTTAGATTCTTTCGGACGTTGTTTTTTATCTAGGTCAACTGTAGTGAACAATTGAAAATATCCGAAGTGAATAATATTGGAGTAAATAATTAACAGTCGATAAAATTCATTTGGATTAACAGTATTTAGATTCTTTCGGTCGTCATTTTTTATCCAGGTCAACTGTAGCGAACAATTGAAAATATCCGAAGTGAATAATTTTGGAGTAAATGCTTAGCAGTCGATAAAATTCATGTGGACTAACGGTATTTAGATTCTTTCGGTCGTCGTTTTTTATCCAGGTCAACTGTAGCGAACAATTGAAAATATCCGAAGTGAATAATTTTTGAGTAAATGATTAGCAGTCGATAAAATTCATGTGGATTAACGGTATTTAGATTCTTTCGGTCGTCATTTTTTATCCAGGTCAACTGTAGCGAACAATTGAAAATATCCGAAGTGAATAATTTTGGAGTAAATGATTAGCAGTCGATAAAATTCATGTGGATTAACGGTATTTAGATTCTTTCGGACGTTGTTTTTTATCTAGGTCAACTATGGCGAACAATTGAAAATATCCGAAGTGAATAATATTGGAGTAAATAATTAACAGTCGATAAAATTCATATGGATTGACGGTATTTAGATCCTTTCGGACGTCGTTTTTTATCCAGGTCAACTGTAGCGAACAATTGAAAATATCCGAAGTGAATAATATTGGAGTAAATGATTAACAGTCGATTAAATTCACGTGGATTAACGGTATTTAGATTCTTTCGGTCGTCGTTTTTTGTCCAGGTCAACTGTAGCGAACAATCGAAAATATCCGAAGTGAATAATTTTGGAGTAAACGATTAGCAGTCGATAAAATTCATATGGATTAACGGTATTTAGATTCTTTCGGACGTCGTTTTTTATCTAGGTCAACTGTAGTGAACAATTGAAAATATCCGAAGTGAATAATATTGGAGTAAATGATTAACAGTCGATAAAATTCATTTGGATTAACGGTATTTAGATTCTTTCGGTCGTCATTTTTTATCCAGGTCAACTGTAGCGAACAATTGAAAATATCCGAAGTGAATAATTTTGGAGTAAATGATTAGCAGTCGATAAAATTCATATGGATTAACGGTATTTAGATTCTTTCGGACGTCGTTTTTTATCTAGGTCAACTGTAGTGAACAATTGAAAATATCCGAAGTGAATAATATTGGAGTAAATGATTAACAGTCGATTAAATTCATGTGGATTAACGGTATTTAGATTCTTTCGGTCATCGTTTTTTATCTAGGTCAACTATGGTGAACAATTGAAAATATCCGAAGTGAATAATATTGGAGTAAATAATTAACAGTCGATAAAATTCATTTGGATTAACGGTATTTAGATTCTTTCGGTCGTCGTTTTTTATCCAGGTCAACTGTAGCGAACAATTGAAAATATCCGAAGTGAATAATATTGGAGTAAATAATTAACAGTCGATTAAATTCATGTGGATTAACGGTATTTAGATTCTTTCGGTCGTCGTTTTTTATCTAGGTCAACTATGGTGAACAATTGAAAATATCCGAAGTGAATAATATTGGAGTAAATAATTAACAGTCGATAAAATTCATTTGGATTAACGGTATTTAGATTCTTTCGGTCGTCATTTTTTATCCAGGTCAACTGTAGCGAACAATTGAAAATATCCGAAGTGAATAATTTTGGAGTAAATGATTAGCAGTCGATAAAATTCATGTGGATTAACGGTATTTAGATTCTTTCGGTCGTCGTTTTTTGTCCAGGTCAACTGTAACGAACAATTGAAAATATCCAAAATAAATAATATTGGAGCAAATGATTAACACTAGATTTATCGAACATTTTTTATAAACACGGTTACCCATTTGAACCAGTCAAATTGACTGGTTTCGGTAAATCTAGTGTTAACTGTCGATAAAATTCACGTGGACTAACGGTATTCAGATTCTTCGAATAAATATAACTAGTGGACTCTTGAAATATCTCGAGGAATATTTTATCCAAACGTCTTTACGCATTTGAGCACATTCTCTTGCATTTTATAGGTACTATGCACCTGTAGCACCTTACTCGTAGTACCTACCTGTTATCTAAACTTCGAAGTGAATAGCATTCTCATTTTGTTTTTCAGAGCATCACGTGCACTTCAGTGGAGGAAGTGGCCCTGGCAAAGACAACAATATTATGATACAACCGCAACGTCACGGCCACATAGACGTGCACCTCGGATTTTTACAACTTTATCACAGGTGATCGGCGCGAATTCCATTGCTCTTGATATTACGTCTGCTTAGATGCCGTCCCCCTAATCTAAAGTGAACAGTGAAATTATAGAATTATGCGCTATTTATGCGCTCTTCGAAAGTGCCACGCAAAAATTTTGCGCTCCATGTATTACGCCAGAAAAAAACATTGTTTGTGAGGAGGCTAGCTCTACGACAAGTCAGTCCCTCCTCGACCAACAAATAATAGAATATTTAAAAATCAAATATATAGGAATTATGCGCTTATTATGCGCTCTCACATTTAGGTAATTTCGATTTTTGCGACTGCAGCCTTTAAGAGATTTCTCTTTTGGTACAAAAGTACACTGAAAAAATTGTATTCTTAAAATACAAACTTAATAATTCATCTTGATGGACATTCTTAATAGATAAGAATATTTTCTTATCGATATGACGGTTTTTAGGCACGACCGTTAAGGGAGTGACTTATGCAATCGCCATACTGAAAACCGTTCGTATGTATGTGTATGTGTATATCCTCGATTTCGGAAAAACGGCTGTACCGATCGGGACGAAATTTAGCACAAAAATCAAGTACATTACTGTGAGTTCACAATAAGGTTTGTGAGCCGCCATCTTGAACCGGTACAAAATGGCGGCAAATTCAAATATCGAAAAATTCATATCTTTGGTACTATTCATTGGATCCCGATAAAATTTTATACGTACATGTACACGTATACAATGACAATTTCTGGAAATTTTCAAATTTTTTGATTGGCCGAATCGAAAATGGCGGCTAATTCAAATCTAGTCCAATATTCTGGCAAAATGATTGAACGGATCCGAACAAAATTTGGCATGTACATCGAGTATATACCCATTTGGTGCCACGAAATTTTATGTACCGCCATCTTCAACCGTTTCAAAATTATGGGGAATTCAAGTATGGAAACGTGTGAGTTACGCGGTCGTGCGTATGGCAGGAAGCGAAGCTTTTCTGCACCCGGTAAGGCGAGCGCGAAGCGCGAGCACCCGACGATCGTGCTGACCACTAACCACCACTAGTTGGAACATATTCTTAATAATCCGTCTGAATGTCGCGACACAATGCGTGTCAGTATTCGGTTAAATTAAGTTACACATCGCGTGCGGCACATGTCGATGCTTGTATCTTGTTCCTCTTGCAATTCTGGGTAATTTTGAGTACTATATTATTTTGTGTGCTGTGTTGTGTAAAAAGTATGGATAAGGAAATGACGAAGTTGCTGGAAGAAGAGGCTTTGGACGATTTAATCGAGATATTTACAAGTGATAGAAATACCTACATGTAATATGAATTGTAACCTTCTCTCGTGACTACATTTCTCAACCAATTCCGATTGCAAGATATGGATAATGTAATTTTCGACAATATACAGAGTGAAGCATTTCATTAAGAGTTTTGTTTCCAATAATTATATACGAAATACATCTATACAAATTTTTTACCGGGCTATGTTACGAATATCTGATAAGAATATCTGTTAAGAATATTTGATTAGAGGAATCAGTTTAGAACATTCTACTCTTAAATTCAGATGATCCTCTTGTTGCTTATTTTAGTAGGAAATATTCTAAACTTAAGTGGTAAATTCTCAAGATGAGAATATAATTTTTTCAGTGTATAATTGTCCTTTAATTTTCTTGAAAAATGTACAGGGTGTTGCGAAGACATACACGGCAGTATGTCGGGTTGCCTATCCAAAAATCTGCAGGCGCTCGCTCTGCTGACCGACAAGAGAGCGTGGAGGGGAGCAGCCTGCCGATCTACTAATGCTAGGTGGCATTGGACGAGGCTGAGAGGTTGACGCTCTCGATTCGTGCCTCGTCCTTATATTAACCGCACTTCAATTATATTGAATGCACTTTACCGACCGGCAAACTATTAATCGGCTTTTTGTCCCCAACGCTTACCGACCGGTCTATTAATCTGCTTAACAAAAAAGCAGTTCAAAAAGTTTACCGGTCGGTAAAGTGCATTCAATATAATTGAAGTGCGGTTAATATAAAGACGAGGTACGAGTCGAGAACGTCAACCTCCCAGCCTCGTCCAGTGCCACCTAGCATTAGTAGATCGGCAGGCTGCTCCCCTCCACGCTCTCTTGTCGGTCAGCAGAGCGAGCGCCTGCAGATTTTTGGATAGGCAACCCGACATACTGCCGTGTATGTCTTCGCAACACCCTGTATAACATCGTCAATTCAGTTATGTACGATGAATCTATGATTTATGCGCTCTCACATTCGGGTAATTACAATATTTGCGCCGCAGCCCTTAAGGGATTGAGACGTAATAACTAGGGGGCAGACCACCTGCGCTTTCGCTTCGCTCAAGCGCCAACCCCCCCAGATCGGCTTTGCTCGCGCTTCGCGCTCGCCTTAACGGGTGCAGAAAAGCTTCGCTTTCTGCAATAGGCACGACCGCGGCACTCGCGCTTCGCGCTCGCCCACGAATTTCAAACCGTTTCGAAATTGTGCAAAATTCAAGTATTGAAATATTAAACTATGGAACAGAGTCTTCTGCGCTGTCGCTTCGCTCAAGCGCCATACCCCCTGAGATCGTCGGGTGCTCGTGCTTCGCGCTCGCCCGCGAAATGCAGCATTTCTGCAATAGGCCCAAGTGATCAAAACCGGACAATTAAATGAATCCGAATCAAAATTTGACATGTACATCGAGTATATACACCTTTGCTGCGGTGAGACTTTATGCATGGTTATCTTCAACCATTTAGAAATTGCGGCAAATTGAAATCTTTAATCCAGTATTCCGGCGAAATGCTTGCGCGGATTCAAACAAAATTTGGCATGTAATTTAAAAAAAATATACCCACTTGGCGCCACGAAACTTTATGCATGGTCATCTTGAACCGTTTCGAAATTACGGGATTTTCAAACTATAGTTATAAAATAATGGATTAAAGATTTGAAACCGGCACCATTTCGAAACGGCTCAAGATGGCCATACATAAGTTTCCTGACACCAAATGGGCATATACTTGATGTGCATGCCAAATTTTGTCCGAATCCGTTCAGCCGTTTTGCCGGAATATTGGACTAATCAATCGTTTTGCTGGAATAGTGGATAAAAAATTTGAATTTGCCGCCATTTCGAAACGGTTGAAAATGGCCATACATAAAGTTTCGTGGCACCAAATGGACATATACTCGAGGTACATGCCAAATTTTGTTCGGATCCGTTCAGCCGTTTGGCCGGAATACTGGACTAATGGATTAATGAATTTTGCACTATTTCCATTAGTCCAGTATTCCGGCCAAACGGCTGAACGGATCGCAACGAAATTTGGCATGTACTTTGAGTACATATCCATTTGGTGCCAGCAAACTTTATGTATCGCTATCTTCAGCCGTTTAGAAATGTCAGCAATATTAAATTTAAATTACATTTTTTTCAAATTTTGAATCTCCCGCCATTTTGTGTTGGTTCAAGATGGCGGCTCACAAACCTTATTATCAACTCACAGTAGTGTACTTGATTTTTGTGCCAAATTTCGTCCCGATCGGTTCAGCCGTTTTTCCGAAATCGAGGATCCACACGGACACACACACACACACACACACACGCACACACACACACACACATACATACACACATACATACGAACGGTTTTCGCGATGGCGATTGCATAAGTCACTCCCTTTACGGTCGTGCCTAAAAATTAAAAAGTCTTAAGGACCCCATCATGCCCCACCCTCCCCTACTTCAAATTCATCAAAATCTAAAGCGGCTAGGATTTGCCCTTTCCTTGTTACACAAGAACGCGGACATTCGACAGAGAAGAGTCTCCTTTTCCAAAAACTGCACGAGCCGAACTTAATAATTAAACACGACTTAACGACTGCACGAGTCGAGCTTAAAAATCAAGTCGTACTTAAAGTTATAGAAGCGACTCGTGCAACGAAACTTAGGCTTTAAGTACGTCTTCATTTTTAAATCTAACTCGTGCAACCGAGCCGAAATAATCTCCGAGGTGTATTTAGGCGTTGGTTTCCGGTGTTACACGGATAATTCTCAACTAGACCGCGTCGCTACTATTATTAGAAGCGAACATTCCCGAGATCCTGTAAGCGCGCCGTAAAAAGAAAAAAAGAACCTGCAAATGGACCTGGAAATGATTTCTCGATTACGAGATCAAAACACGGGATTAATTTCTTCCTGTGCAGCTGCCGCGTCACTTGCACACGCCGGAAGAGTTGTGTGCCAAATTTCGTCCCGATCGGTTCAGCCGTTTTTCCGAAATCGAGGATCTACATGGACACACACAACACACAACACACACACACACACACACACACACACACACACACACACACACACACACACACACACACACATACGAACGGTTTTCGCGATGACGATTGCATAAGTCACTCCCTTTACGGTCGTGCCTAAAAATCAAAATTATCTAAATATGAGAGCGAATAAATCATAGATTCATCGTGTACGGAAATTTCAAGGAAATTTAAGAACAATTTTACTTTTGCACCAAGAGAGAAAAGTCTCTTAAGGGCCGCAGCGCAAAAATCGAAATTACCTGAATGTGAGAGCGTATAATTGGCGCATAATTCACATATATTTGTTTTGTAAAATATATTATTAGCTGCCTCCTTTCACAATTGACGTGAAATATTTAGATAAGTTCAGTCCAATTCGTCCAATCAGATCCTTGCCTACTTCTAAAGTGATGTGATATGATCTGATCACAGCAGTGAAAGGAAAGCACCTGTTATTTGTCAGGTTAGGGTGGGGTGGGGGGCAAAAACTATTTTTTTTTCCGCTGTAATACATGAAGCGTAAAATTTTTTCGGTACACTTTCGAAGAGCGCGTAATTCTGTAATTTTACTCTTCATTTTGGATGAAGTAGGGAGGGGCTAGCAGACGTTTTGGTACTCAACGAATCTCACTTTTAACTCTGCTTTCGCAGATATCACATAGAGTTCTCCGTGCCGTGGAACTTATGTGTCCACGGTAGAGAAGAAAAGCCACGTCCTCCAGCGATCGTAGCAGGGACTCACAATGCCAATTGTCATATCATCGAAGTTGCTCAAGAAAAGGATGCTTTAAGGTAAAGAAAGATTTCTTTCGAAGCAGAAACAGGCGTATTTCAAGAATTAGATCTTCACACAGTTATTCTCATTGCAGATTAAAAGTGGAACTATTGACGACCAAGGAGAAGATCTTGAAAGAAATAGTCCAAGTGAAGTGCTGCAACAAATCTGGCTCAGCACTGACGATTCTTTTGAACGCGCGCGTCTTGGGTAAACACAAAGGCACGCCATTACTTAGGAACGGCATAAGAAACATAGGTGCTGTGGGCGCAGACGATGACGAGGTCTCGGAGTAAACCTACCAGATTGGATAGTTTCAATCGAAGATTCGAGATTTCTTTCTGTAGCCGCCAACTTCGAGCCTGAAAGCATTTCTGTGCGATCAAAGATTCTGAGAAACGATCAAAAGCAGGAATTTTTTAAGGATTTGAAGAAGGAAGCAGATGACTTTTGGCTGTTAACTGAGGAATCTAATCGAGTAGCGAGTGAATTTTCTCTCTTTCTTTTTTTTTTTTTTTTTTTTTTTTTTTAATTATGCACGTAGGTACCTAATCCGTGCATTTTTCGGAAACCCGAGGAATCTAATCGAGCAGTGAAAGAATTTCTTTCTTCTTTTTCTAATTATCCGCGTATCTAATCTGTGCATTTTTCTGTAAACTGTAGCGAATAGGACAGTTGATTTGTTTAAGCCTAGGTAAAGGTGCTTTCGATCGAAGCATTGGACATCTCGAGAAGCAGTTGTAGTATGTTACAATGACACCTCGCGGTTAGTTTTTACTTCACCCTTCTCAAGTATATTTCAACTAAGAATTATCTAACACAGATCTTTAGACATCTTCAGCTTTGCGTAATATGAAAGTGAAATTACAAGAAAGACAGCGCGTAACGTTAAGGATTTATAACGAAGAATCTTCCAGACAAGAGAGAAAGTTTCTCTCTCCCCTCCTCCCCCAAATTTTCCATTAACTGCGCTTAACGAGGTACAAGCCGAGGCAATTTCTACTGACGCCGCACTCGCCTAGTGTTCTTTCTCGAAACACTTTCGAACATCCATATAAACTGTTAGATCGTTTGATATCGCATTGTTATTATAAACGCGACACGAAACTGTATTTTATTATCGTTTTACACCAAGCGGTAGCACTTCAACGAGACGCGTTCAACGATATCACTCTTACGAGATCTTGACCGATTCGTCAAGGTGTGAAAGTAACGGAGAACACTTTTTCATTAGACAATAAGACAAAAGGAAGTGATTAAATTTAAGAAAATGTATAAGAACGTCTTGATCACTCGATCCTGCCATTCTAATCGATCCCGTTGCTTTTCTTTACGCTGTAGCGGTGCGTAGACTCGGTAGCAAAAGCAGATCAGGAGACGAAGAGAAACGACGCGTGGACGCGAGCAATAGAGCGTTGACAAGGTACACAGGTAACAAGAGTGTTCTCGGTAAGGAAAGTTTTGTACTCTTGTGGAAATTACCAGTCCACGAGTTTGCAGAGTACACCAGAAGTGTTCTCAGCAAGAAAACTTTAGCACTCTTGTGGCAATTGCCAGTTGACAAGATCGCACGTACACATCTAGAGTTGGCACAGGCACATCAAGAGTGCTCTCAACAACGAAAGTTTGGTACTGTTATCCGAATTTCCAGTCCAGGAGATCGCACGCGTACATCTTGAGTTGACATCGGTACACATAAATGTTCTCAGCAACAAAGTTTAGCACTTTTGCTGGAATTGTCAGTCCACGAGATTGCATGTGTACATCTAGAGTTGACACAAGTACTCCAGGAGTGTTTTCAGCAACGAAAATTTCGTACTCTTGTGGAAATTACCAGTCCACGAGTTTGCAGAGTACACTAGAAGTGTTCTCAGCAAGAAGACTTTAGCACTCTTGTGGCAATTGCCAGTTCACGAGATCGCACGTACACATCTAGAGTTGGCACAGGTACATCAAGAGTGCTCTCACAACGAAAGTTTGGTACTGTTATCCGAATTTACAGTCCAGGAGATCGCACGCGTACATCTTGAGTTGACACCGGTACACATAAATGTTCTCAGCAACAAAGTTTAGCACTTTTGCTGGAATTGCCAGTCCACAAGATTGCATGTGTATACACTTAGAGTTGGCACAAGTACACCAGGAGTGTTCTCAATAACGAAAATTTCGTACTCTTGTGGAAATTGCCAGTCCACGAGTTTGCACAGATACACCACGAGTGTTCTCAGCAAGGAGACTTTAGCACTGTTGTGGCAATTGCCAGTTCACGAGATCGCACGTACACATCTAGAGTTGGCACAGGTACATCAAGAGTGCTCTCAACAACGAAAGTTTGGTACTGTTATCCGAATTTCCAGTCCAGGAGATCGCACGCGTACATCTTGAGTTGACACCGGTACACATAAATGTTCTCAGCAACAAAGTTTAGCACTTTTGCTGGAATTGTCAGTCCACGAGATTGCATGTGTACATCTAGAGTTGACACAAGTACTCCAGGAGTGTTTTCAGCAACGAAAATTTCGTACTCTTGTGGAAATTACCAGTCCACGAGTTTGCAGAGTACACCAGAAGTGTTCTCAGCAAGAAGACTTTAGCACTCTTGTGGCAATTGCCAGTTCACGAGATCGCACGTACACATCTAGAGTTGGCACAGGTACATCAAGAGTGCTCTCAACAACGAAAGTTTGGTACTGTTATCCGAATTTCCAGTCCAGGAGATCGCACGCGTACATCTTGAGTTGGCACCGGTACACATAAATGTTCTCAGCAACAAAGTTTAGCACTTTTGCTGGAATTGTCAGTCCACGAGATTGCATGTGTACATCTAGAGTTGACACAAGTACTCCAGGAGTGTTTTCAGCAACGAAAATTTCGTACTCTTGTGGAAATTACCAGTCCACGAGTTTGCAGAGTACACCAGAAGTGTTCTCAGCAAGAAGACTTTAGCACTCTTGTGGCAATTGCCAGTTCACGAGATCGCACGTACACATCTAGAGTTGGCACAGGTACATCAAGAGTGCTCTCAACAACGAAAGTTTGGTACTGTTATCCGAATTTCCAGTCCAGGAGATCGCACGCGTACATCTTGAGTTGGCACCGGTACACATAAATGTTCTCAGCAACAAAGTTTAGCACTTTTGCTGGAATTGTCAGTCCACGAGATTGCATGTGTACATCTAGAGTTGACACAAGTACTCCAGGAGTGTTTTCAGCAACGAAAATTTCGTACTCTTGTGGAAATTACCAGTCCACGAGTTTGCAGAGTACACCAGAAGTGTTCTCAGCAAGAAAACTTTAGCACTCTTGTGGCAATTGCCAGTTCACGAGATCGCATGTACACATCTAGAGTTGGCACAGGTACATCAAGAGTGTTCTCAACGACGAAAGTTTGGTACTGTTATCCGAATTTACAGTCCAGGAGATCGCACGCATACATCTTGAGTTGACACCGGTACACATAAATGTTCTCAGCAACAAAGTTTAGCACTTTTGCTGGAATTGCCAGTCCACAAGATTGCATGTGTATACACTTAGAGTTGGCACAAGTACACCAGGAGTGTTCTCAATAACGACTATTTTGTACTCTTGTGGAAATTGCCAGTCCACGAGTTTGCACAGATACACCACGAGTGTTCTCAGCAAAGAGACTTTAGCACTGTTGTGGCAATTGCCAGTTCACAAGATCGCATGTACACATCTAGAGTTGGCACAGGTACATCAAGAGTGCTCTCAACGACGAAAGTTTGGTACTGTTATCCGAATTTCCAGTCCAGGAGATCGCACGCGTACATCTTGAGTTGACACCGATACACATAAATGTTCTCAGCAACAAAGTTTAGCACTTTTGCTGGAATTGTCAGTCCACGAGATTGCATGTGTACATCTAGAGTTGACACAAGTACTCCAGGAGTGTTTTCAGCAACGAAAATTTCGTACTCTTGTGGAAATTGCCAGTTCACGAGATCGCACGTACACATCTAGAGTTGGCACAGGTACACCAAGAGTGCTCTCAACAACAAAAGTTTCATACTGTTATCCGAATTTCTAATCCAGGAGATCGCACGTGCACACCTCCAGTTGGCACCGGTACACAGAAATGTTCTCAGCAACGAAAGCTCGGCACTTTTGTAGGGATGCCAGTGGGGCCGTCGACGAATTCGCATATGTTGAATCCAAGTCTCGCCAACGGATGACAGTTACTTTGCGGATTGCCCCATTTCCCGGTGTACGCCATCCAGTCTGGTATCAGGCCGTTGCTCTCGTTCGACAAGACCTCGACGTTCTTCCACGTGAGCCAAGCCGTGCCGAAACCACTCTCGTCGTACAATCGAGGCAGCCGAACGAATTTGTGCTTTCCAGGAGCGGTCCACAATCCGTGGGAGCCACGCGCGCTGAAGAGCACTGGATGAGAATCACCAGCGGTGAAGACACGCTCTGGAAAGGTCGGCTTCTGGAAGATTCCCTTTCTGGTCTCCTGGCTCTGGTAGAAGAAGCTACCGGTGCTCGAGTCGAACTTGTAGAACGCACCGGCGTCGTGAGCCGATACGTACATGGCTGCAGGATATTCGGTGCCCTGAAAATTCAGAAAGAAAGGAGTCTACTTGAGAGCGAATTTGAGCTAGTGCAAATGCGACTACGTAAACACGTTGGCTCAGTATGACGCATACAGGGTGCAGTCAACGTATTGAGCTCTTTCGGTGGAATACGTGCGACGAAAAGAAGAAGAATCTCGTCAATTGGAGTGTGCCTTTTAGAATCTACGTTGACTGCACATGACGCCGATAGGCGTCAGTCTGCTGTTTAATTCGTGTGTATGACGCCTGCACGACGGTTAACATATTAAGCCCTTTCGGTGGAATACGTGCGAGGAAGAGAAGAATCTTTGGAATCTCGCCTATAAGTGGAGTATACCTTTTGGAATCTATGTTAACGCGTTCACTGCACATGACGCCGATAGACGTCAGTCTTATGTTTAATTCGTGTGCATGACGCCTACACAACGATGGGCGTATTAAGTTCTTTTGGTGGAACGTGCGCGGCGAGAAGAAGAATCTTAGGAATCTCGCCTATACCTGGAGTATACCTTTTTGAATCTATGTTAACACGTTGTATGGACGTGACGCCGATAAACGTCAGTCTCGTGTTTAATTCGTATGGATGACGCCTACACAAGGAGTGGCATATTAAGTTCTTTCGATGGAACACGTGCGACGAAAAGCAGAACAATCTGGTCGACTGGAGTGTACCTTTTAGAATCTATACTAACACGTTAACTGCACATGACGCCGACATGCATCAATCTGGTGTTTAATTCGCGTGGATGACGCCTACACAACGGTTAGCATATTATGCTCTTTCGATGAAACACGTGCTACAAAAAGCAGACAAATCTCGTCGACTGGAGTGTACCTTTTAGAATCTATGTTGACACGTTAACTGCACGTGACGCCGACAGGCATCAGTCTGGTGTTTAATTCGCGTGGATGACACCAACACAATGGTTAGCATATTATGCTCTTTCGATGGAACACGTGCTACGAAAAGCAGACGAATCTCATCGACTGGAGTGTACCTTTTAGAATCTATGTTAACACGTTAACTGCACGTGACGCCGACAGGCATCAGTCTGCTGTTTAATTCACGTGGATGACGCCTACACAACGGTTAGCATATTATGCTCTTTCGATGGAACACGTGCTACGAAAAGCAGACGAATCTCATCGACTGGAGTGTACCTTTTAGAATCTATGTTAACACGTTAACTGCACATGACGCCGACAGGCATCAGTCTGCTGTTTAATTCACGTGGATGACGCCTACACAACGGTTAGCATATTATGCTCTTTCGATGGAACACGTGCTACGAAAAGCAGACGAATCTCGTCGACTGGAGTATACCTTTTAGAATCTATGTTAACACGTTGACTGAGAATGACGCCGACGGGCGTCAGTCTTGTGTTTACTTTGTGTGCATAACTCCTGCGCGACAGTTGGCATATTAGACTATGTCGGTGGAACACGCGCGACAAACAGAAGAAGAATTTCGTCGACTGGAGTGTACCTTTTGGAATTACCTTGAAGTAGAGACTCATGTGCTCCCAATCGCCCACGTGGTTTCCGTACTCCTTCAGGCTGCCGAGGCACATGCCACCTAAGGTCGGTATCGGCCAACTCCCGAAAAATCCAAGATCCAGAACGCAAACCGCCTTTCCCTCGCTGAAAGGATAGAACATCCAATAGGTCACGTGAAAGTGCAGTTTGTGGAGCCCGTTTTCTTCCTTCCCTTTCGTCTTCTTTTCCTCCTCCATCTCCTCTCGCTTCGACCCGTTCTCGCTAAGCTGCCACCGTTCCAGCACATCCTGCAATGCTCACGTGCTCACGTTAAAATCACGCTCATCTCGTGTCTCTGTTGTTTTTGACAATCGTCTTTTAATCTCTTCCTTCCATAAAGCTTCACCTGAAGGTCCAGAACTCGAGAGGGTTCGATCCGCGTTCCTTGGCTGCGCTTCGTCCGCGAGATGGTCAAAGGAAAATCGTCCAGTCGCTTGGAGTATTTCGAGGCTGTGGAGGAAGTTTGCTTTGTCGCAGTCTTTTCTTGCCTTCTCGAGGCAGGTTTTGGTTTCTGGGTCCCAGGCAGTGTTAAAATCGTCGGCTCTTCTCGCGTCGTCGGGCAGTTCTTGACGAGCGCGTAAATCGGCACCGACTCGCCAGGCTTGCGCCCGTACAAGAAGGAGGAGCGATTCTTTAGTAGAGATACTGAAAAGGATTGACCTCGATGAATCGATCAGTTACGAATATTTGATTTAGAGAAAATTTGGTACGGTCAAACCTATTTTTATGCGATCCTTTTTCGTGCGATTTTCTTTTGTGCAATATTTTATGTGCGATTTTTCTATACAGGGTGAGTCCGCCAAGGCATGCCACCCGAATAACTTCTACAATTTTGGTATTAAGAAAAAATGTTTCAAGTAAAAGTTGTTTGATATCGAGGGGGGCATTGTGTGACGGGGACCATTTTCTTCCAGGTGGAGGCGCTTCGGAGATTTGAAGGTCATTTTCATTTTTTTAAATGGAATCATACATTTTCGAATACCTACGATTGTAGCCCTTTCCAAGGCCATTTCAATGACCATAGATGTTCAAGGTCAGTCAAGATCAAGGGCACAAAAAAAGTGGAAAACCGATTTTATCACTTGTATTACAAATGTGATTGCTTTTATTGTTTCAAAATCATTGAACATTAATGTTTTATGGGGACAATTGAAAGCAGGTGTGTATCATGATATACCAACTACTAAAGAAGAAACGATAGCACGCATAGAACGAGCTAGTGCTGCAATCGACCGAGAAACACTCCAACGTGTAACGCAATCTGTAGGTGAACGTTTTAGACAGTGCCTTGCTGTAAACGGTCACCATTTCGAACATTTGTAGTGAGTTGTTAACATTGAATGCCACACTGAGAGAAAAAAATGGTTGGGTTTACTATAATCTCACTATATTTTATAGTTAGATTTGGCGTCAAACATATTTTTATAGTTCACTTAGCCATACAAAATATAGTAGAATGAACGATTTCTACAAATGGTTATATTATTAACTGTTACCTTTGTTCTTGTTACCATATGTATAGTAAAAGGTGATATGTGAATATAGTTAGTTCTATCACTATGTATGAAATATTCTGGTAATATTAACTATACATATAAAATAGTTACTTTTCTTACCATTATATATTTTCAGCCATACTATATTTTTAGTTGAAATAACCATAATTTTGGGTAAAAACATATTATAGTTGCTTATACTATGCCTTTATCGTAATTATTACCGACATTATGGTAACATTTACCATAAATATAATATGTCCAACTATAATTTTGTTACTATGCCATTATGGTTAAATATATCATATACTTTTCTCTCAGTGCAAGCGTTTAACTGCAATGTGTTTACATTAATGTTCAATGATTTTGAAACAATAAAAGCAATCACATTTGTAATACAAGTGATAAAATCGGTTTTCCACTTTTTTTGTGCCCTTGACCTTGACTGACCTTGAACATCTATGGTCATTGAAATGGCCTTGGAAAGGGCTACAATCGTAGGTATTCGAAAATGTATGATTCCATTTAAAAAAATGAAAATGACCTTCAAATCTCCGAAGCGCCTCCACCTGGAAGAAAATGGTCCCCGTCACACAATGCCCCCCTCGATATCAAACAACTTTTACTTGAAACATTTTTTCTGAACACCAAAATTGTAGAAGTTATTCGGGTGGCATGCCTTGGCGGACTCACCCTGTATACCACATATTTTAGGTTCTTTTAAGTGTGCCGCAAACGAAAATGTATGAAGTTACACGATATTTTTTTTTTATGCGATCTCTATTCCCCGCACAGAACAGGTTTGATTGTATTTAGAAGAAGCACAGTAGAATCGCGGTGCGTGTGTTTTAATTTCTTTCATTTGATTTGTGATTGACTCGCTTGCGCCCATACAAGGAGGATCAATTCTTCAGTAGGAGAGCTACTAGAAACGATTTAACTCCTTAAATCGATTATTCTCGACTACTCGTAGATAGTAATTAATAGCCATTTAATGAAAAAAATGCGATAGAGTTCCGACGCGCCTGTTTAACACTATTTCTACCGAGATTTTGTATACAACCTATTTCGACCAAGAGTCTGGGATGAGCTGCAGAAAAATGATACCCTTAAATTAATTTAACAACTAATACACGAATATTGGAAGAAGTGATTGAGAAAAGATGATTCAACTTGGAAAATAAATTTAAAATACAATTTGAGAAGGTGTCTTTTGACACCTTTGGTAGAAGTAGTGTTAAGCTTCTCTCGTCCTGATGGTGCACAGGTGTCTAATAAAAATTGTTCGACTCCTTGACTCTTTTTCGCGACACTTACCAACGTCCAGTCGGGTGCGAAGGTAATCATCGTCGGGTTGCATGTTGGCCAAAAATTCGGGAACCCCCAGGGGCATGAATCGTTCCGCAGGCGCCAGCCATACCAGGGGTGCCCAGTCCCGTATCAGTTTCTGTACTATAACAATTATTCTAAACAAATTCGCACAAAGTTCTTCGTTCTATATGACGACGATGTCACTAACAAGGTAGTACCCTCTATTACACGTGTATTTATTTATTTTTTTTTTAAACACGTGTATCGGGTACCCGCGTGTAATACACGAATACACGTACTACACGTGTATGTATCTCACGAACACTTCAAAAATTATGAGAACATTTTTTTTCTAAGAAATATAAAAAAAGTGTCGTAGAAATACAAGAAATATCTATACAAATACACACAAATACATCACACAAATACACTATAATATATATGCAAATACATACAATTTGGCACAAGATGTAAGATGCTGTGATAAAAATTTCTTATAGTTACCCGTGTATACGTATATCTACGGATATCCGTGTTAGATATAACGTGTAGCACGACAACAAGTGTCACGTGTACCTGTGTATTTTAAAACACGGTTCTGACCGGGAGCTCTATAACAAGGCGAACATCAGAAATCCCCTCCTCAGAATTTGACCTGCAAGAAATATGTTGTACTTTGGTGCCTCAAGAAACCCCTGGTAAAATAGTTCAACGCAATAGTCAGAATTTTTCGAGAAAATTGAAATAAAAGTTCGATGTTCATGAGCATTCTAGCCTATGATAAGCTAGGCTTATTATGCATTGAAGTTAGTTCTACGAGATACACCAATATTTCTCTATGTCAATGAGATGTTTCCCAGCGCACATGTCGCAAACAAAATGCGCGTGCACAAAAATGACATTTATTCGTTGCGCTCACTGCCAATAAAACTTATGTTTTTCCTGCTTTTAGGATCAATATCAGCCAAGCATATGTCACTGGAAGCATTATGATTAATGCTAATTGTATGCACAGTTTTTCAAACAGAAAAATCTTTTCCGCATACTAATAGAAATATAATATTATTAACATGCACGTATTGTGCAAACTTTGCATTTCCTCCATAATTGTTACCTTTCCATGATACGATATAATAATGAAATATTAATACTTTTATCGTAAAGCATATTCTACGTGAAAAATCCTTTGAAGAAAACAATCAAAACGAGGATTCGAACCACACGAGTACAGAATCGTAATGCAGTAGCTTACCGACTTGACCGTGCGTCCCTTTTCAAAATGCATGTTACACAAACTACACTCAGTGCAAAAATTAAAGAATCACTTAATTTTTCTTCAAAAATATGTAAAATTGACGTGGCTGTAACATCGTCAAAAATGAATGGAATTTAAATTTTCAAAAAAGGTTATAAAGATTGAAACCTCTACTTTCGAAAGACCTGTGTGTTTTTTCGGTTTCCGTGAGTTTGATAATTTTTACATACAGAAAAGTACACACTGAACAAAATCGAAAATTTTCTTCCCACTTTGCGGATCTGTCTCGTGCGTAAAAAAAATCGGCCAAAGTTTCCGACTTACTGGTGTGAAAGCGTGAAGCTTTCCCTACAAAATCATTTTTTGAAATTGTTTCTACGATTTTTTGTTACTGAGTTACAACAAATTAAATAAAAAGTGATCGTTCCGAATCTGATTGCTCATAACTCCGTTAAAAATCCTCGTACCGCAATTGTAAAAAAGGAGTTTTAAAGCTGAAAGTTTACTCTATCGAATGGTGTCATTGAATTTTTTTTGTAAAAACATATAGACATGAGACATCTGAATAAAAATAACGTAAAAATTAGCGATTTTTTCCTTTTTCATTTGGACCCAGAAAACAATTATGTAAAACAAGAAAACAAATTTATTCTCCATATTTTTTTGTACCTTTAGGTACTCTGAATGTAAAAAAAAAATTGCCGAATAGCTGTGAGATTTTTAACATGATGGCCACTATGGTTTTATGCAAAGCACTCATAAAATAATGAATTTTTTTTCACCGAATAAAAGGAAAGAATGAAAATAAAGTTAAATTAAAGAAATGAATGAATGCAAAATTAAAAAGATTTATTTCAAAGAACCGTCGATCACAAAATCGTATTAAAATTCCTATAAAATAAACCAAGAAAGAAGGGTTATGTATTCAATGTGTGAGTAACCTGACAAGCTACACGTAAAAAAGTCAGCGTAGCGTAATTGGAAATCAATTTTCAACATTAATTAAACTTTATTTTTCATTCTTTCTTTTTATTCGGTGAAAAAAAATTCTTTATTTTATGAGTGATTTGCATAAAACCATAGTGGCCATCATGTTAAAAATCTCACAGCTATTCGGCAATTTTTTTGTTACATTCAGGGTACCTAAAGGTACAAAAAAATATGGAGAATAAATTTGTTTTCTTGTTTTACACAATTGTTTTCTGGGTCCAAATGAAAAAGGAAAAAATCGCTAATTTTTACGTTATTTTTATTCAGATGTCTCATGTCTATATGTTTTTACAAAAAAAAATTCAATGCCACCATTCGATAGAGTAAACTTTCAGCTTTAAAAATCTTTTTTTACAATTGCGGTACGATGATTTTTACCGGAGTTATGAGCAATCAGATTCGGAACGATCACTTTTCATTTAATTTTTTGTAACTCAGTAACAAAAAATCGTAGAAACAATTTCAAAAAACGATTTTGTAGGGAAAGCTTCACGCTTTCACACCAGTAAGTCGGAAACTTTGGCGGATTGTTTTTACGCACGAGACAGATCCGCAAAGTGGGAAGAAAATTTTCGATTTTGTTCAGTGTGTACTTTTCTGTATGTAAAAATTATCAAACTCACGGAAACCGAAAAAACACACAGTTCTTTCGAAAGTAGAGGTTTCAATCTTTAAAACCTTTTTTGAAAATTTAAATTCCATTCATTTTTGACGATGTTACAGCCACGTCAATTTTACATATTTTTGAAGAAAAATTAAGTGATCCTTTAATTTTTGCACTGAGTGTATATAAGCGGGCCGGAACATTTTTCTACCACTTTTATTTTCATTTTCTCGGGCAATCCTGAGTATTGCGTTGAACTATTTTACCAGGTGTTTCTTGAGGCACCAAACTACAACACATTTCTTGCAGGTTAAATTCTGAGGAGGGAGTTTCTGGTATTCCAAACGCAAATCAAATAAATTTAATTGTCCGCATCTCGCAACTGGCCATTGGAATTTCTCGAAGGCAAGCTAGCTCGCGTCCAAAAAAAGAAGAACTGGATGTAACTCGGCTCCAATTGGCACGCGCTCTAAATCGTCCGGCGTGTACGAAACCAGTCCTGAAAATGGCGCGCCGACAGGATTCTCTTGATCTCCTTGGGCTATTTTCTTTTCTTCTCATTTTCTCCCCTACGCGTAGTAGAATGCGCGGAGAAATGGGATCGTGACGATGTCCGCGGTGCGTATCGCGGAAGAAAAGGCGCGCAGAGACGACGATCTCATTACGACATCCTCGCTAATTCGTCACACAAGCTCTTCTTCGAAGGAAGTTACATCGGTAGTTTTCCGACACCTTTCACCGTTAACTCGATTATCGTAAAACGAAGCTCCCGTTGCATTGTATTCTACTTTTCGTATTCTTCAGAATTTCTTGTACAGTCGTCTCTGTTTAATTATTTACAAGTACACACTAGAGGTGCACGCGTGTTCATGCTAATTAGGCCGACTAACTGTTAAAAGTTGCATATCGCGTCAATAAAACTTTATTACGACATTTTTTCTACTTCGTCGAGTAATCTCTTCCTTGAAAGAAATTGTATAGATACTTTTTCGAAACCTTTCACGGTTAATTCGATTATCGTAGAACGAAGCTCCCGTTGCATTGTATTCTACTTTTCGTATTCTTCAGAATTTCTTGTACAGTCGTCTCTGTTTAATTATTTACAAGTACACACTAGAGGTGCACGCGTGTTCATGCTAATTAGGCCGACTAACTGTTAAAAGTTGCATATCGCGTCAATAAAACTTTATTACGACATTTTTTCTACTTCGTCGAGTAATCTCTTCCTTGAAAGAAATTGTATAGATACTTTTTCGAAACCTTTCACGGTTAATTCGATTATCGTAAAACGAAGCTCCCGTTGCATTGTATTCTACTTTTCGTATTCTTCAGAATTTCTTGTACAGTCGTCTCTGTTTAATTATTTACAAGTACACACTAGAGGTGCACGCGTGTTCATGCTAATTAGGCCGACTAACTGTTAAAAGTTGCATATCGCGTCAATAAAACTTTATTACGACATTTTTTCTACTTCGTCGAGTAATCTCTTCCTTGAAATAAATTGTATAGATACTTTTTCGAAACCTTTCACGGTTAATTCGATTATCGTAGAACGAATCTCTCGTTGCATTTGACTCTACTTTTTTATTCTTCAGAATTTCTTGTACACTCGTCCCTGTTTAATTATTTACAAGTACCTACATACTAGAAGTGCACGCGTATTTATGCTAATTAGGCCGACTAACTGTTAAAAGTTGCATATCGCGCCAATAAAACTTTATTACCTACATCTTTTCTACTTCGTTGAGTAAGCTCTTCCTTGAAAGAAATTGTATAGATAGTTTTTCGAAACCTTTCACGGTTAATTCGATTATCGTAGAACGAATCTCTCGTTGCATTTGACTCTACTTTTTTATTCTTCAGAATTTCTTGTACACTCGTCCCTGTTTAATTATTTACAAGTACCTACATACTAGAAATGCACGCGTATTTATGCTAATTAGGCCGACTAACTGTTAAAAGTTGCATATCGCGCCAATAAAACTTTATTAACTACATCTTTTCTACTTCGTTGAGTAAGCTTTTCCTCGAAAGAAATTGTATAGATAGTTTTTCGAAACCTTTCACGGTTAATTCGATTATCGTAGAACGAATCTCTCGTTGCATTTGACTCTACTTTTTTATTCTTCAGAATTTCTTGTACACTCGTCCCTGTTTAATTATTTACAAGTACACACTAGAGGTGCACGCGTATTCATGCTAATTAGGCCGACTAACTGTTAAAAGTTGCATATCGCGCCAATAAAACTTTATTACCTACATCTTTTCTACTTCGTTGAGTAATCTCTTCCTTGAAAGAAATTGTATAGATAGTTTTTCGAAACCTTTCACGGTTAATTCGATTATCGTAGAACGAATCTCTCGTTGCATTTGACTCTACTTTTTTATTCTTCAGAATTTCTTGTACACTCGTCCCTGTTTAATTATTTACAAGTACCTACATACTAGAAATGCACGCGTATTTATGCTAATTAGGCCGACTAACTGTTAAAAGTTGCATATCGCGCCAATAAAACTTTATTACCTACATCTTTTCTACTTCGTTGAGTAATCTCTTCCTTGAAAGAAATTGTATAGATAGTTTTTCGAAACCTTTCACGGTTAATTCGATTATCGTAGAACGAATTTCTCGTTGCATTTGACTCTACTTTTTTATACTTCAGAATTTCTTGTACACTCGTCCCTGTTTAATTATTTACAAGTACACACTAGAGGTGCACGCGTATTCCTGCTAATTAGGCCGACTAACTGTTAAAAGTTGCATATCGCGCCAATAAAACTTTATTACTACATCTTTTCTACTTCCTTGAGTAATCTCTTCCTTAAAAGAAATTGTATAAATAGTTTTTCGAAACCTTTCACCGTTAATTCGATTATCGTAGTACGAAGCTATCGTTGCATTGCATCTTATTTTTCGCATTCTTTAGAATTTCTTGTACACTAAGTACACACTAGAGGTGCACGCGTATTCGTGCTAATTAGGTCGACTAACTGTTAAAAGTTGCATATCGCGCCAATAAAACTTTATTACGACATCTTTTCTACTTCACCGAGTAATCTCTTCCTCGAAAGAAATTGTATACGTTGTTTTTCCACATCTTTCACCGTTAATTGGATTATCGTAGAACGAAGCTCTCGTTGCATTGTACTCTACTTTTCTCCGTTTAATTAATTACAAATACACCTAGAGACGTATGCATCAGGATTGCCAAATTGAGCGATTTACAGCGCAAACAGGCTACAAACGTTTGTCATTAACTACCATTTTCTTTTCCAAGTAATCTTGTCGCCGGTAGGACTGCTCAGTTTTCTCATAGTCTCCCTTCGACAATTTTTTATGACTACAAAGATTGAAGCTTTTCACCGAAAATTGTGTTACTTAGGCTAATTTGATGGTAATCGGCGACTGCCAATGAAAAAAAAATTCGACAATCCTGATACACATATTCATGCTAATTATGCCAACTAACTGTTATAAGCAAGTAGCACTAATGAAACTTTAACGACTACTTCGAGACGTTAAGGTCGTCGAATTACACACACGATCTTTCCGATTTTTCCACCTTATTTGTTTCGACGTGAGCTTCTCGGTTGACTTCAAGGAGGGAGGAAAGTGACAGGATCTCGAGAGAGGATTTTCCACGCGACCTCCAACCTCACGTGGGTCAGAGGTGAGCGTCTTGGAATCGTCGAACTTTCTAATATGTACTTGTTTTGGCCCCGCAACCGAGATAACTCGAACCAGCGAGGAAGAAACTCTTGGAAATCCGGTTTTGTGAATCTACAGAATTTCTGTCGGTTCGTAGGTTAATTCAAGAACTCTTCTATAAATCCGTAACTCGCGAATCGCTTGTTTTCTCGACAACGAGGTTCACTTCCGATTACTCTTAACCTGCCTTAGGCAGGCACGAGTGACCTTACCTAGCTCCTCCTCGACGAACCGCAACCCCGTAGCGGTGCAGAAGGTCAGCAGAGTGATGAGTAGGCCGTGCATGGTATTCACCTCGTCCGAACATTTTGATAAATCGTGGCCGGTACAAAAAGAAAATCGCAAATCGGCGATCGATCATCGTCCGGACGTCATCTCGAGTTTATCTTCGCTATTGACTTCTCGCTTACTGCGAAGGCATCGAGATTGTAAATTGACAATTCACGCGAACCTCGTGGAGTGGGTAGGTAAAATTGCAAGGTTTAAAAGGACGTACGGAGATTAGTTCGAAATTTAAGGCGAACATTGGTAGAATGGGCTGGTAATTCTTTAAGGTTTGAGAGGACACATGGAGATTCGTTTGAAAGTCACTCGACCCCGTAGAGTGGGTAGGTAAAATTGTAAGGTTTGAAAAGACGTACGGAGATTCATTCGAATTTCACTCGAACTTCGGTATTGTAAAATGGACTGAACAAATTACAAGATTTGAGAGGACACATAGAGATTCGTTCGAATTTCACTCGACCTTGATTAGAGTGGATAGGCAAAATTACACGCTTTAAAAGAACGCATGGATATTCGTTCGAAATTTACACGAACCTTGGTAGAATGGGCTGGTAAACTTTCAAGCTTTGAGAGGACACATGGAGATTCGGTGGAAATGCCCGCATACATTGGTAGAATGGGCTGACAAAATTTCAAAATTTGAAAAAACGCACGAAGATTCGTTCGAAATTCTCGGGAACCTTCGTAGAACGGGCTGATAAAATTTCAAAGCTTGAAACCTTAAAAAGAAAACTTAAAAACGAAAGAAAGAAGTAAAAGTATTACGTAAAGCGAAAAGAACTGTCGTTTTCACATTAAACACCGAAAAGAAATGACACAAAAAGAAAAACATTACTTTTCGCTCTACCTAATATCTACCTCTATCTCTTCTGAATGCACACGGCTACTGTATAAATGTATACGCGAAATGACGAAAGAACATTTTGAATTTCATTTAAACGCGACATAAGACGGATGTAAAACGTGTGATGCAAATGTAGAGAAAGACTTGTGAAAAAATAATAGAAGAAACTGAGAATAAGGATGTGGAGAAGGGAGAGAGGGACACTCGAGGATGTCTCGCGCTTAACTGACCAGCTCTGTATTTTAACCGCGTGCCGTTCACCATACGGCAAGCATTACGCTCTCTTACGGCGCCCACCGTCGTCGTAATTCGATGGAAACGTCGCGCGTCGCGGCGCCCTCGCGTCCGCTTGCGAAAGAGGTACGCGCGAGGGACCGGAAGTGGTGCCGAAAGAGAGGAGAGCGCGTGCTCCGCGCATAAAAAGGAAAGTTTGACTTGCCGCGTGTTCGATTTGCCGGCAACAGCGCGCTCTAATAAGAGGTGCTTTCCTTTTACAAGTGATCCGACATGATCTGATATTTTGCGATCTGAAGTATTCACATAGCTTCGATAAGTGATCGGAACAAGCATGTGTCAGATCGATCGGATCTGCCAGCCATATGTCTCTTCTCCGTCTGAACTTCCCTATCCGACCCTTGCCCGATCTTAACACTATTCCTATCACGACCGGTCAAACGACCGTTTTTAAAACTTCGTTTACAATTTCCTATGTACAACGTGATTGCGTTACTTTTAAATTTCACGACTTTTCTTAAAATATTGAAGAATGTATTATACGTATACATATTTGAGGAAAAATCGTGAAATTTAAAGGCGATGCAATTACGTTGTATATAGAAAATTCTAATGGAAATGTTAAAAATGGTCATTTGACCGGTCGGTAGGAATAGTGTTAATAAAATTGTACAGGTAAGTAGCATTTAGTAAATCTAGTCGAACGCCATAAGTGCGATTTTAAGGAAGCGCCTGCTTTCCGAGATATTGAATTTTTAATTACGCTTAATTTTTCAGCTTTTTACGTATAATAAAAGAAAGACTAAAATTCAAAAATGTTTTGCTGAAATGTTTTATTTTATTAATATCTTGCAAGATTATAAATACTGATTTGTGAAAATATCATTAGAGTAGGTACATATTAAAAACAAGAAATATAGAAAACAATTTTATGTTTCTTTGGTAATTATTCACTTATGGGGAGCCACATCGAATTTCAATGTCACCCTCTCGTCCTTTGAGAATCGATCCTTTCTCGCTTTTCTTCCTGCGAAGTAGACCGCTGATGAGTCTCGCGCCTGCCAACGTTGTTATATTGTGAATTTAGGCCGAAAAATCGCGATTTTTCATTGCCATTTTCACGAAAACTAGCTAACTATCTCTCTACCACGAGACACTAGGGGTGTTGAACTACGATATATTTCAAATTCATGGAAATCTAAGGCGGCGAGGGTTTACGCTCTCCTTGTTAGTCCGACAGTTAACCAGCAGCTGTAAGGAGGGAAGTGATCTCATCATTTCAGGAACATGTTATAGCGAATTCGGTTGACGTGCACTCGCTCCGCTCCAGTGTCTAGTAACTTTTCATTACTAGGCGCACGTGCTCGGAGTGCGTATTTTTGTACTGAACCGAATGCGGGTATTTGCACTAACCTAGGTTCGGTTAACCAACTCACTTGTCAGTGCAACTGGTAACCAACCCTAATCGCGTGGTATTGGCGAAAGCCAAAATCCAATATAAACAAATAATATTTTAAATCTGAAATAATTTAATAAATATTTACAATTAAGTTGAAATTACGTATAACACAACATACCTCTTTATCAGAATATTCATTCCCAATTTCTATCATATTTGCAACTTTTGTTATTTTGTTATTTGTTATTTTGTTATTTTCACCTTGCTTTAATACGGCCATGACCTCATCGCTGGAACTGCTTGAATTATCAAGCAGTTCGTCTAATAATAATGTTTTAGCTACCATATCTATGTATTACTATCAATTTTGCACGCATGCACTGAACCGCACTGATGAAAAATGTCAGTGCAGTTCAGTGCGTTTTGTACTTGTGTAGTGCGCCTCAACCGAACCTATAAGTATCACTGAACTAGGGTAGTGCAGCTCAATCGAACACGTTTTTACTAGCACTCGTCTTCGGTGCACTATCAATCGAACACGCGATAGATCCTGAACCAGTCGAGTGTAAGCTAATCGAATACTAAACACTGAAAGAGGGCGCACTCAGTACGCACTAGTGCATCCAACCGAATTCGCTATTAGTTTCTTGAATAGCACAACTATTGGTAATTATTCACTATTGGTGCTTTTGCAAAAAGTGAAATATTTTACGGCGGTATGATGCGGGGAATGTTTGTCGGGACTCCACAAGTAACATTGAGGGGGGGCGGGGGGACTCAAAAAATGTATACAATTTAGTGTTCATGAACAACCTGCAGAACACTATACATATATTGCTACACACACACACACATACACACACACACACTTGTGCGTGACTATAGCTGCCCGTTCTAGGGCAGGCGGGCGGTGTGTGGACGTATATGTGCGTTTGTTTACAACAATGTGCTCGCTTGTATACACATATGTAGAATTGCGCACATCGAGCAACCGAGTGGGCGGCTACAACCGTATGTAAGTGTGCGTATGTGTGTATGTTTATGTGGTGTATTACACATTTTCCCAGCTCCCCCCCCCCCCTCAATGTTACTTGTGGAGTCCCGACAAACATTCCCCACATCATACCGCCGTAAAATATTTCACTTTTTGGAAAAGTACCAATAGTGAATAATTACCCACACTGAAAAAATTGTATTCTTAAAATACAAACTTAATAATTCATCTTAATAGATATTCTTAATAGATAAGAATATTTTCTTATCGATATGACGGTTTTTAGGCACGACCGTAAAGGGAGTGACTTATGCAATCGCCATCGCAAAAACCGTTCGTGTGTGTGTGTGCCCGTGTAGATCCTCGATTTCGGAAAAACGGCTGAACCGATCAGGACGAAATTTGGCACAAAAATCAAGTACACTACTGTGAGTTGACAATAAGGTTTGTGAGCCGCCATCTTGACCCAACACAAAATGGCGGGAGATTCAAAATTTGAAAAAAATGTAATTTAAATTTAATATTGCTGCCATTTCTAAACGGCTGAAGATAGCGATACACAAAGTTTCCTGGCACCAAATGGATATATACTCAAAGTACATGCCAAATTTCGTTGCGATCCGTTCAGCCGTTTGGCCGGATCCGAACAAAATTTGGTGCAATGAAACTTTATGTATGGCCATCTTCAACCGTTTCGATATGGCGGCAAATTCAAATTTTTTATCCACTATTCCAGTAAAATGATTGATTAGTCCACTATTCCGGCAAAACGGCTGAACGGATTCGGACAAAATTTGGCATGTACATCAAGTATATACCCATTTAGTGCCACGAAACATTGTGTATGGGCATCTTCAACCATTTCGAAATGGTGCCAGTTTCAAATCTTTAATTCACTATTTTATAATTATAGTTTGAAAATCCCGTAATTTCGAAACGATTGAAGATGACCATGCATAAAGTTTTGTGGCACCAAATGGGTATATTTTTAAACTATATGCCAAATTGTGTTTGAATCCGCGCAAGCGTCTCGCCGGAATACTGGATTAAAGATTTCAACTTGTCGCAATATCTGAATGGTTGAGGATAATCATGCATAAAGTTTCACCGCAGCAAAGGTGTATATACTCTATGTACATGTCAAATTTTGGTTCGGATGCATTTAATTGTCCGGTTTTGATCACTTAGGCCTATTGCACAAATGCTGCATTTTGTGGGCGAGCGCGAAGCGCGATCACCCGACGACCTCGGGGGATATGGCGCTTGAGCGAAGCGAAAGCGCAGAGGACACTGTAGGATAGTTTAATATCTCAATACTTGAATTTTCCACAATTTCGAAACCCTTTGAAATTCGTGGGCGAGCGCGAAGCGCGAGCAAAGCCGATCTTGAGGGGGTTGGCGCTTGAGCGAAGCGAAAGCGCAGGGGGCTCTGCCCCCTAGTTGTTGGAATGTATTCTTAATAATCCATCTGAATGTCGCGACACAATAGCTGCGTTCTTTTTACATGAGATCTCAGATAATCTCAGCTCACTTCAGTTGGCGGTTGTTCTTTTTGATTGACTCACTTGACAACTGAAGTGAAACTAAGTGAGATTTTATCCTCCCCCCTTACCGCAACTGCCTTACCCCTCAAATTGTCTCAAAATGAGATCTCAGCTCTTTCTACGGTTGTGTAGCGTAAGTGTGATTCGGTGGGGATGCGCTGCAATAATCTGAAGTAAATGCCGAGTAACACCTACTCGCTATTGACCGTTCTTTTAGAAAAGTTCTTTGATCACATAATCTCACCAAATCTCAGCTCAGTTCGGCTCAGTTAATCTCAAGCTGAGATGTAAAAAGAATGCACCTATTTGCATGTCAGTATTCGGTTAAGTTAGGTTACACCAGGTTACACATTGCGTGCGGCACGTGTCGATGCCTGTATCTTGTTCTTCTTGCAATTCTGCGTAATTTTGAGTACTATATTCTTTTGTGTGCTGTGTTGTGCAAAAAGTATGGATAAGGAAGTGACGAAGTGGCTAGAAGACGAGGATTTGGTCAATTTAATGGAGATATTTACAAGGGATAGAAATACATACATGTATGCATATATGAATTGTAACCTTCTCTCGTGACTACATTTCTCAACCAATTTTGATTTTAAGATATGGATAATGTAATTTTCGACAATATAAAGAGCGAAGCATTTCATTAAGAGTTTCGTTTCCAATAATTATATACGAAATATATCCATACAAATTTTTTACCAGGTTATGTTAGCGAATATCTGATAAAAATATCTGTTAAGAATATTTGATTAGAGGAATCTGTTTAGAACATTCTACTCTTAAATGAAGAAGATCCTTTTGTTACTTATTTTAGTGGGCAATATTCTAAACTTAAGTGGTAAATTCTTAAGATAAGAATACAATTTTTTCAGTGCAACTATTCAATTCGGGATATGACAGTGTTCTCGTTTTTGGCGGAGCGCCCATTTACCAGGGGTGTTTTTTAAATTAGAAATTAAGAGCGCACACGCACCGAGGAAGGAGAAAGATCGAGAGTATTCGCACACCATTCAATTTGGGCTATGACAGTGTTGTCGTTGTTGGTGGAGCGCGCATTTACTAGGCGTGTTTTTTAAATTCGGAATTAGCAGTGCACGCGCACCGAGGAATGAGAAAGATGATTGCATTGGGGCTTAGGTGGCGCAGACACCTAGGGCCGTACTCTCACCTGTACTTTAGCAGCGCTCGGACTTTAGATGCGTTTTATAAACATGTGTGGACATGAACATGCATACGTAGACTGAAAATAAAATAAAATTGAATAAAAAAAAAATGTAATTGATTCAATTACATGTCGACATCACGGGCGACCACTAATATATACAATCAATTTAATAATATTTGTAATTGATTTGAATTGTAATACACTAATCCAAAAAATTAAAGGAACAAGAAACGTAACACAATTTTTTAGTGTTTTTTGAAGAGCTATATCTTCGTGAAAAATGATCATATCAGGATGCGATAAAAAGCATTTTGAAGCTCCAAGTCTCTAGTTTCGAGCTCTGTTGACAGAAAAATTTGGTGTACCCTGGTTATCGCACAATCATAAGAAATAGCACAAGACAAAAATATGCAAAATTTTCTGCTTCCTTTCAAGGGTCCCCGGGCTTAGGAAAATTTTTCTGAGTTAAACAGATGCATAGAACAGTTAGTCTGTTTATTCAGCTTCAATTTGGTTTTTCTTTGGTCCCTGTACGTCAATTTTTCACCGATATATCTGACTTTGAATGAAAAACGGCCCTTTTGGTTTAATTATCAATATCTCAGCAACCAATAAGCGCACAGAAAATTTCAAAATCGTTTTAAAAACTTGAATAAATTCTCTATAAGCGACTATGATGGCTTTTTGAGAAAAAAAATTTTTTGAATCCTCAACATTACTTTGGAAAAGGTACAAAAAATCACTTTTTATCGTCCTTTAGTAAATCTGCCGCTACTTTGCAAATGTTGATAGCAAGACTAATGTTGCCAGGTTTTTTTACAGCCTAATGTACCCCCAATAACCCTGTAAATTTGCAAGTTAATCCATCGCACCGTTTTTCCGGACCGTATCGTCAAGTTTTTCAAAACAATTATAGGAACAAATGTAGTGTTCCTAAACATTGTGTAATCGTCATCAAAAGTAAAAACTCGATTTTTTTCGATTTTGTCACAACTTTGCATTAGTTCCTCGTTAAATTGAAGGGGAAAAAAGTTCAAAAAAAATCTGAAATAGATTTTTTTTTTTTAAATTTGTAGACCATTTCAGGAAAGAATGTTAAGTCATTGATGTAACGCATGTAACCGTGCGGACGTTCTCATCCAATAGAGATTAGCATTGAAAGAATACTATACGATATTATTTCAATCATTCTTAGCAATTGCATTACAATTCGATATGGATCAATTCAACGTTTTGTGCAATTCGTTCAAAGATGATATATTATTCTCGCAATTAAATATAGTACAATTCAAATCAATTACAAATATTATTAAATTAATTGTATGTATTAGCGGTCGCCCGTGATGTCGACATGTAATTGAATCAATTACATTTTTTTTATTCAGTTTTATTTTATTTTCAGTGTACAATAATGTAAAAAATTTAATCCGTACATAATATACAAAATTCAATTATTACAACGACTAATATGTTTCAATGAATAAGAATGCACATTTGAATCAATCCTAATAAAATTGACCGTATCGTATAATTGTGTTAATTATTTCATGCAATTGAATTAATAGAAGAATAGTTGTACAGACTAAATTATTTCAATTACATTACACTACACATTTTAATTACATATGCTATCAAAATAATAATTTATTTGTTTGAAGAGATTGCATATAAAATTCACACCATTAAGGATCAATAATATGATCATGCTATTGAATGAAAAGTCGCGATTATTAAAACAAGAATATGGCACTTATCTTTCAATATCATTCTTTTTGAATCAATAAGATTTATTCCAATTACACCGATGTTATTGATACAATAACATTTTTTTTCCGTGTATGCATATGTATAGAGCCCATCTAAAGTCCGATCGCTGCTAAAGTACGGGTGAGAGTACGGCCTCTAGATTCATAAGTACGATTCAACCTTTTGAGCACTATGAACACATTATATGGGTGTTTTCGCACAACCATTTAATTTGGGCTATGACAGTGTTGTCGTTGTTGGTGGAGCACGCATTTACCAGGCCTGTTTTTTAAATTCGTAATTAAGAGCGCATGCGCACCGAGGAAGGAGGAAGATCATTGCATTCGGGTTTAGGTGACGCAGACACCTAGCTTCATAAGTACGATTGAACCTTTTGAGTGCTATGAACAGATTATATGAGTGTGCTCGCACAACCATTCAATTTTGACTCTGAACGCATATATGGGACTGACCCGCGGTATGAATGCAGAAAATGTAACATTGGCCTATGTATTGAACCCTGCTTCGAGATTTACCACACATAACAACATTATTAAATTTTCAATTTAAAAGTTATAATTTACTATTTTTTATGATGTTCGTGTTATCATGGTTTAATGAAATAAATGGTTTTGTAAAGGTTTTTGCAGTCACTGCTCAAATTACTTCAGTTAAAATCAACATATTTTGCAATGCAATTTCAGAGTTACCCAGCCAAGCACGTGCGTTATCGTAAAAAGTGGGCAGCTCGTAGCACGTACGCTTAACCGATTTGCATCATAAGCGCATAATGCGCAGTTTTTTCCTTGCCATTATCATCGAAGAGCATATATGCGTGGATTTTTCCTGGCCTCTATTACCGATGCGCGAATGTTTGATGATACGGGCTTGTTTTCCACTTTTTCGAATGATGCAAATGGGTTAACTTCGCACAACTCTGCGCTCGAAGCATTAATAAACAATAGATTATTTAAAGTTGATTAAATTTGTAAGGGCTTGGTGGATTCGTAAGAACGATTTAATTGCAACAGTAAGTTACTGAAAGTTGGTAAAATTTGTGCGAACTTTGTGGATAGGTAAGTAAGTATCAGTTTAATTGCAGCAATAACTTATTTAGCACCTTCAGACCTGCCATACATTGTAATATCTATACAGGGTGTCTCAGACCACCCATACAATCTCTCGTGGGGACGTAGAGCGGCTTAATATAAACACAAAAGTCCTGGACCATTATTCAATATTCGCAATATTTATCGAGTTTATTAATTGTTAAAGATCAAAGGAAAGGGCGTCCGCTAAAATAGCAGCGGGGGGAGCGCTGGTGCCTCTGCGAGCTGTAGGACGGCCCAGTTTACCTACAAACAAACGCAGGACGCGGTAAGGGGAAGGCTGAGACACCGCTGCACGGCCGGCTTCTTTTTCGTTATTCTTCCTCTTACCGCACCCCGCATTTGTTTGCAGGTAAACTGGTCCGTCCTACAGCTCGCAGAGAGTCCATCGCTTCTCCCGCTGCTATTCTGGCGGACGCCCTTTCCTTTGATCTTTAACAATTAATAACTCAATAAATATTGCGATTATCGCAAAACGGTACAGGACTTTTATGTTCAGCGCAAGCTGCTCTATGTCCCCACGAGAGATTGTATGGGTGGTCTGAGACACCCCGCATACTGACTTAAAACTTCAGTGTGTAAATTGAAAATATTAAAGCAGTGACTACAATCATATGTACGCCCCAGATTTAAGCATATTTTTAATGTTTTAAGTATTTTTAAGTATTATGTCCCAAGTCATCTAACACCAAAACAAATTTGTTTGCTTTTGGAAAGAAAGTCAGGCCTGAAGTAGTTAAAGCTGATCCGCTTTATAATGGCAAATATGGAAGTGACCGACGAAGCACCCAACGTCAGAAAGAATTGAAAAGTCTCGGAACTATTTTGCTTGAAAAATATCTAATTACTTTAATTGAATTTAATTATAAATTATTCCAGATTGAGATATTATAAACGAGGGTAAGTGTTTTCATACAATTGTTAAATTTACTTGCTACATGTACTTAATCCATGCCGCTTAAGTTTACATTGTACGATGGATCACGGAAACGTAGTGTTTTAAAGGTAGAGAAAATATCCGGTTTTTTTTCAATTTCTCCTTGGTTTTTTTCAGTTCTGTACCTTGTAGAACGTATGTTATTTAAAATTGCCGAAGACATGACACATTTTTCGTTTAAAATCATAGTTTCGTGAACTGATACTGAACTGATTCATTTTTTGACGATCGTTTCTTTAATATTCACATATCATTGAAATGGCAAAAACGGCAAAAATGCATTTGCAATGGCATTTTTTCCAAAAAAACTTGATTTTTCGGTAAAGACCGGCTTTTTTAAAACACTATGGAAACGTGAGCCTCAAAGACAGTACCGGCTTTAGAAAGAGGAGAGGGTATAGGGTGACCACCCACAGGCGCTAGATCTGTAGAGGCGCCGCAATACCGGCATTTCTCAAAAAGCAGAAGTACTTTATGAACGAAATCCGAAAATTTGAAACATTTCACTACCGTTCCAGACCGGCAATTTAAAAATTTTAAATTTATATTTTTCCCTTGCCTACACTCAAAAAAAAAAAAAATTGGCTGCTGTAGCCCAGAATTGGATACTTCAGCCAATTTAAATAGTCAAATATGCCACAGCAATTTAACTGGCCGAAGCAGCCAATTCTCAATGCTGCTATAAAGTTGACTGCAGTTAACAAGTGACTTTGCTGTCCCAACTAACTGTTTATTTTACGCTAGCCTGCAAATTAGCTACTCCAACCAATAATTCGACTAGCCTATTAATCGGCAACTTCAGCCATCTTATTTCTGCGTGACGGCCACTCTGTGCATATTGTTAGGACCATTTTATTTGATATAAATACTTACATTGAAAAAATTGTATTCTCATCTTAAGAATTTACCACTTAAGTTTAGAATATTTCCCACTAAAATAAGCAACAAGAGGATCTTCTTAATGTAAGAGTAGAATGTTCCAAACAGATTCCTCTAATCAAATATTCTTAACAGATATTCTTAACATAGGCTGGTAAAAAATTTGTATGGATATATTTCGTATACAATTCTTGGAAACAAAAATCTTAATGAAATGCTTCACTCTTTATATTGTCGAAAATTACATTATCCATACCTTGAAATCGGAATTGGTTGAGAAATGTAGTCACGGGAGAAGGTTACAATTCATATGTCTATACATGTATGTATTTCTATCCCTTGTAAATATCTCCATTAAATTGACCAAATCCTCTTCTTCTAGCCACTTCGTCACTTCCTTATCCATACTTTTTGCACAACACAGCACACAAAAGAATATAGTACTCAAAATTACGCAGAATTGCAAGAAGAACAAGATACAGGCATCGACATGTGCCGCACGCGATGTGTAACCTATCTTAACTGAATACTGACACGCATTGTGTGGCGACATTCAGATGGATTATTAAGAATATATTCCAAAAACCGTGATATCGATAAGAAAATATTCTTATCTATTAAGAATATCTATTAAGATGAATTATTAAGTTTGTATTTTAAGAATACAATTTTTTCAGTGTAAAAATAATAGCTTCTTCTCCCAGTTATTAAGAATATATTCCAAAAACCGTGATATCGATAAGAAAATATTCTTATCTATTAAGTATATCTATTAAGATGAATTATTAAGTTTGTATTTTAAGAATACAATTTTTTCAGTGTAAAAATAATAGCTTCTTCTCCCAGTGACGCTCGTTAGTTCGCGCGCAAGAACTGACGGTACACGTGATATCGTACGCCAGCATGACAAATTAAATGGCTAGCCCAGTCAATTGTCTCATCAGCCAAGCCGGTAACGCTACCTCAGCTAAGACATTGCCAAGTATAACAAACAATTTACTAGCTTTCAAAGTTGGATGTGCTGACCAATCTGATTTCTACATTGGTACTGTAATTCGTTGCCTTAAAAATTTAGATAGTTGCGGCAGAAAATTTGTGCGCAGTCAATAAAAATTGGCCATTACAACTATTCTTTTTTTGAGTGTAGTAATCGAAGTATTCTGCTGCGGAAAATCAAAAGTTTTTTTCAGTTACTCCCCGTTCCTACGTTCATCAATTTATTTCGGATTTTTCTCCCTCACTTATTAAAAGTTTATCAAAGAGGGTCCGCAGAAACTGTCCGTTTTTCCGCCCTCGATTTTAAAATCGGCTTATATGTCAAATGATACCTTATGATGAGACATTATTAAAAAAAAAGTTTCACGTTGAGCATACGTTTGGTTTTTCAGGTATACCGGGTGTTTCAGTCCACCCGGGTCACCCCTTTTGTTTCTTTGGATTCTTCTCTGGATTCTTCTCTGGATTCTTTCGTAAACGGGACATTTCAGAGAAACATGTTTCAGGCAAAAGTTGTAAGGCTTAAAAAGACGTATTCAACGAGAGCAGTTCTTTGGCCTAGGATGGCATTGTCAAGGACACGTGAAGGTCAAATTACTTTTTTTAAATGGAATTATATAATTTTTCTTCGATTATATAATTCCTCTGACTATTCTGCATATAAAAATATTAAGGTAGAATTCTCGAAAATTCAATAGTTCGCGAGATATTTTTCACTTTATTATCGAACATTTCGATATAAAGTACAAAGTATCTCATAAACTATTCATTGTTCGCCACCAAGATCCAGCCAGTGAAGGGGTAAGATGCGACTAAGAGAAATTATATAATTCTATTTAAAAAAGTTAAGTTGACCTTCGCGTGTCCTTGACGACGCTATACTAGCTCAAATGACTACTCTCGTTGAATACGCCTTTGTAAGCCTTACAACTTTTGTGTGAAACATTTTTCTCTAAAACGTCCCGTTTACGAAAGAATCGGGTGACCCGGGTGGTCTGAAACACCCGCTATATCTCAGAAACCAGATGTATGCTCAACGTGAAACTTTTTTTTTTAATAATGTCTCACCATAATCTATTAATTGACATATGAGTCAATTTTAAAATCGAGGGCGGAAAAACGGGCAAAAAACGGGGTGTTCTTGCGGAGCCTCTTCTTTTTTCCCTTGCCTAATACTTGAAGTATTCTGCTGCGGAAAATCAAAAGTTTTTTTCGATTAGTCCCTGTTCCTCCGTTCATCAATTTTTTTCAGCTTTTTCTCTTATTAAAAGTTTATCAAATTTCTTTCCTCCTGTTCATCACCTCGAATTTGAAGGAGCGCCCGTTTGATAATCTTGCCCAGAGCGCCAATGTTTCTAAAGCCGATCCTGCCCAAAGACATAGTCAAGACAATCTGAAAATGACGTTTTAATAAGTCTCTACGGTCTCTACACACTGTTCGTTTAAAACAAAAGTGTCGTGGCGCGAATCCCTTTACCGATCCGCTGATCCACTCGCATGCGCGTCCACGCTCGGCAGAAACGGGGAACAGCTGGCACGCAGTCTCGAAAAGCCTGACCTTACAACATTAAATATATTTTAATGGGTACAGCGAAGCTGCTCTAGTTTTAACATAATTGTTATAATGATCGTAATAATGACCGGCGATGGCCACGATAGTGATGACGATAATGGTAATTAAAAAACGATATACACGCAATTACACTATCTTACATGATTAGTCGGAGCTCTGTTGCCCGCATTAACATTAAATCAGAATATAAAAATAAATCGCAAATCAACATTCGTTTCGATAATCTCAAAATTATTCGACACGACGCACCTTAAAAATAAACTCGCAAGAGCACATTTATAGTTACGAATAAATAGCGCGCACATTCTAATTGGCGTTGCAATATGCATTAAGCTGCGTCCGCATTGTTCTATTTTTGGTTTTTCCACCAATTCCTGCGTTCGACATTGACGCTCGCGCGTAATGCGGACATGGCTTAATGTAGAATTGTAAAAATTGCTCGTATCAATATAATTAACAAACCGTTTCGATCGTATCCTATATTTATTTGTAAAGGAAGCTTAGCCATTATGCTTTTGCGGGAAGCTTATAAGTGTTTAACAATTTTCCATGTATATGTTATCTAAATAATATTTTTAATAAAATAGATCCTTTTATTGTTAACAATTTATACTTGTATCAATAGATGCTACGATTTGCCATTCGGTTACCTATAACGTTACATTTCTTTAAATACGCGCGTGAAGTGAGAGAGAAATAAGCATACATAATATGTAAACTTCAAAATTATATTTGGCAGTCTTTCTACCAAGGAACAACACAGAATGCTATTTAATTTTATACACCTTTTGTGTTCATCAAATGGTAATTCTAAAGTGATATACACCTAATAGTAATATACTATTTGATATTTCTCAGTACAATACTGTATCACATAGGAGTATTATGCGTCAACACGTTTCGCATTATTACAATGTTCAAATGTATCGCTTTTTGTAAAAAGCCACGGTAAAACAATTACTATTGCACTCTACTCCGACAAATTTCATCAACAGTTTACAATGGAATCGCCAACTTCTCTGAACTCTTGCATTTGTTCATAAGTAGCTCCATCCATAGGCAATACATACCACCTGCACTTTTCTCACAAATTTACTTGTCCCATTGGTACAAAACGTTCTGTTTTATATAAGTAGAAAAGGTATGAGCTAACATTGGCAAACATATTTCTGCATGTATTGAATATATTTATGAGATTGGTTGTCGACAGTTGGGGCATGTTTGCTGTTGACGCTGTAATATATAAGCCATTAATATTTGACACCTTATAGATTTTACATAGCGCGTAATATGTAGTCGGTAAAATTTTTCTAACAATATTACATTCCTACCTGCCAACGGGTAAGGCATGCCGTATGAAACTGATGCCCGCAATTTAATAAGTGAACATCTAATACATTCATTAAATCACCAAAACAAATTGTGCACGTACGCTGATCCCTGAGAAAACACGAAGTATACGTTACATAAACTAAACAATCCATATCTTTTTTTGTAATATCATTACACATGTACTACGCAATGGGTGTTTAATCTCATTATTGACATAAATGTATATGTTGAAAAGTCTGCGACGATATTTTCTTTCTATCACTGGAGTATAGCAACTGCGTAGTTATGCACCAAGTATACCTTATCTATGTATGCTTTAATGTGTCCGTTTCAATATGAAATTCATTCAAGATAGTACACTCCAATTTTGCAACTATAGTAGACAATGCAGAAGTACAAAGAAATAAGAACGCAGTTGGATTAGATCAATACTTAAAAAATTACCCGTATGTTGGTCGACTACGGTTTGTATAGTCGTGTGAAGAATGTGCGTATCCGTACTGTTCCCTATGCCCTCGATTGTCCGACAACATGTAATACAAGAATGCCGCAAAGCCTATACCAACAGCAACAAATACGAGACCAGGATATGCCATCATGCAGAATCACTTAGGTGTATCACTTCTTAGAAAAGTTTCGCCGCAAACTACGCTTTAGTGTAATTTTGCCCAATGTAACAATATAACTGACATAAACTTCGAGTTCTATATTAGAAAATGCACAATACAATACAGCAAGATCCACCTTCAAGACGGGTGAAGGCCGCTAACTGTTGGCGGGCAATTTGGCCAACATATTTTGGATGCACCGGGATGCACATTTGTGTAAGAAACAGGGTTGCCAAAAGTGGAAAGAAAATCACTATATGGAGGACCATTTGTTACGTGCTTTCCTTTTACCGCTGTGATCAAATATCACATCACTTTAGATACAGACGTGGATTTGATTGGATTATCTAAAGTAGACGAAAATATGATTGGACGAATTGAATTGAACTGATCTGGATACTTCACTTCTGCTGTAAAAGGAAATCAGCTATTGATTTAGGTACTCATCGAATAGGGATTTTCTTATTGACATATCTGGTAAATTTTACGTTCGCCTGTATGGTAACACTGCGTGGGAGTCCCCTCTCATGTGATGCAGCACTGCACAATATTTCGAAGGTGTAGATCAGTGTAGATATTTGCAAGGCAATTATAGTAAGAATTACCTTACAATAAGTTCTATCTAATTTTCTAAATAAAGAGCACGGTTTCACTGAAAATTGCGGGGTTGTGTACTACAAACAACAGAGCCATCTGTAAATGAAAGGAAAACTAAATTCAATTTTCAAATCGACTTTATTTAAATATTTCAATTCCAAGCACTTTTGTAGCATAATACTTTTCACTGCGTCATTTGGCAAGTGTGTGACAATATTAGTTCTCACTTGAGTATACAGCCAAATATATAGAAGGCAAATATTTTCGCTAGTTTATTCGCTTAAATATAAGACTAAATGCACTAATACTATGTGTATTATACAAATCATTTGCAATGAATCAGTAACGTTTCAATTTATTTATGTACTAACATACTGACATAAGTAAAGTAAATAACTGCAAGAAAATATTACATACTTTACTATGCATAGCACACGTCTATATTGGAACAATTTGTAGGACTGTAATAGTGCCACATATTATTCACATAATTTTATCTAAAATAATAAATTATTCCCACACAGGACAATACTAAATGCCAACTTATATGTACAATTTCATAATATACTAATATATATAACGTGAGTTATAGCATGCACAAAAGAGTTCTTCGTGTGCAGCTGCCACTTTAATCAGTCATATTCTTCCATCGTCAGTTAACAAACAATGAAGTCGCATAAAATTAGTAAATCATATTTTCACAAGATAAAGCTTTTTGCAGTATAACTCATTAACCTACTTATTTGGAATGCTTATATGCAATATTTACATAACTTAGAGAACAGTGGCAGTGATAAACTTACAAATATTTTCAAAGCTAGATTAGAAATATAAATATCCCGATATAAAATGAAAAACTGTTTGACTTGGATGTGACGCGTGATTATAAACTATACAGTATATTGCTGTTTAATTATACCAATATCTGTTATGAGTATTTCAATAGAAAAATGTTGCTGCTGTATATTGAGATTGGTAAATAAATACTGAATAATAAGCTATGACTAGATGAAAGATGACCATAAATCTGAAGATGACAAATTTTTTGTAAACAATGTGATGTAATGTACTATTATTGTCCATTATAGCATCAATATCTAGCTTATGTCATATATGTACTAATTGATCTTAAATTCAATTTTTTAGATAAGAAAAAGGAAATATAATGTGAATACGTTACAGAAAGTAACACAGTAGGTTTCAGTAAAGAAGTCGCAATTACTACGTAAGGAAATTATTGTAATGATAACATAACTATTATATAATTTATTTCTATGAATTGTACAAATTTATGATTTTTCAACTATCAGTCGCATTCTACATATAGAATTTCTCTACACCGTGCATTGAGTTAATAAAATAAAGCTGAAGTCTTTGTGCATGATAAAGGATAGACATTTTATATGTTCTACGCATGAAGATTATAATCTTCCTGTATCTCAAAAGGTCTCATTTTAGAGGAAAATATACATGAACTTGATATTGAAGCTAAGTCCTTCATAGGAGGAATACTTCATTCAATGAAACTTTCTGTACAATGTAATGCAGTCAATATGAAGAATAAACTAATAATGCTATAAAGCTAACCATGGATGATGACGTATAGCTTCACGGTTTCGTTCTCCATAATCATAAGTAATCTCCACACCTAAAGGTATGTTTTCCTTTGCTGTAAGTACCAGATGAGGCACAGACTCAACTTCAATAACTCTTGTAATCAGGTTTCCATTTCGACAATGATTCACTAATCTGCCCAGCTTAGCTGTTTCTGCAGTTGCATCAACACTGAAAATAAGTTTGAAATGATTTCCTTAATGTCTCCGAATAGAAGCATCGTGTAACACACGGTTAAAAGTACGGAAACTGAGAAAAATATTTTTAATTTTATACAGATAAAAGAGAAATAAAATAAGGTGATTACCAATATTGCTGATTACGATGTTGAAAATAATACATGTAGCATCCAGTATTGTGATCCTGCGAGTATATTTTTTCTCGTTTTTTTGCTGTTATTTGATCAATCAATTCGCCAATATACTCTACGACGAATTCTCCTTTAATAAACTCTCGCGTTGTTACAACACCCCGTCCTTTACCAGGAAAATGTCTTACCTATTGTAACGTAAGGTTATGTGTTTACTGTTGAATCATGTATTGATGCAAATTTCTATAGTTGCACAATCCATTGATTTACTTACTTCTAACCCTTCCTCAATTTGACAAAGCACTTTATTTTCGAGATCACGTTGCTTTTCTTCTAACACCACTTTTTTAGGTTTCCGTACACTACGACGAACAGGGAAGTAATCTGTGAGTTTGTGATTTGTGTCTCCAGAACTGAGTGAGTTTGATAAACGATGATTGACAATAGTATTCTGATTTATCCTCTTTCGCCCACGACCTGCAGGTTTCTTAGTCACCGGTTGAATTAAATTTAATGCTTTTTTAATGGGCTTTACATCACTATCATTCACATCTTCTACATCATCAGGCTGATTATTTGGCATATTTATCCTATGTGGGGTGGGAGGTCCATTGTGTGGAGCAGCCACAGGTGTTTCTAAAAGAAATGATATGCAACTGTAATAGAATTATGGATAAAATAGAATGCTTGAATTTAGTAAAAGTAGAAACACAAATATTATTTTTAGATATAACATACAAATTCTACACAGATATAAGTATCAAGTAAAATTATCTCTGCGATTAAGTTGAAATTAGCAATGAAATAATCTTATGGTAAAAAAAAAGTTTAAATAGTAATAAGTACCATCTGTGCTAAAGTGGCCTACGTCTGTAAGAATATTTTTTATAACATCAGCAGAATTATCTTCACTTTTATAGAAACACGGCAACTGGTAATCTTCATCCTTTGGAACTTCTAAAGTGGCAATATCTGCGACCTAATCATTTGGATTAATTTATTATATATATACAATTATATATATATTTATTATATATATATATAACCATTTCTATTTGAAATATAACTCGATCGGCATACTTGTGCACATAATGATGTTGTTCTACAAGTAGATGTTGCACATATAACGGATGTTACATGTGCTTCCTTCTGGTACTCGGTACAGCTTATCTTTTTGCTTTTATCTGTTCTTCCCTCTTTCTTCATTGATACATTTTGTTTAACATCTTCTTTGGATGTCAGTATTGCTCCTACATGTACCGAATTTTTAACTTTGTTATATCTCCGTCTTCCTATAATATAATAAGAACCAAACTTGTACACATCTATATACCTTGATACTTTTTGCGCCGTAATGAAATTTGAAGATACATATTAAAAAATTCTCAACCATAATCATTAAAAATAAATCCAGAAAATATATAAAACGTGATGTTTCATAAATAGTAGAAAAATGTTTAACATAAGAAAGCATTGTTTTCATAAATAAACAGATTGCACAAAACTATAATTTCAAGTAAAATTCTACTGTTGAGTAATAGTTATATAGAGTACACATTTTATAATATAATTTGTGTTATATACAGAAAATGTCACAGTGAACTAAAATTAAAAGTATTGGCACCAAAATACAAAGATAATAATGCACGATTTTATATATTGATAGTTTTGCTACACTTGTCATTACGTTAAACACTGTTTCTCTATTATCCAAAATGGAGCACAGTGTAGAGAATTCTACCAAAACATAACCTGGCATCTATCCGGAAATGCTAAATGAAACTATCTATATAACACTTTAACATTAAAACTTACCTTTCACCATGATGCTTATAAAAGTTTTAGCTATATACGCAGCAAGTTATATTTATTTTAATAGAAAATTCTAGCATTCAATTTAAGGCATGGATTTAAACTGTAGATACAGTACACGGGTATTCCAAAAAATTTGAGTCTTATAATTAATTCTTTCGAGTAGTCAAATGCACCCTGAACGCCGCATGTAATTTAAATGATCACATAGTGGCAAACACAATAAATTAGTATTGACAACCTTTTTAAAACAGAATCTAGATCTAGGATTGTTTTATAATCTACGTGACACAAGTGCATACAACATACAACGCAAAGCAAAGCTATGTGCCACTACACGCCGGATACATACGCCATATTGGCAAATATTAGTACAATAGTCAAGTTAGATACTATTTTTATAAACTACGTGCATTCCCGGATGGTTCTTGAAAGATATTCTCACAAGTTTTAATATGGATGTTAATGGTTTTCTCGTGTACGTTACGTAAATGCCATTTTATTTTGGCGTGGATGGAATTAGTAATATATAAAATTCAAAATTATGCTCCCACAAAGCTGCTGAATTTTGAAATCTAGTGACTAATTATTCAAATAACATTATTATAGTCATGTTTTAAGAAACATTACAGTTCGATGAATACACGAAACATAATAAGTACTACGATCGTTCGGCAGGGTGATTGTGCGAGGGAGAGTGTATAAATTACACCGAACAATTTAAATTCTGTAGAAATGGAAAATGCTCCTCATTTTACATCTGTTAAGTATGTGCAATTTTCATATATTTACTCGATTATTTTTATTCCTCAATCTTCGTTAATATTTCTTTGCGAAAGTAAGAAGGGATATTGTATATTATTTCGAATTTCTGCTGCAAATATTTACGTTGAGCAATCTGGAAATTGAATTGCCGCTCACTTCATGTTAATGCAGGATTTGATCGAAGCGTGGCGTTGTCAGCGCCACGAAGCATGGATCGATTGTATTACAACGATTCTATTTTTTAGATGAGTTTACCATACTGAACTTGAAATGTGAAGGATATATGTTTTATTTTAGGCGAAATTGCACGTACAACGCGTACATTTTACTCCACCTATTCAAATATCTTTTAATATACGCTAGTGGAGAGTTGTAAAATGAGTTACAGAGCGTATTCTTTTCTTTTTACCGCGGATACTTTAAATCAGCTAACGATCAGCGCTATGTGTCGGCAGCGTTGCCAAATCGCAGCGGCTATGTTCAGTTCTCTCGTCCAAGTGCATGAGATCGTATAGTATCTGCACATTGACATTTTACTGAGTTTTTGGCGACAATTTTAAATGACGTGTGTTTGAAAATCGGTTAAGTGCTAATCTCGCGCATACTGCTTTTTTATTCATCAAAAGATTCTTCCATTAACTCCGTACACAAATCTGCTAAAAATTTACAAATCGCGATCACGTTATTTGAAACTTTCCACTGCGATCAAACAAATATAATGCATACAAAAAACCAAGCAATTTAACGAGCTATAAAACCACAAAAGTAAACTTGTTGAGTACTTTACCAGTGATAACACATGAAGTACATCCTATCCACAAGTCAAATACTTTCATTCATATTATAGTTTTCATACAATATCTTCAAGTGCCTACGATTGTCATAAAATAAAAATAACTTTGATTCTGCATAATTTTGCGTTAGGTTCGTGCATGCTGTACAATTAAGAATAGCGGAAGATTCGTGACAATAGAGCTTTATTTGATAAACAATGAAATTTGCAAGCGTTCAGTGATATCATTTTGTATAAAGAGCGCAGAATTTTTACGTTTTCTCCGAAAACTTCAGTTAGATACGTCGGTGATGTTGATCTGGCAACAACGCATCCTATATTCCGTGGGGCGCTCATAGTAGCGCGTGTGTTTTTGTATTTGCATCGCGACATACCGTGGGCCGGGTTTAGAGCCAAGATGGCGTCAGCCGTGCTTGGCGAACGCGTTTAAAAGTTGAGATTCGGTGCGGACACCGGAAAAATGCCTCGGCCTAAGCGCACAGTAAGTCGATTCGCTGTGATTTCATAGTTCGCACAATACGCGGGACGATTTTACGTTGCCGAGTGATGACCGCTTGACACGACATTAAAGTTAAAAGACTGAAAAGGGGGGGAAAAAAGTATTCGTGCACCCTGTCAGAGAGGTAGATCTTCGCGCTCTCACGGTGAAGATAATTCTCGTCGTACGAGTGACTCGAGAATAGCAACATCCACACGCCCTGATTCGTGAGAAGGTGTTACAGAAGGTGTTTGGCCATGGTGGGTTTGATCCTTTTGTTTTCTCGTCCAGTCATTTTTATGGACGAGCGTTTCTTCGTGCCATGCCTATTTCTCGTATCAGAATCCGTCTCTAGGGACAACTAACCTAAAGACGCGGCATGTTCAGTGAATGCCTGCACGCATAACGCACACGCACACGCACACAGTATATGCACGTTTTATATTTCATCAAATCGGGTATCTCACGTTCGCCGTACCCGTTTTTCTTTATTTTCCATTTTAATTGAACCAGTTGCAGGTATAATTATCCTTATAACACTTAATTACGTACTCCCAAAACGTTATTTATCGCTTCTCTTTACTGAACTAGGGCCACATACGATTTATCATTCGATTTAAGATATTCATAATTAGTCCGATAAATTTTAAATATCTGCGGAAGTGACGGCGCTGTTCATTGATAATTCCGTGATTATCTATTATAAAGAAAGATATTATTTAGTATAGATACATCTATTGACATTTACATTAATATAGACATGTTAAATAAGTTGAGAAATTTATGATTGTGAGACAGATATAACCTGAAAGCGAATGAATAAGCAATGAAGTTGTAGAAGGCATTTAGGATGATTTTGACATTGTCGAGCGTAAAATAATGAATTGGAAATGTTCTCTATAGGCAACCAAAAAATATATGAGCGATGACACTAGTGGAAGTGATTTCGACGATGAAGAGGACCCGGACAAAATTGAAGTGCCCGGTAAAGGAGTATACTATTGAAACATTATAACGTTTAATGCACCGTTGTAATAGTTTATTAAGGTTATGTGGAGCTATAGAAGATTATGAATAATTTATTTAACGCAGGAGGAGGAAAGGATCTCGCGACAGCGGTGGGCATTCGGAATGTCAAACAAGAGAAACCCGTGGAAGAACCACCTAATACTTCGACTAAGACACAAGGAGGAATGAGTCGTAAGTATTTTGTGAACGAGATATATTTCACTTGTATTCCGTTTTGTCTGTTGCAGTATTTCTTTCTTTTAGTAAAGAGAAGTTCAATTTTTAATTAAAAATTACTCGTCGCAATAAAATATACAACACACTCTTAGAATGTTCTTTATTGCTTCACCTCGAATAAAATTACCCGTCGTTTTAATTTTGTAGTACTCTAAGCGCTGTAATATAACGCAGATATATATTTGTACAGCGGCATTAAATCAAAAGGTCGGCAATAAGATACCGGGCGGTTTAGTAACAAAGTCTGCAGCGCCTGGCTACGAAATGGTACGCGTGGGAGGGTCGCAAAGTACACCGCCTGGATTTGTTGGGGCAAATCAATTGGGACAGTTGAGTCAGTTGGCAGGTGGTGGACCATATGCCCTCCCTCCTGGATTTGCCCTCGCTGGCTTTAATCCAGCTGCATTTCTTCAACAAAGTAAGCTTCAAAACAAGATCAAATAAATACGTATCTATGCTTATTAGATACTACGCTTAATTCTTAACGATAAATTGTAAGTACTACATTTAGCTTTAAATTTTCAGAACGATACGATGTATGTATATAATCGTTTGGGTACATACATGTACATCCATACATTATGCATAAATAACATTTGTAAACTGTACATACATGTTTTAGGTATGGAAATGAATAGTTTAATGGGCGGTTTTATGGGAATGGCTGGAATGAATATGGGGGTCAATCCCTTCGTTCAGTTCCTCAATCAGAGCGGCCTGCATCCCAACTGGTCGGCAGGACTTTCAGGTAAAATTGGCCGTCGAGTATTTGCGGTATTTTGGTTTGAATACATTTAATAAGCAATGTTAAAGACCGCAGGAGAATTGAAGGATAGAAGAATCAAAGAATTTTGGCATGTTTTGCTTCACAAAATCTACTGTTCTTTATTAGTTGCTTTTCTTTAACAACTGAATGAACTAAAGTGATATCGTGCGAATTGAAATACTCGCATCTGTTCAATTTTAAAGGAACAACCGAATGTTCAAAGTCTACATATCTCTAGCAGCATTCAATAGGAGAGTAGTGTAAGTGATACAGAAATATCTTCAACTGATCCTGGTCACAGAGTATTGCTGTAAGGATGAGGAGGATAATGAAGTTGTTATTTCAGTTCAGTTAAAGGAATATGACCATGTCTGATACCAACTGAAATGATGTGATATAATCTGATCACAGTGGTCAAAGGAAAGCACCTAATATTTATCGCGCGTCTTATACGTCGCGTTTTTCCCGCCTCTTCACTACTGTATAGTCAAGCCAGTACTAGATAAAGCGACGCATTGCCGGCGTCTTTTGTTTCGAACGTGCGCCGCGATATAGCAACGTGACGTGAGCGTGTCAGAACATGTTTAACGCCTTTGTAGCGAGTTACGTCTGAAATACACGGTTCCCATGTCGGCGGAGAAACCACGACATATAAGAAGCGGCTTTTACTTCGAAAGTAATATTTTTTGCGCACAGTTGTGTTGTTAATAAATGTTTATAAATCCTTATGATATATTCTTTGTATTGCATAAGTAATATAAACTTATTCATACAGTGTATATTCTATAATTTATTAGGTAAAGCTGTGTCACAGTTATGGATGAATTCAACTGATCCGAGTAAAATGAATATACAACCAAATTTACCGGAAGAAGAAGAAGTAGACGATGAAGATATGGGCGTTGCAGAAACTTATGCAGACTACATGCCCACTAAGCGTAAGTGCATTTGCTTGCAATATATATATATTATATAGTCGATAGATTTGTCCAGGTATGAGACCGCGTAATTTGACTTGTTCGCAGTCAAGTTAGGACGCAAACATCCAGATCCAGTTGTTGAAACTGCATCGTTATCGAGCGTTGAACCAACGGATGTTTGGTATAAACTTTCATTACCTGAAGAAACCATAAGATCTGGAGCTCTCTCTGCATTGCAATTGGAATCTATTACATATGCATCGCAACAGCACGAACATCTTTTACCAGATAATACTCGTGCTGGATTCTTGATTGGCGATGGAGCTGGTGTGGGTAAAGGACGCACTATAGCAGGCATAATTTTTGAAAATTATGTGAAAGGACGGAAGCGTGCTATTTGGGTATCCGTATCTAATGATCTTAAATATGATGCTGAACGCGATTTAAAAGATATTGGTGCTTCAAAAATTGAGGTATTTAGTTTTTAATACACTTAAGTAAAATCATTTTCCAAGGTAAATTGTCCATTTGTAAAGTGTAATTTTCTGTTCCTACTATAAGTAATCGATGAATAAGACAAAACGTGGCTTCGATTGAATAGATAACGAATTGTTTTGTAAAATTTATCTCAGTAGGAAATGTTGCAATGATGTAATTTGTATAATAGAATTCACATTAAACATTTTACATTACGTGCAAGTACTACAAAATGTTACTGGTTTTATAGGTGCATGCTCTTAACAAATTTAAATACGCCCCAATTGCATCAGGAATAAATGGAAATGTGAGGAAAGGTGTTATCTTTAGCACATATTCTGCACTGATCGGTGAATCTTCACAATGTGGGGGAAAAAATAAAAGTCGATTAAAACAACTTCTATTGTGGTGTGGCGAAAATTTTGATGGTCTCATTGTGTTTGACGAATGCCATAGAGCAAAAAATTTATGTCCCACAGGAAGTTCAAAACCTACGAAAACTGGTTAGACTTTTTTCTTTTTAGACCTATTATCTCTGAGCAACAACTTATACGGAATGCACCATTGTACAGATTTTTACATAATAATTTAATGACTGTTGTAGGTATGACTGTACTTGAATTGCAAAATAAACTTCCAAAGGCACGTGTGGTATATGCAAGTGCTACTGGGGCCTCCGAACCTAGAAACATGGCCTATATGGTACGATTGGGCATGTGGGGTGAAGGTACACCTTTTCCTGTGTTTAATGATTTTATTACCGCTGTTGAAAAACGTGGTGTCGGTGCAATGGAAATTGTAGCAATGGATATGAAGCTGCGTGGCATGTACATTGCACGTCAGTTGAGCTTTCATGGTGTAACTTTCAAAATAGAAGAAGTACCACTCTCCAAAGATTTTACTAAGATTTATGATCACTCCGTAAGATTGGTAAGTTATATGTATGTTTTGTAAATTTTTCTGTGCTAATATGCAGTGTTCTTTTTTCAGTGGGTACAAGCTATGCAAAGGTTCCAAGAGGCAGCAGAATTAATAGATGCAGAAAATCGTATGAAAAAAACAATGTGGGGTCAATTTTGGTCCTCGCATCAACGCTTCTTCAAATACTTATGCATCGCCGCCAAAGTAAAACATGCTGTAGCAGTAGCGCGGGAAGCTGTCAAATGTGGAAAATGTGTGGTAATTGGTTTACAGTCCACTGGAGAAGCACGTACACTAGAGCAATTGGAACGAGATGACGGTGAACTTAGTGATTTTGTGTCTACTGCCAAGTAAATATCGTACGATTGTATAAAAGGATAAGAAATACCTCCTTTTGACACTATTTTTGTTTTAGGGGTGTATTACAAACTTTGGTGGAGAAACATTTCCCAGCTCCGGATCGTAATCGTATTCATCGTCTCCTTGGACTCGAACCACCCAAAACACAGAGGTTAGGCGAAGGGGATGGTGATGATGTTGACAGTGCCGGTGGTTCTGCAGGAGGTAGTAAACGAAAGCCAGTACGCCGAGCAGCGCAAAGAGCGTCAAAGAAAGTTCGTGCTTGGTCCTCCGAAGAAGAAATAACTGACGAAGAAAGAAATGGAGGTCATAGTTCTGATTCAGAATTTAAGTTAACTGGCACCGAGAGCGAAGAGGATCATTACACTGACGAGGAGAGTAACATAAGCTCCGATTTTAATCCTTTTGATAGTGACAGTGATTCGGACGCTGGTGAGAACATTACATATGTGTTATTCTCTTTTGGTCCTTCCTTCTTAAATAGTGAAATACCATTGGTGATCATGAGCCAAGTATTACTATTTGTCAATGGTTTTATTATCAGTTTTAGTTTACAAACATTGAAATTATGTGGCAATATACTTTCTATAGAACGACCTTATATAGTAAGCTCTCTTTAAACAATTAACAGAATGGTTTTTACACAGATCCTTGGGACAGAAGAAAGAAAAAGGGTGGTAGCAAAAAGCAAAAGAAACCAGTTAAAAAACATTTAAGCACACAAGACAAAATACAATCAATGATTGCAAGTAAAACGTCTAACAGAAATAAACGTAATGGTGATACAGCAATGACTGGATCTGTAGGAGTGCTTGGAGGAGTAGCACGTAATCAGGCACCACCCAGGGATGCAATCGAACGTGCTTGCAGTATGAAAGATGAACTATTGGTTCAAATTGAATCATTGGGCGAACGATTGCCACCAAATACATTAGATCAATTAATTGACGAACTTGGTGGACCTGAAAATGTTGCTGAGATGACAGGTAGGAAAGGTCGAGTAGTCCAAACTGAAGATGGTGCTATACAATATGAATCTAGATCCGAGGTGGATGTCCCGCTTGAAACATTGAATTTAACTGAGAAACAAAGGTACTTCTATTTCACTTACAGCTGTTATTATTTTGAATGAACAAATGTATGTACATTGTGCAACGTACTGTATTTGTTAGATTCATGGACGGTGAGAAAACAGTGGCAATTATATCGGAAGCCGCAAGTAGCGGTATCTCTTTACAAAGTGATAGACGAGCAAGAAATCAAAGAAGACGAGTGCATATCACACTTGAATTGCCATGGAGTGCTGACAGAGCGATTCAACAATTCGGCAGAACACATCGATCTAATCAAGTTAATGCTCCAGAGTACATATTTCTTATATCGGATTTGGCTGGTGAAAGAAGATTTGCTTCAATAGTTGCAAAACGTCTTGAAAGTCTTGGTGCTTTAACTCATGGAGACCGGCGGGCTACAGAAACCCGAGATCTTTCACAGTTTAATATCGATAATAAATATGGTCGTTGTGCTCTTGAAGCAACAATGAAGACTATAATGGGGTGTGTTGTTTAATATAACTTTATAATGTTCAATTATGTGTTTAGGATAATTATAGTATACAAATTAACAAACAAGTATTTCCATTACCTTAATAGTTGACTCTTACAATTAATTTCAGGTATGAGCCACCTTTAGTACCTCCGCCTCAAGATTATCATGGTGACTTTTTTAAAGATGTTGCCGATGCATTAGTAGGGGTAGGATTAATTTGCAATAGTGAAAATATGCCAGGAGTACTCACTTTGGATAAAGATTATAATAACATGTCGAAATTTCTAAATCGTATCTTGGGCATGCCGGTTGATTTACAAAATCGATTGTTTAAATATTTCACGGATACACTTAATGCTATTGTCACACAAGCAAAAAAAACTGGTCGCTTTGATATGGGTATTCTTGACCTGGGCACTTCCGGGGAAAATGTGCGAAGAGTACGACTTTATCGGTTTCTACGGAAACATGCAACTGGAAAAGCTCCAACCGAACTACACGTTGTTCATGTGGAGCGAGGCATGAGCTGGTCGGAAGCTACAGATAGGTGGGCTGAGTTAACAGGCTCAAAGGAAGGATTTTATTTAAGTCATCAAATCCGAAATGGTAAACAAACAGCTATTTTAGCAGTTGCAGTGGATAGTGGTAAGAAAAAAGCAGAGGGGAAAAAAGATCAACTATACATGGTGTACAGGTAAAAAATTCTAACACGCAATTTTTTTACTTTTATTTATGTTTTAACATTGAAAACTTGCATATAACTATATGAATACTTTCAGACCGAATACAGGATTACAACTACGACAAGAAACATTAGGTGAATTAGAGAAAAAATATAAAAATGTTACGTCAGAAGAAGCAGAACCCCACTGGACACAGCAGTACGAAGCGTCAGTGGACACGTGCTCGCATGCTTATTGGCGAGGGAATTGCAAAAATGCTACACTTGGTATGGACTGTGAAGTGGGTTTACGTCGACGCTCTTATAATGTTCTAGCCGGTTCAGTTTTAAGTGTGTGGAGTAGAGTGGAGAATGTTCTTGCTGCGCGGTCAGGACATAACTCTAAGATGCAAGTTGTACGCTTACGAACAGGTAATTATTATATCTCCGAAAATAAGTATACCTACATTGTATATTGCGAAGTACAATGTTCAAGGCATAAATCAGGATATAGATACAATATAATATTAAGAAGCAAATGTATTTAATTATAGACGAGGGTCTTAAAATTGTTGGGACACTAATTCCAAAATCCTGTATGGAAGCATTACGCCAAGCACTATCATCAGATTCAGAGAACACCGAGGACATGACGTTCTGAATGTTTCACTATTTTAGTGGTAAGGTATTTATACATTTTGGAAAAAACGTCACTATTTATGTTTTACTTATAAACAATTTACAAAACATTTTACACTTGTTAGTTTTGTCACCACAAATTATCATCAATAAGAAACTATTTAATGAAGTTTGAAACTAAATGATACTATTAAGTCAGTACATATTGCGTTACGATCTTCATGCAGGTACAATGAGGGTCATGGGTGTTATAATACACATAGTGATTATCAAAAATGTGAGATAGTCATCAATTTCGAAAAATGAAACAAAATAATTCCATAATTATTATGGTTACTGTCAGGAAGCATATTGTTGTATAGATTCCAAACTGAATCTATTAGTCTCACTTTGTAGCCCATCTAGCACCTTAAACACGATTGACATACATTTCCCGTGTCAAATCGATGAGTTGAATCTCAGATAGAGGAAAATTCAAGATTTAATTCTTTGTATGTATCTGCACTATCATTTAATCTGAATTCGGAGGAATGTAGTCGTCGCAATTTCGATATACATATAAATATTCGATATACGTATAAATAGCTCGATTTCTTGTTAATTTGGGCCCCAGAGACTGTATGAAAGTTATGTCAAGTTAGACGTTTTTCAAAACAATGTAACACCTCTTTTTTTCATTTGCCGTTCATTTTTTTTTATTATTAGGAAACTGATATTATTGTAGACATCGTTTTAGGAGAGAGACCATGAATGTCGAAGCAATTTATTTCTATTCGTTTTGGCCATACTCTACGAAAATTATTTATAAAGAATTTTGCATCAATGCATACTATGCTTGTTGTTACAAGGTACACAACTAGAGAAGAGAATTTAACTTACTTTCTAAATTAAAAGGTTCCGAGATATTGTACCCACTTTATTGAAATTTACAGCAACAACAATTTTAGTATGTGATCAAAGTAACCTGATAGCAGTTGTATAGTCCAAATATAATAACAGCACTGGTCCTCTCTGTAAACTACAGATGAATATATAAATGTTTTACTTGATTCTAAGATTTAAACAAGTTTCTTTGAAAGCTATTATCATTATGCTACCATTACTACACTACAATTAATATTATAACATTACTGCAATTATTATTAGCATTAGTACTATTACAAAAATATTAATACTGTTATAATGTGGAGAGTCAAGGTACGGTATTGCAATCATTATTCAAAATTTGACAGTCTTAAAGGGTAATTATATATTGCAGTCCAAGTGCCAAGTTGCATGTACAATTTCACTCCATTCTTGAAAAGATTAAAGATGCAATTTTAAAAACTTTTAATTTTTAATAAGAAAATATCGTTTTAAACTTTAGTAACTAAATATCACTTTTAATCTTTAGTAATTAAATATCACAGCGTAGATTCTCTAAATTAAATAATAATATGGAAAGTGTTCAACTTACCGGCTTCTTATATTAAAATTATAAGTTTAAGGATATAGATTTTGTTCAATATGTATATAATTCCGTTTTAAATTATTCAGGTAAGATTTCTGTTACAAAATAGAATTAATAGACAACTATTCCATAAAAATTTTGAAATTTCAGATAATCATTGCTCCTCGTCTCTCAACATTATTTATCTACTGTATTATTACCCAAAATAACTAGATGCAAATGATACATACAGCGATATATTTATATTCGAAGCATACAATAGTAGTCATGCAATATGCATGTATATTGAATAAATGTATGTTGTTTGTATGTATGTCTGAAAGAATCTGAATGATTGATGAATGCTAAATATCTGTTATAGTCCTTTGTCTATAAAAAGATTTAGATTAGATGATAGATTACTTCAGAATAATAAAAACATAATCTAGAATAGAAACATTATAAAGATCAAAGGATTTGCATATTATGTCAACATTTACCTTGTGTCTTCTGTTATCCTTACTTTGAATCACTTTGAAATAATCCATAGATCACTGTGTTTCTACGAATACACTATATATTGCATTTATAAACCAGCAAGTGTAAAATATATAAGTTGTAGTATAGCAAAAGTGGTAAATTTTCGCTATTACACCCTTATGATATTTAATACAAGGTAGAAGGATATGATATTCAATATTTGAATACATTGGAAAGGCAACTTTTTTATTTATCATTGATTACTAAAAGTGCACCCTTTATTTTTATTGCATCATTATTTGCACGGACAAATGGTTTACTAAACAAGACAATTTGCATAAAAGCATAAATGAAACCAACATTGCTCAAATTATTGTGAGCCACTAAAAATTACACTCTCAAATGCTAAAGTCATGTGATTATATATGAAAGAACAAAGAAGTGTAAATATATATATTAAAGAATGTAAAACAAACATTTTTAGGATGTATGTGTATTATTGTATTCAATATTTTTACAATTATTACTTGAGTTCCTATTACAGATGAGATGTAATTTATAAATGTGGTATTTAGTATATGTGGAAACAAATTCTACACTTACTGAAGCAATTCCATCTGTAATGTGTTGTGTATAATCAACAACTTATGATACGAAAAAGTTAATGCTAAACTTTTATGTGTGTGCGTGAGCGTGTGTATGTATATATATATACACATAAGATTATATATATATATACATGTAGAATTTTCTCTGTTATCTAAAACCAATACATCTTAGTTCAAAGGATGTTATTTATCACTGGACATTAAGCTTTATAATGTCACAAAATTATTTTTGTGTTATTTTGTAAAGACGACGAAGATTCTATTCCTGGAATCAAATACTTTTTCAAATATCTTATATTATAGAAACATTTCAAATAATTTTTTTTACTCATGTTATTTTAGTGTATATCATGTGGTAACATATAAGAGCACATGTCCATATGAAATACAAAGATTTGACCAAAAATATATCACCATTATTTCTTTCTTTCGGCATTTGCCACATGTATGATTTAATTATTTGATTACTATGCAAGCATTAATAATGAATAATAAAGCTTATATTTAATGTAAATGTTTATTGATTTATGAAACTTAAAAGCATTTTGTAAAACATTTCAATCTATACAATTCCGATACAATTTAAATCCTATTTCTGAGAAAGATAAAACACTTATTGAATCTTAACATTCATTAAATTTACATGTAACTTAATTATGGATTGGAGTTGTGCATATAAACACGACCGATGCTTATGGTAAGGGGTATATAAAAAATTTTACAATTCTACACCTTCTATCAGTCTCATTTGTAAATATGAAACTGCCCCGATCAATCTTGCATACTAATACATAGTCTCAATCGCAAATGAATAATCGTGTAACTTCATACTTTTCATTTTCTTTTTACATGTAGGTATCATCTTTAAAGTATCTTTTACAATTGCAAATCTCCTTTCTGAAGAAATCGCAAGAAAATAATAGGAATGCTGTATATAATAGAATTTAATGAAATGCGTACAACAACATTAGAAATGTACAGAATCCTATAATCACACCAAGAATAAGGGAATCACGTCTCTTTCTCAGGTTTACCCTTTGCAATAGACTGTTTACCGCAGGAAACCGATTGGAGATATCGTTAAATCTTGTTTGTATACGTTTGAAGGCTTGCCTCTGGGTCATTAAATGATCTCTCGTTTCCATTGCTATACTTATTTGATCATTGATTAACCGATCAGAGCTGTAAAATATGCGATACTCATAATGCATCAAATCCACTAAGGTAAGCTTATAATTACATGAACAGAAATAACTTCGATAATCCTAAAATCGCTTACTTATGTATGTGTTGATTTTCTTTTAAATACATTTCACGCCTATTCAATCCTGCTGCACTTTTGTAATTGCTATATAACGTAAACAAAAGAGAAATTATAATGTCTGTTGTGAAAAATTGCTTGATTAAGTAGATATAAAATATGATCATTGTGAATAACTAGACATACTCGATTTCTTTACGAACACTGCCCAGGAGGTCTTCTCTATCCTTTCGCATTGAAAAATTGTTTCTAATTTTATTAAATTCGAGTTTGTAATCTTTTAAAATCTCTTTGTGACGTTGCATAGTGTGCAACATCGCTGCTCCATTTGGTTGTAACTCGCTCATCTTTTCATTTATCGTTAATAACTAAAACAAGAATGTGTATCTATAAATGATTACTATCGCTTACTATGATTTCTAAATTAATACAGCTTACTTTGCTAAGTAGGGTTTCTATTTCGGATGCCATATTCTCAAACACATGATCCTCGTCCAACAAAGGTACTTCATCCGCGACGACATGCTTCGAACTAGCATTTACACCCAATTTGCTGAACGCTACGAGCTTAGCGTCAATTTCATTTTCTAAATGTCGTGCTTGCTTTCTCAATTCTAGAAAAATGTACAAATTAATCGCATTCGAATGACTGAAACAGATTGCGCTGTACAATCGTTTTATTTCTTTCATAAATTCTTCGGTGAATAATAAATGAGGTTACAAAGTAAGTTCAGATAATTAACATTATATATACATTAATATGCAATAACTTAACGCATTATGTACTCCGCAGGTACAAATTATATACACATAACAAAATTATCTCCTTAAATATTTTTCCTATCGAAAATTGATTGTGAGACTTAAACGATTGTTAATATTAAACAGCTGAGGTGACGATCTGTAATTATATCGTAACTGTCACAATTCTCGGTTTTGGAAAATTCTTTTCGGTAATTAGACTAACGACGATCAAATTGTGACACATCATATCGTGTATAAAAATGTTAGATGCTAAACGGTGACAGGTTAAGAGAAATACTTAATGTTTCTTTTTGTTTTCGTGGATTGATAGAAGGTAGAACATATCGTGAAGTATACCTTCCCAATCAGCAGCCCCCAAAGCACTAGCCATTTGTTGTTTGTAAATTATAAACTCGTTATAATTTTTTTTTTCTTTACCAATTGACAGACACCTCCGCGCACATCACCTGTTCCAGCATCACCTCACCTATGCAATGTGATTCTGATCAAGAAGTAGGTTCGTATTGGTACGTATTAAGAGTACGTAATATACTATGATGAGGTATCGCACAACACACTGTTGAGAATTGCAGGATCGCGATATGACACAGTATGGCAAGGAATGTCCGCTATTTGCAACTGTTCGTAACCTAAAAGACTTTTCAACGTTAAATCTAATCGTAAACGAGTAAGGTGATTAACATTTACATCTCGAATTTTCTTTTCACATACTAAAGGGATTTTAGAGAAATTCTCATTGTACAGAAGTAAACAGAAGCTTCGTTTCAAAAATTTACTCAGGGAGTGAACTTGTGAAATTTTTATATTTATTCTGACCAAATAATGCCCTAAGTCAACTTATGTAAACGTGTATATATGCATATTCATATATAGAAAATATGTAATATTAACGTAGCGAATAAGTATAACCGATGAATGGAGAAAGCATACATTATATCTATTTTGTTGTGTGAAAAGCTTTACAGTTTCTCTGCGCGAAACATTTCAGGTAACGAGACATATTTATGATGCGAAAAAACTTATTGCGGTTTATATTTTCGCCCGAATATTATGCCTCTATTTTGCAAGTTTATACAATTTTATATTCTTCTATGTATATTCGTTAACATATATAAACTTCGTATTCAGTATTCTGAACGTATTGTGCGGTAACTTAAAAAATTATACAGTTATAATACGAGATCTTTAAAGTGTATTCTACTTATAACATTTGTGTAGAATTTCCAAGTGCCACAATGTAAACAAGTATTTGTCCAATATGTGTAAAAACATTTAGGGACTTTTATTAACATTTTTTACATTTCGTTAAGAGTTACAGTATGATCCGTGCTTTGCACTAAATTTATACAAAGGTAGATATAATGGGTAGACAGTTATATGCATACCACTGCGTCACTCGCAGATATATCTCTTTCAGAATATTTTAATTTTGCAATTAACATTTTCCTTGTTGCGTAGTATAATATTTAAATATTTAATATTTTGTTATCATGTTATTTTGCTTTAAAATTTGATCTCGCCAGCTACCATCTTGAAACACAGTTTAATTTTATACATCATATAACGTTAATGGTCACACTATAAAGATACAATACTTGATGCAATATAAGTATAGTGAAACTTGTATTTTTGAATACAAAATGCACGCTTTGAAATGAATTATAGTTGTATTTGAAGTATCCGAAATAATAATAATAAATCTGCACATTCGTCATAACACAGCCATGTAAGTGTCAATGATTCATTGGAGAAAATAAATATGAATGATTGAACGTACGCGAAGTGCGTAGAAATATTGTACAATAATCAACGCCATAACATGTGAATGGATATTTAGAGTTATTACTTCAAGGTACGTATCTTAACAGTGTGCGGTACACGAAAATACAGTGATTAATTTCAGTACATTTTTCACAGTCTTAAATTTGTTTGTTCTATCACTTCTCCAATTTATATCATTTTATGCTGCAACTAAAGCTGCATCTATCCGGATAATGAACATTAATATCAAAGTGATTATCATCATAAGTGCAAAAAAATAAATTTGTTTATCATCAATGATTATATATATGCACAGTAAGACTTTTATAGCGTTAAAATAAGTGTTAATCTCTGCGTAATGATAATCCCATTGGCATTAACGCTGCATATTTGAATGAAGTGACTTGCAAATATTTATACACGCTGCAATTATTTAAGTTCCTATTCACATAAACACGGATGAATTTCATCTGAGCCACAATTTCAACCGTAGAGCATCCACACCATTTAAATAATAACGGAACAAACGTTTATCTCGTACAAACCCAAGATTTTCGTACAAGCGCAGCGCTGGTCGATTTGAGATTTCTGTTTCTAGAACAACCTCGTCTGCATCATCTTCTACCATGGCTCTAATAGCGCGCCGCACTAAATTCGATCCAATTTTGCGTTTCCGGTATTTTACGTCAACAGCCAGCATTGCGATATAACCACGTTTTATAACTCTCCTATGAATATCCAGTTTGCAGACAATGGCACCTACACATTCATCTCCATGCATTGCCTTAATAGATAAAAAGCAAGATTTTTCTTTAGACTCTACAATGGAAAAGGAATTCAAGCAAAGCTGGCAGAACTTAGTTTATATCGTCGAAATCTTCTCAAAACATTCGGAAGCATATAGCTCTTAATAATAAATCCGCCAGCATTGTTTGAATATTTTAATTGGTACAATCTTAAATGTATTCTTACCAGGAAGCACAACTTGGGCCAATTATGAATAAAATATCTGTATGTATAAATAGAATAGGGTTCACTTAAATCCTTTTGTATTAACTTCATAATGTCAGGCATCTGTAGTTCACTTGTATAACTAATATACTGAATATCATTGTCTTTACTTTCTAAGGACAACGTTTCTGCTCCTTCTGAAATAAAATATAAGGAACAGCATTTATACTAGTTTTACCTTATTGAAGTAAGTTGATAATGTGTTCATGTTACTTTGCAAAACTGCATCTGTATGTATAAGATTGTTGTTTACTTAGTGAAAATACGCGAGTTTACATTTCAGCCGTATTAATGAAGTTGACTTAAATTTAACACGTTAAGTTTAATGTAATATTGGCCAATTATTATAGGATACTTGGACATTAAGAACATGGCAAGTATGAATTTACTTTCGACGTATGCAACTGTTGCGTAAAAGAAATACATTCTGTTAAATATAATGTGCATTAATATATACCGTGCCGATGGAAATGACTAGTCCCCATTGTCTGAGATTGTAACGTATGGTTCGCTATATCGGTTGTTTTTGGGGGTGAATCACAACTACCATTAATTTGGGCTATTCCATTTGTATGAGGCTCATCGCAGACTAGCGTTGTCTCCAAACTAAGTCGTGATTTAATATCTAACGTAGTAATGTCCGTTATTAAACTGTCTCTTAAATCTTTAATCTTAGTTTTTTCAGTCTCAGTTTCAGCCACTTCTGTATGACTTTCCGTTCCCCCGCTCTCCATAATTTAAAATTTATAATCTTCTATAAACTTTTTATTTTAGAAACCTACACTCCAGAATACAGTGTGACACAAAGATTCAACCACTATCCCTGGGTCCACTTCTCTGAGATTTTTTTTACAATATATACGTTGATCTACCAGAAGTATCGTCAGATGGGGCACAGTCTTTTGAATCGAATTTTCATAATTGTAAAGGATAATGCGGTTTCGCGGTTACAGATTTTGTCTTAAAATACAGACATCCGACGTAAACCGCAGAACGGCGGACACCATATTGAATTTTCTGAGTCGACTGCTAAAAGTCTACCACGAATGAAAAATCTGAGAAGAGTGGTACTGCAATGATTTCCATATGCTTAATTTATATGATTCGTGTCGCCACTTGTACACTGATCTTGAAGGACGTGGAAGAGCGAGGGAGATTTCAAACCCGAGAAACTTTTTTAAATAGCACTATAAATACGTCCTATTTTATGCATTTTTAATTTAACCCGAATCTTAAAAAAACTGTTGATAAAAAGCATCGAAATATGAATTTTATAAAAAAGCAGAAATCATTAATAAATAACACAAAGGAACAATAGTATTTCTACAACGACGAATATAATATATAAAATAAAAATAACGTAATTAATCATTCATAAGCCAGTTCGTGTTATACTACCTACATATATTCTTGTGTTTAATTCAATTGTAGATTTTCAGGCATCTTGGGCAAGCGTGCAATATATCGTGTAGTAATTACTTTTATTAATTTTGTGATTGTTCTGCTTATTTCTTGCAGGTACGTCTTTAGTTCAAAATTATCATGCGCATTGTGTTATTATTATGTACTACTTCCATTACATTTTTTTGTGTGTCAAAGTTATTCTTGTGTGTTTCAGGATTTTTTAACAATAAGATTGCCATTTCCAAGATAGATCCATTCTGTAATCTATTTATTAATCTTTTTGATTGTCTTTTACACCTTTCTCCGAAGCAATTTTCTCATTGACTTTCAGGTACATCTACAAAATCTTCCAGAAAATTACACTCCACTACCTTTTACGATAGCGACTAAAAATTTCTTTCCAGCTATTCGCATTCTCTCCGTGTCTATCATTCTCGCATTGTTTCGAAAAGCGTTTCAAAGCTGCGTGAGAATTACAGACGCAGTTTTATTTTGCATGCATTAAATTTAAATTATCTTACACTTAAAGTAGAATCAGTCGGTCACGATCGCGGAAAGGGCGAGCGAGTCTCTTAAATCAGCAACCTCCAAGCGGTGAGACCTGGTAACTGACGTAATCTTCGATAGGTAAAACTAACGATGATTTTCGCAAATCGAAGATCGCATCGGGCTAATGGCTGCAGGTATGTTAAAAATCATTGAAATTATATTCTGTTTTGCTGAGTCTGTCTCTGTTACAACTGCATTGGTATGAGTTGAGCCAGATGCTAAAGCGCATTTTCGCATCACCTCAGATACAGACATTTGGACGTGAAATCAACTAAAAAATTACTCTTCTATCCACGCCTCGTACAATCTAAACGAGTGGTATCCAATGTTGCTGGGTGAAGACTATATGTAGATATTCGTAAATACACCTGTTTGCACAATAGACTTTTTTCAAAGATATTTCCTATTTGCAGATCTTTATCCACCGTCGATAGTTTACTCGCGTGTGATCAATGCTTTAAACAATTGATACTATGTGTACAGATGGTGCGTACGTCGACCACCGCCATCTTCTGAACCACATGACCTCGTTGTGTGTCCCGTGACCAGCTCACGTGAATTTTGACAAATTCAAACGTTTTTTCGGTGAAAAGAATGGATATGTTGGACCAGCACCTTGAACAGCAGGATGTCAGGTAGTGTTTACGTTAAATATCGCACGGGTGATAATGCGAACACCTATCCCTCCTGTTTTGCCCGAGGTCTCCTCAAGGTCACCACGCACATAGTGCACAGTGCGCACTTACAAGCCGTAGGACGACGACGGTCGTGGAAGTAATAGGCATAATTGTAACTGTAAGCGCGGTTAAGTATATCTGTTCTTCAAGATAGCTGCTCTCCTTTTCCAGCGCCGTTAATGTAAAGGACGACAGTGGTGCGGGAATTGTTATCGAGGAGGCTGAAATTGTCGATTGCGATGGTAAGATGAACCTCTACGCGCTTTTAAAGCAACGTTTTCATATTTATCCAAACATATAAACTGGACGGAGTTGTCACCTTAATTCCGCAGGTGAACCTTGTGGAGAAGACGGAATGCGTTACCAAGAAGCCTTGGCATATAGGGTTGTCCAAGTGAATGGTTCAGCAGCAGCGAATGAAATAGAACTGCCGGTAAACCAACCTGGGAACAACACCGTGCAGGTCCTAACGTCCCCTTTGAACGGCCAGTTTTATGTCATTGGAAGTGCGAATGACGTTTTCACAACCGCACAAACTTCTAGATCCTTAGGTCCACGAACCACCGCTCTTCAGATAGAAACACCAAGAAACTGTGCTACGGGATCGAAAAAGGTTTCTATTAATATCCGCGGTGTAAATTGTATCTTGAGTTACTTGCATTTTTATAAATCGCTTGTATCGTTTAGAGAGACGATAGGCGAAGGGCTACGCACAATGAAGTTGAGCGCAGAAGACGGGACAAAATAAATAATTGGATCGCAAAATTAGGAAAGATTATCCCCGAGTGTAATTCTTCTCAAAGCACTAACGGCAGCGGGAGCAGTGGAGAAGGAAAGGCAAATTATGAAACTCAGGTAATTTAATGAAATTATATATGATCGAGTGATAATGGTCATTACTTCTTTTACACGATTTTTAATTTCAATCTACATTTATAAGAGTTGAATTGTGAGGCGTCTAACGTAAGTTTATGTAACTTGCTTCCTAGAGCAAAGGCGGAATTTTGGCAAAAGCGTGCGAATACATAGGCGAACTCCGTGCGGCGAATCAAGGTTTGGGTCAATGTTTGCGGGATAATGAAAAGTTACGACATGAGATTAATGGCATGAAGCAACTCATCGCGCAGCTCAAGCGTGAAAATCTTCAGCTTAGATCACAGATACCTTCGTCACCTACGTCGAATAGTATTGATGTTGTTCATTTGAGCCCTTAAACACCCCTTGCTTTTAAGCCAGTGACTCTGTAAATATTAGAATTCGCGCACTGACTTAAATTTTAGGAAGGTGCATCCCTTTCCTCTTTTATTTCAATGAAAACTGCACCAAGTTTCGTGATGCGAATGTACTCGAACATTGTGTTCAAAATCACACGGCAAGCTGTTCGGTCCTAATAGTATACAAAATTGTAATTTCATAACTATGTTCATCCTGGTATAAGCATTATTTTGCACAACACAATTTGTTGAAAGATAAATGCATTTTTATATATTTACGTATCCTACGAACTCGCTATCAAAAATAAAATAGTGACTGTTACATGTTTAGTGAGTACTAGTCTTATGCAAATTTAATTTGCAATTTCTACATTTACTGACAAAAATATAGAAAATTTGTGCAATTAAGTAATGCTTGTGACCTGCGAAAGTAATATTCAGTATTTTTTGGATTAACACACAATGAAGTAAATTGCTTGGGGTACATGAAAGGGCTAAGGCTGTGAATATCAAATGTTAATTTCAACAATTTTGGGCAAGAAGTGCAGATATGGTGCAGATAAAATTTATTTTTAATCGGTTCTGTTGCCACATATTCAACAACAATACTGCAGTGCAGATATGATGGTAGAACCTTAAAAAAATTCGTTGAATATTTTTATTTTTACTACTGTTTCTATAAATTCTAGTGTAGGTACTTCATAGGGTTACCTAGGACTGATGGCATAGATTAATTGTACACATACGTATGAAAGAATGTACATGCACATATATGTACATAACTGCATATAGCAATAACATATTTTTTTCAATACATGTTTGTGCGAATTGAAAGCAACAGATCAGAGTTGATCGAGCATTAGTTACTGGATTGTAATATATCGTTAATGTAAATACCGCGAAGTTATTGTTATATAATTATAATTACAATTACAAATATTATTATTAAACCAAAATTGAATGAAATTTGAAACACGTTCTATATTTAGAAACAACCCCCCCCCCCCCCCCAATTTAATTTTTTGGTTTGATTCAGTAGTGGCACAGTTCTCCGCATCTTATGGTAAATATGATGTAGAAATTATCCAAACACTGGACATAATAATTCGTAGATACTTTATTTTATTTTTCACGCAGTGGAAATTAAACCCTGCACCTCAACGTATGTTCAACAATATGACTATTTCGTACAGTCACCTCATCTTTGTCAACGTTACAACATTAGAATAATATAGTTCTACTATTTCTTTACAGAGTTTGTCATCTATTGTGTTTACATTTTACATTATTATAATACAACAATTATTCATACTCCGCAATCTAACATCTACTTAAAGGAAAAAAAGCTGTTGATATCATTGTATGTTACAGTAAAATATTGATAATGACAAGAATCATTGCTATTTCCTTAGACAATACTGTTAACACTTTCGAATGTATGAAATGTTTATCTTCAATGCTGTTTTCACGTGATATTGACACAATACTTTTTTCATTGGTTGAATAAATAACTGGTATAAACAAAAGGAAATGGTAGGACATTACAATTTCTCGTATTACGTGTTAACTGGACATTATGTCATTCAAAAATTTTGAGATTGAGAAAGTAATCAACATATTGTCACATACAATGGACTGAAGACATTTAAGGATGTCCCATTTTATTGTCTTAGTTACCACGTGACCTATACATTGACACTCTATCAGGTGGTCTCAACTGAAATGCAATAGCATGCGATGGTTAGCATTGATCCTATGTACAAGAATAATATTGAAGGTAATGTATCATTAATTAGGCAGCGTAATGCCCAACAATGTAACAATGCAATTTAAATCGGTTTAAAACCAGTTATATTTTCCTCCTGTTTTTTTTTCAACTTATTGTATCAACAAGGACATCCTTAAATAATGGCTGCCAGAATTTGAAATAGCGATATTTCTGAATTGCTCTTCAACGATTGAAACAAAAAATTAATCTTCTAAATTCCTAAAAGCTTGTTGAATATCTTCGTGCAATTGATCAAAGTCAGCTCTGATCTTTGCTTCCCCATCCTTTACTGGATCCTGAAATTATGTCATTCAAATATTATTTTCGTTCCAAAAAGTAATTTTTTAAATCATAAACTGACGGTATACCTTGAATTTCATAGAACTGAGCTGATAGAGAATGTTGCCCATACTGTCTCTGATAACAGTCCATGTTATTTTATTATCCGACTGTGCTGTAGATTCAACTGCATGCCTTGCCATATCGTAAAATGCAATCATGTTTCGTAACATACCCACAGTTTTATAGAATGGACAAAAACGATCATATGGGGAGTAACTAAAGAAGGGAAAAAACATTATTATACATTACGAATATCCCCCAAAAAACCAGCAGAAAGTTTAAAAATCGCATACCTGTTTTGCTGCAGGAAGTCGTCTTTTAACAGTTTTGCAACTTCTAATGTTATTTTATCAGTTTCAGCTAAAGAAGCTTTGCCAACTAATTGCACAATTTCTGACAAATCCTCTTCTTCTTGCAAGATTTCTTTTACTTTCGTTCTCAAGGGTACAAATTCGGGGAAGTTCTTGTCATAAAAATCATCTAATGCTCGTAAATATTTACTATATGAAATAAGCCAATTGATAGATGGGAAATGCTTGCGTTGGGCGAGTTTCTTGTCTAAACCCCAAAATACCTAAACATACAACAACGGAGGTTGATTTATATGCCTCAAGTTTCAAACATATCGCAAATAAAAGAATTAATTTGGGTACCTGTACAATACCAAGAGTAGCACTGGTTACAGGATCTGAAAAGTCACCACCGGGTGGTGATACTGCGCCCACAATACTGACTGATCCCTCTCGATCTGGATTACCTAAGCACTTTACCCTGCATAGAATAGAACAGAATAGTAATACATTATATAACATGATGTCACGCACAAATTAGTGAATAATAAAATACATATGTACCGTCCAGCACGCTCATAGAAACTAGCTAATCGAGCGCCAAGGTAAGCTGGATATCCTGAATCTGCAGGCATTTCTGCCAAACGGCCAGAAATTTCACGTAAAGCTTCTGCCCATCGTGAAGTTGAATCGGCCATCATAGAAACGTTGTAACCCATATCTCGGAAGTATTCAGACAGTGTGATACCTAATATCGAATATAATTAATATTACACCATTTAATGTTTAAGTAAAACGAAGTTATATTTTAGTTTTCATGCGACTGTGCATACCAGTATAAATAGATGCTTCTCGAGCAGCGACAGGCATGTTTGAGGTATTAGCAACCAAAGCTGTACGTTTCATGATAGACTCAGTAACACCCTCAATTTCAACCGTTAATTCCGGAAAATCACGTAATACTTCAGACATTTCGTTACCACGCTCGCCGCAACCCACATAAATAATAACGTCGGAATTTGAATATTTAGAAAGCGCTTGCGAAATTACTGTCTTGCCACAGCCGAAGGCTCCTGGAATAGCTGTTGTTCCTCCTTGGACGCATCTATAATTGAAGATACAGATTTTTGCAATAGCGCACCTTCGATTAGCTGCTGAATATGCTAAAAAAAAATTCTCACGGGAACAGAGAATCCAAAACACGTTGACCAGTAAGCAAAGGATGATTAGCTGGCAATTTTTCAGTAACTGGGCGAGGCTGACGAACTGGCCATACCTACCAAAATAATTGAACAATTTGCAACATTATGATTATTATTATTAATCGAAGCTTCAGAGTATAAGCTTAAATACCTGTAACATTGTATACTCGTGTTTCTCTCCATCGAATTCCGTCTCCATGACAATATCCTATAAAATATTTACCAAGTAAAGATAAATTCTCCAGTTACAATAAATGATAAAATAAGGCACATTTAAGTTGCAGACATTTAACGAAGTAAAGAGTTGTCACTTACATTCACTGTATAATTTCCAGCCGGTGCTATGTACGTAACAGTACCCTTACTTTTTGGAGGTAGGATCATTCTGTGCTTCACTAAGGTATTTTCATGCACTATACCAAACAAATCTCCACCCGTGATGTGGCTACCCTTCTTTATATTAGACGGATTAAAGTCCCAAGAAGCTGTGCGCGATAAAGCAGGCACGTTGATGCCCTTCGGGATGTAGATAGAACTCGTAAGTTCATTGATATCCTTCAACGGGCGCTGAATACCATCGAAAATGCTTCCAAGTATGCCTGGTCCTAATTCTACGGATAATGGTTTTCCAGTTCTAAGAACAGGATCGCCAACGGTAACTCCACTCGTTTCTTCGTACACCTTGATAAATAATTTTTCATGACGATTCATTTATCATCTTAGAAAAGGAACACTTAGTATAGTCGCATAATCAAGTAAACTACAAATTCTTAAACTTTACCTGGATAGTTGCCATATCTCCTTCCAAACGAATAATTTCTCCTACGAGTTCGTAATAACCTACTCGGACCAGCTCGTACATAGCAGATCCTGACATCTTCTCCGCCGTAACAACTGTAAAAGAAGTATAACGTGAGTGGTACCAAATATTCAGCGAAACCAGCAAATTATATATATTTTAATGCGCTCTTACCAGGACCGGATACCGCGTAAACATATCCAAATCTTCCTTCTCTGTCCTCATTGACAATCCTTGGTAGCCCTTGGCTTGTCATCTTGCTTGGAATATTACCTAAAGTGTGTAAAATAAAATTTTCATTATTTACCGTTCAACTTACCCCGACGTATTTTATCGCTTCGGATTAATAAACTACCACTGAAACATAATTTACCAGATAGATAATAACGCGATTATCAACATGTTTTATCAAAGAACCTCTTGAAAAACTAATGATTCGATTGGCGCCTCAAATTACGGCCTTGTGCGCAAATAATTTAATTTACCATCACCGTGCGATACTTGTCCAAAAATGCGATACCATTTTTCTATCAGCTTTACAATTAATGCACCACGACGAGATGGAAATAGCGAGAGAGATGAGAAATGTCAGTACATTAATTGTACGTCTGAAATTCACGTGAGCACCTCATTTAAAAAGTAGGCGTAGCCCTTCGAAGAAGCCGCGGCCCGTGTGCTCGTGATAATGCGAGCTTCTAAAAACATACAATAATCTACCGATTGTAGAAACTCAATACATCCTTTGCAATGCAATATATGAAAGATACGCGGCTCCATACGGCAATCGGATATATAAAAACACTCAAATGCAATTTATGGTCCAAAAGCGATGGCGCAAGCAAAGTACGATCGATACTGCATCCACAAGAGTTTCCTATTCGATTTTTTCAAAAATAACTTCTACGACAAGCTATTGCAATTGTTTCGGACAATGTAGAAATTCACTGGAATACAATTTCACTCAGTTACTTTTATAATCAACAATGCAAAACTTACAACGACGTCCAATGTACCGAAGCGAATCCCACCCAACAACGAGTTGAGCCTAGCTATCACAAGACAGGTCAGCTGACTGAACTACATGCCGATTCGCAATAAGCGAGTCTAGTTTCGGAGAGACTTAAGTTCCATTCATATTATCACTTACGATTCCTACACGACGTATCTAAAATCTTATTTTACATGCTCCCTAATTTAATATCTCGATGAGAAAATTAATTTCTCAATGTAGAAGTTAGTTCCAGATAGAAGAATTCCATTTTTTAATAATTGTAGCGTGGATCGTTTATTAATATGCGTTCATATTACAGTTTGATTACTGGTCTCCAAACTCTGGAAACGCATCCGCAATCACCACCTTATCATTCATTATTTACTCCGTCAATTTTGAATGAGAATGAATTCGAACTGTAATTTGTTTCTGATTAAGTCCTATGCAAAGTTAAACTTCAAGTTTTAAAACATTAAAGTAGTAATGCAACAATATTGTACTTTACTGATAATTGTAAAATTGATCATTATCTTTGTTTAGAAAATCGATCTTAGGATCGATTTAATATCGACATAATTTATTTTAGTGGAGCGCGCATGTCGCGTTTATTCCTTCAACCGTCAAACTGTTTCGTCGCATTTGGTCGCATTTGTTGGATCTGACGCGCGGGATCTGCAATAACCCCATTTTTATTAGTGGAATTCTAATAATCGATGGGCAATCACAAGTTTAGAACCTCAGTTTGTTAAACAATTCTAAACATTCTTATTCACCGACGGTAGAAATGGAAATACGAAAGTTGCAAGAATTTATGGAACTGGTTGGTCGTTTAAAGGTACTTATGTCCAATATCCTTTATTATATTGCAAATCTTACAGATAGTAGATACACATATCATGTTTGTTCTTACATAACGGAATACTATATTTTCTATTCGCATAATAGATCTGAATGGATAATCCGACTGTTGTATATGGAGCACAAAACGTATATTGCCTTATAATCTTATCTATCTTGATTATTCCTTTGATTGTTAAATGCCATTATTGATATTATGTATTATCACATGTCCACCGATTTTACTGTATTATTATACAATCGTTTAATATTCTATCCAGATTGTTACTTGTTCAATAGTTTTGTACACATTTCTATTATGCTTTCATGAGTATATTTTTAAAATGTAAAAGTATACGTTGCAGAAACATGTATAGTCTCTCTGATTATAGCATATGAAACGTACAGGCTGGGTCCTGAGAGACATTTCAGATCCGGAGACTGTCGCTGGACACATGTATAGAATGGCTATATTGTCATTTTTAGTGGATGGAAAGGAAAATTTGGATAGTAACAAGTAAATATTGCCATTTGATCACTCGTTGCATTGGTTTTTCTATATTTTTTGTGTGAAATTATAATGATTATGACATTGGGTATTGTTTTTAGAATTATGCAGATGACTTTAGTTCACGACTTAGCAGAGTGTATTGTCGGAGATATAACACCATATTGTGGCATTTCTCCAGAATTGAAACATAGGAAAGAAGATGAGGCTATGAAGGATATATGTGAACTTTTAGGCGATAAAGGACCAGGAATTTTAAACATTTTTCGTGTAAGATGATCTATTAACATATTTCTCCAGGAGTGGCATTTAAATATTTAACTATATACGTAGATTACACTTTCTCTTTCCTGTAGGAATACGAAGAGCAAGAATCTGCAGAGGCGCAATACGTTAAAGACTTAGATAGGCTTGATTTACTAATGCAAGCGTATGAATATGAAAAGCGGGACAATAATCCTGGAAAATTACAAGAGTTCTTCTTAAACACGATCGATAAAATTAAGCATCCATTTATACGATCGGTTGCAAATGATATTGTTGCAAAAAGAAGTAATTTGTTAAGTGAATTTGCAAATTCAGGTAACTCAGCGGAAAATGCTAGCTAATATTTTTCAAATTATGAATCTTATTTATAATAGTGATGCAGGTGTCCACTGTATATTTAAAATACTTCTTAAGAATATTCTTTACAAAGAATAGTATAAAGTGAAATAATATATAAACGCCGATTGTAGTTATTTTGTTTATTAAACATGATCTCGTGAAATTCAACAATAAGAGAATTGTCTGGTGTTGTCCAAGTAGGTTGATGTTAATCATACAATTCATTTTATTAATTATTCTATATTCAAATTTATTATTTAATTGTTCAATTTTTACATAGCTGCCCCTTATCTACTTATAATTATTTAAATGTTAGAAAGAGACATACTAAGAAAATTATGTAATTCAGTGTTATCCGTTATTTAGCAGTATTTCTTTAATAGCCGAATTAAAATGTAATTTAACATTTTTTGCGCATATTCTTTGACAATCGTATATGTGATACAATATGTTAGGTAATTCAGTAGAGCAGGAATGCGCTTAGAGAATCGTAAACTCAACGCTATCTACAACCATTACGAAGCGCAGCGGAGCATTAAATTGCTCTTTGGCAATATCCTGACAATTGAGCATGGAAATGGGTATCGGTAATGCGATACGCGCTAGCAAGCCTGTAAACGAATTTTGCATCACTGCGGTGACAGTCCGTATTTGCTTTAAATGTAATTAGGTGTCGCGGACGTCGAAAAGCGGAAAGGTCACCCGTGTGTCTTGCAATTTAATCGCATTGACAAAGAGAAGCGGAGAACGGTCGGAAGTACAACGGACACAGTAAGAATGGAGAATCTAAAATGAACTTGGAACGCAGTGCGATAAATTCAGCCGTGTTTGACTGACATAAAAGAATGAGAGACTGCTCCGCCAGGTATGAAGTGAGGCACAAATAAGGCACTGTGGAAGGTCACAGCCCATTCGTCACGACCACAGGGGGCTCGTACGCCGGTTAGTCGGGACCGGTCGATCGAGTGTTGTCGCGTGCAAAACCAGTGTAGAAGAATCCTTTCCAGTAGTCTCTACCTTCGTAGCAAATATTAAGTAAAATATTCACGAGTTATCTTGCTTTCGTATTCATTTTTCATTATTTCTTCGAATCGACCAGTGTTACATTTCCAATACAAGAACATTGATAGGATACTAGCTGAGCCAAAATGTCAAGTGACAGTGGATTACCGACTGAAGATCGTGTCAAAGAGATTCTGGTAAAATTCGAAAGTAATGAGAACGAAGTACTCTCTTACGAGGTGTTCTCACAATTGTGTGAAAAATTGTTCGATTCTCAAGAAGTTGACGGGAACGAAGAGCGGTTCTCTAATATTTTTCGTGAGTTCGATTTGAATGGGGATGGCGTATTGGACGCTCGTGAATGGAAGAGGTGAGAATACGCTTAAATTGTGCATTGTTGATGGGTTTGTGACTCGGCTCGACTGTCACATCACATTTCTTATCGGGCTCTAATCCCTCTGCGAGCTTTTCTTCTGCGTGACCTGCCGCTTTGCAATCGATATTCTCTCTCGTATATGCGTGCGCGCTTGTGCGAGCGTGCCCAGAGCATTTCGAAACATGATTTTGGTTAGTCCCTTTATGCATTACCGGTCAATTTCTGCGCATGGATAGTATCATGGCATTACTTTTGCACATGAATAAAATATGTAAACAAATACTTACAAGATGATAAATAATAAATATACTGGAGAATTTTATCCAAACGCTGGAATCATTATTTCTTCTTTTTAGAAGACATTCGATGGGCTATATAAAATCGATTAAATGCGCGTCACATTTTTGGCTTTTCTTGTACTGTCAATTATTAGATTATCTTACGTTAGTTGAAAAAATTAATTTGTTTGAATTATTAGAGATAAACGTGAATTTGGTTTTGTGTAGTAAACTGATTTGACAATCTCGACTCACTTCCGTTCTAAATCGGACCTCTCATACTACCTGAGAACTTGACCTACGCGAAAGCAACTATTTATAAGTTGACCAATCTTTAGCTTTTCTTGTACCGTCAATTATCAGATTATCTTACGTTAATTGAAAAAATTAATTTGTTTGAATTATTAGAGGTAAACGTGAATTTGGTTTTGTGTAGTGAACTGATTTGAAAATCTCGACTCACTTCCGTTCTAAATCGGACCTCTCATACTACCTGAGAACTTGACCTACGCGAAAGCAACTATTTATAAGTTGACCAATTTTTAGCTTTTCTTGTACCGTCAATTATCAGATTATCTTACGTTAATTGAAAAAATTAATTTGTTTGAATTATTAGAGGTAAACATGAATTTGGTTTTGTGTAGTGAACTAATTTAAAAATCTCGATTGACTTCCGTTCTAAATTGGACCTCTCATATTACCTGAGAACTTGCCCTACGCGAAAGCAACTATTTATAAGTTGACCAATTTTTAGCTTTTCTTGTACCGTCAATTATCAGATTATCTTACGTTAGTTGAAAAAATTAATTTGTTTGAATTATTAGAGGTAAACGTGAATTTGGTTTTGTGTAGTGAACTGATTTGAAAATCTCGACTCACTTCCGTTCTAAATCGGACCTCTCATACTACCTGAGAACTTGACCTACGCGAAAGCAACTATTTATAAGTTGACCAATTTTTAGCTTTTCTTGTACCGTCAATTATCCGATTATCTTACGTTAGTTGAAAATATTAATCTATTTGAATTATAAAGGTAAACGTGAATTTGGTTTTGTGTAGTGAACTGATTTGAAAACCTCGACTCACTTCAGTTCTAAATCGGATCTCTCATACTACCTGCGAACTTGACCTACGCGAAACCAACTATCTATAGATTTGCACGTGTAGAAGAGCGTCAATTAACACTACTCCTACCACGACCGGTCAAGTGAACATTTCTAAAATTTCCATTACAATTTCCTATAACAACGTAATCGCATCGTCTTTAAATTTCACGACTTTTCCTGAAATATTGAAAAATATATTACACGTATACTTTAACCCATTTGCATCATTCGGAAAAATGGAAAACTGGTCCGTATCACCAAACATTCGCGCATCGTTAATAGTGGCCAGGTAAATACCACGCATATATGTATTGCGCTTCGGTGATAATAGCCAGGAAAAATCCGCGCATATATGAGCTTATGATGCAAATGGATTAAGAAAACTCGTGAAATTAAAAGACCATGCAATTACGTTGTATATAGGAGATTCTAATCGAAATTTTAGAAAGACACATTTGACCGGTCGGTAAGAATAGTGTTAACTACCAAGTGCTAACAATAAGAGTCTTGAACTAACGAGGCAAATTTGTTTCAACAGATGCTACGAAAAATGGATATGCCCACTGATGAATCCCAGAAACGCTTTACTGGTGGTCGACGTCCAAAACGACTTTATCGATGGCAGCCTATCTCTGAGAGACTGCGGATGCGGGCAAGACGGCGCGGAAGTAGTCCCACCGATCAATCGTCTAATCCGCGAAGGCCTCTGGCACAAAGTGATTTACTCGTTCGACTGGCATCCCGACGATCACATAAGTTTCTACGAGAATCTACACACGCGCGATGTGCACCCCCATTCCAAAGTAATTTTCACCAGGCACGACACGCTCTTCGTCGTTTCCGCACACGTTAAACACGGATTTCAGGAAGCGTACCTCTTAAAACTTTCCTTCTGCGCTTCTTAAGAGGACCCTATGCGTAACTTTTACTCTATCGCTTTTACAGGACGCGCCAATCGTAACGACACTACGGTGCACAGCGCGAGAACGGTACACTTAAATTCTAGCAGAGCGATATCGATTGCTTCCGGCTATTTATGGAGATCTCGATGCGCAGTATGACGTCTCTAACAGGTGTGAATTCTTAATAGGTGTCCAAGGAGGCGGCAAAGCTCTTCGACGAGGTGCTCTTCGTCCAGCCTCGCGCCAAGCAGAAGCTCTGGCCTAAACATTGTCTCATGGACAGCTGGGGTGCGAAGTTACATAAAGATTTGACGATTCCACGAGATGCCAGTCAGGTGAGAGGACGGAACAGGGTTCTGATTGCTTCTAGGTGACCTAACACATTATTCTTTATATTTCGTGACAGGTATTCAAAGGTAGAAACGCGGAAGTCGAGGAGTATTCGGCGTTTGATGCACGTACCACGAGCCAGAAGTCAGTAGATGATATTCTGTCCAGCATTGGTGCAACGAATGTGTTCGTTTGCGGGCTTGCTTACGACGTTTGCGTGCGAGCGACCTGCTTAGCTGGACTTAGTTTGGGATATCCTTTAGCAGTGATCGAGGATTGCTGTCGTGGAATTGATCTCGACGAGATAGAAGCTACAAGGTGCCTTATTTCGAAGGAAGGTGGATTGGTTACCAATAGTCGGGACGTTCTTGCTATGATTAACGAAGGTAAAAGAAGCTTGGTCATGGCTGAACAATTGGCCAAGATCAAAGAGAATTAATTACTGGACTGGAAGGACTTTGACTGTTATCTGTAGGATATTTTTGCGTGGTTATCACGTGGAAGTAGCTTACGCGTGTAATTAAACTGGAGGAGGAGACTATTGCTCGGAATCGTCTAAGAAATAGGGTCTTCGTTTATCACTGCAGGTACACAGTAATGTATAATATATAATATATAATATATAAAAGAAATATAGATTATTACTTTCCACTATGATTCTCGTTTTATTAATCGTTTTTATCCACTAGGGAACGCGCACTGTTCTCAACTTTATTCGCCGCATCGTCGTCCTTCGTCATCTCGCAGATGTACTTTTGCCTCGAGCTGCATTCATCTCCTTTGTAAGAGTAGATTCTCGAATTTGACTCGTAATTCATTTTTAAACACCTGTAATTTCGTGAGACAGCAGTAAGTCGTAATGATATTCGTGGAATATTCATGAAGTCGCGATACGCGTAAGCGTACGTAAACGGTCTTTTGTGCTTATGTAAATTCGTGGAGAAAAAGTTGAAATTACCTGCCGTCTCCTATTACAGCCTGTTTAGTATCTTTGTGAACTGGTCTGGCACTAGTTGCCCAGATCCACAACAGTCCTGGATTCAAACCTCCTGTCCAAAAGTTCTTACCCCTGAGCTTAGTGTCCTTGTGCAAATGCGACACTATATCCTGATTCTCTTCGATCGTTTCGAATTCGGCTAGGTAACCGCCCATTCCTCGACAGAGGCTCGACGCTGACTTCCAGTCAAATTCACGTTCACTAAAATAATAGCAGTTGGGTCCGATTCTCGTGTAATTCGATGCGCAAGGTTCTACAACGAATAACACCACCTTTAGGCGTTCTCCTCCAAATATTCATAAGCCTGCCTGCCTTACACGGTAAATAGTATTGAAGGGATATTATTGAAAGAATCATTATTTTACTATCATGATTTCAACAACGATGGATCTAGTCATGGCGGTCCTTACATGGTCAATATTAATGAGTCAATATCGATTTTGTTTAACACGTTGAGTGCTACGTCAGTCCCGAGGGACTGACAGTGAACTTTCCGTTCAGGCGGCGTCGGTCCCTAAGGACTGACAATCGATTTTTCGTTTGGACGACGTGGATTCTGGGGACTGACAGCGAACTTCTCGTTTGGTCCACGTCGGTGCATGAGACCGGCATTGTAAAGGGTTAAATTATTAATGACAATTAAAAAATGTACATTGCTTGTACCATTTCGACAGTCCAAATGAAATGGATACAGAGTAACAAAGTTATCGTTTGTGTATACTCTTTAGTCGAGCGTTCGGTATCAAGTGCTCACGCGCTGCCGCCTGAGTGAAAAGTATAGCGAAATCAGCGTAGCACTCAACGTGTTAATGTATTGATCGTCCGAGGCGTATATTAAAATGTTATTACTGAGTTAATATTATTGCTTCGATATCTTCACACTATTGATATATTGAACACAATCGATATTGAATTTTACTTTATAATATTGTTGTTTGAATAGTATTGACCGTGGAAGGCAGGCAGGCTTTACCTAGAATCGTTAATAACTCACCTTTCACTCCATTATTTCCGGCGATAACATAGTACAGCAATTCCTCTGCCCTCCTTAAACGTTTTTCCAAGAAATCCACGCGGTATACGAGCTTCTCGATTGCTCCTGGAATTTGAACTTTCGATTAGTAATGATTCAGTGATTGTATCCTTTCACGAACCGGCAAGCGAATATCACCGAGTAGGTAAAGATCAGTCTCGGAAACGTCTCTCTTTTTCGTCGTGGAGCCCCTAATCACTGTGTTATCACCAAGCTTCATAACTCGCGATGTTCTCGATCCATTGAGGTTCTCGGATAGCGTCCAATTCTCTAAGATCTCGCTCCATGGACCTGGTGGATCGATCGTCCGGTTACTCGTACAAATCAATTGTCTCGACTCTCCAAACGACGGTATCGTTGCGACTGCGAGTTACATTATAAATCAATTTCACTGTTTTCACCTGTTCAAACCACAAGGCGAATTTTTCACATACCACGTAAAACATCGAGAGATAACACCATTAATGCGAAGAATGCGCGCAGGAAACTTAAATCTTTGAAACTGTCGATAGCCATTTCTTGGAGATCTGTGGAAAATCGAGGATTCTATTGAATATTACCTGCGATGTAATACTCTCACTAGTATTTCCTCCTTTCTCTGGAAAGCTTCTAGAAAGACACTTACTTAATATTGTATTTCAACGAAGTGGACTAATAGATTGCTTCCAACGAGCTCACCGAGTTCGTCGACACACTGCTAATTCGATATTAAAAGTATGAGAATACCAATGAAGACGGTGTATCGACGAAGATCCTTCCAACGACGTGGTAGGATGAGCGACTGATGATCAACCAAAGATCGAAAAAGGTTGTCGCGTTGTCGCAGAGGCTTCTCTGGGTCACTTTCTCCCCTCCACGGAAAACGAGTCACTTTCTTTCGCGTGCTTCATGGAGCAGAGTTCCTCCTCGCTGATTCCTGTTACTATTTCTTAGATGTGTATGTTAAATGAGTTTTAATACACGTTGTATATCTCGTCGTGTATTATGTATGTAACATAGGTAGTTTCACGTTGCATTTTTACATATTTATACATATTTCATAACGCATTTACGGCTGTCGATTTTAAAAAGAACTCTCTTCGTAAACTCCCATTCTTTTCTTCCAACATCCGTTTCGTCGTTGATCGCCTTATGTCTCGACTGTGAAAGAAATCGTCAATAGCATCCCACTAAGTTTTGCGCGCAAGTGACGTGCCTTTTTACGGATCTGACCCACTGACCCGTTTTAGCAACGGTCCTGGTAAAAGTAATTAACGTCTCGCCATTTAAACTACGCACACGTGGAATTGATCGTGACACAGGGATATTCCCGTAGCGCGGCCTATTTAATTTTATTTGCAAACTTCTCTGTTTAATCTCATATTAGCATTAAATTAACTCGCACTGCGTGTCTCTCGCGCTTTTGGGAGAATCAAACACTCGAGCGTAGAACCACTCTTAGAAGTAAACTGTGAGGTTTAAACGTTCGTTTCCTGATCGAATGTTACTGACCCTCGTTTCCGCCGCTACTTCCACACTGTCCACCGTCTGTAATGCAAAAGTTCACGTTGTATTATCGAAAGATTCTCGTAACACGAAGGTAAGAGTCTTAGGGTCGTACTCTCACGTGTACTTTAGAAACGCTCGGATTTTAGATGTGTTTTATACATATGTGTGGACACGAACATGCGTACGTATGTATAGAGCCGATCTAAAGTACGGGTGACAGTACGGCCCTTAGTAAATAGATTTGACGATTTACTCTGTCATCGTCGTCCCACGATAGTTTCTTAACTCTTCGAGAGAGCGAGCTTGCTGGCCACGCTGGAATCAATGAATCTGGAGGATCTACCGAATAGTTAGACGAGTTGTGCGAGCCTCCATCTAGATTAGCTCTCGCACTGAGATCGTTAATATTCTGTACAAGACCACCGATATTCGGTATGTTCGAACTGGCGGATAATCCAGGTGGATTAGGTGCTGGAGCTACTTTGTGAGTTCCGTATAAAGGTCGATGCTTCGCTGACTCAACACCTGTGGTGGAAAGAGAAAAATAGTTTTGGTAGAGTTTATTTTCACGTGGAAGAAAAAAACACTAGTGCAAGGACATTTCGCCCACTCGACAGTCGTAGTAATGGAAAAAGAAGAAGAATTGCTCTAGAGTTTAATCCCTTAACAGTGTATGTAGCATATATGCGCGAAACAAGTAATGTGCATATATGCACGTCTAAATAAAAAGCGATTTACCCTTGTACGATTAGTGCGAATTATGGTATCCTACGATTTTTGAGGTTCCTGAATCTGAATATGACATCAGAATTTTAAAATTCAAAATGGCGGATCCAATATGATGAACAACAATTTAAAATAATAATTGGATTATTATAAAAATTATCCTGAAATTTTCGGAATCGTTGGATCCAGATATGACATCAGGATTTCAAAGTGCAAAATGGCGACTCTAACATTTGAAAAAAATAATTGGATTGACGAGATTGTCATTTGCCGTTGAAATGTGATGTCATATACTGTATTTTTACCTCGACTATTCTGGATTGTTATTCCACCCTTTCGATATTCTGACGTAAGATTTTTGTTCAGCGAGCTCGGAATCTCTCAGATATTAATTTCGAGCTTTTTTCAACTTCAATCCGCTGTTTTAGATGCGCCTATTAAATTTTGAAATTCTGATATCATATTCGGATTCAGCGATCTCAAAAACATCGATACGAAAATCATTACAGTAATGTAACGAACTTTTTTTCACACCCTAGTGGCGGAGTAAGGCTCACTTTCACCACACTGTTAAGGGGTTAATTTCACGACGAAGACTCTAGTACAATGGTGTCGTACTTTTTACAGTGGCACCGTATATGCGCTCGACGTTCTCACGAAAAACTGGATTTTCCATGTTGTCCATGTCACCGTCGTCCTCTTCGTCCTCGTTTTCACCATCTTCCTCGTCTACGTCATTTCCATCGGCATTATCCACGCGAGATTCTCTTTCAGAGCCTTCCAGCACGTCCTTGAGAGCACTCGCGCCTAATACTCGAGGAGTTGGACTCAAGGCTGATGGAACCGGTGATTTTTCACGGAACTCACTTTCGACAGAGCTCACGGATCCACCGCTTTTTGGTCTTTTACTAAAATTACATCGTAAAGTGTTCAATCGTCGCTATTGTTCAATTACTTATTACTTATTAACACTATTCCTACCACGACCGGTCAAATGACCGTTCTTAAAATTTCATTTAGAATTTCCTATGTACAATGTAATAATTGCATCGCTTTTAAATTTCGCGACTTTTCCTAAAATATTAAAAAATGTATTATACGTATATTTTAGAAAAAGCCTTGGAATTTAAAGGCGATGCAATTACATTGTATATAGGAAATTCTAATCGATATGTTAACCAGATCGCCTTTGCTCGCGCTTCGCGCTCGCTTTACCGGGTGCATGCCAAACGGCAATAGGCACGACCGCGGCACTCGCGCGTCGCGCTCGCCCACGAATTTCAAACCGTTTCGTAATTGTTGAAAATTCAAGTATTGAGATATTAAACTATGCTACAGAGTCCTCTACGCTTTCGCTTCGCTCAAGCGCCATACCCCCCCAAATCGTCGGGTGCTCGTGCTTCGCGCTCGCCCACGAAATGCAGCATTTCTGCAATAGGCCCAAGTGATCAAAACCGGACAATTAAATGCATCCGAACCAAAATTTGACATGTACATAGAGTATATACACCTTTGCTGCGGTGAAACTTTATGCATGGTTATCTTCAACCATTCAGAAATTGCGACAAATTGAAATCTTTAATCCAGTATTCCGGCGAAACGCTTACGGGGATTCAAAAAAAAATTACAATGTAGTTTAAAAATATACCCATTTGGTGCCACAAAACTTTATGCATGGTCATCTTCAACCGTTTCGAAATTACGGGATTTTCAAACTATAATTATAAAATAGTGAATTAAAGATTTGAAACTGGCACCATTTCGAAATGGTTGAAGATGCCCATACACAATGTTTCGTGGCACCAAGTGGGTATATACTTGATGTACATGCCAAATTTTGTCCGAATCCGTTCAGCCGTTTCAAAATGACCATGCATATTGCTGCCATTTCTAAACGGTTGAAGATAGCGATACACAAAGTTTCCTGGCACCAAATGGGCATATACTTGATGTGCATGCCAAATTTTGTCCGAATGCGTTCAGCCGTTTTGCCGGAATAGTGGACTAATCAACTTTTTTGTTGAAATAGTGGATTCAAAATTTGAATTTGCCGCTATTTCGAAACGGCTGATGATGGGTATACATAAAGTTTCCTGGCACCAAATGGGCATATACTTGATGTGCATGCCAAATTTTGTTCGAATCCGTTCAGCCGTTTTGCCGGAATAGTGGACTAATCAATCGTTTTGGTGGAATAGCGGATAAAAAATTTGAATTTGCCGCAATTTCTAAACGGTTGAAGATGGCCATACATAAAGTTTCGTGGCACCAAATGGATATATACTCGATGTACATGCCAAATTTTGTTCGGATCCGTTCAGCCGTTTGGCCGGAATACTGCACTAATGGATTAATGAATTTTGCACTATTTCCATTAGTGCAGTATTCCGGCCAAACGGCTGAACGGATCGCAACGAAATTTGGTATGTACTTTGAGTATGTATCCATTTGGTGCCAGCAAACTTTATGTATCGCTATCTTCAGCCGTTTAGAAATGGCAGCAATATTAAATTTAAATTACATTTTTTTCAAATTTTGAATCTCCCGCCATCTTGTACCGGTTCAAGATGGCGGCTCACAAACCTTATTGTCAACTCACAGTAGTGTACTTGATTTTTGTGCCAAATTTCGTCCCGATCGGTTCAGCCGTTTTTCCGAAATCGAGGATCTACATGGACACACACACACACACACGAACGGTTTTCGCGATGGCGATTGCATAAGTCACTACCTTTACGGTCGTGCCTAAAAATGGTCATTTGACCGGTTGGTAGGAATAGTGTTAAAGGACACTAGTCGCTTTCTGTCACTACTCACTGTTTATAAATGTAGAGAATCAATATGAGTATAACGACACCAAGAAGACCCAGTACAGCTCCAAACACAGCTACTAATAGGACGCTGCTACCCAACCAGGCAGGTGCAGCCCTGGCTGCAATTGGTAATGAACCTCCGGTTGGTAAATGGACTATTACGGGTATCATGCTAGACCTTTCACGGAAAGAGTGAACGTTGAGACAATGAAGGTATAAAATGAACGATGAGTGAATATGCATAATAAGTGTCATTGTCGGTCGTACCGAGGTGGGTGTCCTGAATCGGAAGCCACTGCTACTAATCTTGCCAAAGAGCCATTTAAAGAGAGTGTCGGCCTCAGTATTAACTCACCGTTTTCACGTATTTCGAAAGATCTGCAAATTTAACAAGACGAGAATAGATTTAAGTGGGCTCTTTAAGATAAACGTGTAATTTAAAGTCAGTTGTTGTCGCGTACCGTGCGTCGGGTCCTCTAAGAGACAACATTATTTTATCTCCTCTGTCGCCGTCGGCAGCTTCCAACTTTCCTAATAAGAGAGATATTGTTTAAAGATTTTCATCGATGTATCTTTCACTTGCTGATTTACTATGCGTCCTTACCGATAATGGATCCCTCTCGTAAACTGCGCGCGTGAAATTCGTATCGTGGATGCCGAAAGCGCGGCTCCCATTCGTTCACGTCTTCGACCGTGAGATTTACGCGAGCCGTGTCATTCTGCAGAAAAAGATTCATTAATTCAAGAAGACAAAAGGTACCTTGGATACTTGTAAATTTACAAAGTAAAGCAACGTACGTGATGACTGTCCGTGACGCAAATTAGAAAACTGTGCTGTGTTCGCCTCTCGTAATCCAGATTTCCTTTTAAAATCAATTCTCCGGCATTGGTTACCGAGAATCTCTCTAAATCTTCTACCGCGCCCATCAGCCAGAACTTTAAACCCTTAAATCATAGATTATGGATCAACGTGCTATTAGCATGCATTTACATTAAATTGATTTGCCAGAGTGAAACAGTATGAAAGTTAACGTGGAATACTGAGCTCTTCACTTACAGGATCAGCTTTGTTAACAGTAGCCGTTAATATCACACTGCCTGGTGGTGTGTTCTCTGGAATACTACTCTGATAATCCTTCGACGTGAATCTCACTGGTAATCGGCCCCCTGATGCATATTACAACATTAGTGGAACACAATTTTTAAATAAATTGCAAGATTTGCATCGAATTGCCATGCAATAATTCTCTGCTACGATTTATAATAAGCACGAACAAATTCGTAAACTTTAGTCACCACGATGTTAACAATCGAATAAATTGTTCTAAGTAGATGGACATTGTACACTTGTATCTTTCTACATTGTACACTCTGTGTCTATTGGAAAACATTCCACGTGCATATTTTACGAACTCACCTACTGTTGATCCCGTTCCATAAGCGTCCTCTCTGCTAACCACGAGAGTAGAAAGGGCATAACGATCCGGATTATCTACTTGAGTTGCCTAAATCAATCAGACTCGTAAATTTCTCTCATCTAACAAGGAGACCGCACGAATCGACCTAGCACCGATTTCCATGCGATATGGTGCAATCGATAGGTCTTGACCAGTAACAAAATGCCTTAAGGGGATTAGAGAGGTTTGCAATTTCAAAAATTAACTCGCGTTTAAATGTTTGTAACGAGACGTCGCATAAATATAAAGCTTTGTTATTTTACAGGGTGTTACTTACAACATTATAAAATAAGAAAATCCATTCCAAGCCATTCCCTGGTCAATAATATCGGCGTTGCAATATAATCAGGCAAAGGGTTAAATGTACGATTTTGCCACGATTTCAGTCGAACGGATGAACATTTTGGGAAGCCCAAAGACGATTTCTTATCGTTAGGCTTCCCTCTATTTATTATACCTGAAAAATTAATAATAACAATAAAATTATCAAAATGGCGTTAAGAAAACGAAAAATTTGGTATCTTTCGACTTTATTTGTTACTATAAAATTGTAACAATATTTTATTTTAATTTGATTTCAGGCATAATAAATAGAGGGAAGCCTAACGATAAGAAATCATCTTTGGGCTTCCCAAAATGTTCATCCGTTCGACTGAAATCGTGGCAAAACCGTACATTTAACCCTTTGCCCGATTATATTGCAACGCCGATATTATTGACCAGGGAATGGCTTCGAATGGATTTTCTTATTTTATAATGTTGTAAGTAACACCCTGTAAAATAACAAAGCTTTATATTTATGCGAGGTCTCGTTACAAACAATTAAACGCGAGTTAATTTTTGAAATTGCAAACCTCTCTAATCCCCTTAACGAGTTTTGTCTCGGAGATGTCTCGTTTCGCAGATATGGAATATATGCAGAACGCATCAGGATAGGCGTAGGCCATTGTAATCTGTCCACCGAAGTATCTCAGTTTCCATAAGTTTTAAATATAAAGTTCCAGATACAAGTTACATTGTTTCGACAGAGCCATAAGATTGCCACCATTGGTTGTACCATTGATTGTACTATTGGTTTGATCTTGAAGAGTCATTTTATGGGACATTTCAGTGAATAGACTACAATGGGCTATCCTGTACATATTTCATATCTTCGAAACGAGACATCTCCGAGACAAAACCCGTTAAAGCATTCTCTCACTATCCAAGACCTATCGATTGTGTCCATATCGCATTAAAATCGGTGCTAAGTCAGTTCCTGCGGTTCTCTTGTAAGAATGCTCTCAAATGACTGACGAAGCTCTATGTATAAATAAACATTACCTTGATTACGATAGTAGCTGGTGAAACGAGTTCGTAATCGTGCAGGGATCGGATTGCGGTGATGTCTGCAGTTTCTGAATTAAGTGCAAGAAAAGGCAGTACACCTCCTTGTACGGCGTACCTAACCGGTGCATTTATACCGACATCTCGATCCACTGCCTTCATCGGTGCAGGTTCCACGCGCAGGAGCTTTCTCTGTAGAGGAAGATGCCAATTTACAAAACGTACGCGTATCTACGATTAAAACAATCACTAAGATTCTAAATTCGATTGCTCACCGTTTTAATGAACTGCGGCACGGTGACTTTGTACTGATCGTTTAGGAAGGCTGGATTCTGATCGTCCGCGTCGATTACGTTCACGTATAGAGTCGTCGTGGATGAGCGCGGTGGATTTCCTTGGTCCTGCGATATCGAGATCAATTTTTAAGCACGACCGTTAAGGGAGTGACTTATGCAATCGCCATCCTGAAAATTGTTCGTGTGTGCGTGTGCGTGTGCGTGCGTGCGTGCGTGTGTGTGTGTGCGTGTGTGCGTGCGTGTGCGTGTGCGTGCGTGTCCGTGTATATCCTCGATTTCGGAAAAACGGCTGCACCGATCGGGACGAAATTTGGCACAAAAATCAAGTACATTACTGTGAGTTCACAATAAGGTTTGTGAGCCGCCATCTTAAACCGGTACAAAATGGCGACAAATTCAAATATCGAAAAATTCATATCTTTGGTACTATTCATTGGATCCCGATAAAATTTTACACATACATGTACACGTATACAATGACAATTTCTGGAAATTTTCAAATTTTTTGATTGGCCGAATCAAAAATGGCGGCTAATTCAAATCTTTAGTCCAATATTCCGGCAAAACGACTGAACGGATCCGAACAAAATTTGGCATGTACATCGGGTATATACCCATTTGGTGCCACGAAATTTTATGTACCGCCATCTTCATCCGTTTCAAAATTATGGGAAATTCAAGTATGGAAACGTGAGTTACGCGGAAGCTTTTCTGCACCCGGTAAGGCGAGCGCGAAGCGCGAGCACCCGACGATCGTGCCGACCACTAAACCACCACTAGTTATAATTTTTTATCGAACAATTTTCGTGAACACTCGGAAGATGCTATTACCTGGGCACGAATGCCAACAGAGAAGTTCGTCAAGTTCTCATAGTCCAGTGGCTTCCTTAATACGAGGGTACCCTCCAAAGCGTTGACAAATACGAAATAATCCTGCGACCACGATTCGAACATTTAATTAACACTTAGCACGGATGTTTAAGAACAAAGATAAGACGAAGAAAAATGAAGGTCTACCGATTGTGGTCCTGGCAGAACGGCGTATTGAACTGTCGAATAAGGACCAGGTTGATCGGCATCTATTGCTCGTACCCCTTGCAAGACTCTCGTGCCGACTACTGTTACCTGTAAACCAAACAAGAAGAGGATCGTCTAGTCTGCAAGCTCGAAAGTTGAGTCGGAGAAAATATTTGCAGAGTGTCCATCACCTCTGAAATGTTTAGGATGTAAGGAGCGTTCACGAAACGGGGCGCGTTGTCGTTGGCGTCGGTCACGCGAATGTTCACCGGGATCACGAAACCCTGAGGAAGAGAAAAGCTTGGTATAATTACTGAGTGGATTTAACCCTTTGAGTGCTGTATACTCGGCGTCTATGCAGTTCGTACGGACGGTGCGCGGTTAGTGCTGACGATCACTGTGGACGGAATATTTTTTTGCTAGACTGAACTCTGTTGATTAACACTATTCCTACCGACCGGTCAAATGACCATTTTCAACATTTCGATTAGAATTTCTTGTATGCTAAAATATACGTATAATACATTTTTCAATATTTTAGGAAAAGTCGTAAAATTTAAAAGCGATGCAATTACGTTGTACATATATAGAAAATTCTAAACGAAATTTGAAAAACGGTCGTGGTAGGAATAGTGTTAAATATTCAAGGCGTACATAGTAATCAGTTATAGTAATCCTTTTGCACGAGATTAAATAATTAAAGGGCGTTATTACCATGCTGTTACTAAGGAATGCACTTGTATTCATCTCACAGAAAAGTAACTGTAATACTTCTATGTAGGTGATCGAAAAAATTGACAGACGCATATATGCGCCTTCGGTCCATGCCGATAACATAGAGTAAACGCATATATGCGTCCTTAGTCCACACCGATGCCTTTCGTCAGACGCATATGAGCCGTTCAGTGCACAAATCGATTAACTCCACTTTTTGCATTTTTCATAAATTTAAGCATCGAAGCACTTGATTAAGTCCCTACTTTTTATATTTGTAACATAATTTTGAATATAATTTATGGAGTTAATCGATTTGTACACTGAACGGCTCATATATGAGTTCATAGTCCTCAAAGGGTTAAGGCGATCGAGTCGAGTAGAAAGAAATTCTCGGTTAGGCTCACTGGATCTAAGGTGTGCTTTCGCTCGCAGATTACGTTCACGTAAACGCTCGCTGGCCCATCAATGCCTTCTTTGTCGAGTGGCCTTATCAGGGTCAAGTTTTTCGAGTGCGGAGAAAACGTCACGGGACTGTCGTGCTCCTGAAGTCTCAGGTCGATGTCTCCTTGAGCTGTGGGGTCGCCGAGGACCCCGAGGACGCCGACGATATCGCCAACCCCGTGGTCCTCGCTGACGAAAAGGTGAGCAGCCGTGGCGCCGTTCTCGAGGAAGCATCGCGCGTCTCGTATCACTGCGAAGATAGCAAAAATTCATAATTATATGAAATTCATTCTTATATAATATTTCATATTATAAAATTCATTCTTCTTTTTTAGCCATTTATTATTCTGTTCTTTTTTTAGTCACTAAAGGGAGTGACTTATTTTATAATAAATCTTTCGGCAAGATGAAGCAAGATGCAGACGCAATGTTTCTATATGCGCAAGTGCGATAAGAATATTTTTTGAGCGCCAATATATCGCTGAATTACGGCTCAATGATGGACTAGAAATTACAGTTAAGTAATTGACACGTTTTTTTGGCCAAAAGAGATTTTTAAATTTACAATCTTTTAAGATGACTCTTAACTTTTGGAATTTTTCATCGACTTGGATCAAGAAGAACTGACTCGAACTGCGAAGCAAGTATCTTCTTTTTTTCATAATAAATCCGTTGGTCGGTAGTCTAGAGGCTTGGATTTTCCTGGGCACGTACGTGCGGTAAGAATGTTTGCAAATTAAAGCTTTTGAAATTTACAACTTATAAGATCACTTGTAATTTTTGGAATTTTCCATGGCCTTGGATCAAGAAGAACCGGGTCGAACTGCAAAGCAAGTATCTTTTTTTTTTTCATAATAAATCCATTGGTCGGTAGTCCAGACACTTGGATTTTCCTGGGCACGTACGTGCGGTAAGAATGTTTGCAAATTAAAGCTTTTGAAATTTACAACTTATAAGATCACTTGTAATTTTTGGAATTTTACATAGACTTGGATCAAAGAGAAGTGGCTGCCTGCGAGCAACGTATTGTTTTTCTTTTTTATAATGAATCCTTTGACGAGACCAAGCAAGGGTAGTGCACATCCAATGTTTTCTACGCGCGCATGTGGAGTAAGAATATTTACGAAGATCTCTATTAAGTTAAAGATTTTTAAATTTCCAATCTATAAGACCAGTCGTAATTTTTAAAATTTTCCGTGGACTTGAATCGAGGAGAACTGACTCGCCTGGGAAGCGAGTATCTCCTTCGTTCCGTGCGAACGATCAACACGCAAAGCGGAGAAAGAGAAGGAGGAGCGGAATAAGCGGCGTAAATGTTAAAGAGAATCACCGGCGAGTAATATCGGTTGATCGATTCGCCGATCGATTGACCGCGAAATTGCTTAGATTTCGCTATTAGAGTATGAGACTGAAGCGGATCGTGTGAATCGGAGCTGCGCTTTGAAATACGTAGGCAGGTTCGAGAATAAATTTGATGTTCAATGTTTCCATCTTCACGCGCGTCCGTTTAAGCAGGTGCTACAGTCTCAATCGAACCGGATTTCCTCTGTCGTTTCTTAGGGGCCCTCCTTTGTAAAGCACTTTCCAAGAAATAAAATCGAGCTTCGGACAAACGCTCGTAAGGTCAATTGGGAAAACCCCTGTGTTCGTATATGGACGAAAGCGGCGCACAAGGTGGTTACGTACGAAGCTACCCAAAGGCCGTGTCGTTCCGTCCGCTCCCGTATGCGGTAGCTGGGGGAGATATGCGCGCTTCCCTGGAGCGAAGTTCCGGCCAAGGCAAAACTCGCCGTGCAGGCGTATTGGAGAAGCCGCCGCGAATGGCGCTCGCCTTTCGCAAATTTATTTCTTGCGAGGAAGAAGAGACTTTTCCGGGCGCAAAGATGTCGCTGAATTACGGCTTAATTAGGGAAGAGTAATTATAGCTGAGTGGTTGACTCGTTTTTCCGAGCAAGCAAAACTCGCGGTGCAGCGTAATGGTGTTCACCTTTCGTAAATTTATTTTTTACAAGGAAGCAACGATATTTTGGACGCAAAGGTACCGCTGAATTACGGCTTAATTTATGGAATATAAATTACAGTTGAGTGGTTGACTCGTTTTCCAGGCAAGCAAAACTCGCGGTGTAGCGTAATGGTGCTCAGGTTTCGTAAATTTATTTTTTTACAAGGAAGCAGACATTTTTTTGGACGCAAAGAGGTCCCTGAGTTTCAGCTCAATTAGGGAAGAGAAATTATAGACGAGTGGTTGACTCGTTTTTCCGAGCAAGCAAAATTCGCGGTGCAGCGTAATGGTGTTCACCTTTCGTAAATTTATTTTTTACAAGGAAGCAACGATATTTTGGACGCAAAGGTACCGCTGAATTACGGCTTAATTATGGAATAGAAATTACAGTTGAGTGGTTGACTCGTTTTCCAGGCAAGCAAAACTCGCGGTGTAGCGTAATGGTGCTCATCTTTCGTAAATTTATTTTTTACAAGGAAGCAGAAATTTTTTTGGGCGCAAAGATGTCGTTGAATTCCGGCTCAATTGAGGAAGAGAAATTATAGTCGAGTGATTGACTCGTTTTTTCGAGTAAGCAAAACTCGCGGTGCAGTGTACTGGTGCTCGCCTTTCGTAAATTTATTTCTTACAAGAAAGCAACGATTTTTTGGGCGCAAAGGCACCGCTTAATTACGGCTTAATTAGGGAAGAGAAATTATAGTCGAGTGATTGACTCGTTTTTTCGAGCAAGCAAAACTCGCGCTACAACGTAATGCCGCTCGCCTTTCGTAAATTTATTTTTTACAAGGAAGGAACGATTTTTTAGGCGCAAAGATACCGCTTAATTACGGCTTAATTAGGGAAGAGAAATTATAGTCGAGTGGTTGACTCGTTTTTCTAACCAAACAAAACTCGCGGTGCAGCGTAATGGCATTTGCTTTTTGCAAATTTATTTTTTACAAGGAAACAGAAATTTTTTTGGCTGCAAAAATGTCTCGGCAAGTTCGTTTCTTGCGAAGAAGAAGAGGCTTTTTCGGGGTCAAAGATGTAGCTGAATTACGGCTCAATTAGGGACTAGAAATTACAATTAAGTAACTGCCTCGTTTTTCTGGCCAAGGCAAAACTCGCGGTGCAGCGTGGCGGCGCTCGCCTTTCGCAAATTTATTTTTTACAAGGAAGCAGAGATTTCTCCAGGCGCAAAGATGCCACTGAATTACGGCTCAATTACGAAATAGAAATTACCGTCGAGTAGTTGACTCGTTTAATTTCTCTTTTGCTCTTACTTCTTTTTCTTCATTTTTATTTTTAATTACGTCGTCGAGTGCCGCGAATACAAGCGAGACCCCCTCAACGGAAGTCGTAAAATGAATCAGTGTCCGGTATCATACGATTCCATCGATCAATATCAACACATTGTTGACCGGTCACGAGTTAACTCGTGTCTGTACGTACATACATTATCTACTTTAACTTGCGAAACCCAGAGTAATATAGAAATAGAGTATTTAAATACTAGTAGAAATATACGTAGAAAGAATAGTCGGTGACAAGAGATAGCTTCTGGATAAAATTGCTGGTCAACGATGTGTTAATCGATAAGACCCGGTGTTAAGGACGAGTAGGTGGATTTTTAATTACGCGAGAGGAAGGTGAGGAGAAAGCGAGAGCTCGTTCGAACGATTTCGTTCACTTTTATCTGTTTAAACCTACGCTGCGAGGAAGTGACGTGCACCACGAAGCAAAGGAGAAGAGGGATCCTCGGTAGGCGGTCCTTCATTGCGATCCAAAATCATCCTCCATCGGCTCGAGTGGCATTGGGTGCATCTGCAAAGAATAAAGAATCGTCTCGATAAAGGAAAAGAACCCAAGCATTTATGTTCAAATTCTCGAATGAACTCGCGATCGAAAGCTCCTCGTGGTACGACAAAGATCCTAGACTGGCATTCATAATCGAGTCTCCAAGCTTCAGCTCGAGATCGACTCGAACAAGACCGTTTCGATACATCACAGACGTCTTCTCAAGATCACCTTATTCACCTTATTATTGAGCCGCTCACTTGACAAATCGATCAACTCCACTTTTTGCATTTTTCATAAATTTAAGCATCGAAGCAGTTGATCGAGTCCCTACTTCTTATATTTGTAACATAATTTTGAACATAATTTATGGAGTTAATCGAGTTCTGCACTGAACGGCTCAATTATGAATCTAGATGACAACTTAAGGGGTTATATACACCTAGAGGCTTCGAAAAGAAGTCGTTTTTTCCGCATTTTTTTTAAAGAAATGTAAAGCGTGTATTTATTTGAGCATTTGCTCACAGAATGTACATTATTTTTACTATAAAAAAAATTAAACTTGGATTGAAAATATTAATAAATAGCGAAGATATGGCAATCAACGCAAGACCTTATTTTGCAAAAGACGTTTTACGGTGCCAACTGCAGATCATAGAGGAATTATCTGAAACAGACGGGACAAGAAATTTTTTAAAGTTAATGAAATTATCTAGTCTTTGTCGTAGCCGATTTTTAAAATATCGATTTTTAACAAAATGGCGGACAATTGAACTGAAAAGTGCGATTTTTGAGGAAAAATCATTCCTTTCTTCATCGCACTTTTCAGTTCAATTGTCCGCCATTTTGTTAAAAATCGATATTTTAAAAATCGGCTACGACAAAGACTAGATAATTTCATTAACTTTAAAAAATTTCTTGTCCCGTCTGTTTCAGATAACTCCTCTATGATCTGCAGTTGGCACCGTAAAATGTCTTTTGCAAAATAAGGTCTTGCGTTGATTGCCATATCTTCGCTATTTATTAATATTTTCAATCCAAGTTTAATTTCTTTATAGTAAAAATAATGTACATTCTGTTAGCAAATGCCCAAATAAATACACGCTTTACATTTCTTTAAAAAAAATGCGGAAAAAGGACTTCTTTTCGAAGCCTCTAGGTGTATATAACCCCTTAACACATTGCGGACGACTGACGAGATATCTCGTCTTTCATATTGCACCCCTGGAGTCCATTGACGAGATATCTCGCATTTCCAACCAATAACGACTTTATAACCGCAACGACAAGTGGTAACAGTTAGGAGATTATGATAATTCCACGCAAAAAGTACCTGGTCATTGAATACGATTAACAATAAAATCTCTGGTCCGCAATGTGTTAAGGTACTACTCAACACGATCTCGAGAATGAGAAACAACTATCAATACCGAGGCTCTACCCTCTAACGTGCATGGAGACTTTGTTTCACATCAGCTCCAACGACGTTGGACCTGTTAGCACGATCGATAGGGAAATGGCGTGCGAAGTTGTTTCGTTTGTTTCCATGCGTGCCCTAAGAGGCGACTCCCCGCGCAAAAAGCCAACTGTGTAGAGCCCCTCACGCCAGCATAACGCGTGTTTAGAAAGCATGGGGAGAAACTCCTTTATTACGAAGCGGGACGAGTGTGTTCAGAACGGCGCGAATCGTTATCGGGGACATACCGTTCGTTCGAAGGAACTACCTCGTGTCTATCGGCTATGACGACTGCGCAACGAGTAAAGCTCGTAATAAGAAAAAGTACGCGCGCCTCGTTAACGAGTGTTCGATGCGTTCGCTCGTTAAAGCTGGAAGGACTGGACGAAGCGAGTTTTTAAAAATCGCAAGGTAACGAGCTGACTTCCTCGTGATACACCGGTAACGATCCACGCGATATTGAAACGTACTATCGAAGAACGGAGATGCGGAAAGAATGCCGTTAACCGATTTAATGTCGAGCGAATACGCAAGGCGTGTAAGCCTATGTGGGGCAGCACGGTACTGCTTAAATTCACGAACCGTGAATCGAAACGCAATACGACGAGAGCCGGAGAACGGTGCGAGGGGAAGTTAGATGACATCGTCGACGAAGAAGACACGCTCCATTAGATAGTACTCCTTTTCGATCTACCGAGGCTGTCTCTAGCGAAGAAAAAATTCTCACGCTGAGAATGCTTTGCAACTAACGCGCCCTTAAAATCCGACTGGACGTTGATTAATCGCTCGTGCAATTGATTAAAAACTACGGTGACTCACTAGAGAAGATCCATCCGCGAGACGATTTCTTCCATAGTTTCGCGAAGAAAGAACTTTCAATCCCTCGATGTCGTCGATCCGAGATTCGTATATTGAAAAGCCTCGTGGACAGATTCACCTCGTGTATTCCGCTCAATGGCGAGCTTGGCTCCTCGGTGAAATTCACGTGCATACCCAGCACACTTATCCAAGTTAATACACCATCTCGATTATATACCACCTAGATTTTAAATTAAACGTTGAGTCAACTTGTAGAATGATCCAACCTACAATCACTGGCACGTTTAATTCGAACCGCGCTTGCCGACGCTATCCTTCGCACAATCGCGCACGCACGCGCGCCACTTTACAAAGGACTTCCGTTTTCATCGAAACGGCACATAAGCTTCGAGTGACCGTCCACGGTAGATTGTGTATCCCCGTATCTTCTCGAAGATTAATTTCAAGTAGCTGTAGCTCGCGTTTACATGCTCCCGATAGTTTACTAGCGCTAGACGCACTACGAGTCCATGCCGGTGGGCACGTACCCGGCGCACAACAAAACGGAACAAACCGGTAGAGCGGCACTGGCTGGGAAGCGGACACTTCATTGTTCCGTGGAGAGACACCGGGGGCAGACCAAGAGGGAAAGGGAGAGATACGACAGAGGGGAGAGAGTCTAGGGCAGTCGAGTACTCAACCTCCCCTTCGTCTCCTCGAGCTGAGCCGAACGACGCCGACTTGAATCGAAAAGTGGCGGGCCGAGTGGCGTCAGGCGCGAACAGGTGTTTGAGTTTTCGTGAGAGGGAGAGAATGGCCGGGACGATACACGCGGAAGAGGTTGATATATGTGCGAATGGGTCGTGAGCGTAGCGTGGTTATCTTATTGCATGAGCGAATGGTCGTGGAACGTGAGTGTGATCAACTTTTTTATGCGTGCGAATGAGATTTTAAGTGTGAGTGTCAGTGTGAGTATGACCATCTTTTTTATGCGCGTGGATGAGATTCAGTGTGAACACCTTTTTTCTATGTGTCAATGAGATTGTGAGCGTGGTGTGACCACCTTCTTTATATGCACGAATGAGATTCCGAGTGTGAGTGTGACCATCTTTTTTATGTGTGCGGATGAGATTCAGGGTGAACACCTTTTTTGTATGTGTGAATGAGATTGGAGCGTGAGTGTGACCACCTTTTTTATATGCACGAATGAGATTCTGAGTGTGAGTGTGACCATCTTTTTTATGTGTGTGGATGAGATTCAGTGTGACCACCTTTTTTATATGTGTGAATGAGATTGTCAGTGTGACTACCTTTTTTATATGAGCGAATGAGATTCTGAGCGTGAGTATGATCCCCCTTTTCATATGTGCGAATGAGATCTTGAGGGTGAGAGTGACCATCTTTTTTATGTGTGTGAATAAGATCGTCAGTGTGACCACCTTTTTTATATGGGCAAATGAGATTGTGAGCGTGAGTGTGATCTCATCCTTTTCATATGTGCGAATGAGATTGTGAGTGTGACCACCTTTTTCATATGTGGGAATGACATCGTGAGGGTGAGAGTGGCCATCTTACTATACGTGTAAATGAACGTGAGCGCAAGCGTAACCACCTTCCTGCACGCTTTCCCGTGTCACTCCGCTCCCGGAAGATTGAAATTATTATGCGTCATGCGGTTACAGAAATTTCGGCAGAAGAATGTGCTCCGGTCCTTTCGTTTCTTAACACATTATTCACCGGGGCTTTTTTGTAGAAACTGACACGCGTAGCAGACAATTCTCCTAAAATTCAAATAACGCTTAACCACGATTAAATTGTATAATACCTACTCAAATATGCTCAACTATCGGAAGACGTGATATACCGTTTCCGGTTATAACGCTAACGCATGGTTATCAAAAGACGTCATATGACATTTCCAGTCAATAATGTGTTAAGGGGATTAGAGAGGTTTGCAATTTCAAAAATTAACTCGCGTTTAATTGTTTGTAACGGGACCTCGCATAAATATAAAGCTTTGTTATTTTACAGGGTGTTACTTACAACATTATAAAATAAGAAAATCCATTCCAAGCCATTCCCTGGTCAATAATATCGGCGTTGCAATATAATCGGGCAAAGGGTTAAATGTACGGTTTTGCCACGATTTCAGTCGAGCGGATGAACATTTTGGGAAGCCCAAAGACGATTTCTTATCGTTAGGCTTCCCTCTATTTATTATACCTGAAATTAAATTAAAATAAAATATTGTTACAATTTTATAGTAACAAATAAAGTCGAAGGATACCAAATTTTTCGTTTTCTTAACGCCATTTTGATAATTTTATTGTTATTATTAATTTTTCAGATATAATAAATAGAGGGAAGCCTAACGATAAGAAATCGTCTTTGGGCTTCCCAAAATGTTCATCCGTTCGACTGAAATCGTGGCAAAACCGTACATTTAACCCTTTGCCCGATTATATTGCAACGCCGATATTATTGACCAGGGAATGGCTTGGAATGGATTTTCTTATTTTATAATGTTGTAAGTAACACCCTGTAAAATAACAAAGCTTTATATTTATGCGACGTCTCGTTACAAACAATTAAACGCGAGTTACTTTTTGAAATTGCAAACCTCTCTAATCTCCTTAACACAATACGGACCAGACATTTCTCAATAAACTCTAAAAAGCGCTACGTGAAATCCGAGAATTCTCGTGATCTGTCCGCAATGTGTTAACTGGTATACTGGAAATTCAACGTGCAAATGTATTTTTTAGTACAGTTAACTACACGTGAGTATCGATACAGAGGTAGACACAGAGTCGATTAAAATGTCAAAGGTTCTAGGAGAACGAAGTAGGCGTTGTTTTCCACGTAGAGATTTAGATATTAGTGGGTCTAGGATTTTTTAATTTCTACAAATGTCTCGTGCTCGTTAACCTTCCTTTTTGAAGTTGTACATTTTCTAAGATCCTCGACGTCAAAAGATTCAAAGGATCGGTTACCATGCGAGATGGTAACGGACATCCAAAAAATAAGTGTACACAATTAATCGCGTAGATCACATCACTGGTGTTCCATTCCATTGTATCACTGCATCCTGCCATCTTTCAAAGAGATCTCAGGATTAATATCTCGAAGCGTCGATGCTTCAACTTAAGTACTGAGCTTGCATTATAGAATTAAGTAATAAGCTTGGAGATTACTTGGATCGAATGAGCTTTTCCAGTGGAGTCGCTGCAATATCCACGGGCTCCTTCGGCATGGAACAATCCCTTGCCGATGACGCTTCATTTGCCCGAGTATCTACCGTTAGAACTGCGTGACTACCGCCGCAAGTGAAATACTGGACTTCGAATCTAAAAAGGAAATAATTGCACCCAGCAACATGTCGGCCGAATTACTTTTTAATGGCTCACCGCCTCTCCGCATGATAATTTCTCAACAACTCTCTATTAGTATTGAAGAGTACTCCATGATGACCCAAGCACAAGGTTATCCAAATAGGTAGAGTTGGTGTTTTCAAACGAGAGCCTGGCATCTTTTGCGACCTGCCGTCCCCTTCGTGAGCCAAAAATCCAACTTCGCTTCTTAGCAATACGCCCCATTGAGGTACAGCCTAAAATAGTAGGGGAAAGGTCCCTATATTGGACCCCTTAAGCAAAGAGACGTAGAAAACAATAACCCTATTTCGGAATTAGCTGGAAAAAAGTTGTAAGTACTACGAATATGTAGTAAACATATGCTCTTATCGAAATTGCTTAATTCTTCCCCAAAAAATTAAAAACGCATATTTCGAAAGTAGTCTCGAAAGTCCAATTTAGGAGATCCGTTTCTTAAATTGGACCGCGTATCTCCTAAATTGGACCATCTGTTTTATCTCGCTTTTAAATTAAACTAATTATAAAAATGAACGTTTAATGAAACATAAAGTTATATAAAACTTAAAAATTTCATTAATCAAGTAAACAATTGACACATTTATTTATAAATTCCTTTCCAATGCAAGAACATGATCCACTATTTCTTCTTCGACATGTGGCGGAAGATCAGAACCTCGTCCAAATTTTTTTTTTTTACCACGCGCAATTTTATTCCCATTATCTATTCTTCTCTTTAAAGTTGCTTTTGGCACATTAAACAGTTTGGCTATTTTATTTAAGCCTCCATCTTTGTTTTTTACCGCATGTAATGCTTTTTCCATATTGTCTTCTTCCCATTTACCATAATTACCACGTTTTGCCATCTTTTCTGTAAAAAAACAGCACAATCGTTTTAAATTGGACCGGTCCAAATTAGGGATTTCGTGGTGGTCCAAATTTGGAAACTAACCCAAGACTCACTTCTCAATTGTGAATATAAAAAATACTACACATTGCTTTAAATCATTAATACCAAATAAAACTCTATAAAATTCTTAATATGTGTGTTGAAATGCAGTTAAATAGTACTTACCATAAATATTTTAGAGCTTAAGTAAACTGCATTCATTAATACATCAACGTGCGTAGGTTACAGAATATTTGTTGTTTGTGAAGTTTGCTTTTAGCTTGCGAGCCACATGTTTGTAGGATGCGTTACAAACGTATTTTGATACAAATGGTTGTTGAAAAAATGCGTTAGATAATATCAAGCCATAGAAAAACGTATGGTCCAAATTAGGAACCGGTCCAACTTAGGGACCATTCCCCTACTTACGACTTAAGAATTTTCAAGACTGTAACGTCTTGAAAAGTAACGTGCGCTTACATAAGTATTCTCATCTCCAACGTGAAGCACACCATTGTGCAGATGAGGCGAGACACGTCCTGTCAAGGCTAAAATGATTATGCTGGTTGGTCCTTCTTCAGGACATCCCGCCAGTATGGACGTTCTCGAGTCCTCCAAATCGTTACGGGCCCTGTTAACATTGGACAGACGTAAAAATAAACTTCCTATCCTTGTAGCGTGTTCTCGAGAATACGGTCACTCCTCACTTGGCAAGCGTGCGTGACAAGAGAGAGCTGTACAATAACAGTTTTGCACCGGGACCTCCTTCATCCTGAAACTGATAGAATTCATTCACTGTTACAATGACAATCCACACATTGGTGAGGTTTTAGAATCTTTGTGCAACTTACCAGGTACAAGTACCTCTTTATAAACACTTCCAAATCGTCCAACGAAGTAAACTCGAACAGATGCAGCTGGATACAAATTTAATAAGTATACTTATAAATAATGTAAAGATATGATAATTGTAGAATACATGGAAGAAAAGTCTCACTGTCTCCGTGAGTCCGTCTTGAAAGTATTGAACACTGTGCTGCAAGTAGGGTGTCTCTTGAGGTAATGCGACAATGGCTGTTGGTACGGTAACGTGCTGTCCAGATTCTGTAGAATAAGTATTCTGAGAGACGGCAAAGCCACCCGCAGCACGCCAAATGATTTCCGATATCGCCGAAGTCAGCACCTCGACTTGCCTATCGTACGAAGGCTTCAGAAGGCTGATAAAAGAAATCAGAATACACCGAGATCAGAAACAATCTATTAGACGTTTCACTAATCACTTACGATTCTGGGGTTTCACGTGAGTTCTGATTGTGCCGCTTGAACAAGAAGTGCTTCAGCATGACAGCTTGCACGGCGGTGACGAGTCCTCTCGTTGTGTTTCTCGGTGTTCGTAATCCAAAGGCCAAACTTTGTCCATAAGGTCGCAAGGTCAGTCCAGTTCGTGCCCATTCGGCCTTTGGAGGACTGGCACAGCTTCCGAACACCAGTGCCCTCAGAGTCTGCGTCATTAGAAATAATTCCTTGAGCTTGCACGTCCTTCGAGCCATAAGATTACAGTAACAATGAGATTCTACGACGAATGCAATTACCATACACGTCTCTTCGTCTATTGGTCGACCACCTGACACGATAGTCTTGGCGAGAACCCTGGTGTTCCTCGGATAAATAATTTTCTCTGAAACACGTCAGACGAAAGTGTCATAAAGGTGTACGCGGAATGAAAGGTGAAAAGGAGAAGTGTGCAAAATAAGTATCCCAGTTCCACCTGGATAAAGTTCGTCAGGCTCTGCCATCAAGGCTGCGCATCGAGCTGCCCTAGTGGACAATAACATCTTACGTTGCGCAACGGAAATAGGAATTCCTTCGAAGGCGAGAACAAATCTCTTCTTCGGTGGAGAAAGCAAATTCCGAAATCCTGCGAGCTAAGGCTGTACACTGAATTCGACACTGTCCTCGAGCACTGATGAACAATACCGATACAACGACAGGATCGTTCTAGCTCTCCGTTGCAAACGAAAAAAATTCAACCCTCTCGTTTCCTAAATTTTATGTCATGGCTCGCGAGATCGGTATACGTCACGGAAGCAACGATAAGAACTTGGTCTCCCGCGAACTTTCTCAGCTACTATCGTTTCCACCGAGGATATCAGATATCAATTGACCGTTCACGGGGATTCGCATGGCGCTTATATAGCCCCATGTTACCAGCCTTATCCATGGCAGACATCTCGAGACATCGAGCGCTAGAAGTTAGTGCACGAAATAGGCGTCAATTCGGGACTTCGAAAGACAACTCGGTGCTAGGAGCGGACGTTAGACGTTAGACATGCCCTACTAACGTCTATCTCTTGTCTCGAATCTCCAAAGGAATTCGGCAGACGTGTCTATCGTGTCGAGTCACCGAGCGATACCAAACGATTAGAGCCTGCAATCACAGTATCTGTTGGCAGTGTTTAAGCCTCGTGAATAATTAGAGAATGCGGCATGAACTAACCGATCGGCTGAATAGAGTCTTCATCGAGTGCTCGGTAAGAAATAATTAGTATGATTGTTCGTGATCATTTTAAGAACGCTCGGAATTCTAAAGATGCTTCGCTACTTGCTTTTCTTTTTCAGTTTTTCCATCTGCGCCTTTGAGCTTCGGTGTAAGTTACGCACAGGAGGCACGTGTCACAGTGATCCCCTGCGAGTTCTCAAGTACAGGTATATATATGCGTTCGAGCAAGCACGAAACTTGGTAGACACCCATTTCTCGAAATTAGCGTTTCTCGCATCGCCTGCACGCGAGGGTGAATACCGTTCGCAGACGAGTTCGGCGGTGCTAGTCGATATACATCATCGAATACTAGACTTTGCCTAACACCTTTTTAGCTCACGAGATCGCGTGTCAGCGTGTAATCGAAATATCGAATTGCGAATTCGCAGAGAAACAACCATCTGCCTTGGCCGATTGCACACCTCGATATATCGCGCCTTAATTTGGCCTCATGGTAAAACCTATTTCTGGGTCTATCCTTTTCGTCATTTGCAATATTCTCGTTTGCCAGTACTGAACACTCGATTGCGTGTACAGCAAGCACGCGTGAATCGTGTTCTCGAGTGGATTGGTCTCGAGAGTATCGCAAATTGTTAATTAATCGAGCTCCGTAGAATAGTAATTCTAACGCAATGGGATAACAGTCGATGAATATGTTCGGGTCGAGTGTGTCGTTGAAAGCGTAGAAAAATCTTTACGATCTGCACACGGTGAGACAAGGAGAAAGCCAATTGTGCCTTTGATTCGCTCGCGGTGCTTTCTAGAGTTCTTCGACAGTCTCCATCGACCAAAAGCGTTCTACGGCGATATTTCCTGCGCCAATCCCTCGCCCTAATCCCTGTAAACAGAAAAAAAGTATCCCACGTACAATCTCTACCTTTGTCTCGCAAGTAACTGGGCTTCCCCGATCGTATCTCGCTACACCGTCCTTTTGAGGGAGCACTAGTCTGCGCCGTGTCACCCGCTTCCTGAGACTCCGTGTCAGTAGATTCGGCTTCGCTCATACTCAGTCTCTCTTCTTTCTTGGCACGAGAGACAAGCGTGTTGTCAGTACGTTACATTCGATCGTGAAATTGCGCGCCACGTACCTTAAACGCGCAGAGAACGGAGGAATCAGGTTCCGTAATTTTCTTACTGTATCAGCAAGCTCGAACACAATCCAGATAACGAACCGTGCACACGATTTACTCAATGAACCGTGGACACAGCGACATTCCAATTTCCATTTTTACACTGGAGACGTCTTCACCTTCTTCCTCCTTCATTCTCGAATTCTTTCGTCGTTTCCGCGCCAACAACCTTCTGCAAGAATCGCTCGCACACCGACTGCCAGAGCTCTACCACCTGATCCAAATTCCTTTAGAACACTTTAGACGGACGAAGGTGTCTCTCCGTCCTCGCGCTCTTAATAAGAAAAAAGTCTGAGGGAGAAAAAAGAAGGGTGATGGTGAGAGAAAGAAATGAATCGAGGAACGTAACAGACGGGTCACGCTATTCTGTCACTTGCGCGGCACGCAACAACTAACTAGGCTTGCCACTGAGCCTTTCGATGGCAGTAATTATTGCGAAGACCGCAAGTTTGACTACTGCGAATTCGTGAAATGCCTGCAGCCCTTCCTTTTCTCGCACCGTCTACCGCACCAGTTAGACTGTACTCTCTTCACGATACCCTGCAAGCCACCCTACCCCCGCCGTTCTTCTTTCCCTCGTTCCCTTGCATATCCACACTCTTCAAGCATCACCTTGAATTCTTTAATCTCGCCTACTCTTTCTTCTTTCTCTCGTTCGCTTACATATCCACACTCATGGGTCATCACATTGAATTCTCTAATCTCGCTTAAGCCTCACACCCTTCTTCCTTTCGATCATTTATATACTCACACTTTGGAACTATCATCTTGCTCTGTTTAATATCCCTTAACCCCTTCGCGACTGTTGAGACGCGCATATGTGCCGGTGATTGTGAAAGAGGTCTAAGAGAGAAAAGTTTGCTTCACAAATCATTCCGTATTTCAATCGTCTAGGTGACAATAACGCTACGTAACTAGAAAAATCAATTTTTCGAAATTATTGACTTAGATCATTTTCACAATCACCGGCATATATGTGCCAGTCAAGTATTATAGGTTTCAACAGTGGTTCTTCGTTTCAGAAACATCACGAAGAATCCAGATGAATTTAGTGCTTTTATTTTCTTTAAAAAAAAAATCCATCTCGCAAGGATTAAGCTTCACTCTCTTCTTTCTCTCGTTCACTTACATATTCACACTCTGGAACCATCACCTTGCTCTGTTTAATCTCCCTTGACCCCTTCGCGACTGTTGAGACACGCATATGTGCCAGTCAAATCTTATAGGTTTCAACAGCTGTTCTTCGTTTCAGAAACATCTCGCAGAATCCAGATGAATTTACTGTTTTTATTTTCTTTAAAAAAAATTCATCTCGAAAGGGTTAAGTCTCACTCTCTTCTTTCTCTCGTTCACTTACATATTTACACTCTCGAACCATCACCTTACTCTGTATTGGTTTCAATAGCTTCGTCTCAGGAACATCTCCAAGAATCCAGATGAATTTACTGCTTTTATTTTCATAAAAAAAAAACCATCTCGAAAGGGTTAAGCCTCACTCTCTTCTTTCTCTCGTTCACTTACATATTCACACTCTCGAACCATCACCTTGAATTCTCTAATCTCGCTTAAGCCTCACCTCCTTCGTTCTTTCGATCATTTACATATTCACACACTTGAACCATCTACTTGCTCTCTTTAATATCACCTCTTTAATTTACCCTTACCGGCACCTTCGGCTCGTTAAAATCACGAAGGGATACATTCAGGTGGTTCAGTTTATCGACAATTGAAAATATTCGTATTAATTGTTCGGCTAGTTCGTCCTGCGGCCTGATCGTTCCTTCGTAAAGGTGAGACGTAGGAAAAATGTTGCTTTCCAAAAGATAAGAAGAAGAAGCAAATGTATTCAGTGGAGTAAGAGGATTTGAAGTAATCGTTATGCAGTTACTGACAGAGTCGATTGGATCGAATGGAGCTTTTATACCTTCTCATCTACACAGAGACTGTAAGGTTATATCACTTCTCTAGGTATAGAACAGGGTTTATCTTGCGCCACTATCACGGCTGCGAATCTCTACCCAAGTTGCGTGCCTTCTGCCCTTCAGCTTCACGGACATTTCGGAAACGAGAGCTTCCAATGCTAAATTGGTTCGCAAGAAGGCGTGCAACGATAAAAGTGTTCTCTCCCTAACGTGCCTTTCTTTCTTGCTTCCAAATCCTGCCAGTTGCGTTAAAACAAACGAAAGAAAGTGAACATTTAACAGACTAACGAATAAGTAGAAGAAATTGAATCAATAATTAAATTCGATTCGCTCGAAGATGAAGGATTGAATTCTTGGGCGTTAGCAACAATCTCGGGTTCTTTAAATTTTCTTGATTGCAATCTGTTACGTTCGTTTCACCAAGGATAGCACCTTGAGCCTATGTTGCAAGGTGCACGCGAAGCATCGCGAGAAACGGAAGGATCGTTAAATTCAATTTCTCGATCAAGGACGCTCCATCGGCGTCTGAGCTGATTCAGTTAATTACCAATTTCCGGTATGATGTAAGTGAATTCGCGAAGATGACAGGAAAGAGATTGCATTCGATCAGGTTCAAGTTCAAATATGGAATAAAAGTCCAGGTGAAGAGTATACTTTCGCACGCCAACTGCAGTTGGATTGGCTTGATCACGATATGAGGAAGTGTCTACCTTTCCATTTAATTTTGTTTTATTAGACTGACTATTTCTCGATGGTTGACACTTGGATTACCATGATGATCATATGTGACCATTAGGATTTTTTAAAAAATTTCAAAAGTCGACAAACGTCAAACTGTTGATTTTATGGCATCCCTTTGTTATTTGGTTTGTTCCCTTTGGTTTGTTATTTGTGAGGAAATCGTACAGATCTCAAATTAAAAAAGAGTGAGAAGACGATGAAATCAGTGGTTAGATAAGAGAGTGCGAAAAAGTCGGAAAATGCGTTTTCCGGCTGGGTCGTTGATTTTAGAGCAATTCTGAGGACAGTTTTGAGAGAAATTAGAAGTAGAAGTGGCCTAGTTTTACCTTAAGGACGGAATTCATAGATGTGTCTCGAGTTTCAAGACGATCTTCAGTTCATCTTCAGATGCTGTACGGATCGTTTTATTTGCTATGCAACATCTGGAGATAAGTTCAAGACCGCTTTAAAACTCAAGACATGTCTAATATGAATTCTGTTCTAAGAATGTGAAGATAGAAATGAAATGACCGAAAAACGAAAAGAAATGAACAAAAATCGAAATTTTGTAAAGGTGTAGGAATGTGGAAGAACCTCTTCGATCGTCGTGTTCTCCCGATACTTTTCACGATTTATGAGATGAAAGTTTCGATGAGTCCATCAAATGTCCGACCATACACGAGGGCCAACCACTTAAGAGATGACATGCATACCTCCTCGGTGGCCATGTTCTCCTGATACTTTGCTCGATTTATGGGAATAAGTTTCGAAAACTCCGACAAAGAATCATACCACGAGGATCAATCATTCGTGTTCGAGAAAATCGACGAAATCGAAGGAGCACGAAAAAAGACTTCGGACTGGATGTTGAATCTCTGAATTGTCTGGTCCAACGTTGAGAGAAACGCCTGACTACTTTTCCGGACTTATTGTTAGACAACTATTTTCCACATGTCACCTGATACACGTGCTATTCTTTTAACAAAAGGATGAAGATAGGTATAAGGATATTTGTTATCTTTTTAGGTTGTAAAATGATTATTACCGTATAATCACCTTTTCTCTGTTTGTTCATTTAACCAACTTCCATATTTTACTCTTCAACGTGACGTGGGATATGCGATTAGCCAGTAAAGGTTTTCTGTGAGGTAACGCAGGCGTAAAAATTCTAATGTGCTAAATTCTTGGTGGTGCTTTCTGAGCGCACAAACGCACGGAAATTAATGCATTTTTACAAACTTTCCATAAGGTTATAGTTGTTCAAGAGTCAGGTGGCAAGCTGCAATTATGTCGAAACATTCGTAACAATATAGTGGATTGGATGCTGCTGTGACAATACATCCTTCTTCTTTATTCCTGGACCGAGACTGAGCTCTCCAGAAGGTGCAGAAAATGTATGATGCATGTATGTTTTCACGCGTATAACATGCATTCCAATTGCATTCCATTCCAATTGATTCCAATGCATCCTGCAGTTTCCGGAGAGCACAATTTCGATGTAGCAAGAATGAACAGGGACGCTGAAAATTTCGTTGCAACGAGCGCCGCATTGGCACAACTACATACCAAATCAACATAATTAGATTACAACTCCATACGTACCGTTGATCGAACAGAGCACTGCAGTTACCTTCGGTACTTTAAAAAAATCTGGTGGATTCTGAAGGAAAACGTGGTGACACAATAGGGACAAACACTTTCACGGCATTGGCAACAATACCACCACTACTGCGACCTGCGACTGCGGAGTGAACCAGAGTGAACCACTGTTTGCGTAAATGTTAGATAACTTTACCATGAAGAGTGTAGTTTATTTATGAATCGTTTGTATACTAAACGTTATTTTTCATATTCGCAAAGAATTTGTTCATAATGGGTAAGCACGAAGTAGGCACGCCTAAATATATTGCAAACAAGATTAAAGCAAAAGGGTTGCAGAAGTTAAGATGGTACTGTCAAATGTGTAAAAAACAGTGTAGAGATGAGAATGGATTTAAGTGTCATACCATGTCTGAATCACATCATCGACAATTACTACTCTTTGCTGATAATGCGAGTCGATATATGGATCAGTTTTCACGAGAATTCTCTCAAGGTTACCTTCAGCTGCTGAAAAGACAGTTTGGAACGCGCCGTGTACCTGCGAATCGAGTGTACCAAGAGTATATCTCTGACAGAGGTCACGTGCATATGAATGCGACAATCTGGCTCACTCTTACGGGTTTTGTGAAATGGCTAGGCCGAACCGGTCAATGCGTCGTTGACGAAACTGAAAAAGGTATAGTTGCACTTAACATCAAATCTTTATACATAAATTCGTGTAATTATTCTTATTACTCCCTTAGGATGGTACGTTACGTATATCGATAGGGATCCCGAGACAATCGCCGCTCAAGAAAAGAAAGCTAAGAAACAAAAAATGGACAAGGACGATGAAGAGCGCTTGATGGAATTTATTGGACGTCAAGTGGAAACTGGTAAACCAGAAACCGAAGAGGCTGCTCCTACGTTTAAAGAACCATTAGTCCGTCCTGAGAATGATTCTCCTCTGGTCTTGGATATTAAAATCAAACCTACAGCCAAACCGAATCTTGTACCAAATATTATATCAGTAGGAAAAAGTCACGAAGTACACACCGATAACAAAAAAAGTATTCCATTTGGAGGAAAGAGTATGAAAAACGAGTATGGAAAGGAGAAGGTAAAAAATGATGATACCAAGATTCTAAGTAAGCAGAAAGTTACCGATACTGGTCTGACAGTCGAAAAAAATAGTACAACGCAGGAAGGTTGGCTTAGAGTTGGTTTAGTTGTGAAGATAATCACTAAATCTTTGGGAGAAAGATATTACCGTTCGAAAGGAGTTATCGAAGGCGTTGAAGATTCTAATTTTGCTGCAAAGGTGAGGTTGCAATCCCCAAAAGCGGTAGAAGGACATGTCATAAAATTGGATCAAGAATATTTAGAAACCGTAATACCAGCCATTGGAAAACAAGTTTTAATTCTTTGGGGAGAGTGTAAAGGCATGAAAGGATTGGTGCAGCAGCTCTATATAGAAGATTACAGTCTTGACGTTGAACTTATTGGAAAGTCCGAGACAGTGAAGAAATTATCGTATGAACGAGTGTGTAAATATGTTGATTAGATGTAAGGCATTCAACCACTATCTTCAATTTGATATGCATTGTAATTATAAATTCACTTCACGTTAATACTTCTTAACGAGCACCTATGTACAAAGTTTTTCAATTTGACTTTTCATACTTTAAATTTTGCTATAAACATACAAATGTTTTTTACTTATAAACTACCTTGTCTTTTCACCTTGTTGGGATCAAGTAATAAAACTTACCCCATCACTTGTACAGTATTAACTTAATATATATGTTAGAGGAATAATTAATTCTACGAACCCCCGAATATTTGTTTCGTTTGATACGAGATCTACATGATAAATCATTTATTCTTTTACCTCGTGACGGATTTGAACACATTGTTAAGAACCAAATTATGTTCAACCATTAACTTCGCTTGCCTTTTGTGCAGTATCGTATTTTACAATATTTATAATATCCACTCAATACATTTTTTTATAAAAGACTTTCTCATTGCTTTCCTATTATGGGTAGTATATTATACTAAAATCGAAAATGTCAATTAGAACTTACTTATATTCGAATTTTGCTTTTTCCTAAATCGCGGCGAAAATTGCGATAATTACCGACATCTGCAGATCAACGTCGTTACTTGTAAATGCTGTTTGCGCGCCACCTGCAACATTCTGCAAAGCTCAAATGCGAATGATTCCATAAGTGTCTCTTCCCCTCCTAGTCGCCACTCGAATGTGCATTCAAGATGGCAGCACTACCTTGCTTGTGCCAAATATAACGAGATATAAGTATTGTCAGGATTTAAAGAGGGGGTTTGTCCAGATGTTTAGCGTCAGTTTAGTGAATGTCGATTTAACCAAACATGATTCTACGCTGTAAACAATTAGTGTTAATATTAGACCTCTAAACCTTGCAACTGTTGCCGTTGCCCCTTCACGTTACAGTGTTTATATTAATTAACTTCACTTGGTTTGAAAAAATCGATGGAGATATATAACGCAAAGTTTACATTATGGATAATTCATTTAATTCCGCGAAAGGCAAACGATTAAATTCATAACACATGGATTTACATCGACGAGCGTGTTGATACACCTCCCGAAATTCACATGTGACGCGGTAAATAATCGGCAATACATCACGCGCTAGTGCATTCTTTACCTGTAGATTTGCATAAAATAAGGACATTAATGTGCAATAATAAATGTAATACCCAAAAGATCACCCAACGGAACGATGTCCGAGAGTTCTAAGATGGGCCTATTCGGCTCTAAAGATAAGAATAAGGAATTGAAAAAGGAGTCACCTACGAAGGACGAATCACCAGACAGATATGCACCATACTGTATCGACAGTGATTCAGAAACTTATGATACAGAAGCTCTGAGTATTATGGATATTAACGATATTATAGGTGTCCATTCGGAACCAGTTAGCGATTCAACGTTAGAAAGTGAAATTGCTGCACTTTCGCAGATTATTACCGAGTCCAAGGCTGAGTCCAATCCAAATGTCATGGAAGCCACCAGTCACATGGGAAATAAAGATTCCAATCAAGTTCAAAATGCAACGTGTAATCAAATTGATTCTAATGAAATGGATCGATTAGAACCGTCACTTTACTCTGTAGTAACGGAAGCGAATAAAGATACAGAAGCTATTGCTATGAAGCACAGTTTTTATTTGAAAAAGTCTTTATGTAGCGACATAAAAAATCAGCCTTCACCTTTGGAAACGTGCAAACGTGTAGTTGGAATTGGTAACCCACGGCATAAACTTGATTCTGCTTCCAATATAACGACACAAGGTAAGCATCAGTTTGATTTAGATTTATGTGCGATTTATATTTGCTGCGTACTTTATTTGCCATTCAATGCTTTTATTTCTATTTAAAGAACTTTTAACGCTATTTCAGAAAGCAATATCGATACAAATAAGATATTGGTGAACGAAAATAAAACAGCATCAGACATAGAAAAAGAAATGCTCTGTTCGATTAATGAATCCATGCCTGTTGACATTAGCACAGTTTCAAAAAATTCAAATCTGGAAAGTATGTCGACAGAAACTGATGTGTTAAATGTTACTAAGAATGCAAGTATCCAACAAGTAAACGAGCATTCTAAAATGTTGTTTAATGTCGGCAGTATTAATGAAAGTTTACAGCTTATTGGCGAAGCATATATATCTGAGGATTCTGAGGATACAATTCTAGCAGACAATGATCTCAAAGAAGAGAGTTCGTCGAATTGCTTGATAGACACAACACATCATAATAACCTACAGACCCAGGACAAAGAGTCGTCGAGAAATAGTGTTACATTAAGTCAAAGCGAGCCTAAATTATTTGAATCTAGAGATACAGAGCCAGGTGTAGAAGAAACAATGACTAACGTGACTCACTTACAAAGTACAGAAACATCAAGAACTAACAATTTAGAACCGAATACGTTGGAGGAAATTTCAGAAAAAATAGATGATGTTGAGAAATTGGAGAAAACTGATACAAACTGTCATGATGTCATTTCATCAAGCGAACAATTCATAAAAAACACTGTTGATAATATAATTGATATAGAAGACTGTAAACAACAGTATTATGAAAAATCCACTGATGAATTACAAAGGGAGCCTGCAAGTGATCAAGATTTATCAGACATCAGTGTACCAAATAACAATGAGGATATACCTTTAATATCTAATGAACAAAATGTGCCAATAGAGAAGGAAACAGTAATAATTAATGAGAAAGATTCAATCAACATAGAAGCAAATAAATTGATCAGTATGCCGATAATGTCACGTACGTGTGAGATGGAAGAGTTAACTAATGTAGAATTGACAAATAGCCCAGCTAATGAAACAAACCTTCTAGAATCTGGAAGCAATGATAACATAGCACAATGTACTGTAAATACAGATGCAGTTGTTATTTATCAATCAGACTGTACAGAAGATACATCAAATTTGGAAGCCCAAAACACAGACTGTACAGAAGATAAATCAATTTCGGAAGCCCAAAACGCAGACTGTACAGAAGATAAATCAAATTTGGAAACCCAAAAAGCAGACTTTACAGAAAATAAATCAGATTTGGAAGCTCAAAAAACAGACTGTACAGAAAAGAAATCAGATTTGGAAGCCCAAAAAGCAAACTGTACAGAAAATAAATCAAATTTGGAAGCCCCAAAAGCAAAGCTAGCAGAAGGTTTTTCATTACATAAAGGTAACATGATATACACAGCAAAAGAAAAGGAATCGGACGTAGAAGCAAGCAATTTCCTTCAGGAGAAAGGAAACACCATGGAGAGTGCATCACCAGCAGATTTCTTGATATACTCTGAAGAGAAAGAGATGTTGAGTTCTCCAATTTTGACTTCAACGGAACCTTGGGACTGTAAGAAAAAAATCACAAGACATGCGGAAAATAAAGTTGATACATATAGTGGCTCAGCTACCAGTCTTGACATAACAGATGATTCTAATGCAAGAAGTGATGTATTGGAGGCAGCAATAATTTCTAAAGAGGAACCAAATACTGTTTATGCAAACCAGACATGTGGAACTAAATCACTTCGAATAGAAAATACCAGTTTTTCCACGAAACCTATAGCTTCTGATTGTATAGAGGATGCGGTCGAAAATATTCTTTCATCCGAAAAATGTGAAGATGAAAAGGTGGATACACTTAAAATGCCTTTTACGTCAGATAGCGAATGCATCAAAGATATTATCCCAAAATCTAGTGATTCTAAATTAACAACTGGTATTACAGACATCCATGAATCTACATCAATAGCCGATGATGACAAAATTATGAGTGTCTTAGATTCAAAAGATGCACATACAACAAATACAAAAAGTATGAATAACCAAGAAATAATGCATGCTTTACCTTTACAAGAATGTGACGATCATATAAAAACTTTACACAAAACTGAAGATGAAAATCATACATTACACGAGGAGAAAGTCAACAAAGAGTTTCAGGATAGTGTAACTGTTGAAAAATATAATGAAGAAGCAAATTCTAGTGATGTATTATCAACAAATTTTAATGAGCAAACAAAAGTGGAATATGGAAATGGGACAATTGCGTCTATAACAACTGATGACATCGCAACAAGTACAACACAAAATGAACTTATTTTAAGTATGGAAAAAATAGAATCCAGTGACAATGAACAGACTGAAGTTAATTTCAAAACTGAGCAAAACATCCAAATCTCTGCTGAAGAAAGTAAAACAGTAATATGTCAAAAAGAAATTCAAGAGGAACGTTTACACGAGGAAATGGACTTATCTTTAGTTTCTGAACAACCGGACCCTGTATTAAACAGTGTTGATAAGGAACTTTATCCAGTTGACATACCAGAATGTAATACGTTAGAACAGGAACAAAATGAAGGAGATTCAACTGTAAATATTGCAGTAAAGAATGTAGAATGTGTGAATGTACAGAGTGAAGAATCTACCAATAAACAGAATTTTAGTCAAGTGCCATGTTCTGGCAATTCTCATATGTCTGTCTCGGACGAAGATGCTGCAATACCAGAGAATGAACATAAAGAAGATCACATGGAAAATGATATTACGCAAAATAATTTAGAAAATATTCTTGAATCTCCACACGACGTTGTTGAAATGTTTCCCGAGGAACAATGTCAAAATACACAAGACATCATGACAAGTATTTTGGATAATGTAGCAAATGTGACGGATTTTAAAAACATTTTGGACACAGAAGAAAGCGTAGAAAATGATATAGAAAATGTTTTACAAAGCTCTACAAATTTACCTTTAGTGGAAGCAGAAATGGAAGATGAAGAGTTACCCGAAGGTTCAACTGAATTGTTAAATAAAAATATAAGTGATACAATATCTGCACACAACATGGACTCATTGGAAGGATTATTAGGACTGGATCTGATGCCGGAAAGTGAAGATAATCAACTTAAAACAGCAAAAGTTGATGATAATGATGACATGCCAGATCGAGAGAGTATAGATAAGGATGTAGATGTGAGTCTTTTACTCCAGCCATCAAATCATACATCTCACATTTCACAGGATGCGGATTATATTGCGGATGTAATCAGTAGTTGCCTAACAAATGCAGATAGTGGATCACCGCAGAATGACATTATTAATGCGGATATAGCAGAAACTAGTAATAATAATTCAAACGAAGCAATACCAACAGAGGTATTAAAGATTAATGAGAATATAATCGTTCAATCGATAGCAGAGGACGCAAATCATTCATCCACTGTTTTACAACAAACTGATTCAGCTACAGATTTGGTAGTTAATCCTGTAGAAACTACATCTGATTTAGAAGAATCTAAGATCCAGTTATCTCGAGATATATTACTTGGCCACACCGATCAAAATGAAAACTTAAATGATACTGGTGGGATTGAAACTTCGCAACCAAGTTCAGAGATATCCGAACTGGAATCTGCTGTAAAGTTTTTGCAAGAATCGGAAGAACAAGCAATAGACTCTCCTTTAGTTCTTTCTCCAAAGATGATAGAAGGTGTAGTTAATGATATATCGAAGGAGACAGATGCACGTCTGTTTATTAGCGAAGACATTTGTGAAAATACGACAGAATTAGTAGCACAATTGCAAAGTATTACTTCAGATTCTATATCTATATCAGAAGCTGAAATTATTTCCGAAGCAGCGAAATTGGAGAATGAACAAAAACTTGCAGCCCAAGGTAAACTATCTTCTTCCATATCAAATTTTGAAATAAATAAAGATTTAAGTAATAGAAAAGTGAACAAGCCAGACCTTTTGGACGACGGACCTGATCCAAACACGTCCGAAATTAGAATTGATAATGAAATACAAAATTCTGGAATCAACATTGACCATTCATCAGATACTTTAAGGAAAATAACTGATAGATCTTTTCAGTTCTCTGAATCATTCCCCAAGGTTTCAATATTAGAAGAACGTTTAAAAGAACCTCCAAAAATAGAAATACCTCTCTCAGAAATGACAAAGGTTTGTGAATTAATTCCAAAGGATAGTCTTCTCATACAAAAAGATGCTCGAATAAATACATATCAAAAAATGTTAGAATCGCCGAAATTAGTGGATAAAAATGAACCCAAAATTATGGATACACCGCGTAAGGACTCTGAGAAACATGATTTTGAGAATGTTGGTTCTCCAAGGATAATTTTAAAAATCGCAAAATCAGCAATCACAGATTGTAGTGAACCTAGATCGCCAAAGAGTCCGAAAATACGTTCAGCTACCAACTCCCCTAATCCAGAAGATAGTCCAGGTCAAAAATTAGGAAAGATTAAGTTAAAATTATCTAAAAGCGGTCACCCCTCCATTATATCAAATGAAAATATTGAAGATATCGGTCACAGACATATAGAAAATACAGCGGGATTGTCACCAATTGGGATGAAGATTAAGCTATCAAAATCTGGCGATGCATCAATAGTGTCATCAGAGAAACATGATAGTATGGACGACATGAAAGAAGTGAAACATAAGTATGAGGAAGTGAAAAGAACAGAATCTCCAATTGGAATGAAAATTAAGTTATCGCGAACTCGCGATGCTTCTATTGTGCAACAAGATTCTAAAGAAATCGTGATGAAGCACAGTAAAGATAAATTAGATATTTTGCAAGCAAGTTTAATGAGAACAGAATCTCCTATAGGTATGAAGATCAAACTGTTAAAAACTGGGGATGCATCTATAATTCAGCCAGAAAAGCATGAAACGGAAGAACACATTGAGGAAACAGTAAAATTGAAAGAAAAGTTTGAAGCTAATTATGATATAGCAAAAAGAACAGACTCTTCTATTGGAGTGAAAATCAAGTTATCTCGAAGCGGTGATGCATCCATTATTTCGCCGGATGTATCTGAAGAAGGAAAAGAAGCTGGCATAAAATTAAAGGAAAAGTTGGAATGTTCACCTGAAATTCCTAAGAGAACTGAATCTCCTATAGGAATGAAGATAAAGTTAACAAAAATAAAAGGCGGTGCATCTATAATATCTGTTGAGAATTCAGAAGAGGGTAAAGAACTTGAGATATCAGATATTCCAAAAAGGAATGAATCACCCCTTGGAATGAAAATCAAGTTATCGAAAAGTGGAGATGCATCTATCATTCACAGTGAGGTGCAAGATGAACCAAAGGAATGTAAACACAAAGAGAAATTGGATGTAGCTAGTGACGCATTGAATCAATCAGATCCTTTTAGTGGAATAAAAACTAAACTAATTAAATCTGTTGAATCATTGGCAAATGTAACAGAAACAGAGCAATTTGAAAATTTGCATGAAATACCACAAAGAACCGAACAACCTATAGGAATGAAAATAAAGCTATCGAAATCTGGTGATGCATCCATAGTTCCCTGTGATAAACAAGAACACGAAGAAGAGCATAAGCAGAAAGAATCGCATCAAGATGTGTCTAAAAGAACAGACTCTCCTCTGGGCATGAAAATAAAGTTTTCTAGAACCGGTGATGCATCTATAATACCATCCGAAATGTCTGAAGATGCTTCAAGTAAGTCCACGCATAAACATGATTCAGAATATGGAAAAACTTCCGAATCTTCTTTAGGCGTAAAAATAAAACTAGTGAAAACTGGAGATTCATCTTCTACTGAAAACGAAAGAAGAGAAAAACATCAACGAAGAAGAGATGATTCCCCTTTAGAAATGAAAATAAAATTATCAAAAACTGGACATCCTACAATCATAGCCTGCGACAGTCATACCGATACTGTGCATAAATCCAAGGAAGCATCAGACGCATCTCATAACTTTACCAATAGGTACAAGGAATCGATATTGCTTAAAGAACCTGGTCTCAAAATTCTAAAAACCGGACATTCAACAATTGTACATAGTACTCGATCGGAATTAACTATTGAACCAGTACAACTGCAAAGTAAAAAATTGGAGAATGCCATTGAAATATCTCCAAAGCGCAAGGAAGTAACAATTTCACCAATAGAATCAAAAAAATCTAAGTTAGAAGCGCAATTATCTCAAATTCTACCAGAAGTTACTATACAACCGGTAATATCTAGGGATCAGAAACAATTATTATTTGATCCAAAAACCAGTCCAATCAGTCGTCAGCAAATGAATGTTATAAGTCAAGAGATTAGCATTACTCAAGTTAGACCATCGAAGGCCATAGATATGTCTATAACCGACAAGCTGAAGGACATTTTGTGCAAAAATGCAGCTAATTCTCCTGTTAACTCGGATTGTGAGATTATTGAGCATCGACCGGAACTAATAATTGTAAATGAAAATTCCAATTCTAGTCAAGATGTTGTAATAATAGAAGAAGTGCCTCCAAATAGAACACCTGAGGTGCAAACTCCTAAAAGACGAGGTAGACCGCGAAGAAATCCATTACCACCGCAACTTATTCATCCACAATCACAACTCTTGATGCCTAGAGATCCATTAGCGTTAGATGAAATCGCAACAGTAGTTCAATTTGAACATAGAGAGAACGAAAGACCCAAAAGGACTTGCAGAAATCAGAAGAGCTATGCACCGCCTAGGAGAGGACGAGGGCGAGGTTTGTTATCTCTATAAATAAATATACTTTGCCACCGTATAAAATGAATTTTGAACACGCTATAATGTGCATGTGTAGTATGACAACTAATGAAATGTTTGTATATTAATATCACAATAATTGTTTTTCTTATACACATCCAGGGCGTGGAAAGCGAAAGGTGGATACTTTTGATCTGCACACCAGCAAGAAACCTCGAATAGAACAAGATTTGACAGAAATAGAGGCTTCAACGATGGCTGTAATAACGATAGATGAATCTCCAATGCAACAAGAACCTATAAAGAAAGGCTCTGAATTATACAAAGCACTTAAGCAACCGCCAATAGATCACAAGAGTTTAATGCCTGGCGCTAGAACAGAAAAACCAGCAATAGCTCTGATTCGTAAAGAAGGAATACGGAAACCAGATACTTCCAAAAGTGTCCTTCCAGAAACACCCATTGTTATGCAATTGCAATCTATTAGAACTCCAAATGCTCAGGAAGAAACGTGTAAACTAGTTTCTAAGCCATTAATAGGGCCAGTGTTGGATTCCAAAAGTAATCATAAGGAGATAAAATCATCTGAACAAATTAACATAGAGAAAGAAGGAAGAAGTACGGATAAATCTGGCTCCGATGAGAAAGTTATAGACAAAGTGCATGAAAATGTAAGACCAATCTTAACAGATGGTAAAGACATATTAATTCCTCCAGGTCATGCAAATTGGTTGGCACCCACATCTAAAAAGCAACCGGATACTAATTCTAGAAATGAAACTGTTTGCACAGTTCAAGTGATTGATGAAGAAACAAGGATGAGTGCAGAATCTGGTTCAAGATCTCAAACACCTGCTAGAAATATATCGGTGCCAGGTATTATTGTAATTATATTCATAATTGAACATATACTAGTAAATTTATCAGTATAACTGAACAGTATAGTTTCACAGACTCCAGTTTATGCTTTGCAACTAAAACCAATAGATACGCTTAACACACGCACATTTGCCATGTGCATATACAGAGGAATCAAAAAATTATACTGTATATTAAAATTGAAATACAGCATGTTTGTCATGATAAATTTTGAAATGCTTTAAATTACTTTTACATTATAACGATAATACAAGAATGATAGTCTTTCTGAAAGATCAATTTATTGGTACCAACATACACTGTTACGTTCAAATTAAGTCATTCTATGACCAAATTAAATCGAAGCATAAATGTATTGGTAGACCTCCAACCAAGGTATCTAAAAATAGACATTTTCTTGTGTTCTAAGATCTCAAGTACCTACATGTGAAATAGTTATAACAGTGTAGTTAAACAAAGCTGAATATTCATGAACACATACAGTATTATTTCCTTGCATGCTATAATAATAATGCTTGTACAATGTATAAATAATTGTAAATAAAATGGTAATTACATTTATTTACAATATATGGAATCTCCAAATTTACAAATATTTCTTTATTAACTTTTGATTTGAACTAAACACTGAAAGCTATTTATGGCATTTATTATTATCAGAAATGTTTATTTCTGAAGAATAAATGTACACAATTGCTAAAGAGTCACAAAACTTATCACACGAATAAACATAATTAGAATCTATAGCAGGAAGCACAAAGTTTCTTAATAAATTTCAAGTCATAGTCTCATGTTTAATTGCTAATCAGTATTAATTGTACTCAATTTAATCTACAAAACAAATATAGCCATAACATTTCAGCGGCGGAGACAATAATAAATGAGGAATCCCAAGGTAGTGTACTTAGCACTGCAACAACTGAGTCTGAAAAAGTAAAAGTGAAGAATCGCAGAATGGAAATAAATTTCGATCCTGATGAAGGACCGTTTACTGTTGACAAAATTGCAGAATATGAATGGCCACTTGATCGAAAGGGTGAGACGTTCATGATACAGGAGCAAATTTCTCAATATCTAGGGGTGAAATCGTTTAAGAGAAAGTACCCAGATTTGAAGCGTAGAATGGTAGATATGGAAGAGAGAAATTACTTAAGAGAAAATGCTTTAGTGAGTGAGGCTATGTGTGATATGGGTAAGCGACATGTTTCTTATATGAAATAACTCTTATTACATACATTAAAAACCATATATGCTTTAACACCTGTATGTTCTTCTAGGTTTGACTGCTGTTTGTAGCTCAGAAGTATTAGATGTCATGTGTAGTGACTTTCCCGATCAGTATGAAGAATATCGTAAGCATATGAGAGAAAAACAAGTCAAAGAACATTCCAAAAAGCAAAAGGAATTGACGGCAGCTGCAAATGCAGAAAGAAATAGAATAGATCTGGCAGAAATGGCTGTTCAGTCAGCATTATCGTGGAATGTTAGTTTGAACAAAGATCGTCGAGAGAATCGGAAATACAGTTTAGATTTGCAGACCTTTACGATACATATGCCAAAGGAGCAACAAAAAGTAGAATTTGAACGTAAGGTTAGTCATTATCCAGTTGCCCTAATACCAGGACAGTACACAGATTATTACCGGGAATATACACCAGCTGAATTAAGATACTACCCTCTAAACACGGTTTTGTATGGTCCAATGAGACCTAATGAGCGTAAATTTGACAGTCAATCGGAAGGGTCACAAAGTGATAGTGACAGTGATACTTCATCAGACGATTCAAGGTCAGTAATTTTACACAAACAGTCTCGAAGTATTAATGATTAGAATTCCCATGTACGATGCACATGATACACTGATTATGTTTGCTCGCAGTTCTTCCTCCAGTGAAGGTACACAAGATACTGAAGGGTCACAATCTACGATGGATGACGTAGATATGGAAATAGCAGTACAAAAAGATGAGATAAAATTGAAATGCAAGATGTGTTTAAAAACATTAAACAAACACAATAAAAGTGAAGTGCTAATTCAATGCGGCACTTGTGCAGGAAATGGTAAACTTTATTTTATATAACAAGAACAGACTTTTTTTGCTCATCGCTTCCTTTTCAATGTTCGATAAAATTGGATTGTGTTGTAGTTCATCCGTCATGCATAAAGCTACCATTAGATATGGTTCCACATATTCAATCATATTCATGGCAGTGTACAGATTGTAAAACATGCGCTCAGTGTCATGATCCAGCGGATGAAGACAAAATGCTATTTTGTGACATGTGCGATCGTGGGTATGTACTTTAAATATAGTGATCGTGTAAATAGAATTCAGCTTATACGAATGCTTGAAATTTACATTCTATGCTTAGATACCACATATATTGCGTTGGTTTACGTCGAGTACCACAAGGTAGATGGCACTGTCAGGAATGTGCGGTATGCGCAAACTGTGGTTCAAGAGAACCCGGTGGCTCAAATTCTGATAGAAACAGCGTCGCTCAATGGCAACATGAGTATAAAAAGGGCGATAAAAATACACGCGTTTATGTTTCCACATTGTGCGTACCATGCTCGAAGTAAGTAAATACAAGAATTTTTAATATAATGGACAATGTATGAGTAAGAACAGACATTAATATCTATGGGTACTTACAAAAACATAGTTCTTAAAACCACTGGGTGCTTTGTTTTGCTTTATAATTTTTTGTGGCTCACCAAATCTGCAACACTTTAATGTTTTTAATTATCTTTTACATGCTTTAAACTTTAAATATCTATCATTACAAAATGTAACCTTTGAAATAATCTGTTTCCTTCCAAATCTTGCCATAATATATATGTAACATATTCATACACAAAGCAGCATATATTATCTATTGTATAGATGCTCCTCATTTATATATTATTTTGCGATACATTTTAGAGATCTTTCTAAATTCGTTTTCTCACAAGTCAAAAATTTTTTCCTCCGCACTATACGAAAAAATTCATATCTCATCACAATGAGGTCCCTAAACAAAACATTGTAAAATACTAAATTAACTATTATCGACCCGCTAGTATCGAGCTGTAATTTTAATGTATATTATTTTGAAGTGTATCGTCCATTTATTATGTACCATATTTACAAATAGTTGACTTGAATTAAATTCCTTCAAAATTGCATCAATCGCAGTTATACATGTGTACATATACACAATAATCATCTTACTTAACAATAAAAAAAGAATATAGTTTAAATTTATTCATATAGTTACTTCGTATAGTCATAGACGAAAGGAGTTATTCATTCCCAATTACTCAATATTCATTGCACAATAATTGCAATATCACACACAAGAAACCTTAACCTGGTTTCACTAACCCCATGATCTTTATGCATTAACAAGGCTATGGCGAAAGGGTCGCTATTGCCCACATTGCAGTCGCTGTCATACTGCCCAAAGGCTCGACCTGGAAGTGAATCTAGTGCATTGCAGCGCATGTGACAAATATCTGCACTTAGGTATTGAGACCAACTTTCATATAGCTCCATTTTCTACTTTCTGCTGCATGTTTTCACTTTGATGTTCGCATGATGTGTTAAATCTAATAATAATTTAGTAGCACATACATTAATAAACATCACAATGCATATCAGTGTTTGCATCTATGTGTTACAGGTGTCTTAATCACACAAATACATACCATCATTAAAGATTACAACAATAATTTGAAGTAGTTATATTTTCAGATTTCTGAAAAAATAAAGTATGTCAAAATACAGAGTGTATTAGATTTGAGTGAAAGTATAAAATATCTGCAGAAGAATTGCTTCTAAATGCAATATTTTCTTATATGTTTTTCATATTTTCACTCATAAACTAGTATATTCTACAAGTATTAGAGAGTTTACTGATAATATGATAAAAGTGGTGGAGAGACAGCGATTATATTGTTGGTTATTAAATAACATTCACATTATGATTTAATACACTTAATGCAGAATACATAACAGGTTAAAATGGAAAAAGTTCTTGAAAGGATCTTATATTGACCATTTATCTTAGTGATGACTTTACGCTAATTTGCTTTTTTTTTATAGAATGCGTGGAGACCAAGGGTATGGTATTCGACAAGAGAAATTACCTGTGTGATTTTTGTACATCAAACCAGCAGCAAGCTATCAAACCTTTAGTATCAAAGGCCTTTAAAACATAAACCTTCCCCTGAGAGCTTTGTTCCAGTCAGGATTGATGTCCGAATAATGTATACCTTATATGTAAAAAGAAAAGGAATAATACAATTTACTTTATCTAAGCATATGAATGTATGACTAAGTATGCTGATTTCTCTAATAATGCGAGAGGCTTTCCACCATATTCTTTTTAAGAGTGTCTTGTTGTATATAATTGTAATATTAGTACATTAGCCTACACAGTTAAATCTCTACCGTATAGAGACATTACATTTTGTTAGGAAAAAGTTTTTTTTTTTATGAAAGATACTGTGAAACATTAACTAAATCAAATAATTCTAAGGTGACGAATATTATCCTAATATGTAAAATGTATGTACTACGATTTGCCCGTACTATGTACCCGTTTGAACATCCGATTGAATAGGAAATATAAGATATAAGAAGAAAATTGTTGTATAGTTGTATTAGTGAAAGCTTCTGTTGCTGATTCAAGTATTTTTAAACATTTCTATTAAATATTAAGGAGTTTTTGAAAGACGTAAAATTCAACAAGTCTGAAATGTGTATGATGACATAAAGTCTCTGTGCTAATACAATATAAAACTTTTGCGTTTTATAAGAATATATTATAAGGTGCTGTTAAGACGTTTGTATGTATTAACTGTATGTAGTTTTTAAGTTAATACTTTATAGAAAAATTTTTTGACGGTATAGCGTATATAGTCCTCCATTTTACACTTCACTGAATATTTTCCATTTAAAAAAAATTGGCTTCGTCACATGTATTATCAGGAAAAAGGCAACGTAATAAAAGACGAAAGAAAATTGCAATTTTTTAAAAATATATATCACTTTCTTTATTTTCTTTTGCAGTAGTCAGATTAATATTTTGTTGCGAGTTTGGATGCATGTAAACATCTTTTTTACATATTTATAATGATGCAGTATTGATGTCAATAAACTGTGTGTTCAAACCCCGTTGTAAAATGAAAAATTCTGTACTTTTTTAATGTTCAAGTATACAATAGCCGATTATGTTATCCCAAATTAATTACATACAATATTTTATGCAAATATATTATATGATAGTATGTACATAACAAAAAGTAACAGTATACGCTGTATAAAGAATGACAAAGTTGCAATACAAACTTTGACCTGTCGTTGCATGAATCTTGTCCTGTAAAAAGTAATCTTACTTTATTTCCTAGCAGTATGCTCCGTATAAAGCTATAGTTAAAGCGATGATGTATGACTATAAAAACTCTACTCAGTAGCTCCTATGGGAGAAAGTTTATACAATTTAATTTGGTGCTTTAATGTGGTCTTTGCAATACAAATATTAGTTAAGTTACCTTCGGAGCAATACTGACAGCATTTTGAAAGTGAAGAACACCACTGAAAAGTGTATTTCTCACAATGTGTTCCCTTTTAAATTTTAAACATAATTATAAAATTAGTTGCTATGTCATTTTTACATCCACAAAACTTGCAACATCTTCTAATACATCTGATACGCTTCCTTAAAATTGATAAATTTTGAGCACTACTTTAAAGTGGCTGTGCACATTTCAACTTGCTTGAAAAATCACACAATTAACATTCCGCTCCTATTACTGTATTGTGAAAATAAAAATATTTTGAGCAAAAACTGAGGCATAGCATATATTAAAAGTTATAAGTTTAAATAACGTGCATTGCATTATCTAAAACACTTATTCTAACGGGACAATTTCAGTTCAGCATTGCACTTGACCCGTTGACTAGCCAAAATATAATGTAATATAAATACACTGTCAGTTAACATTAGATGAATGTTGGCCAAACTGGGCAGGTAGGCGATAGACAAACAGCAATAAACACTGTTCTCAATTTGGTTACTAAGAATTAGTCAATATAAAAAGCATACAAATGAGTTGCATGTACCCAAATTTTTATAGAAGTTTCAAAATGTTTTTCAGTAATGCTCATTGCATCCGTGTTAGATGAAAGATTTTAAAGGATAAAAGTAAGTCTGTAAAAACATTTTAGATGAAGGCCTCCTGTGCCATACAATTTGAATATGTATCTCAATTTTTATTGATAATTGACAATGTAAAAAGCAGAGACCTGCTTTATTCATGTCGAATGCCACATATTGACAGAAATGTACTAAAATTGTGTAGATGTGTTGCTGGTACAATAGTAGTAACTAAATTCCTCATTGCAAATTTTGAAAGAACATTGTGCACGAAATTTGGACCTGGAGAACTTCCAACCTTGTAAAATATTCTCAAGTTAACTGTTGGATTTAAACTTTGCGATCCTTTTGTTAGTTTGCACAAAAGATATTCAAATGCTTCTGCTAACTCGGTATCAGTGAGTTCTATAGATGGGAGACTTGTTTCTGTTGCTAAATTACCAGTTGAATTGGATGATCCTAGTGATAAATATGAATATATAACATTACATAAAATTTTTCGAGGTAGTACAATTGTTAAACTCCATTGTCCAACCACCTTAGAACATTCTCTAGTACTTACCAGTTGATAAATAACACACAATTGCAGAAACATTGTTCTCATAGTTCCATCTTCGTCTTATTGCTACCTTGAAATTACCTACGCATCTTCCAGTCTCCTCATCTATAAACAAATATTAACATTCAGGAAGACAAGCAAACCAAACGACACGATGTATACTAATTAGTGAACATAGTTAACTTACATTCAAACCTATTATTATCTCTATGAGCCCAAACACACCACTCAACTTGAGCACCACGTGGAAGGTTTGGGACAACTATATAATCCACAATGGCATTATTTGTTCGCTTTTCCCATTCTTTTCGTGCGTCTGGTATATAACTGGGGTGAGTTAGAAAGCAAATCCCTTGGACAATATCTCGCAACTGTGTATTCGAATCCATGGACTTTACAATTCTGTCTATGTGCCTTAACGTTAAACGGCACTGTCTTTTGATGTTTAAGTCTAGAATTGTCATACTGCCAGGCACCAAAGGTATTTGTCCGGCAACAGAAATAATATCACCCACCTGTTGAGAAACGGTTTGCACGAGTAAACTGTAAGTTCAATGTTTTAAAAACCTGTTAGCAGAAACTCACAGAAATGGTACTATACATACAAAAGCGCATACAAAATTTGTTACAATTACCGCTGTCTCAAAAATACAAGTACAAAATTTCTTTGCTTTACACATTGATTACTTTGTGTTGAAGTCAATAATGCATCGTAAGATATTATGCTTTATACTTTATTACAATTTAGTATATGAGAGTATTTTTCAAACGTTGGCAATGTAAATTTTTTGTATTATTCCAATCCTGTAATATTTTTTATATTCTTACTCACGCGAATAGCTTGAGAGTAAGGACCGATATTAGCAGGTGCCCAATGACTTATACTTTGAACATGCATTGTGTGACGTTTATGAACTTTATTATCACCACAGTCTTGAGTTTCTTTGTAGGCAGTAGCGTCAAGCACTATATGTATGTTTAGTGGACATTCAATGCATACACGGACAGGCGGACTTGCTTTACTCAGCCAAGTGGTATATGCTTCATTTATAGATACATAATTTGTCATATCTTTTATATACAATGTAACTGCAACGATATCAGATATTTGCAAATTTTCTTGCTTCACTAAACCTGCAAATTCCATATATGTAATTGACAAATATGTAACACCATACTATTTGATATGTCACTTCATATTAAATATGAAAATAGCTTAAAGGATATTATTCCAAACACAAGATAAAATGTAAACAAAAATTTTACCTACTGCTTAATTTTTCCAATGCTTCTTGCGTAGCTGATTTAGGATCTGAATCGCGCCCAGTAATGCCACCAAACCAAAACCATCCAGTTTGATTTCTATTAACAATTGGTATATCTGGATAATTTTCTTCTTCATATAAAATTTCCATAGGGCTAGGAGGATTAAATTGACCTGTGCAATATATTCAAAAGGTAATGTGTATTAATATAAAGGATCCGTGCCGCATATATTTGATATTTTTTAAATCAAAATGCATAAATCTATCAAATATGTTAATTCTTTGTTCAAATAATTCTATGCAATTAATTAATTTACCAGAGTTTGATGCTTTCAAATGACTATTTTCACATTCATGTTCATCATTATCATCATCTGACAAATTGCAGCCATCTTGTAGTTCTGGACCAACAATCTCAGCGATATAATCATATGGAGCTTTGACTGAAATAGTTTTCATCCGCTCTTGCAATGTTAATTTTTCTGTGCCATTCTGAAAAAAAATTTAATTTTCTTTAAAGTATATAGCTAAGGACATTATTATAGTCTGCTTAAGAATTATGGAGATTTTCACCTTTTTAGCTTGCAGATGTATTTTTTTAAAATTAAGGTATCCCACGGGTGCTATATCATCATTCGAATGAACCACACTCTCATATTCGTCTCTAACATAAATTACAACATAACGCATATCATAACAATTCTGCACCAATATAATCTATAGTCACGCGTAGTAATTTGGTTACTTACATTATGATACTTTTAATAAATAAGGGACAATCTAATGTAAATGTCTCGTATTCTCCTCCTTCTCCGCATATATTGACACCATATTTTTCTTTCTATAAAAGTAATATATACATTCTATACTATTATGTATTGTTAACAACAAATTGCCGATAATAACTATAAATAGTTTGTATTCTGCGTTAAACTAATACTCATCAAATAAATTGCTTGTTGTAATAGCGATAGTTAACTTACTATTTTGGCAAAATGGGATTGCATTTCAGATATGGATTTACCCAAATACCTTGGCTCAAGACCTAAAGCTGCTACTTTAATAACAACTGCATTTACAGAACTTTCTATCATCTCTCTCAACAATTCTTCCTGTTCACGCCGCCATAAATACGATAAAGAAATAAGCCCTAATCGGCTGCACCTGAAAGTAGACTTTTTAGTTGTATTTGTTATACGTTACAATAAAGTATGCACTTAAATTCCAGATCTTGTAGTGTTTAACGTGAAATAATTACACATTTTCTACGCGAATTCTTTGATAATCACTAAGTATAGCTCCTGATGATACAGCTTCTATGTTTTCTCGTTCCTAAAACACATGTTTGTGTTTGTACATATAATACAGATATTTTATTTTCATATAACAAACTAGCGGCTTGCATTATGTCCGTAGATTTCCATATTAATAGCTGGTGCAGCAAGTCGGTTTACCTTTACTTTGCTTAAAAGTCTAAACAGATCTTCAACTTCGTCGTTTTCGGTAGGATAATAATATTTTTCTTGCATTTTTGATCTACCAAATGTTGGTTCACGATACATCGGCAGACCCATGGCTTCTCCTATGTATTCAACACCTTGGTACCCAACTGTTTGAAACATAAAAGAATCTAGCTCGTCTGAAAATATATACATACATAATGCAGTTGAGAAAATATGAAATGTATTTCTTGTCTATCTATATTACATTTACTAAAAGTATATATTAAACTAAATCGTTTACCCTTTCCTACTGGATACAAATTAGCTAAGGCAACAACATCATGACCAGCTGCTATGCATTGCATCATATTAAAGCAAGAATCCTTGCCACCACTGACTAGAGCAACTACTCTCATTTTTTATATATTTTCCTTAAGTCTCCCAAAAATATATGAGACGCTTGCGGTAATAGAATGCGAGCCGATTTTACTTCACAGGTTCATCTACAACATATATAACGAATGTAACATATGTAACAAATATTAATATTGGAAATATACTATGTTAATATTCGTATTGCAATTTGAATTATATGAAAAAACAAAAAGAAATTGATGATTTTCAGTTTTCAACTGATAATAATACTTTAACATGCAATACGCCGATCCGCTACTATTAAGCGATCCAAAAGGTATACATACATATTATAGTTGAAAATATTTGATATACGTAATGAACACTATACAATAATCACAATATCGACACGACAAATCAATTACGTTACGTACAACAATTGTGTAGTAAACAAACACATTTATTTAATTATGTATATACGCCTGATTTCTAACAAATAGATAACATAACAGTACAACTATATTTCTCTATTTTAGACCCTATAAAACTCAATTGCACGTTGTAATTCATCATTCTCCATCCATAAAGTTATTGTTTAAAAGAGCCTGATACTAATTGTAGCTTATTATAATATGTATATAACAGTAGACTTGTTGACCAAAATGAATTATTTCGGATGTGCTGAGTATAAGCGTCATTATATATTCGACGATTATCTAGTTATAATTTATCTGTGACAATATCCACATATAATAGTAATTAATTCGATACTTGAACTAGAAGATTTGAAAAATATTAAAAATCCGAGGAAAAAAGGAATTCCTACGAAATGGCTTTTTGGTTATTGCCGAAAACGAACGTGAAGTAAATATTACAGAATGACGCGAAACGACGAATTGTACAGAACACGAGAATAATTATTTTAAATTTATATACAACGTACGAGATGTTGAATTCTTAAACACAGTAATATTTACATTAAAAATGATGATGAAAGTTCCTTACACGGCAGTCTACCAGAGACTGCGATTACTCCATAGTGGCGCCGCTGAGCACCGCTGAGTGATAGAATTCAAGTCAATGTCTACAAATGCAATTTGAAGATTCTTTTACTTCTTTGGCATTTTCCTTTTTTCGTAAGAGCTCAAGTTAATAACTCAGCTATTGGACGCCACATCAATGAACCAGAGTTTAGCTCTCCAAGGTCTTAAATATGCCTTTGCAAGTAATGATATTAATGTTGTTCGGACTTATCAATTAACAGTATATAACCAGATCTATCTCTTATTTATAAATAAGATAATTATTTGGCATTCTCCCTAATTTCATACATAAACATATACACCGTCGAGGGCTCGTTTAATCTTTAGTTTTTAACTACAGAAATTTAGGGATATTAGATCGTAACTACGCGAGGTCTTACGAGGAAAGAAATTGTGGATTAGATGCGGTTGCAGGTCGACTTATGATCATAAATTGAGGTTATCGTAAGTTTTCTCTTAGCAGCATCTTTGTTGATTTGTCGAGTAAAATTTTTTACCAAGAAAATATTTAATATATCGTATATATGTGATGCATTTTGTTTCGTATTTATATATATTTTTCTTGATTTGCATGTGCAACCCCAATGGTTCATAGGTAAACTTCGCGTGACCGTACCTCATGACATCATCAATATACAGGGTGGGCTGAGATACTTTTAACTCAGGTTCTGTGCTTTTGGAAATTATTAAACTAATTGTCGACGTGTGATGTAAAAACCATACGTAGAAATCTAATCAAATGATTTGGTTCCATTTGTTATTGTTAAATTCTCATGCCAACGAATAGGTATTTTATATTATATAGACAATTTCGAATTATAATGAAATTGTAGAACAGTGAAATATCCAGTGAACCTTTTTAATCCAAATGTACATATATAAACTGCAGTATATAATGCACACACGACCTGTAATGCGCACGCAATTATAGCCAGCTTTATGTATGATACGATATGATAATAAAATGGTGTTAATCGTTAAACTAAAAAAATCGGAAAGAATTTTGTGTATTGAGAGAAAACCTTCTTGAGAGAAAGCATCGTTGTAGCATGAAAGCACTGAATATATATTGTATACTTTTACAAGACACATAGCTGTATAATAAAAAGACAACTGTAAATACATGTATCATAAAACTACTTAGCAAAATTGTCTCGACGAACGATGTGTACAAACACGGTTACATTAATGTGTTCATTAAGAAGTATTCGTATGATTATATGTTATTTATTCAAAGCATATAGTAAGGTCTTTCGTTAGCAACGCGATGTATAATAAAGAGACCGTCGTTACCGATATTCATTTGCATTGCGCAGGTAACGCTCGAAGTAACGGATACACTTAAAAAATAATACCACGTAGAAAAGTGGTTAGTATCGAATCGTTGTCATTTTTAAAATGTACAAAAATACGTATACATTGCCATTTTCATTTTAATAGATCGCCAGCCAATCAAATCTCTTACAATAAACGGCCATTTTATTTTCCCTACGGTCGCACGAAGTGGAGCTCAGACTCTGCTAAACATCGTGACTGATCGTGACTACAAGCTGTGGCTTGCATAGCAAGTTAGTATACGCGTTATATTCAAATGCATCGCTATTAGTGGATTAGTTTGAATCTGTGAAAAATCGAGGAAGTAAAGGAAGTATGGTTTTGGCCGAGCGTAATTCTGAGAACGTTAGAAATGGTCGAAGATCAAGGGGCCCCAGCCCAAATGGTCAGACAGAATCTTCCAGCGAAGAAGACGGAGGTATCAATTTTATATTGCCCGCGTATATTTTCAATAAATATTCCGTGGCATTTCTAGATAAGCGCGACGCGTCCGAACTCGCCAATTTTCGTCTACATTTTAGAATCGAGCGGTATACGTTTTGCATATCGATCTAAATGCAAAATCCAAAATGATCTTTAAACAGCGCGCCCCATTTTTTAACATGATTTTTTTATTTTCATATTTATTGATGATTTCGAGTGCATATGTCGCGTTACTCTTGATTTTTTTTACCAATTTTATACGACAAAAATGTCTGCTCCGATTCGCATTAATTAGAAATAACAATGTAGGTGTTTGTATGTCAATTAAATTATAAGCTTCTCTGAGAATAGAAAGAAAAAAGAATCGAATTTAAATGCATGCGAAATTGGGCCCCCGTTACAAATGCTCGTATATGTAAATTGTACGAGAGGTATATAATTAATTTCACAGTTCCAGCGGAGAAGATACGAGTTGGAAGAGACTATCAGGTCATTGTTCCAGAATTTGTACCTGTTAACGGTAGGTTCATTTAATTCTTGGTAATTCACAATACAATATTGGCACACGCACGGATAATATACAATTATTTACACTAATCCTTTTATAATGCAGTATCAAAAAATTGGGATAATAGCACCATCATAGCGCGAATGTATATTTTTTCATTAGATATTCGTTCGTTGTCACAGATTTACATCTCTTCCATTACATATCTTCTTAATATTATACATTTTTTACCAACTCTAAAGAATTATCGACGCAAAACTATTCAGGCATACTCCCATTCATTATTACAGACTTGAGAAAATAAAAATTTTTTATTCCAGAGAGAAGATTAGATCAATGTCCAGATCGAGCATTGCTCGTATGGTCACCAACTACTGATATACCAGATCAGAAATGTAATTATACGTGTTGCAAACTGTTTAACGATAATTATTTCTAAATACCAATGGAAAGTAAACATATCTTTATTGTCTATTCTCTTTTGCTATTTTAGTGGACGAATATATTATATTAGCGAAAGAAAAATATGGGTACAACGGTGAACAAGCCTTAGGGATGTTATTTTGGCATAAGCATAACCTTGAAAGAGCAGTTTTAGACTTAGCAAATTTTACACCATTCCCCGACGAGTGGACTGTAGAAGACAAAGTATTATTTGAACAGGCATTCCAGTTTCACGGTAAAAGTTTTCATCGTATTCGTCAAATGGTATGCATTACTTCACTGTACTATGTAGTATATTTTTATATTACCATTCAACTTGGTTTTCTTCTTTGCATTATAATCACATAAAAGAGAATTAGGGAAACTTTAAGAAAATGCAATGAGAAATTTTCAGTTTCCAATTGCATTTTAAATCTAACAAAATATGGTGTGACAGAATATCATTGTGTTATCTTTTATTAAACATTTTAGTTGCCTGACAAATCTATCGCCAGTTTAGTAAAATATTACTACAGTTGGAAGAAAACAAGAACCAGAACATCGTTAATGGATAGACAGGCTCGGAAATTAACAAGCGGTGGAAAAGAGGGTGAAAATGGTAGTGAAAATGGAAGCGAATTGGGGTCCAATACAGACAGCGAATCTGAAGAAAAAGTAAGGCAATGTCTAAGAAATTATGTGATTACACAGTGTACTTTATTGTCCGTTACTCAATTCTTGGTAATAAGGATCAATGTCAGTATACACTGCATACGACATTAATCCATGTTAATTCAACTAACAGCTTCAGAAGTACTTCAGAGGGTACTTCTATTTTGTGCGAATGGAAGAGAAACTATACAGTTTTGTTTGGACTATATTATTTTTCTCTAATTTCTCTTACATTTGACCACGTATATTCTATATATTTTGAATTATTAAACGTTCTACATGTCCGTTTGTTGAGAAACCTTAGAAAATGTGTTTATGAAATTGGTTTCACATTTGGTTAGGTTATCGGCAGTTCTTGTGCAGCTAATTACTGTGATAAATGATAGCCTGCATAAGAATATAGAAATATAAGTGCTTGAAAAATGTATCCACATGGTAACAAATATGACATTTATATCAATATTAAGAAAAAGCTCCTTTGACATTCAGATCGAATGTCATTGAACGCACAAAGTATAAGATTTCAAAAGTTAAACTCATATTTTAATTTGTCTAATTTCCTGCTATCAGGATTGAGTGCATCTATACCAACGATAATATCCTTTGCAACTATGCGAAAATAGTAGAAGAATTCTATGAATTTGTAACGTATATCAAGTAATTAATAATTTAGTTTGCCGTGTGTGAACGTAAATGTGGAACGTTCCAGAAATGGACGATCCATCGCGGAATACGTCGTGGAAAGAACCAAGCTGTGCCAGGAAACCAAGGCACAGATGCCAAGGCCCCGTCCGACACGGAAAACACCCCTCAGGTTCAGGTACTCAGCCTAAACCTTATCCCATCTGTATAGCATAGCCTGCTTTTTATACAGTATTATATCATGACCAGTAGCTGTATTGTGTATAGAATAGAACAGTATTCTCATGCCATTTAATATATTATAGTTGACACGTATCTAAGACCTACGAAAGTGTAATTTGTGTTTCATTAGAAAGCTAAATACTATACTTAAATAAAGAGAAGCGCTGTTTTCTCACAGTACTATGTTAGTCACAATTTAGAAGTTACCTAAGCATGAGTAAGGAAAGAAATTTGTTTGCATCATTCAAGAAAAAAGGTTACTTCATGTAGGACACATTTGGGCGTGTTATTGATTATATGTACATACACCTTGTTATTTTCATAAATACTCTAATTATGTGTACTTTAAAAATGATGCGATATATAATCGTAAATTCTGTGAATATATGACTACTGTGGAGTTTTCTATTATTGAGTTAGTGCAACACATTCAGAGAACAGTAGATTAGAAAGGGTGGGATGATAGCTCAAGTTTTACATTAAAAGGGTGTTGTGTGTTGTAGGGTTCATGTAGCAACTGCGGTGTTGCTTGTCATAGTGTTCGTGCGACGCCCAAAGGACATGCGTGTCATAGCTGCTATCTGCATTGGAGGTCAGTGAGTTCAAGTAAAAACAAATGTTTAAAAAAAGAGAGAAAGAGAGAGAGAGAGTGAGACCTTTTTGCAGTATACGAAAACTATTTTATCAAACATTTACTAAGGTACATGAAATTTATTATAAGATAGCAATTGTTTCTGGTAAAATTTGTTGGTAAATGTGAGAGCAGGTTACAAATAAGTTGTCTAAATTCTCGAAATTACTACTGACATAAATAACAAATTCTAAACATAACGCTTTCAATACTTAATGTTATTGGCAAGTATAATTGTCTTAGGGTGGATGTGGTTTAAATACGTTTATCATTAATTATTCTTTTTTTTAAAGCAAGAATGCTAAGATAAGTTATGTGATAGTAATTTTATCTTCCTGGTTTAGACGTACTGGGGTAGCAAGGCCTCTAAGTTCCATGCCAGGTCGAACAAATAAAAGAAAGCCACCACGCGGATTGGTTGTTAATCATGATGATTTAGCAGCACTAGCTGGCCAGCCAAATCAAGCAAACAACAGCTTGCAGGCTATCGACACAGAAATAGTTAGCTTGAAACGACAAGTATGTTGTTGCTTAGAAATAAACTATAAATATCGTGTGGATACATTTTTGTCTTTCTAAAATATCTTATATGCCTTTAAATATAATTTTAATATGATGAATTATTGTCATTTCGTATTTTAATGATTTAGTTTCTAAAAAAATACTATTTTTGTTTGCGATAGATACAATCAAATAAGCAACAAGTTAGTGCATTAAAGCGCAAAACTGCTGATGGAATTGATGATTTAAGGCCACCAGAAGTGTCGAGCCGGATAAATGCACGATGGACAAATGATGAATTACTATTAGCTGTTCAGGGTGTACGAAAATATGGTAAAGATTTTTCTGCAATCGCTGATGTTATTGGAACTAAAACGGAAGCTCACTTGCGCTCGTTCTTCGTCAATTATCGGCGGAGATATAATTTAGATGCTGTCCTGAAAGAATATGAAGCAGAAAATGGACCAATATTAATTGACGATGAAAAAGATGAGAAGGTGACTTTTGACTATCAAAACTTGCTTGCCCCTGTGTCCATTATCAATCGATCAGGTTGGTAATATTTTACTGTACTATTGTTTTAGATGGATGTGGATCAACAAAATGAGAATGCAGAATCATCCCAAAAAGCAAAGTCATCTGTTGGTTTAGGACAAACTGCTAAATAACGAATGACTATACTTCTGAATACAAAGCGTGAAAAAATTAGCTCTAACGTTTGTGGTAATGGGTGTTAACATCAGCAAGGTACCTTGTTTATGTTAATTTTCAATCCTGCTTCCATTCTTCGTTGTATCTCTATGTCCAGAAGCATGATTTTTAATACCGTAACAGGGAATGTTAGAAATAAAAAATTGTAAGTTAAGATAGAGTTTCAAAACGTATAAAAATATTATAAAAAAAAATATTAAATAATCATCTTAAATAATAATTTTAAAGAGTTGTATTTTGTTTATACATGTTCTGCTTTGTACTTTGCTTTCATTAATACATTGTATTATAAAAGTGTGTTTATATTAGAAACAGACTGTATCAGTGGATTTTGCAAGTATGTGTACTCAAATGTAGATACGAATAAAGTATGTAATATGCAATTCTCAGAAAAATGTATAGGAGCAAGGTACATATACAAAACTTTCTGGTTAAAGTTAATGTTCACGTATAAGATTTGACATTTAATTTACATCATAAATGACTAATAGCAATTTAAATTTGGAAAGAAAGAACATTGATACATAATAGCAAACATCACTATGGTAATATGTAAACGAGAATATAAGTTTACACATATTCATGAAAATATATTTTAGAACGTTCTTCAATGTGCGGTAACCGATATAGAAGTTTTCAAAGTATTATGTATTATTCCGTTTCTCTAAAAATAATTTTTAAAAATAATTTTTAAAAAATAATTTTTAAAAATAATTTTTAAAAAATTATTTTAACACAGATAAAAGTATTTCGTATATTAATCACTTTAATTGGCAAAAGTTTTTTACATCTTGCATATATTTAAATTTTTATCTTTGCATGTCATTTCTCAATCCTTCTACTTGCTCTATAGTTAAATCAATGGATTGAATTATACTTTTGACATTGTGATTTAATAAACATACATCAAATGAGTTTTTTTAAAAAATCTCTAATATATTTCTACATAACAACCTCTGTTCTTTCATGCATATGCATAAAAGATTCATAGTTATACATTATGAACTGTTTTTATACACAAAATACTGTTAATCATGTTTAAAAAAAATTGCCCTTTGCTTTATATTAATAACAATGTTTGAGCAACCATTAAAATTGTTAATATGCAATTAACACTTGTGCCGCAGTCTAAGAAAAAATATATCGTAGGAACGACTATTTTATATTTCTGTGTATTGTTTGTGTTCACAACATAATCAAATATTCATGTATTTGCATCTTAATAATCTTCATAACAAATTTGACAACAAAATCAAAACTATACATGCTAGACTGTAATCAGAAAGATGATAACAGACATAAGAATATAAATACAAGAAGTGAATATGAAGATCAATTCATAGGCTGGCTATAAGCTATAATTTAATCAATATAAGTTATTACAAAATTTGACAAAATGATAAATACGTTCAATTAATACCGTTATTATGGCAGCTTGATAGTTTCAAACAGTAACACTTTGAATAACTAATTACGAATGTAGATTTTTATTTAATATAATTGTATAAATATTAAATGTAACTGACTAATAACTGCTACTGAGCTATTTGATGAAATCATGAAACAATGTATATTGTTTAATGTTACCTAAATGTCTAGAGTGCATTACAAGAAAGTATAAGACGATCTATAACAATATGTTAACTATTTTTGCAGGCCCTCAATAATACTTTCACGTATTATTCAATACTTGAGCGTTCTATATTCACTGGTAATGGAATTACATTGACTTAGGACATGACAGTTTCTAAAGAGATAGATTAGTTAATTATGCACGAACTGAGATTAATAAGTACGAAATTGAAATAAGAAGGTAATGTTAAATGCAGAAATCTTTGAATGGTAAAAACTAGACCGTTGGAAATTTATACGAGAATATAACACCAAGTTTTGTGTCCTTTTTTATATCATTATTAATACTAAATAAATTTAAGGCAATTCAATTTGCCTTGCTATGAACTATTAATTTGTATACAACTACATGCATTCGCATACCTTTCATTTGAATTTAATACATGTATTTATATGTGATATTTATAATGGTAATAAAAATTACTCATTGGATTTATGTGAAACTATGTGCTGTATAATAATTCTTTACGATAGTGAGTAATCCTAAATCAACGAGAAATGTTATTTTTGAGTTGGTATATTTGAAAATCACACTTATTGCAATATATATATATAGATTCATAAAATGTAATGTATTACCAAAGATTTGCATTATATTGACATACGACATATCAAGAAACAGGAATGTGTGAAGGGTGTACTATTAGGACCGCGGTCTTTCTAATGAATTGATTTAATGAATAATTGAGATATAATCAATCATAAACATGAACTTAATACTATCATTTCTAATAATTTTTATATACAAGTTTGGCACAGCTACGATTGCAAGATGTATTCATTTCCATATATTATTAAATTTATTCAACAGCGATTGTGTTCTATAGATAAATAATACACGTAGATAGTTAAGCATGCACACATATTTAACATCACGTTTTTAAGTTGTTCAAAGTATTATTTGTTAAAACCTATATCAAATAGAACCATTTAATAAAACAATTATAATCCCTACAGTTAACAGAAGCAAGGCGCAAATAAAAATATATAGTAAGATGTCTCAGCTTTCATAATAGTTTAGAAATTCTGTATTTTTATTACGATAATGATAACTTTCCTCAAGATTGCGAAAGAACTAAACCACGTAAATGTTTTGTGATGGCTCTATTTCGTTCACGCATGTATAAACATAAGGTGCATTTGGAATAGACCAGACTCTTAATACATGACTACATTGCCAATATTGTAATATTTATAAGCGATTATTAATTATTCATTATTTATTTTCTATACTTTAATTACTTAAATATACAAAAGTAAGATATATTACAATAAACAAATAAATTTATATTTCTCAATTTATATTCATTTATAGTAAATGTAACTGTATTATCTTTGTAATTGCAAGCAATTATTGTATTCCTTTTGCATAATAACGTATTTATATGTCAAAGGTTTTGTTTACGCAGAACTGACATACGTGCAGTCAAATAATGCTAATCCTCTCATATATCTTATGTGGTATATTGTGTATATATAATTGTGAATGTGTGTGCATTCATGCGTTTGCAAATAAACAAATGTATTTATTGAAAATCATTAAAGTGTGTGCATATTTTACCAGATAGAGAACAATTTGACACAAAATTATGATGAATGTGCAAAAATGTAATTCTAATAATATATGTCCAAATAAAGTGCTTAAATGATTTGGTAAGTTTCAGTAATGGCCAAAGTATTATTTGCAATGAGTGCAAACATTGTCTTTGTTGCATTGAGCATATTCTTCTGTAATGTTACATTGTTCTGCAACAATTCCTCTTTTCTCCAATAAATATTCAATATCTTTAAGACTTAATAGTGATGCTATTTTATTAAAATTAACTTTACTTTTCTCTTGCAATTGGTATTTTACTTTCATTGCAATTGACATATCTAATGCATTACTATCGTGAAAACTTTCACAGTTTCTGAGATGTTGATAACATAAGCAAAATGCGTTTAGAAATTTCGACTCCTCTCTATAAAATGGTTGATCGTCATGCTCAAATGGGCTAACAATAGGTATACCGATATTTATAAATGTCATAGGTGAAAACTTGTTTATGAAATTCATATATTCGTTGAAAGATAGTCTGTCAAAATTGTAAAACATGTAAATTAGTAACTCTTCATACACAATTTCCTCGTGTTTCCAGAAGGATATATTAACAAATTTTGTAGAAAAGATATAGATTTGTAAATAGTGTGCAATGTCTGTCCTGATTTCAGAGAGTTCGTCTTTTAATAAGATTAAACAACATTGTGTTATTAACAACCTAGATTTCCTTGTTAACATGTGAAAACGTTGGAGTAACAGTTCCAAATATTCTGCTGCCTTGAATCTCAAATGTTCTTCTTTGGAGCTACATGTATCAAATGTATATGACACTATTGTATCAATGCTATCATTATTCTCAGAAAATAGTATAACCAATACATTTTTCAAATAAAAAAAATTTCCATGTAGAATACTATTTCTCTGTGTTTCTATTAAATTTTGGACCGTTTTTTTAACTTGCATTTTATCTTTACTTGACAAAGGCTGTTTTAAAGTATTTACCACAAAGTTTATCATGGCATCTATAAGTAATACATTCTGCTTATTTAAAGATAATGACAAACGTTTGAGGATAATATCGAGAATTGGCAAAAATTGTGACAATGCATTTAAAAATTCAACAATGTATGCAATGCAAGGAAAATCTAAAATTTTGCTTAATATTTCCAAGTCGATATGGTCTGTGTGTTTTACATAGTTTGCATAACAACGTACAACAGTAGTTTGAAAATCACAGAAACCTGGCTTTGTCTTTTCCAAATATAACATATCTCCATGTATTGAAATAATTTTATCAAAAATAGATGTGCTCATTTGCCAAAGCTTAAATTCTGGTGTTCGTAATAATATCCCTCTTAAAAAATAAGATAATTGCCGAATTTGTTTAGTATTTAATGCAGAATGTACAAATGCGTTGAAGGTTTGATTGCCTTTTAAAGGATTGCAGTTAACACATTGTTTCGCTGTATTGTGCATAGAAAAATCTTCTGCTTCAATTGAGAATTTAATTCTCAGATGTTCCACAACAAGTAAGTAACCATGCATCAGATTTGATTTAGAAATTGAAAACATTTTTCTGCTTAATTTATCTATTTCCGAAGTAATAAATGGAAATGCTGTTAATGCAGCGTATGCTTTGGCAGCTGCAAATCTAATGAAACTTATTGGGTTCCCAAGGAACATAAGTAATTTTTTTTTAACTGTAATTACAAACAAGCTTGATGAATAATCAGTAAAATTGCAGCCCCCAGTAGATAATTTTGACAGTAGTACCAATATATGTATAATATTTGAATATACATGTAACTCGGTAATTGGTTCTTCACTTAATTGTGTGAATTTTTGCAATGAATCCAGTATATGATTTGCAAGTAATGGGTAATGTGTAATAAAGTGATTAATTGTGTAACCATTTCCAAAGTCTAACTGACGATTATGATTACATTGGCCTACTAGTCTTGGAACAATCCCACCAAATAATTGAAGACTTGCATTTCTAAAAGAAAATCATGTAAAATTATGGCTAAAGTATTCCTGAATGATTCGGCTTAAGAATAACACAATTATCTGATTATTTATAATTGTCGGTGATGTGTACCTTATTGTCCAAATATCAGATTGGAGGAATTTAAAACATATCAAAGTAATTGGTTCCATATATGATATCAATTCCCCCTGTATTTCCTTATCGGTTACTAATGCTCGTAAAAAATGCAAATATCTCGCAACTGGCGAATCATATGCTTGATTTCTGTAATGAGATTTACTGCTCCAACTGTCTTTTAAAGAAGTAAGCAATATTTTTACAGCAAGATGTAAAAGTGGCCTTCCTCTACGGTTATCGCTAACAACGATCTGATGAAACATTATAGACAGTCCAGCACCTCGCCTTGTAATATTCAGAATGTTCTGTGGTTTCTCCATGCACAAACTTAATAAGTATTGCTCTGGTACACATGAATACTTGGAACTATTACATAAGATCCTAAAATATGGAATTGTGTCATTAACATATTATACTCATCTTTTAAATACTGAATAGTACCTTGTCAAATTGCCTAATGCTGTACCGGCACAATCTATGGCTCCCTTATGCCTGCACTTGGTTAACACCAGAATAATTAAGTTACTTGATAGCATAACAATACCATTCGAGTACATTTTCATTCCTATTTCACTTGCCATTTCACATGACACCTACATCAATTCATACTTCTATAATGTTTGCATATTTTACAGGAATTTCTTTAAACTATTCACGCAAAAATATATTACCTTTAGAGAGTGCCAAATACAAGATTGAATAACTTGGTGCGCAGGTGATAATGTCAATTCATCATAATCAAGATCTGCTATTTGACTTGATGCGATACTATGCTTAATTGCCAATCCCATTTCTTCAAAAGATGGAGAACAGTCTGGAATAAAGTATAATTTGCATAAATTTAATTTCAATGAATCAATTCTTTATGTATTCTGGTTTAGTACAATAAATATGACATAACGTACAGCAATTGAATATGTAACATCAAAAAGTTGCACAAAAAAATCATGAACATCAAAACTTGTATAATGTAACATATTATGCATTTACCAAGTTTAATTATTTGTCATGTACAATTTTCAATGTATTAACTAACTGTTAATTTAATAACCTACAATATTAAATTACAATCCGATATAATATTAATGTCACAATGTAATATTAAATTTATTAAATTATGTTCTCGTAACCTGTGGGTGTAGATTTCCAAGATAATACAGATAAAAAGAAGTCAACTGCATCTTGTAGTAGTTGTAGTAGTTCCATTGCAAACTTTATTGTAACATTGTCGCTTTCTGCTCCTCGTTGAAATGCAATTTTTAATATAGCTGCGAGGACTCCGTAGAATGGTGTGTTCTGTACAATAGCTTTCAAAATGTCTTGCTTTATTGCAGCTAATTGATACCAAGCTTCATTTAACAAAAATTCAGAATATGTTTTTGGCAAATTGTAATTTTCATATCGTTTACTCGCAGTTAGCAAGTTTGTGATGTTGGTGTCTGATAATGCTTGCCAATGGGATAAAATTGTCATAAATGCACAGCCAGTTTCTGTTTCATAGAATTTGTAAGAGTTACAATATTCTAAACCCATACAAAATAGAACCTGCAATTATATGTGAGTGTATATGTATACCAATTTGCTAATTAATACAAAATTAGCTTGTGATATAAGTACGATATACATTTTTTGAATCAGGATTTAAAAATGAAAAATGTACATACTTTTTTCTCCGATGCTGTTAGCATATTTCTTTCAAAGGAACCAAGTATAATATGCGTAGCTTTTTGGCGAATGTCTGTTGCTGTATCTGGTAATAAGCGCAACAAAGAAAACAAACTTTTCTTGTTTGTGAACTGCCATATCCCACATATTTTCAATTTTTCAACAGATTTCATATATCGGCTACTGTTTTTATTCGTTGACATCTTATGTGTATGATTATTATCAAAAGAAAGAATTGTGCTGTATATACTTAAGCCTAATATTTTCCGTTGATAGCAACAGCCAATTTCAAAGCAGTCTAGGCAAAACTCATGCAACCAACTTATAACAAGGTAAATGTTTTCATCACAAGCTGTACGACTTTCACAATGTTTCAAAATATTTTCAAAAAACACATAAAAGTACTTTATTATGCCTTCTCTCATAAATTGAGTTTGTGCATTGGCATTATACCATAAAAATTGTTTTATCGCAAGAAATGGATCATTTTTATTACTCTTTATAAGTTGACAGACTTCATTACAACAAACAACAAACCCATTTAGTCTTATAGCTTCTTCCTCATGATTTAAGTAAAGTTTGATATTAATGTCGTGACCGAGTTCGAAATGCATTTCCTTAGCTATTCTTACTAAACATGATCTAAAGTAATATCCATTCGCATTTTCAGATAATGTCCATAAAAAATCCATAACATTTTTATACTCTTTAATACTTGGTTCAAGCCAGTACTTGCAAAACACTTGAAGAGCACTATGATTTGAGCTGGAAACAATAAAGTCTGTTAAGTACCATTGCCAATTAATTCAAACTATTAATAAAACTTACGTTAATTCTGAATCCCAACAATTGATAATAATTTTAAACACAGATCCAAATGATGCCATCCATGCATTCCTCTCGAGTTTCTTCATAATATTTATATAAACTTTTGTCCCTGGACGATGTAATTGTCTTTGCGTTAAACTAGTACATAGGGAGAGCAAAAATTTCTCTGCTGTCAAAATTTGGATATTATTCCAAATGTTACAGATTTCTGCCAATATAATATATTTTATCTCATTTTGCCACGACAAATTATTGACGCAACTTTCGAATGCAAATTCTAAAAAATTAACGTATTTCTGACTCATAATTTGGAGATACATGTTAAACACAGACCCAGCATTTTGCTTGCTTATTTCATTAATTGCATTGCACCAATTTGTAAAAATAACAGTTTCTAGTTGGTTCTCTATACATATGTCATTTGTCTTCCAAAATGAGGTATTCATAGATTTATGCAGCCACACTAGCAATACCTTATATCCAAAATATGAGTATTTTGTATATTTAATACAATTTCTGTACACAATATTAAAGATAGTCGAATAAATGTTTTTATCGTATACTTCTTCGTGATTTACTTGCAAATATCCATATGCAACTATTAATTTAAATAGTTCCGGCTTACACAGAATATATTCCTTGTCAAGGAAATATACGTCATCCGAATTCAACAGATGTGTTAAGATGTTTTTAAATGAATTTAAAGTGTATTGTGTAGAAAGCAGTCCAAAAAAAGCGTGAGATGCTAATAAAATTTGTTGTCCGCCTGTAGTTGAATTTGTTGTTAAAACTTCTATAATATTTTGTAAAATATGAACCCACTCATTTTTATCATTAGTGGGAGGAATTTGTGAAGATGTGAAGCGTATCAAATTCTGTAAAGTAAATTGAAATGATTATTGTATTAGAACCATGCTGTAACATTCCAAGTACTACAAATACTAACTCTGTATGCAGATATGTCTGGAATACATTCTTGCCATTGTTTTAAAATATGAGATCCTACATATTCACAGCGGTTATCCATATCTATTTCAGTAAGAGTTGGGTACGAATTTTAGTGCTTTTAATTTGGGTGCTCTTATTCTGCATTTAGAATGTCCAGTCTATATCGATAACTTGACCATTAACCAGTTTTGAGATACTCAGTGTACTTATTTTGTTTTGTTCCTTTCTCTTATTTCAATCTTCGGAGTAGCACATTGTATGGATAACTGCGCCGGCATATCAGACTTCAACTGGCTTTGTCCTCCGCCATTTGTTTTGTGTATCCTGGAATCACATTTAACAATGTACTGTGTAGAAATAAATAGTGCGACTGAAATAAAACTAGTTATTAAAAATCAATTTAATCATTTATTTAATAATATATTAATAACTTGTTACAAATTAGCATAATATTTTCCCAATTAGTTGACACGTTGACTGTAATAGCGTTTTTTGAACAATCGCTAGACTATATTGATGCTATTAAATTTACAAAATAAATTACTGATATAATATTAAATAATTGTATTCGTTCATATTACAGAATGACTGACCATTATAAATATTAAATTGACAAGATTCTAAAGTAAAAACTGAGTAAAACTTACAAGATTCAAGTGACAGTCAACGTGTTGAAACAGAAAGCATTTGAATTTTTGAAAACGGAAGAATATTTTTTGCAAATACGCTTAATAGAAATATTATAATTACTTTCATTGGTAATCGTTAAGGTTGACTACATTTTGCAATAAAACACTACTCTGTTATTTGTAAGCATTTGTTTATTATAACTATAGTATAGGAAAGGCCTTAATATATCAAAACAATTATTAGTTCACCATGATTATTTTTAATGGCAGTAGCTATGTTAGTTTTATGCTCCTTTTTTATCCTCAGGGACATACCCCTCATTTTCTATTTGCTCTTTGAACTTCAAGTAATCTCGCTTACGATCAAAATGTTTCACCTAAACATTAAAAAATTACAATAAAAGAATCTTATTATAAAGTAAACATTGGTGTTTCATAAATAATTTTTCCAATAGATAAATTACAAAGAGTATACAGAAGAGTTTTACAGAAGAATAGAAATAAGGAAAGCCACAAGACATTATTTTACAATATAATACAGATGTACAATAAAACGTCAAACATCATTGTCTTCCAATAATTATACAGAAGTACTACTTCTCTGTAGCTTACCCATTGTGAAGGGCAGAATTTTTCATATTGCTTCCTAAATTCTTTGCAATCTGCATCTGATTTGCCTTCATCGAGACATTTCCAATAATCATCCCGACGCGTCCAACAATTCAGACGATCTTCTTTATTAGGGAATGACATTCTGCAATATAGAAAGATAAATAAACCTTATGTATATATTCTAAGCAAAGTAATGTATTAACAATACAATTTACGCTTTATTTATGAAATACTTTCTTCTTGCGAAACATCGATCTTAAGTCTCTTACTTTACAAGAAAAATGATCTACTTTACTTCTGTTTCCATCTTAGATAATAATTTGAACAAATTATTACTAATTACGTATAAGATGTAATACTTACCCTATGTAATACAATATAAAAATAGGTGAAACAAATTATTAGACACCTAATAACACGATAACACGAAGTTAATGTTAAAACTTAGCATGAAACGGAAAAAGCTTTAAATGTTTTATTCGTTACACATTAATAAAAAAGAGCACAATAAAATATAAAAAAATAATCTAATGTACTCCGTGTGGCACTTCACTTATTTTTATCAAATAGTAAATATAGCTACAAAGTATGAATGATGTGCATTATGTAACTCCGATTAAAAAACGAAATTTATAGCTTTTGCATTAGAAGTAATTTGTATTATATTGAATACTTACATACGTTACGTTTCATTTACATTTTTTAAAATTTCTAACACAAGAATACGTTTACAGAGCAGAAAAGGTGCAAAAAGGAGTAGCATTCGACATTTTGTAAAAATTAGGTTATGGCACGCCATAGAATAAAAATAAATTTTCCTGTACTCAGTTTTTATTAATTGTACGACAAAAAAAATAATAAAAAAACAAATTATATTTAGTTTTCAGTACTTTCTTAAATTGTACATAAGAAAACGGCTGAAAACCTTTAATTCGTTATACATACAGTCAAAAGGCAATCCAACTATATACCTGCTTTTAAAACAGCACAGTCACGAGCAAGTACTGTTCACTTTAATTTGTTCTCTACTTAATAATTACTCTGTTCGATCATGCCACATTTTCAGATAAATATCTTTTTAGCACGACATATTTATATCTCCTAAAAGTTTTCTGCTTGAAGCAGCTGGAAGGCTGAAAGCATGGTAGAAATAGATTACTTTAAAGCATCATTCACACAAGAAGTAGCGCCAGTGAGCACCAGTGAGCGCCAGGAATGCCGTTTGATCGTTGTGTAGTCGGCTTGACGGGACATCTGGGGACATCACTGCAACTCTGCAACCAGAGTGGCGCCAGCGCGCCGCGGGCGTGTCACCCCCCACCACTCACCGCCCAGTCCGATTAGGTCCCGATACTCCCGATGTTAAGTTCGGGCGCGTTCGGGTGTAGACTCGGCTGTTCTCGGTAAGAAACGGCCGGAGATCTGTTTACACTTTACACTATTTACTATAATACATAATTATACGCTTTTTAACTGTTTCTTTCTAAATAATGGGGAAATTACTATTTTTGAATGTTACGTTTATTATTCCCTGTCCTCTCTATCAATATTTACTGTATTATCTATATCAAAATGAAATCGGTTTTATATATTTCGTATTACGTGAGTGTATCTATGCCAAATATACCCGCTTTACAATTATCGGCAAGTCTCATAATTGTTCCAAAGCACACAAATACACCACTAATACTCAAAAATGAATAGTTTTTTGCAAAGCATTTCCGTCACCGTTGGCCCGCCAAGAAAACAAACTAAAGATAAATATGCTGCGGATTTTTGCCATTAGTAGCGTTGCAGTTAATTTCTATATTATGTCGGTAACGTTGGACGCGATATTGAGATGGTATGGAGGGGCTCTAGAAAATTTACAGTGCATGTAGGTTATCTTATATCACAACGAGCATACATATGTATGTATACCTCGTTGTGGTATTATCACTGACAACTTCACTGTACGACCCACGAAGTTCAAATGAGACCCTTCGGTTACGCTACTTATGTCTAAAGTAACCATGTCCCCATAACTTTACCATCCTACGTCTGACAATATATGGACATGGGTAATGAATGAAAAAGATATTGAATAAACGAAGTACTTGCAGGAAAAGCATCTTAGAAACCGAAGATTTTCAATAACAAACTGACTAAAGTTTGGTCCTTCATCACCTACGTGGTAAGGATTCTTCGAACATTTTTGTCCTTACCAACTGCGGGATGTATAGCCTGCCTTTCGAGAATTGCAAAATTACCGACTACAGATTCAGGATCATTCACACAAATACATATATTCTGCTCCAAGGAAACGACCTCTTTCACCTGCATTATTCTGTATAGCCAACAACTGGCGATTAGAAGGCAATACATTAATAAAGGAATTATAAGTTAATATGAAATAATTAAGTAACACGTAATGTGTTCTCTCGAAGGAATTGTGAAAAAATGTAACTACCCGAAAATTGTCAGATCATACACGAAATCATAGCTCCTTGAGAGGTGGCACAAATACTGTCTCTGTTGTCATGCGCTCCTAATACCTCGGTCGATTTACGGGAATAAATTTTTCAAATTACAGGAGACTGTGTCTAACACGACACAGTTTATTAAAAAACTTCATTTACGAAAGAATACCTGGCTTCGCATTGAGCTAAAGCTCTGAAAATTGGAATACTTTCACAGTTATCATATGCTCCTGATATCTCTGTCAACTTCCAAGAAAAAAATTTCAAATTACCAAAAAATATGTATGCCGACTCATCGACGACTTATCAAGTTACACCGTTGATCTGAGAACTTACGGGATTGCCGTTTACAAAAATCAAAGATATTTGTAAAGAAGTAGATATGAAATGAAGTAATCGGCAAAATTTTTCCATTAAACAAGTGAGAATATGTTGCACGACAGTAGAATAATGTGATCGATTATAAAAGCCGGCGTAACCTACTAAACTTTTAATTTCTGCAAAGTTTTGTTTATGTGTTTATTTTCCTAATCAAATTTTCTTTTTCGAATTTCACAATAATAACGTTTTACAAATTATATGAATCCTTAAATTTATCGATTTAGAAACCTTACAGAAATGGGAAATAAGTAAAAGGAAAAAAATAAGGCAAACGAATTCAATAATCTATTCACAATGGCAACAGCTGGCCCTGACTACAAGCTCACGGGTTTTGTACAATTTTAAATATATATCCTATTAGTTATGTTATATCTCTTATTAATTATTTGCCGTTTTGTATAGAACTAGAACAACAATTAGAGATGGCAGAAACAAAATGTGGTTCATTAAAATGTCAACTGGATTATATGAAAATGTTGTACCAAAGAGGTATACATTCAGACTCGTGTAATGTTGAGACTAAATCAAGTACATTACGGTGTGAAGATACACTAGCATCTGAAAAATCCAACTTACCATCTCCTATTAATAACGCTCATATAAAAGAAGTAACAAATTCTAACAATGTGCGATGTAATGCAGTTTTTAATGAAACACGTGCAAAACGGCATAAACCGCAGGCAAACAATGGTACGAAGATAATAGAATTATATAGTATAATGCAGTCTTCTACAAATTTGAAATATTCTAGAGATAGAACCACAAGGTCAATGCCGAAATAAAACTAGTATATTACCAATATTTATCTAATTTGATTGAAATATCGATAGAATCAATCTAATTCTATTGAAAACATTATAGAACGATGGTTTTTTACAGGGGAAGAGAGAACAAACAAATTAGCAGCAGAAATCGATTATTTAGGGGAGCCAGTTTACATTCTTCCTGAAAGCAGGTCTACTTATTTGAAAAGTTCATTCTCGCATAAAGATGATAGGGAAGAATATAATGCAAGTAACTGTGTCGAGTGCCCCTATAAAAATGAATCGCTTGCCTTAACACACAATATGCCAGTTGTGAAGGAATGTACAAATCAGTTAATTCCAAAGAAACCCGAAGTTATTTCAAATCATCCTACTTTCACCAGCGAAGTAAAGAAACACGATCTGATTTTGAATATTTCTAATAATGTGGGAGCTGATCAAATTCTCCAAAAGCCGGATATGCTCAGTATAGACAGAAAAGAAAAATTGTCTCATTCCCCTTCTAAGACTAAGAAAACACATGCCTCTACTGTGGACGATGTAATTGTATCAAAAGTTAAAAGAAAAAAGGAGAAACTCCGACGCATTCATTCAAAGAGTACTGTAGCTACTAGAGACACAAGTATCACAGGAAGGAAAGATCTTAAAAAGCGTAAACATAAAGGTATTCATTTTCTATCTTTGAAGAATTGTGATATGATAGAAAAAATAATAAATGAAAAATAAATGTATTAGGGCGTAGATCATCATCCCAACAGCGTACTTCCCAAACTACATCGCAACGAACTTGGAACGAAGTAGTGGAAATTTATCATAATATCGCCGCAAACAGTGCTAGTGTGTCTGCAATCTCTAGCAAACCTTCTAAATTAGATTCACATGCTAAACAAACAAACAAGGAAATTATAGCACCAAGCTATATAACAGACAGCAACATGGACACATCTTATCAACATGAACATACTAACTATGGCATATTTGAGAAAAGAAAAACTCAACAAAGCCTAATATACGAGCAACTTCAAAATAAGAAAACAATCAGGTATAATATATATATATATGAGATGTAAGTGTATGATATACCTATGTTATATTACATGCATTATTATCTTTATTAAAGTAATGTGATAGATCACGATAATCACAGACATCCTAAGCCAGGAGACTTAACTAGTGATGCTACCATGCCAAAGTGTAAACATCAATGCCAATGCGCAATCAGCGCAAATTATTGTAATGCCATGGCTGTCCATAATTATGAAATGTCAACATTAGCTTCAAGATTGAAGAAGGCAAATCGATCATATTTTAGTCGATTTAATTTCAAGAATATACCATTTGTGGTTGGTACCTCCCTGAGTCCAAGCCATAATTTAGGATTAAATATTCAGCAGGTAAATTTCACTATTTTTCGACATAGACAGCAGTTTTCGTTAACTGTTCAATTTAATAGGTGCTAAGTATAATGAAAACCAGGCAATCTGCTATAGGTGGTATTACACCCCTTCTCATTCGTAAAGTTAGCAAAGGTATGAAACCAGTATCTGTACTCATGAAAAGAATCAATGGAGAATATGAAGGCACCCTTAATTATCAACAGTTGCAAATGGTTAACATACCAAACAAAAATCAATTACCGGATAGCAATTTGTGCGATCAGAATTATCTGTTGCCTTCCAATTATATAAAACAACCAGATTTTAACTTATTACAAAATCGGCAAGTCGATGAGAGGAATACAGCGGTTCTTACAGATGTTCATAAAGTTCAGGCATATGTGAGTAGTAATGCCAGATTGATAGTAATTGATTTCACCAATGCTGTAACTATAACAGGATTTACAAGCTGAACTACAATGGAGTAAATGTGGAAATGGGGGCATTAAATCATTAGGCACCAATAGCCATGTTAGTATGCTAGAAAAGATGACCTCCTCAAAAAATCTTAAGAATCATTCCAGTGCAGCCTTACCACAAGTAACATTAACTATATTCTCAAAATATATTATATATTTTTCATTCATCTGTTGCTCAGAGTAAAGTACATTTGGTTTCTGGGAATGTGAGTACTTCTTAGTAATCCTATAACAGTTTTTGTTTTACAAACTTTTGCTGTACACATAATTTTTTCTATGTTTACAATAAAGAATTGTTGATTTATGTGTAAAGCTTAATTCAAGTATGTGCTGTAAATATTACAGTATAACAATTTCTAATCATTCTCCTTTTTATAGGAAGAAATGAAATGCAAAGGATTTCAAGATATGAATCCGATTATGCAGACACACAATTCAAAAGGAATACGGGACGTATTCATGAATCTCCATGATCAGTTTGAGGAAATGAACGTGTAAATATTGTCAAAATATCTTCTAATATTAAAATCATTAAGTATATGTAAAGTGATTCTTTTCTCTTGCTTATAGGAAATATGAAAAATTACAGACGGAAGCAGGGAAATCGACCAATAAGATTTTACAGACTGAACTTTCCACATTAGAAAAAGAACTTAATGTAAAAGCGGAAGAGATAAATGCTGTAGTTGGACTTTATCACGAAGTAAGATGTGTTTCTGTTGATAAAATGTGATACTTCAATTAGTAATTGAATCTCTCTAAAAGTAGCCCTTTGCTTGGTAGGTATTGGCACTGAAACATCAGATGAAGCTGTTACAGAATAAAAATAGTTTTGTTTGTATAGCAGCAGAAGTACCCATGGTGCCACCTGCAAGTCAAAGAATGACTCCCATTCCGTACACTTACAATCACTCCATGCCAATGTCAATGCAAGGAAATAACTCAAATAAAAGAATTACCATGAATGGCGTAAGAGAACCTTCCACTAGCATACGGTTAGCCGGTCTTCTACGACAAATTCAATCATTTCAAAAACAATTAAAGCTCATGTAATAACAATAAGAGTGAATTGTACTGTAATGGTGAGTTGACGGATTAGTAGTAGTGATAATCTTGAAGTATGTTAAAATTTCTAGACTATATGCGTTACAGAACACTTTTGCTGGGTATAAAGGCCACGAATACTTCATTTACCGTTCGATACATTTTGTCAAAACACAATAAACACAAAGTATAAAATAATAAGAAACACATTTTAATAGCAGAACATCTTTTCTTTTATTTTATTCTGCATGCTACTCGATATAATCCATAATTTTCATTTGTATGCATGTGTTTACTTGGCTGTGTTTACTTATGTTCATGCCTGCCTGATATCTATACATATAGTATATATATGTATATTCGTAATTAACATGCATATAAACGTCAAAGATTGGAAACTTTACTATTATTGTTCGTTTATCAGTTGCTGAATTTTTGTTGATTTCACGGTGCCTATACTATACACACATAGTAGCCAAAAATATTTATCATTTAAGTTAACAGAATCTACTAACCATGTTTTTTTCAATCATTCACAAACCTAGTGTCTGGATATACTATTTTAAATCATAGATCAACCTTTTTTAATATTTCCACCGCAATAAAAAATGTGCCAAAGTGTGACGTTCACTTATCTTTTTACAAATCAAATACACCAGATTTAACTGAAATCATGTTTCTTAACGGGCCAACTGCACGCTTTTATCATTTCAACCTTATTAATAAAGACAGATCTATGAGCTATAGAGTGTATCTTAAATTATGTTAATACAAAATGTTACCTTATGTTTACGATATTAATTTTCCTTTTTCTACTGTTCCGTGTACAATTAATGTACATTCTTGTGAAATAATATTGTTGTGACATAAAGTTACAAATGTATTTCTTTTCATAGGGAGCAGTCCTTTGGGAACACGAGTTGATGTGAAAATCACAGCAAGCACGGAGAACATGTTAAATGTAACGTACAGTGGATGTGCACTAAAATGAAAGTTCTTGTATCAAAGACAGTAGAATTCTAAGAATTCGAATAAACATAAAAAGCACTTTGTTTTATGAAAATAGCTCGTTTGACTATAATAAATAAATAAATCAAAACACCAGACAATATTATGTTCTTAATTAAATTCTCCGCGTTGATCATTCAACTTCCACCCGTTTTTCCTGAAAAGAATGCAATTTCGTATAGATTATTTGTTTTACCATTATTATAAGTTTCATAAAAGGAAAGGCTGATACAAATAATTCCTGCTCATAAAACGATGGACTGAGTATTTATCGATTTGTCAAAAATTTTCATATGGAATAAATCCAGTTATCACACACACACTCGCCCATTGTAACACAAGTATACTTCTTACTATATCACAGACTAAAAAATGCTTTGGTCTAAAAAATCGTTTCATTACTTCCTTTCACCTTCACCAAAGGTAGAATAATCAGTTCGCATATTTTTCACCATTCTCAACATAATATTATATTCCGAATAACGCAATTTTGTTTGTGGATGTGTGAAATAGATCAACGCAAGAAAAGAACAAGGATTATATTACTGTTTTCAGTATATAGCTAAACATATTGTAACATATAACAAGGGATTAAACAAATTAATATAAGTATGTAGAACTCTTTGTGAAATGTAGCGAAGGAATGTTAACAATGGGCAATAATAACATATAAGATTTTCAGATTGAAATTTATTCCCTTGCTACATATAACTGCCTTCGCTATATTTAACTTTTATTTCTTATGCATCTTTAGGAAAAGATAACTCCTTTGAAGCATGTTAAACTGCAAGTTAATAATAGGCTGAAAAATATTCTCAAATATATTAAACTCAAACCACAGCACCCTCATTTTAAGATTTCATAGAAATCTTTGTGAAATACAGTTTCAAATAGCTCCCAATCTTTCATTTCTACATTTACATGCAAACAACCTTTGAAATACGTTTGTAAAAGATATAAACGCGGAAATCAACACAATTTAGTGAATATGTTTAATATGTTATAAGGTTGTAACATTTTATAGTACTCTAGAATTACAACATGTGATATCTCTTACAAGGTACTTACAATACGAGTAATCCCACCACTCCTTTGTTCATCGCTCTTAGCATTAATTTTAGTATGCTTGTTAGAAGTGATAAAATAAATATCTACTTTTAATGAAATGATGAAAGTTGAAACATGATGCACACGAAGACTGTTCCAGCTGTATTAATATTGTACAAAATTAGGAAAAGCTTTAAATATATATCAATGTTTCATACCAACTGAAACTTTACATATCATAAAAAAAAAAATGTCAGAAATACAATCAATGCTTTTTTCTTGTCCTGGTAATATTAAATATCAAATACCGAATGTAAAAATTACACATTATACAGCTGTACAAAAGGAAATTGTATAAGTTTATCAAGAGCGATCTAAGTCGCACTTTGTTAATGTCATCAATCATTATCACGCATAACAGGAATGGTTTCCCAAATTTCAGTTTCTCCTATTAAAGAGCAAAGATGTGTACAATGCATCACATATTCGTTTTGCATTGCTTTCTTTTTATGTTCTCATAACTACGTCAGAATGTATTTCAACGATACTGGATCACAGAAATCCAAATAAGGTAGACTCACATTCTAAAAGTTACTTACATAATACAACATTATATAAAGGAGATATTACTTGACCCCATTTCTTGTACAAAACCAAGTTTAGAAGATCGATAGTCAGTGAAAATTTTTTTTTCACATTTTCTTTAAATCTTGAATAAGGTGCAGATTTTTCTTAACTGATATTTATAACAAATTTTCCATAAACTATTTCACCCGATGAATAACGACATACTAAAGTATTCTGGTGAATAAGAGTCTTCTGGATTACTTCTTATGTATGATACTTTAATGGCCATTGATATCCTATAATAAGATTAGCGTTTTAAGAGCTCAAACGTGTACATAACTATTTTGATACTATTTTTACTTTTGTAGATGTACCATTGTATAATAACTCGAGTTCATATGTACTGTCATATATCTGAAACTACAAGTGTTGATTTATTTAACTTATAGCAACAACACAAGTAGAACCTTGTAATTATTCGTTAAATATTTAAACCTTTTGGTAGAACAGTGTTTTTCAATTATACCTGTAATAAGAAATGTAAAATCACAAGCCAAATTATTCGCAAACATCACTTTCCCTAGACAGAAGTGTTCAACACAGAAACCATTCTGTTTCTGCTCAATTGATCTCTCTTTCCTCTTTCGAAACTTTTTGATTTTGAATCAGCTTTAGTTTCACCATACCCTCGTTTATGTTAAATGCTGTTCCCAATTTTGTTTCATGGATTCAACACAGTTATCGTACATTCCTATATTGTTCCATACTGTACGGTTATAAAAACATATTGATTGTACAATAACCATTTTCTTCATAAATATTTGGACACTAAAGAAGTCATCGTCGTCGTCTATCATCCTTACGTTATCCATAAATTAAATACTGCGTCAAGCATTTTTGGCCACAAGGGCATCAATCAGTCTAAGCTTGGCTTTCGCTTGTTTATAGGATTCATAAACGGTGGTTACTTCGGGACCCCGATCTTCTCGCTGCATTCGTCGTCCTGTCCGAGCTTCAAATTGTGCTTCCAATTCTTTTAAAGCTCTACGCAGCCGTTTCTTTTCGTCTCGAGTTACTCTTTGTTGAACTAATAATTCTTCTCTGTAAATGCATATGTTGTTTATGCATCATAATTCCCAAATACTCCGACATGGATTTTATGCTCATCGTTAGTTTAATAAAAGTATTGCTTACTGTGGAAGAGCATGAAGACTTTCTCCGGCACCACGACTGCCTTCACTGCTACTGTGTTGACTATCACTATCCGTTGGAAGTTGATCCGCCGATTCTATACAGTCTAAAATACCTCTATGAGACATATCTGGTTCACTAGCTCGTCTCTCTGTATCAGAGGGATTTCCAGGTAGACTCGTCGACGTAAAATCCATTGCCTCGTGTTCTAATATCGTAGCTAATTCGGAGATGCTATCCTTATTCTTGCTCTACAAATGTAAATGTACACATTAATATAATGTGGTATAAAAAAAAAACGGAGTTACATATTTTACAGTATGGAACAGTATTATACTAACCACTCCAGCCCTAATGAGCAACCTCTTCAGTGTTCTGTATCTATCGTACAACGGTCTTACAATAACTCTATCTTCTTTCGAAACTGGCCTTCCAAAAGCATTTTCAATATGCAATAGCGCTTTTTGTACAGCAGTCTTTTCATCCATGAGTTGCTCATAAGTAAGTTCTTCCATATTATCAGGCCGATTATACTTAAGTCTCTTCTCATTAAGTTTCTTTTCAACTTCCTTAATCATCTCTTCCATCGACGTTGCTCTGGATTTTTCTTGACTGTTGTTATTGTTCGTTGGACTACCGGTAGTGTTCAGTCTGTTATTCGCATTGGCAAGAAGTGCACCTATCGGATCTTCTTTCAACATCTTATGCTCCTTACGCAACTTATTTAGCTCCGTGCACAGTTTCTTAATATCTCGATTACTCATTTTATCCGAGTGACTTAAACGGTACCCGAAATTCTCTTCGAATTCGTCCTCGTACTTCTTAATCTTCTTTTTAAGACCGTTTATATGCTTGGTTAAATTTTTTAGGCTAACCTCTGCTACATGCGCCGTATCCGGTGGTACGTCATTCTCCGAATAAAATCTTCTCGGTAGTAAGAGTGAATTTCTGGGTGATAGCATCGCTTCGACACGAGCATCTATACCCTCCTCCTACAAATAACATTACAATATATAACGAAACAAGCACAACCTTAAGAACAAAGTGCACCGGTATTTCCAATAGTACGTCTTTATTCTAACTCACACTTCCTTGCCGGTGCTGGAAGCCCCAATTAGTTAGACTAGGATTATTTATGTCCTCATGATCGACCGTAGGTGGTCGTGCGGGCGACGGTGATCTGCTGGGACCACTGCTTAACATTTCCAGGAAGCTTTGGGCGGGAGAACCACTGTGACTGTTTGGAGTTGGAGAAACGTTATACATATTTTCGGGCTCATCTTCATTTTCCTACAAACAAATACATTTCCAATGAGACACGCGCCCAAACGAGAAATAAAATTCGTCAAATCTCTACGCAACTCAAGGGTCTTACTCTCTCACTCGTATTTTAGCAGTACTCGGATTTTACATGCGCCTGGTAAACATGCATAGAAATGAACATGCATACCTATACATATGTATAGAGCGCATCTTTTTCTTTTGCATTCGCATTATTTGCTACAATTAATTTTATATTTTATATCTTATCTGCTTATCATTTTATACCTTTCTTATTTTTCTATCACAATCTCCCTTGCACGGAGCATCGAGAGAGTACAATTTTCCTAATTTATTCTCCCTAGATTGTACTATTATGTACACTTGTTCGTGCTCTAAGAATCTAATAGACTGAGAACAAATGAGCATCATTCTTTCTATCTATCTACTCCAAGTCTGAGCTTTGCTAAAGTACCAGCGAGAGTAAAGTCCCGAATCCCTTTACCTTGCCGGAGCTCGGGTCGGTGTCCGGTACCCTGTGAATCCTTTTTCGCCTTGCCTGCCTTCTACCCCTAGGATTGATGCTCCTACTGAATCTCTCGCTGTTTCTCAACCTTTCCGCGTCGCACTCGAATCTCTCCGTCGCCAGGACGACGTCGCAGGGCGACGGCACCGGCGACGGCTTCTTCGAAACAGGCGAGACATTGGTCCTCTCGTGCAACGGCAAGCTGGCGCATCTCTGAAAAAGCAAGATCCCAAGTTAGATGGAACATCCAGAAATGCGACACGATCGAGATTAATCGTTTCAACTAACCACTCCATGACCCATGTCTTGTGCGAGCTGAGACAATATGTGCAGGTGTTCTTGGCTATTGAAGTCCTCGTGGCTGCTCACGCGCCTGATCGTGTCAGCAGTGTCCGTGGGACTCTCTAGGACCCGTTCCTCGCTGCTGCTTCTGTAAAGAAGAGTGTAGAATTTAGAGACGGTCTCCTTATCGTTAGAACCAATTCCTTCATCCTCCAATGACCCTACTGCCTCGCGTATTTCGCACTGACAAAACTGCATTCTTGAGCACTGTGATTACCTTGCGCGGAGGATAAGCAAGAGGTGTGCGGGGCTCGGTGACTCGTTCGCCCAAAGTTTTCCCAATTGGCACGCGACAAAGGTACCCCGCGAAGAGCGAGCTTCTCACTCCACGGTAACGATGAAGTAACGAGGAGGATTTCTCGCGCGCCAAATGAGAGAGCGCGAGCTGCACTGATAGTCGAGCTCGAGCATCGCCGGCATTTTAATGGTAGCTGAGAATAAATACGGCTAATCCGCGCTAACGAGAGCAAACACTTCCGAGCCTCCGCTCCCTCTGATCGTCTCTCCTTCACTCCCGCCCTTCTCACCACCCCGCGTCGCTCTTTCTCGCAGATGCTACGACGACGTTTTGTCAATCCGTGCGCGGGAACAGACGACGTGTACAAATATTATCGAATCTCGCGTTGCTGTTTTTAGATTTGCTCCCATTCAGCGGCCACCTCGTCTGCCCCGCCGTCTCGCTCAGGAGCAAAGTCGATTATTCGCTCTTGAAGTGTGAGAAAGATGAGGAAAGAAGACGCTCGATTCTACCACCTCATTCTGAGAAGTTCCAGGATTGCCTATTCTCTTGTCACAATTTGCAGATAAGGCTCGGATTTTTTTTGTTTTTCTTTTTTGTTTTACCGCTTCGACGATTGTGTTAACCCCTTCAGGCCTGATTTCGTTTCCAAAAGCAACGAATGTTTTTCTTTTTATTTTTTTTTCTTCTGGGGCCGGTGTTATTAGGAGATTTGGACTGTAAACATATTAAAGATGTGCTTAACCCTTTCGCTATTACGGATGACTATAGTCACCCGCCACAAAACGCCGCCTGGACACGACGGGTGACTATAATCACTCGTCGCATCTATTACAGAAATGGAGCCAAAAATCAAGCCAAATGCTATCGACTCGCTTTTCTCTGTTCGCAAACAATTGCAAGCACTGTTGCAATGTTCATTTATTTCGATATTGTCTTGTCATTGGCCTCTGGCCCCGAATGCTGAGAACTGTGCGCGCTTAATGCTCGCACTTTCGGCACGGTGCTCCGCTCCACGCAAGGCACTCCGCGGCGAGGACCGCCGTAGCCAAAGGGTTAAAGATAGGGCGTACGTTTTTTATGGTCACAGGTTTGATATTTTAAATTTAGATATTGAAGTTCTAAGCCAGGGTATATTACAAGGTGCACAAGGCCTGAAGCGGTTAAATTCGCACTGTCCCAATTATTTCGCGGTACCTTATCAACTTTCGTTCTTGGCAGCAGGACTCGCAACGTTCCTTGCACTTGCGTAGTCTCAGCGCGCAGAGCAAGGACGTGCCTTCGGAGTCCATCGTGTCTCTGTCTCGTTTAGAGGTAAAGTCGATTATTCGCTCTCGAAGAGAGAAACAGAAGGATGTTCGACTCTCGCATCTTCTGGAAGGTTCTATGATAATTAATTTACAGAGAAGGCTCTGATTTGATTTCTTTTTATTATTAATTATCCATGTATGTATGTCTTTATTACATACATACATATATGTATATTAATTATCCAAGGATCCTATTAAATTCGCACTGTCTGATTATTTCGCGGTACCTCCTGGAAGGGTCGAAATTTCTTTTTCTATTTCTTCATCTCAATTTACGATACTAGCTCGGATGTCGTTTTTCTTTTTATTTTTAATTATCCAACGATCGCATTAAATTTGAACTGTCCGATTATTTCGCGGTACCTCCTGGAAGAGTCTGAATTTCTCTTTCTATTCCTTCATCTCAATTTCCAATACTAGTTCGGATATTACGTTTCTTTTTATTTTTAATTATCCAACGATCGCATTAAATTTGAACTGTCCGATTATTTCGCGGTACCTCCTGGAAGTTTCTGAATTTCTCTTTCTAATTCCTGCACCTCAATTTCCAATACGAGCTCGTATTTCCTCCTTCCCCTTTATTTTCACTTATCCAACGATTCTATTCAATTCGAACTGTCCCAATTGTTTCTCAGTACCTTATCAATTTTCGCTCCTGGCAGCAGGACTCGCGACGTTCCTTGCGCTTGCGCGGTTTCAGCGCGCAGAGCAGAGACGTGCCCTCGGAGTCCTTCGGCGTCTCTTCCTTCGAGTCCTTGCAGATCTTACAGTCGCTCGCCGTGAGTAGACCGTTCACCGTGTTCTCACGGATGCTGTAACAAACGTAGAGAGAACTGTTAAAAGCTGGACTGAGCCAGGCGGAATTAAATTAATCGAAGCGCATCGCTCGCCCTCGCTTGACCGATCGAACACACTCCTACGACCACGGTGAAAAAAAAAAAAAAAAACAAATTCGACGAGATTCGACAAACAAATCGCACGACGCAACAACCACGTGTCGACGCATTAAATCTCTCTCTCCCGTCTCGATAGCGAGAGATACCGTAGCCGATCTTGGTCGCCTGAAAGCAGATTCAGGCAGTTTGGTAGCGGAAGGTGAAAATATCGCGTGCCTCGCTCGGTCTACAATCCACGGAGGACGACGATTTTTCGAAGATGCATGGAGCGCGGGCGCGCATAGTACCGCTTATCGGCCGTGATCTCGCATAAAATTCTCGCATCTCGATTCAGCCTTGGCCGGAGACCGGGCACGGAAAAGTCTGGAGCGTTCTCGGTGGTAACAGGCATCCTCTATCTCGCAGTAGTATCGCCGTCGCGGGACCAGTAACAGTTTGGAGTGCGCGCTGAGAATTTCTCGAGCGTATTTCCCTTTCCTTCCGTTGGCCGCGGAACGAAGTGAAAGATCTCGATTTATTCTCCACGAGGTAGGTTTGTACGCGCGTACCACGTCGTTGTACCCATTGGAAGATTACGTAAGGGATTATTTTCGAGACGTTTCGCGCGAGATGAGAGAGAGAGAGAGAGAGAGAGAGAGAGAAACGGTCTTCCTTATTTCTACGACCGCTGCTTGCACGCCTCGACCTTCGCCCGGCGCATTTTAACCTCCACTCGTGCAAGACACTGGAGAAGCGCTCGGTGAAGGAGTCGCGGAGCGTAAAATACTTTCGTCCTGAGTCACGCTTGGCTCTTGCTGCTTCTTCACCTCGTGAGACGCGGGGGTGAGGAGGCGCGATAATAAAATCGCCCGCGATTGCATTTTTTTTCGAGTCTCACCTCGACGAATAAAAAAGAAGGGCAACGCTTCATCGGAGGTCGGCCAAATGGTCAAAATAAATCGTGGCCAAACGTTCGTTTACCCTCTCATTGGCGAAAGTTGCGCTTATTTTTAAGTGGCGCCCGGACGACGACGAGCGGAGCAAACTAAAGACACGTCCTTCGTGTATCCATAGCTTTTTTCTTTTTCCCGAGTTTTGATTTTGTTGTTTCGTACTCTTGTGTAGAACTGTAGAAGTGAGTAGGTATGCGTTCGGCGCTCGATACTTATCATTTCAACTGGACAAGCATCGATTGAATCTCGCAGAATGTTTGTTTCCAATCGAACGACACGAACGCGCGCGTCTCTTCTCAGAGAAACGACCACGGCGTTTGATTTTACAAGGCGACGAATCGTGGCCGGGTCTATTCCGCTTATCGATCTAATAAGTCAACGGCAAGCCAACCACTTGGCCGTAATAATCGCGTTACCGTCGCCGGCTCGAGTGCGCGACCAGCCACCGAACAAGCCACCGTCGCAACACATAGTGGTACAAATAGCACTGTTTTTGAAGAAAAATCCCTGGACAAGGTGTTTTATAATTGATTTCAATGATTTTCCTTTTGAATTTGTTCGTAATGAATTGCTCTTCAAACGTATCGTGCCGCTTTTCTCAAATTAGATCCATGATTCAAAATGGCGGGCTGGAAATGATAAGAAACACCGTCACGATCTGCTGCTCAATAAAAATGGACCTTTATTATCAAGTATTATGTTATACGTTGGATTATTAATAAAACACTTAAAGTTAACTAACAAAATTTAATTTTTTTAAATATTTGTGACCGGAGGTAATATGTGTTACTACGTAAGCGAAAACGGTAAAGGTATCGGAACGTCGTAAAATATTTTCACTCGTTTCAAATCTGCTACAGTAACTAAAAGTTACAATTTTTACTTTAAACATGTTATTAGAGAACCCTGCAATATATATACAGAATATCCATATATACTTATTGTTAGTATGATGTAAAAATATTCATTTCTCACAATTTCCAGTCCGCTATTTTGAATTGTAGCTCTAATTTAAGAAAAATGGCACGATACGTTTGTAGAGCAATTTATAACGAACAAATTAAAAGAGAAATCGATGAAATCGGTTATAAAACATACCCTGCCCGTCGAGTTTTGTCCATAAACAAGGCTAATTGTCCCACTGCACGACGCTCCGCCGTTCCTCGTTTCTCCAACTTACAAATTAATCCGCGTCCCTCTTCTCTGCGCGCGAACATTCACCAAGCCGGGGATTTTCCGATCGTCGCGAATTTATTCGAAGGGCCAGTCGTCGTCCTTCGCTCGTGTCCTCCTCTCGCATCCTCTCTTTGGAGCGGCGAAGGCCAGTTAAGCCATTTCGATTCGAGGCGCAGCGCGATTCCGCCACGATTTCCGACGTTTCAGGAGTTTTATCGAGCCAACCAAGGTTCGCGCCTTGAACACTGGAGGCAGTTCCGGTGACATTCGATGCTGCAAATTTTACGCCGCGCGCCACTTTGCAATCCCTGCGAGGTGATCGACACCTCGACTGCCAATTCGGCCGAATTCGAGCAACAATTTTACAATGGCCGATTATAAACGATCTAGATAGATATTCAGCCGGTTAATTAACACTAGAACTACCAAGCCTGTCAAAATGAATGGTCGACAAAAGAAGTTTCCATATGAAAGAAAGAAATGGTAGCTCTAGTGATAAAATAAACGCTCTCTTTGTCAAAATGAACGGTCAACAAAAGAAGTTTCCATACGAAAACCAAAATTTGTAGTTCTAATGGCAAAGAGAAATTCTTGTGAAAAGTTGATGCACCCGATCATTTTGACCAGTCGGTACTTCAAGTGTTAATTCTACCGTTAGTTAATTAAATAGTGGCCAAACTTCGGGTGACGTGAGAACCAACGCGTTAACCCCTTCAGACGTCGGACACATTGTAATGTACCTTGGCTTGTAGAACTTCAGTATCTAAATTTAAAATATTGAACTTGTGAGCAGAGCCATATGTACTCTCTAGCTTTAAGTATATTCTCGATATGTTTAAAGTATTTTAACCCCTTGACGCACCAATTAAGAATTCAAATGTGATTGTTTTTCGACCAACTTTTTTATTCTCTACTTTATTAAAGTACAAACGAAATTTAGCAAATCTTTAAAAAAAATAAGAACCACAAAAAATGTTTGATGTAGATAATTTAGTCTCTCATTCGATAATTCAAACACTGTCTAACGAGTATATTCGCCTGTATTTATATGGAAAACCAAAACTGCAGGTCTCACGAATTAACTAACAATAAGACGCGCGGAGAAAAACGTTTTCTTAAACCCGACTTAATTCGGGCGAGTGCGCCAAAAGGTTAAATAATTGTGTCCCAAGTAGCCTCATAACATGAAAAATTATATTAAGTGTTAATTTTTTATTATATATTTTAATTCAGATCAATGTGTAAATTAATTAAGTAATTAATTGTCTTGCTTTTGGAAAGAAGCAAGTCTGAAGGGGCTTTAATGTTCTTCTGCGCAAACGAAGACGATTGAAACCCATCCCGTGGAATGGCATAAAAAAAAAGCAACAACGAGGCACGCGTGCGTGGATGATTGTCTAGGGTGGAGTTGCGGAAGGTCATAGGAAAGATTCGATGGAATCTCATTTGTTCGTCGTCGATTCGGGTCGTGCCAAGGGATCCGGAAGCAGTCCCCATAGAATTGTCCGAGGACAATCCTCGTGGCCTCGCGGACGTGCTCTCCTCTTAATTTTCTCGTTCTCTCCATTTTATAACCAACCTTTCTCCTCGCTCACTCACGCACACACACACACACGCTCTCTCTTCTTCTCTCTCTCTCTCTCTTTCTCGCACTCGTACACGCACATTTGGAATCTAGAGATAACATGGGTGGAACTCACGCTACGCGAATCCCTCGGTATGTACCGTGCGTCGGGAGACACTCATGTAATCACGAAGACCAACTTTCTTTTCCAATGGCGGACCACCGGCGCGAAGACGAGTCTCTCGGTGATTCGATGAAACATTTATGGTAGCCTGGGTGTGCCTTTTACCCCTTTAGGAGAAGAAGAAGAAGAAGAAGAAGAAGAAGAAGAAGAAGAGGAGGAGGAGGACGAGGGCGGAGAGGGTGGAAGGAAAGGAGGTAGAGAAGTGCGCGTCGTCGCGGCGAAGAGACAATAGAAAAAGAGAAAAGAGATGGAAGAGAAAAAGAGAAGTGAGTGGTGGTGGAAATCGCCAATGGAATATTCCACGCGAGCGGTCTTCCCACTGGATTAATAATTAGTCTTTCACTTCTGTGCCAAGCAGCACGCGCGACGCGACATCAACTTACACGAGGTAACCGACAATCATCACCAACCAACCGAGCAACCGACACCACCAACACCAGAGATCACCACACAACTTTTCGCGGTAGCTTTTCCGCGACGGCACTTTACTCGAGATGAAGATTCGCGTAATCGTTTCGTTTGAGGAAACGGGGGCTGCTTGCCCCGCGTGAGATCCCTTTCTTAATCGTCTCTTGATCCGTCGAGCTTCCACGATTCTTCGTGTCCAAGATAGAAATTGAGAATCGCGAGGATTATCGTGCGGTGAAAATACTCGCGGGACGTGAGCACACGCGAAGCATATACGTGCGGCCTGGTACGAGGCGTAAAAGCGACTGCGCCGGATGCCGGCCCGAGGCTCTCTCTATATCCGTACACTTGCCAGCAAGATCGCTTGCTTCACTGCCTCCACACACTCGCACGCCTGGCCTGCCTTCCCCACGTGCGTCGCGCGTTTTTCTCGGTGCGCGAGTCTCGCCGCACGTCGTCGTCCACCAGCGTGCCGTGCCGTGCCGTGCTGTGCGTGCGTGCATGCATGCATGCACAACCGCTTCGTTCACAAGTGTCGCGTGAACGTGCACGTGACGAGGAGAAGGACAAGAGGAATGCATTTTTCCACTGATAGTTTTCTTTGACTTTTTTTCGAAATAAAATCGGGGTTTCTTGAGAAATTGGGAATTTTTGAGCGCGAGGTAAAAAGGTGAAATTATGGTGGAGAACAAGAAAGGCAGAGAGAGAGAGAGAGAAGTTTTGTGATTTTAATTATTCTTATATAGCCAATTTGTGTTGACTTCTTCAAAACAAAACTGAGTTTTCTTGAGAAAGTCGTAGTTTTGGAGCGTGAGGTAAACAGGCTCCAGTGGAATATTCCAGGCTTGCCCGAACTATTGTGGAAAACAAGAGAAAGGGAGAGAGAGAGAGAAGGAGAGAGGCCGCGTAATTTTAATTACTCTTATTTAGTCAGGAGAAGCTTGTTTGGTCAGCTTGCTGAGAGCCAGCTCGAGAATGCCTGCTGCCCACGACGAATCTCACCGATGATTCTCCAGGCTAGCCTGCGCTGGTACCTCTCGTGGTGTCAGCTTCGAAAAGGAAACCGGTTTTCTAAGCTCGCCTTCGGCTTCTAAGCAACTGCGAGAGGGAGCTTTGCCGAAAGGAGTCAAAGGAGTTGCTATCGATCGAGACTCTCGAGAATGGAGACTGGAGATTCTCTCGCCTATTGTCGATTGAACGATCGACTTACTCCCTTCTCGCAATAAATGATTACCTCTTTATCAACCTCCTCCGCTTCCGTTCTCACGTAGCTTTGCCGGAATCCGTTCGCGTGACACTTCGCGCCAGAATTTGATATCTATTGTCGATCGTTATCGTTCGACCATTGCTGAGAACGAAACTCTATCGCGATAAACTGCAAACGACACGATCGACCAACTGATTCTCCTCCCTTGGTCAAGGGAAAAGAGAGAACGGTATGTCAATTCGTAGTTTCTTATCAAAGGTGCTTATGGGAGGTCATCGGGTGTGATTAGCAGAACAGATCGTGCGTTGTTCTTCCGCGTAACGTCCAAGGAATGCGCGTGCGTCGAAAACATTAGATAAACGTTGAGGAATTCGAAGATAAATAAGGCTTGGACGACTGGACGAATTGAATTCGAAAATTGGAAGAAGCTCACTCGTGATCGATGACGAGGGAATCGTGTGACCGTGAATCCGAGGATTAGGCGTTTTAATGGAGGGCCTATTAATTAGATAGACGTTGAAGAATTCCAAGGTGAATGGCACTTGGACGATTGGACAAATTGAATTCGAAAATTGGTAAAAACTCACCCGTGATCGATGACGAGGAAATTGTGTGACGGCGGATTCGAAGATTAGGCGCTTTGAATGGGGGCCTATTCGTCAGATAGACGGTGAAAAACTGTAAAACACTTGGACGATTGGACGAATTCAATTCAAAACTTAAAAGAAGCTTCCTCGTGACCGATGACGAAAAAATCGTGTGACGGTGGACCCGAGGATTAGGCGCTTTAATCGAGGGCCTATTAATTACCTAGAGACACGCGAGCAAGCGCGCAAATATTTGCGAGGCGAGAGAAGAAGGGTAGAATTAAATTTGGTGATTAGCGCTCGTACCCGCGCGCGTGGAATCCGCGAGTGCGTCAGACTCTCGACTCGCGACGTGATTCACGATTCGTCCACGTCTAATTATTAGGTAATACCGTCCCTTGCGAGAGAGTCTGGCACGGGCTCTCTCTCTCTCACTTCTTCACGGTAACGTCGCACGCGGTCGAAAATAAATTCGCGTGCGCGCGGTCGTCGTCCAGAATGGCCTCGGGCGGAAAGCGTCGCGACGCTCTTCTCAGCGTCTCCTCTTCTGAACTACGAGCCAGCGAATTTTTTCACCTCGCTCACGATCAGACGCCAGAAAGAGAGGGAAGAAAAACTTGCGCTGTGGCTTCTCATTGTATAACGAGCGAACGAGGAAACTAACCGAAGAACATTATAAGCACGTTCGAAGAATTTTCTCCTGCCACCCCCTATTCATCGATCGTCTTACGCGACCATTTCGTAACACGACCAATCCCAGTCAGGCTTCTAAAGTCGCACCGCGAATCATGGAAGCTTTCGCGGCGCTTTCGTGGAAGGATTACTATCTTCTTTCACTCCAATTTCATTTCCAGATCTAAATACTCCAAAAGCAACGCTTACGTTGTTCCGCGACTATCCAGAAGGGTCTTTCACCAAGCAACCACGTCATGGGACGCTTTTAACGACGAAACGTTCGTAGAAGCGTGTGTCGTTATCTATTGGAGAATCAAAGCGAAACGCGTGACCGTAATTGCTGGTAATTAACGTCACGCGCAGCAACACGTCCCGCCCTAATATCATCGCTGCTGGCGAGCTGGTGACCGCGGAAGGGGGTGGAAGAGAAGAGAAATTGAGGAGAGAAACAGTTGCTGCAATTATTGGCAAATTCGCTGTGCAAAAGCAAGAGAATCCTTTGATAGATATTGGTTTCTTTCCTTCCTTCCAATTCGAATCGAATGAGAAGAGAAGGAGAAATTGAGTAGAGAAACAATTGTTGCAATTGTGATTTACATTATAGTCAAATATTCTGTCTGTTGTTAAAAAACTGTCCATGGCCGTATTTCTCCTTACTCCCCTATTACTCATTAAACAATATTTATTTAAACTTACTGCGACGGCAATATCAACAGTCTGCGAATCTCAGACAAAGATTGGTACATGAGTAATAGAGGAGTAAAGAGAAATACAGCAATAGACGGTATTTGACAACAGGCCGAATATTTTATTCTAGCGCCTGTTCCTGCAGTTTTTCGCAGATGAATTTGTAACAACTGTGTACTAGAAAGTGTCCATGAAAGTATAAAAAATGATCGATAGAGAAGCTGTAGTAAAAACTATCCTGTAATTTTTTGGAAGAAATAGTGGCAAAACACGAATACCAATAGGAACATCTGAGAACAGCAGCCTGACTTTCATAGATTATAGTAAAATCAACGCATTTCCAAAATATTGCCGGTATAGAATTTCGTATTTGCTGCTGTGTCGACTTTTATCTAAGGCTCACGGAGTCTTTTTGTTGCTGTTGCTGTAATCAGTGACTATATCTGTATTAGAAAAAAAAATCAAATTTGTCCGAGATCTTACTACTCGAAGTTGGACTTTCGCACAGCTAGATCGGGTCTTTCGACCACTGTGCGTCAATTCCTTCCCTTCTTCCGATTCGAATCGAATGAGAAGAGAAGGAAAACAAACGGATGAAGAACGGAAGATTCCGTGCGACGCGATAGACGCGCGGGCCAAGAGGTTCCAATTATTATTTCACGTCGCTCGCTCGATCGCTCGTCCCTCTTTTATTTACGCGCGACGACGAATCGCGCGGCTTACAATCATCGTTTATGGCCAGCACATGCCGCAAACGAGCGTGCTTCGCGCTCGTTCGGCATCTTTCCTTGACGTCAACCACTCTATTTTTGGGACTACCACCAAGCGCGCCGAAGTAAGGTTTTAGATGAGAGGAGAGCCTCCTGCTCGTGGCTAACTCGTAAAATCGTCCAGCGATCATGCGCCAGGACGATTCGCGCGAGTGAACGAGCGGAGGCGGGTGTTGAACATGCCAGACGCGAAAATCAATTTGGACGAGCTTCTCGCGATACTCGCGCTGCTATAGTATAACGAGTTGGAGAATGGATGAAAAATCGGTGAGAAGGTATTTTCCAGGGAGATATCTTTTCCAGAGATCGTAGAGACGTAAGAAAGATTTTCTTATGTTTGATGTTTATTGTGACGCTTGCCGGACTGACGAATCGACGCTGTCTCTATTTCCACGTTTCATCTTTTGTCGATACTCGCGCATTTATATTTAACTAGGTTGGAGAATCGATGAAAAATCGCCGAGAAGATTTTTTCCAAATGGATATTTATGTTTTTCAGAGCGAACAGGGACGTCAGAAGAATTTTCTTGTTTCCTACGCGATACTCGAGAAACGCTCGCGGGAGCTGACGAATCGACGCGGTCTCTCTTTCCACGTTTCATCTTCTCTCGATACTCGAACGTTCTACGGAATAATTGGTTGGAGAACCGAAGAAAAATCTGTGTGAATGTTTTGCAGAGTTCATAGAAACGAAAGAAGTGTTTTCTAGTTTTCTATGCGAGGCTAAAGTGAAACGGTCGCGAGGGTGACGAATCGACGCGGTCTCTCTTTCCATGTTTCACCTTCTCTCGATACTCGAACGTTCTACGGAATAATTGGTTGGAGAACCGAAGAAAAATCTGTGTGAATGTTTTGCAGAGTTCATAGAAACGAAAGAAGTGTTTTCTAGTTTTCTATGCGAGGCTAAAGTGAAACGGTCGCGAGGCTGACGAATCGACGCGATCTCTCTTTCTACGTTTCATTTTCTCTCGATACTCGCGCCTTTATATGAAAGAAGGTCGGAGAATCGATGAAAAATCACCGAGAAGATTTTTTCCAAATGGATATTTATGTTTTTCAGAGCGAACAGGGACGTCAGAAGAATTTTCTTGTTTCCTACGCGATACTCGAGAAACGCTCGCGGGGGCTGACAAATCGACGCGATCTCTCTTTCCACGTTTCATCTTCTCTCGATACTCGCGCCTTTATATTAAACAAGGTTGGCGAATCGATGAAAACTTGCCGAGAAGATTTTTTCCGCATAGATATTCATGCTTTTCAGAGCGTACAGGGACATAAGAAGAATTTTCTTGCTTCCTACGCGAGATTCGAGAGACGCTTGCGAGGGATGACGAATCGACGCGGTATATCTTTCCACGTTTCATCTTCTCTCGATACTCGAACGTTCTACAGAATAATTGGTTGGAGAACCGAAGAAAAATCTGTGTGAATGTTTTGCAGAGTTCATAGAAACGAAAGAAGTGTTTTCTAGTTTTCTATGCGAGGCTAAAGTGAAACGGTCGCGAGGGTGACGAATCGACGCGATCTCTCTTTCCACATTTCATCTTCTCTCGATACTCGCGCCTTTATATTAAACAAGGTTGGCGAATCGATGAAAATTTGCCGAGAAGATTTTTTCCGCATAGATAGTCATGCTTTTTAGAGCGAACAGGGACATGAGAAGAATTTTCTTGCTTCCTACGCGATACTCGAGAGACGCTCGCGGGGGCTGACGAATTGACTCAGAGTCCGTTTCCACTTTGGCAGTGAAAAACAGAGTGCCGAGTCCGCATCCGTTTCTTCTCGAGACGAGACGAAAACTTATTCGCGTCCGAATAAATTTTATCCGCCTCCTCGGTGTTCGCGTGCCGCCAATTTTCCCGAGATGGCTCAATTCTATTTTCGCACCTGATTCGCCCGCTGACAAAAGAGCAGAAGACTCGGCGCCTGTGCCGGTACCACGACGCACCCAGGAGTCGGCAAAGATCGCGACGGGGTGGCTCCTATTAGGAAACGTTACGTCATACCTGGATCCGTGCCTCGAAAGAGAGAACTGGCTTGGACATGAGGATCGAAGTGGAGGAAGAGGGAGGCAGGTGATGCGATAACGTGGCGAGTAAACGAGCAAGGCTTGTCTTACCGAATCGCAGCTCCTCCTCTTTCGGAAGCCTCCATATACGACGAGCCTTTCGATTATTTGCAAAGCGTCGATCCATTAAAGAGAAAGAGGAGAAGAAAAAAGAAACAGTTCGACGAGGAAGATCACAGAGAGGAAAATACGCGGGCCAGTAAAGTTCAAAGGATGTTGAATCTCGACTGAATTCGAATCATTTGCTTTTCTTCGGCTCTGCGAAAAGAGATGCGAATCGTTACGGATCAGTGGAAAGGAGAAGGTTGAAAGGAGAACGAGGGTGGGGTACCGGAAAATTTTCAACTCGCAAAATTCGAAGGTAGCCGAAGTCGACGGAGGCCGAGTGGAACTTTCCATTGGATCTGAAGTGTTTCTTTTTTTTTTCTTTTTTTTTGCGTTCCACCTGGCATATTTCTTCTCTCTCTTTCTGTCTTTTTCTACCTCTCTGCTTCCTTCTTCGCTCTCTTCATCCCACTTTCACCAATCGGACAAACATCGTCCTGTCTCAGGGTGAACGGGAGAGCCACCGCGGCGCGAATCCTGCTCGGTTTCTCAAGGTCGACGGGAGAGTAGCAACGGGTCACTCATTGTGATTCACGCACGAGCGAACCACACGCGTGGCCTGAACGGAGTGCTGGAAAGGGAGCGTGGACGAACTCGACAATCGCGTACTGGATGAGAGGAGAGCAGCCCGGCGCGGCACCGGTTTCCTTGACTGTCGATGTAACCCGAAGCGTAACAACCTCCACACCGGTTCTCCCGTCAAGCGTAATTTCTCCCCGCTCCTTCTTTCTTATCCGCCGGCTGACAAGGAGAGTAGCAGAAGTGCGAATAGCAGATTTTAAAATGCGAGAAACATCTGGTGAAGTAAGGCGAGGCTGTTCACGCGCGGTTCGTATCTTCTCTTTGACAATTTCTCTTTCTCTTTTTTTTTTTTTTAGTGTTTTATGCGCGGAGTGTGTTTTCTAACCAAATGTTTAACCTCAGCACACTCGGCCGAGTTAAGTCAGGTTTAAGAAAACGATCTTTTTCCGTGTGCCCGAGTTAACTCGGTTGAGCGAAGTAGGTGCAAGTATCTTATAGTCTTTTTTGCATAAAACAACATTTATTTCTGTAACTCTTCGAGATTTGTTAATGTTGTTTTACATTTTAAGAAAATGAAGAATTAAGATATTGGCGGTAAAACGACTGCTTTTGAATTTTTAATTGATTCGTTAAGGGGTTAATTCGCGATTATTCTATGGTATATTTAAAGGATAATGAAGAAGTTGCAAGAAGGTGTCAAGCGTTGTACATTTTGCGCGTAACACATCTGCATAAGTATTGCCAATATTAACGATAAACAGGATGATAAATCCTAAGATCATGAGTAAACATTCGCCAGAGTGTTCGCATTCACGGAAACTTCGACGAGACAAGGAAACAATAACTGTGGGATAGAAAAAAGTAGGGTTGTTCACAGCGAATTAAATACTCGATTAGGGAATATATTCCGCGCGTGAACTACTGTAAAAGAAAAGAAAAAGTTCACAAAAAAAAGATTCGAAGCGCATGGGCACAGCTTTGTATCACTTCGCATTATCAACTCGACCATGCGCCATCTTATGAAAACAATACTACGCATGCGGTATGGGGGTTTAGTTTACCGGTACATTTTCTTCGTAACTCTCACCTCAATGTTCTCGACAATTTCAAAATTGTGGATCGAAATATTTTACCGGTGTTCTATTTGGGTGCTTGACTAGCACACACTTCTTGCATTTTAAAATCTTGGCTCTGTACTTCTGCTCCTCCTCTTATGAAAATTCAATCGAGGATAAGCACGAGTGAAAACTGCAAGAGCTTCGGAAGACTCTTCGATAAGGCTTTTTACTTGTTTACCAGAATGGGGGCCGGAAAGAAAGAAAGAGAGCGACGTTTTAATCGGAACACCAGACAATTATTGTTATCGGAAGGTGGACTCGAGTTCGCAGGAAGAAAAAAAAAAATAAAACAAACAGATGAAAATAATTTCAAGCGGCATAGTCTTCGATGCATTCATCGCGTAGAGCGAGAGATAAGAGAGAGAGAGAGAGAGAAAGAGAGAAAATGGTCAGCGTCGTTGTTCACGACACGTTTAATCTTTCCAATGCCGGCCGGCCGACGCGTCTTCCGACTTAGAATTTATTCATGCGTCCTTCGCATTGGGGACGGAGTGAAAGGGTAAGAAGAAAAACCTCGTGCTGGGTCATTTTGTCCACGAAAGGGCAGCGCATGCGGAAAAAGCCACTTGCTCTAAAGAAGAAAACGAAACAAAAAGGAAAACGTCGAGAGCGCTAGAATCACCTTGCACAACTAAAAAGTTCGAAGGTTCAACAAAAAAAAGAGAAACATCTTTTCACAAAAATTCTCCTAAATATGATTTCTAATCAAGCGTCAAACGATGAAATCGGATCACGCCACAAATTCACGGGTCATTGAAAGAAGATGAAGAAAGGAAATCGTGGAGAGTGATGAAATCATTCACGAAACTAAAGAGTTCGAAGGTTAAAAAAAAATAAAAAAAGTGTTCCCACAAATTTCTTCTCTTTCGAAAAATTACTTCTGATCCAATATCGAATGACGACAAATGAAAACAAATCAAGCCACAAGTTCACGGGCCACTGCTCCAAAGAAGAAGAAGAAGAAGAATAATAAAGGAAACTGTCGAGAGCGATGAAATCATTCACGAAACTAAAGGGTTCAACGGTTCAAAAAAAAAAAAAAAAGAAAAGAAGAATGTTTCAACAAAAACTATCCTCTTTCGAAAAATGACTTCTGATCCAACATCGAATGACGACAGATGAAAACAAAGCAAGCCACAAGTTGGTGCGAGCCAATTCGCCAATCGATCACGCGCTCCTGCCTTGAGTCTTTCCTCTGGAAACCGGCCGAGGTTAAGAAGGATCGTCGCGCGCCGCTCGATCTTCCCCTGGTTGCGAACCTTACGTAATCCTGTGGCGCACCGGGCGTTCATTGAGACGATTAAAGGCGGCCTAGGCGAGGAGGAAAGACGCACGAACCGCGACGAGGATAGTGGCACGACTCACGCGCGCGCGAGGCAGCTGATGCTTAAATTTCTGAACGAGCCAACCACCACGACCATTATTACAGAAGAGAATGCGCGAGAACGTGACGGTGTTCGAGAAAAGGAACAAGAATATTTTGCTTACGATTTCCAGTGGCGAGGAGACAAACATGGAACGAGGTGAAGGAAGATAAAGTCACAGCAGCTTGGCAGAACGAAATATCGAGACACGCGAGAGTACGTGGGAGAGTCTTCGAACAGAAGCACGGTGCTAAAGCGGGAAACTGCGCAGCGACTACTAGAGGCTTAACACAGTCTCCAAAAGTTAAAATAATTTCGCTCGAAATATCCAGTGCACCAGGAGCGAGCCGACGATGCCTCCAGGATCCTTTTGCCGAACGTTCGTCGTCCGTACGAGGCGACTTCGCGGGTCGAACCGCGTTGGACGTCGCGACGACCATCTGGTCACCGTCGTCGGACAGGCTCGTTAAGACGACGAGCCGTAAAGCACCTTAAGACGATTAACCGAACACGCGTACAACCTCCTCGTGCTCCGCTGGGGGTAAAAATAAAATCTATATCGAAGCGAGCGCGCGTCTAATAATAGTCGAATGAGATCCTGTGGGGGGAGGCAGTAAGTCGTAGCAAGCTGCCTAGACGATGCTCCTTTATCACTCTCTTTCTCGCAGTCTCTCGTTCCGATGTGCAAAAGATGTTTTTAGACACAGAAGCATCACTTCATGGAATAACTTGCAGGACGTTATCAAAGATTACGGTAGTTTTAGGCAAAAACTTTTTCTTTCACACTGAGAACGAGCTGCATTGTAGCTTCAGTTATTAGACGTAATAGCATTAGTTGTAAATATTGCTACAGTCATAGTTATAGCTTTCATTTGCGTTTTACATTTGAAAGTTCCGTTCCTTCATTTACCTTACTTCCATTTGATTTCACTTTACCTTATGTCACATCATGTTTTTAATTTGTATTCCTTTCTTGCAAATTAATTGCACTCACTAACCCCGTAGCGCGTCATTTGCAGACTTAATCGAACACTTTAAAGGGACTAGGTTCCAGAGTACAAAGATATGTATATTCGATCGTTCGTTCATTCACTTACTTCGAATTTCTTATGCAAACACAGCGGACACGAAGTTCTCGAGGAAGCGTGCGGAGAATCGCGAACCAAGAACACATTTAAAGGGACCGGTAGTTTTCCGCAAGGGGAAACGTCGCGTGACGCGCAATAAGAGGGACTTCGTGCGTAGGGTCGGAAATTGGTGAGAGAAACAGAAAGGTGTCGAGAGCAAAAGAGAGACAGAGCAGTGACGAGAGGAGGGAGTGAATTTGCGCGTTAAGCGTAACTCTCTGCGTAACCGAAACACCCCAATGACCTTCTCGTCGGAGAGCACGGGGGCTAAAATCGCTCTCTGTCTCTCTCCGTTTCACCCTCCATTCTTCTGCGTCGGAACGAAGAAGCGAGAGGAGGGTGTTCTGGAACGTAGTGAGCGGAGGGTGAACCTATGGCTTCCACGCACCTGCCTCCTCAAAAGAAGATGTGACATTTGCCACGTTTCGCGTCCTTTCCTCGCTCTCTCGGCTATTTTCAATGGCTTCGAAACCCTATTGGAATAAAAACGGGAAGAAGGCCGTGCGAGAAAAAGGCGGAACGAGAAGCTAAGCGACAATGTTTTTCGTTCAACGAGAACAGTGCGTACACGTATTCGTGTTGCTTCTCACTGGTATCACAGTGCAGGTTTACGGAACTTCTTTTTTTATAAACACAAGTTCCCATTTGAATCCTTCAGATTGACTAGTTTCCATAAACCTAGCGTTAAATGGCATCTGAATACGTCTCACAATTTTTTCTCTACGATCGAAGACCTAAGTGGATAAAGGTGTTGTGTCAGAAATCTAAAAGATTTTTGAGTATATCGCAATAAACGATGTTGATTTCGTGCGGAGATAAGTGGGGCGTTACTACCTTTATCAACTCGTAGTTTCTTTAAATATTTAATTTGAGAGATGTTTACTTGTTAATGTGTTAAATTAGTACCTAGAGTAGTGAAACATTCAAGAACTCCTCAAAAAATGTGACATAATACCTATATCTACTTAGGTCTTCAATTATTCTCTCGTACTTTACTCTCTGCTATTTTTTTTCTGATAAACTTTGTCCTCTTCCAGTCGAAGAGATAGATAGATAGATAGACAGAGTTCGAGTGAACACCGTGTATAATTATTTTTACCGGTACATCATACACGATGAAACTCTCGTGTTACCTGTTTGCGATTGCTGATTACTATAATAATTACAACGGCGAATTCCATGGATGGAATCTCGTTCCGCCTCGAATTCGATCCTCCTCTCCCTCTCTCGTCTGGAATATTCCGTCCCACGGGCACGGTATCTTATCCTTGACGGTCTCGGTTTTAACTTCGTCGTAACGGGGATCGATAGGCGCGCACACGGGTGTAATCGATCCTGTGCGCGGAGAGGATTCCGATTAATCGACTCTGCGGGGTGATATCGCGTATCGCGCGCGGTGCGAGACGCGGTCGCGCTTCGCTGTAAAAAAAATGTTATTACACATCTTTTATCTTTTCCTATCGTCACCTTCGGTTCTCCAGCTTGTAAGGAAAGCGGAAGAAAGGATCTCTGAAGGTATTCAAAGATGTATGGAAATTTCAAGGTCGCACGCTCTAGCTTCCGCTCTTCTCGCGAACGCGGTTGTTACAAAGAATTTTTATCGCGCGCCTTTTTCCATCGTTGCACATTAGCACGACGAGTCCTTCGGTTTGCTAGTTTACAAGGAAAGCAGAAAAAAGGATCTCTAAAGATATCCAAAAATCTTTGAAAATTTCGAGACATCCTTGCCGACGCGAATCGCCCGCGTTTCACCGTAATACCAATTTTTATCGCGAATCTTTTTACACCGTTGCACGTTACCACGATAAGCCCTTCAGTTCTCCAGCCTGCAAAGAAAGCAGAAAAAAAGGATCTCTAAAGATATCTAAAGATCTTTGGAAATTTCAAGGTCTCCTCGCGAGTTCGCGTCTGGCCTTCTCGCGGACGCGGACGCGAACGCGAACGCCCTGAGGCAACTTGACCGTTCGAATTCTCCGGCGGCGATGCGGCAGTAATTTTCGCAAAGCGGTTCGTTGGATGGTGACGTGCTTAGGGACGCGAGTAGCGAACAGCCCTGAGAGCATGTCTCCTTCTCAAGCTCACCCCTTTTTCCTTTCCCACGCTCGGTTTATATCGGGCTTCCTTCGTCGATTGAACTCACCGCGCGTTATTCTATTCCTCGGAAGAGAGCGTGCGCGCTGTGCCGCCACTATGTTCTTCTCGGTATTTTCTCGAGAAAATTCTCACCGTTCCGAGAAGAAGGACCGAAGATGAGAAAACAAAATCAAACGAAGTAAAGATCCTCTCTCTCTCGATGTTTTTATAAAAACAAAAAAAAAACGATTAGGTCAGCGTTCCAACTAAATTCGCCACCTTAATCGAACTCGGTCACGCGCACTCTGGCCATGGTTCAAAGAGGAGTGAACGAGTGACAATTTTTCAATTCTCCTTTCCCCTCTCTCTCTCTCTCTCTCTCTCTCTCTCTCTCGCACTGCACGATCCTCGTGGAGACGGGAAGAGCCACGCGTCGTCGCAGGAGGCGCATAAATCATCGTTGACACCGGCTCGACCTCTTTTCCAAGAGGTCGCAAGAGGATCGAAGGAATTCTCACAGACAAGCTTCTCGCCGATTGCTTCGCTTACGAATTAATCGAGAAATTCGTCGAGCGTCGCGACGCACGTGCGCGACGAACGAGAAGGAACAATTTTCGCGCTGGTCCCCCCTCGTCTGCCACGCTCCCTGCTAAAACGCAATTATATTCGTCTCACGTGCCGTGGAGAAGCAGATCCTCGTACTCCCTCGCGTGCCTGGTGTTCCTGGCATGTTCCACGGCTAACGCGCTCCGAAACTTTTAGCATCGCTTCTGCACGGGCACGCAATGACGCCTTACCTCACCTCGTGGAAATTTGAATTGAAAGCTTCCCGTGGGCAAAATTAGCAAAAGATTGATTCGAGAGTCGCACGAGTTCGTTACACTCGCGAGAATCACTGGCCTTTCTTAATTTGCATATACTTCTCGAATTATAATCTAAACGGGCATTGTGAGTGTCAGTACATTCATACTAGATCTAGTACTAAATTGTATGTTTTAGTAGGTCGGTACGTCGTTTAACACTATTTCTACCAATGGTGTCAAAAGACACCTTTTCAAATTGTATTTTTAAATTTATTTTCCAAGTTGAATCGTCTTTCCTCAATGACTTCTTTCACTAATCGTATATTAGTTGTTAAATTAATTTAGTGGTATCATTTTCCTGCAGCTCATCCTGGACACAAAAAGACGCCTCTTGGTCGAAATAGGGATATACAAAATCCCGGTAAAAATAGTGTTAAGAATCTGGTACGTTTTATATTAAAAATATTAAACAACAAGGAACTAAAAATATCGCTCAAATATTATTTTCTGTATAACGTTCTGTTTAGAAACAGAATCGCAATCACTTGGACTACTGGATCTGATTAAAACAAACCTTGAAGCTTTTAGTAGGAGATTTAAAAATGAAGTCTTGCTTGCCTTATGTAGCACGGAAAGAAAATTCTTCACTAGCAACAATCTGATCTAAAAGGTTTCCTCTTTGTGACAAGGCGCGTACCTCTTATCGCGCCATTATCGTCCTCGCGTCCTCCCCTTCTGGTCTGTCTTGCGGTCTCAATCGGCAGCCGCGCAGGGACGAGAAGCTTGCATAAACCTTCCGCGCAACCGCAGAAAGGAGAGAAACTGAGGGACGTGACAAGCTGGACGAGCTATGTCGCGTTAACGTACGATCAATTTACCATGTCATTTGCTTCTCGGAAAAACGAGGCGCGCTCTTCTCCGAAAAATTGTTACAATAATATCGCGCTAGGATAATCGTCGACACGTGCCGTGTGATCGACCCGACGACGGAGCGTCGAGGACGGTGCCATTGTTTCGCGCCGATCTCGCGTGACGAGAAATGTGAGTGAAAAAAAATGAAAAAAGGAAAAATGCCGAGCGAGAGAGAAAAGGGATACCAGCAGTGACATTAATTGAGCCGTTTATTTTGAAAATGTCCGATGTCCATTTATACTTAAATTGAGATATTTAAGGATTTTGTGTTTCAGTGCAATTAAAAATATACGTATAGGATACCAAGGAGTCATACTGCTTAAGTGTATCTAAAGGAGTTAAATTTATCGTTCCTATTAAAATAATGGCAATTATTAAGTGAATAATATGCGTTTTCTTACCGAGAATGGTGTTAAGCCACTTTTAAAGTTAACAACCAGATTCACTATAAAATTTGAAAGAGCCCGAGTCCATTCAACATTATTTAAAACGCTTCAAATTGAAAACACAATTCTCTATTTATTTTATATTTCTTTACAACACTTCAAAAACTCAATTTATACAATTCAGGACCTCTTTTAACTATATAAAATACATAACAAGTTACTGCTCACTACGTTTTACTTATTAAAATCTCCCAACTTCCGAAACTTCTCAAAACTATTATTTCTTTCTTCCTCTTCGTAATTTTTATGCAAGCTTTTCAATGACGATAATCTTTGTTTTGAGATACTGTCGCAGGTAGAATGTTTCTATTTTGAGTATAACACCATTTCCCTGTGTTTCGATAAATTTTTCCATTTGTCGAATGTCATTGTCACCATTTCTTTCTCTAAATCTTTCTCTAGATTTAGCCGATTAAAATAATTAATTAATTATTCATTCAAATCACCTTCATTACTGCCTTGGGATATTCGAAGATCAATAAAAAAAAGTAGACTTAGGCCACTTTCAAAATTATCTTTTAGTCATTGAACTAACTCTGAAGATTTATGCGTTTACAATTACCATATAGTTTGAATATATTTAACCGTAAATTGTTGCTCATGATAGCCAACCTCAAATTATTACATGTTACTACAGTCAACAACAAAAAATTGATAAATGGACTTAGACCACTTTCAAATTAAACGGCTCAATTATTTAATAGGAACTATTACGCGTCCTTGACACGCTCTACCTTCGTACGCGGAATCGTTCCGATTTCTCTCCAAGGACTGCCCAATTTTTTCTCGTCCTTCTCTCTCGCAAGCGGAAATTACCCGAAGTGAGTCACGTTTTATTCGTGGCTCAAGCGAAGAACCTTATCGGCTCCAAAACCGAACAGCACGGACCCGCGTGGGCGACTAATTGCTCGATTTAACGAAGTCTGTAATTTGAAGGAGCGTGGGCGACGCGTGAGAGTACATTCGATCCTTCTATTCGTGCCAGTTCATCCCGTCGATCGATCATCTATCGACGAGTCTCACGTCGATTTTCCGCGAGGAACGATAGACGACGAAAGGGATGAAAGAATCGCAGCCGTGTAATAATGGTAACGAGCGTTGCGCGAGCGATCGAGCAAGATTAATGGTGTCGGATTCTCTTGGAGGGTTGAACTAGAGCGCTCGTTTGTAATCTCAGGAAGACGTCGCCGAGGTTCGTTAGAGGGGGCTTGAGGGGCGAAGACGTCGGGCGTCGAGACGCCGACGAGACGACCGAAAGAGGAAAAGAAGAAGAAGAGAGTGAGGAAGAAGAGAGAGAGAGAGAGGCCAAGGGACACCCTGGGGTTAAGAAATAATAACGTCCTTACTTCCTCTTTTCCTGTCTCCTATTCTCTTTCTCCTCGACCTTCCGGATTCTTGCAAAAAAAGAAGCGACCAATCAGAAGAAAGCTCCAATTAATAATCCACGATTCTATTTTCAGCGCGTTTCCGGAGAAAAATCGCTTGTCCTCTAATCGACAGCAGGGCGAGATTCTCCTTGGTTCATCACCATTTATTGACCTCGATTATCATTATCGGACAGTATTTGTCGTGCTCGGCTTACGCAGTAGTGTAGAAGCTTTATGTAAGCGAAGGTGAGTAAAGAGTACGACGACGAGATCCAATATCCAGATTAGTCAACAAAAGTCTGTTGCTGTTTCTTGCGCGCACGGCACAGAATTTTCGCGGTGTGTCCTTTAACACTTTGACTACCACGCTGGTTTTTTATGGGTTACCGTGACGCCACATTTTGCATTTTCTTATTTTTTTTTCTAATATATGATCTTTCAAATAAGTAGTATAATATTTGTTTGTGAATTATTTTTCTGGTGGTCACCGATAACCACCGTGGCGCCACAGGAAAAACAAGCTGCGGTCACATATGACCATCGTGGCAGTCAAAGTGTGAACCCCTTGCGGTAAAATGACGAGTCTAGCTCGGCATTGGTAATATGGATGAATTATAAAATGAAACATGTTTCTTTTTTTAAGTGAAAATTAAATGCTTCTCTTACGGACAGTTTTTTCAGAATTAAATTGTACTGGGAAGGATTAAAAGGTAGTTAATAAGAGTGGAGGATGTAATAATGCACTCACCAGTCGGGAAAGAGTGCAGATGCGTCGGCGAGTATGTCTCTGAGGAGAGTGGTGGCGGGCGGCACGTGGGGCAAAATCACAGGTGCGAAGACACCGCATACGCCAGCACCTCGCCCGTGTCTCGCCTCGTACTTGCCGAGGTAAATGGCGAGGTAGCCCAGTAGACGATAGTGAGAGGTGGGAAGCGTGGACAGGAGCTCCTTCGTGGATTTGAGCCAGGTGTCGCGATCGTTCGCGTAATCCTCTGTAAAGAGACAAAAATAAGAAAATGATTATTCGAATAACCAGAACTAAGCTTCATCGCTGATTTCGGTAAAAAGAAAAAGGAAATTAATATCCTATGGTAAAGAGGGTTGAAAAAATCGAAATAATCTTCGCACGCGATTCCAAATTCCCAAACCAAGCTTCGTCACTGTTTCTAATGGAAAAAGAAAATTAATATTCTACGGTAAAAAGGGTTGAAAAAATCGAAATAATCTTTCCACACGATTCGATCCGAAAACTAAGCTTCGTCACTGTTTCTAATGGAAAAGGAAAATTAATATTCTACGGTAAAGAGAGTTGAAAAAACCGAAATAATCTTTGCACGCGGTTCCAAATTCCCAAACCAAGCTTCGTCAGTGTTCTTAATGCAAAAAGAAAATTAACATTCTACGGTAAAGAGGGTTGAAAAAACCGAAATAATCTTTGCACGCGGTTCCAAATTCCCAAACCAAGCTTCGTCAGTGTTCTTAATGCAAAAAGAAAATTAACATTCTACGGTAAAGAGGGTTGAAAAAATCGAAATAATCCTTGCACGTGATTCCAAATTCCCAAACCAAGCTTCGTCACTGTTTCTAATGGAAAAAGAAAGTTAATATTCTACGGTAAAGAGGGTTGAAAAAATCGAAATAATCTTTCCACACGATTCGATCCAAAAACTAAGCTTTGTCACTGTTTCTAATGGAAAAAGAAAATTACTATTCTACGGTAAAGAGGGTTGCAAAAATCAAAATAATCTTTGCACACGATATAAAATTCCCAAACCAAACTTCGTCAGTGTTCCGAATGCAAAAAGAAAATTAATATTCTACGATAAATAGGGTTGAAAAAATCAAAATAATCTTTGCACACAATATAAAATTCCCAAACCAAATTTCGTCAGTGTTCCTGATGGAAAAAGAAAATTAACATTCTACGGTAAAGGAGGTTGGAAAAATCGTAATAATCTTTGCACACGATTCGATCCGAAAACCAAGCTTCGTCACTGTTCCTAATGGAAAAAGAAAATTAATATTCTATGACAAAGAGGATCGAACGAATCAAAAGTACACTTTGCACGCGATTCAACAATGTTCGTAGCTGTGTATAAAATGACGAATGAGAATGTCCTTACGGGTATGAGCGTTGATCAATCGTGTGACCAGGGTGGCGGGCACAACCGGCTGCGGTAGTTCCTTGAGATACTGTCTCAAGAGTGTCGCGGCGGTGGGTGGACAGGCAGCAGCTTCCAAGTCGGCGTCGCCTCGCCTCTCGAAGGCAGCGCGTAGCCTCTCGGCGAGCCTTGGACTTCCGCCGGACAGTCGAAATACCGCGGCACTCTGAAATCCATGAGCTTCGATGTAGCTGCAGAGACGGTGTACCACGTAAGGCACCCCCGTGTCCGAATAGGCTTCGAGCAGGTCCAACCGCGTGCCGAATAATCTCGTGGCCGCGCCACCGCGTCCAAGAAGTGATCCAGCGAGGACGCGCTTCACGCGTGCGAGCCTGGACTCATCCTGTAAATCACAGTCGATTCCTTAACTCATTGAGAACGCACAGAACGGATGCTGCATCGATTTGTTGAGGATACACAGGCAAATTGTTACAGCCGACAGTTTTTCTGACAAGTAACACTACCCAAGTGCCATCTTGAAATCAACTTGGCAATATATGCGCGTTTCATAGAAAATCGAAAAATATTTAATACGTATTTTTTCTTTTCGGCAGACATGCTAATATATAAAAGTAACTGCTCATGAATTGCTCCGGGTAAGGGTTTAAACAATTGTCTATTAATGTTTCTAAAAAATTCAATTTCGACAACCGATTTTAGGTATAGTCTCGACCTCATTTTTCCTGTAGAATCGAATGGCGCTATTAATTTTTCCATACTTTACATTTTGCAACGATTTCTTTAAACAATAATTGTTTAAACAATAAAAACATTGTTTTTTTTTCCATTAAAAAATCACCTTTCAACACCGTGAATTCATCCACGTATTCACTTTCTAAATATGTTTACTGGTTCGCCTACGGACCTTATTACATTATTCAACAATCAATATTTCAACCTGCAATTTTCATCCCTTAAAACAGCATGTCTGCCGAAAAGAAAAAATACGTATCAAATATTTTTCGATTCTCTACCAAACGCGCATATTGCCAAGTCAATCCCAAGATGGCACTTGGGTAGTGTTACTAGTGAGTAGAAAAAACATCATGATAAACAAATTACGGTTAGAGCAAATGACAGGAGAGTTTTCCTGGGAAAATACTCTCTTGTAGTAACAAACAATTTTTGAAGAGAAGTGTGTTTCTGGGGGGCGATTTATAAAAAAAAGTGTGCGTTGAAGGGTTAAAGAGAAATTTTGGAAATTTTGTTCCTTGATAAAAGCCACTTGGAGTTGTGCATGGCCAGAAGAACGGAGGAAAATTCTTCGAGAACCCAGTCTTACTATATAGCCTGCACCGGGCACACACCTGGATCGATATTAGACGATAATGTCCTTCTGCTCGGTCAGCAGCCTCATAACAGTTGCGTGATTAAAATTACCAAGGAGCAGAAAAATTGAGCGCCACCCACTCACGTTTAGATTTCGCGACGAACGATCGCACGAGAACTAAGACTAGCAGGGGAATTGTCCGCGGAAATCTAGGCTCATTTTGCAGATCAGCGTAGATTCGTTAGTTAGAACCTTTCGAATGACACTACATCTGGATCGATACTGAAGGATAATGTTCTTAGATTTCGCGATGGTCGATCGCGCGGGAACTAAGACTAACAGACGAATTATCGTGTGCAAATCTGGGCTCATCCTACAGATCAGCGTCGATTCATTAGATAGAACCTTTCGAACGATACCATATCTGTGTATCGATACCGAACAATAATGTTCTTCTACCCGATGAACCTCCTTTAGCTGCGTGATTAGAATTACCAAGGAACAGAAGAATCGATCACCACCCACCCACGTTTCGATTTCGCGATGGATGATCCCACGAGAATTAAGTCTAGCAGCCGAATTGTCCGCAAAAATCTAGGCTCATTTTGCAGATCAGCGTCGATTCGTTAGTTAAAACCTTTCGAACGACACCACATCTGGATCAATACCGAACGATACCGAATTACCAAGGAACAGAAAAATCGATCACCACCCACGCACATTTCGATTTCGCGATGGACGATCGCGCGGGAAGTGAGAGTTGCGCGCGCGCGAGACTCTTGCTGATACAAACATCCCGGTGAATGGACAGTCGTTGTAATAATAAGTAAAGTGACTTGTCGAAAGAGAAGAAAGCGCGGAGGATACAATGAACTCGCGAAGAGGAAGCGAGGAGGGAGGCTACGGGTTTTTCCTTTGGACGAAGAAAAGAGAAAACAATTTACACGACTGAGACTACGACTGTACAAAGAATATAAAGTGAAGAGCGAGCGATCGAATCGTTTTGTCACGAGACACATATTATAAACGTTTGTTCGATAGTCGAGCTTGTAGAAGGGCCGGCCTGCCGGCCGGCACGCGGTAAAGGAAATGTGAAAGACCTCTCGGTGATCGATTGTTACCGTGTTGCGGATCAGTACACTCGACCCACGCGACATCGAACAAGAAGAAGCGCGTGTTTAGCGTAGAAGGCGAATATCGACGGGACATGCGCAAAACTCGAATAAATCTTTGATACGACGCTATGGCCATGAGAAACGCATCTATGCATAATAGACGAGATAAGAGAGCGCATTATGGGTGAACTTAAAAGTTAGACTTAACCGATGGAATATCCGTGTGCTCGTGCCAACTCTCCTGATGTACACTGGGAAAGCACGTGGTGGATAAAAAAAAAAGAAATCTTCATCTACGTAAAGGTGCTCGCCCTCCAACCGGCTCGAAAATGAATTTCTACGATATGATAAGGAAACGATGAACCAAAGTCCTAAAAATCGCATACTACGGGAACCTCATAAGATTACGTAGAAAACTAGGGGGCAGACCCCCTGCGCTTTCGCTTCGCTCAAGCGCCAACCCCCCCATATCGCCTTCGCTCGCGCTTCGCGCTCGCCCACGATTTCAAACCGTTTCGAAATTGTGCAAAATTCAAGTATTGAAATATTAAACTATGGAACAGAGTCTTCTGCGCTTTCGCTTCGCTCAAGCGCCATACCCCCTGAGATCGTCTGGTGCTCGCGCTTCGCGCTCGCCCGTGAAATGCAGCATTTCTACAATAGGCCCAAGTTATCGAAACCGGCCAATTAAATGAATCCGAATCAAAATTTGACATGTACATCGAGTATATACACCTTTGCTGCGGTGAGACTTTATGCATGGTTATCTTCAACCATTCAGAAATTGCGGCAAATTGAAATCTTTAATCCAGTATTGCGGCGAAATGCTTGCGCGGATTCAAACAAAATTTGGCATGTAATTTAAAAATATACCCACTTGGTGCCACGAAACTTTATGCATGGTAATCTTGAACCGTTTCGAAATTACGGGATATTCAAACGATAGTTATAAAATAATGGATTAAAGATTTGAAACCGGCACCATTTCGAAACGGCTCAAGATGGCTATACATAAAGTTTCCTGGCATCAAATGGGTATATACTTAATATGCATGCCAAATTTTGTCCAAATCCGTTCAGCCGTTTTGCCGGAATAGTGGACTAATCAATTTTTTTGTTGAAATAGTGGATTAAAAATTTGAATTTGCCGCTTTTTCGAAACGGCTGAAGATGGCTATACATAAAGTTTCTTGGCACCAAATGGGTATATACTTGATATGCATGCCGAATTTTGTCCGAATCCGTTCAGCCGTTTTGTCGGAATAATGGACTAATCAATCGTTTTGGTGGAATAGTGGATAAAAAATTTGAATTTGCCGCCATTTCGAAACGGTTGAAAATGGCCATACATAAAGTTTCGTGGCACCAAATAGATATATACTCGATGTACATGCCAAATTTTGTTCGGATGGAAACAGTGCAGTATTCCGGCCAAACGGCTGAACGGATCGCAACGAAATTTGGCATGTACTTTGAGTATATATCCATTTGGTGCCAGCAAACTTTATGTATCGCTATCTTTAGCCGTTTAGAAATGGCAGCAATATTAAATTTAAATTACATTTTTTTCAAATTTTGAATCTCCCGCCATTTTGTGTTGGTTTAAAATGGCGGCTCACAAACCTTATTGTCAACTCACAGTAGTGTACTTGATTTTTGTGCCAAATTTCGTCCCGATCGGTTCAGCCGTTTTTCCGAAATCGAGGATCTACACGAACATACACACACGCGCGCGCGTGCGCGTGCGAACGGTTTTTGCGATGGCGATTGCAAAAGTCACTCCCTTTACGGTCTTCTCTAAAAAGTGACAAGGAAAGAGGAATAAGAAGAATGTACAGTAGCTAACAATAAGCTTACCTTGTCGTGAGCCTGCCGAGAGCGCGTGGGGCTCGCTGAGGATCCATGATGGTGATGGTGGTGATGGTGATGGTGGTGGTGATGGTGGTGGTGATGATGATGGTGATGATCTTGCTGAGGGCGTCTCATCCCACTTCGTCTGCACCGCGACCCACCGCCGCACTGACAAAGTTTAGAGTAACGAATAATCGTAAGTCTGGCTCTCTCTCGACGACGACGATGCGCCAGTGAAAAAAAAACAGAATAAAAAAGAAAGAGATAGAGATAGAGAGAGAGAGAGAGAGAGAGAGAGAAGGAGAGAAGGAGAGGAGAGAAGGAGAGATCAATAGATTGCCTCGCCCTCGGACATCTCTCGCGCCAGTCTCTCGATCTTTCGGTCATGCGACGACGAGCATGAAAATAAAATCGTGCTGAACACCTTTGCTCCGATTCAAGCACCGAATTTATTTACCCGGCGGACTCGATCTCTCGTACCGGCCTCAAAATCTTTCCACCGGCGTGAAAATAATAATTGTGGTGAGAGCTTCGCTCGACTTCAAGCACCGAATTTATTTATCCGGCATCCTCGATCCCCCGACACCGAGGGAAGTCGCGTCGTATCGGTTCGTTTTGTGACTGACGCCGGAAACGCGTCCTCCGGCTCTCTTTCCACGTCGACGGTATCTCTTGTAACGGAAAGACGCTCGTAGTTTTGCAGCACGGTGTACGGTGGGTATCGACATTCGCGCGCGCGCGAGCGCACCGCTCACGAGAACAATCGAGTTTAATTTCAATATTTCCAAAGCAGGAGAGAAAGACAGCGAGATAGCGAGAAAGAGAGGGAGAGAGAGAATGCGAGAGAGAGAGAGAGAGAGAGAGAGAGCGATCGATGCGTCCGATGGCAACAGGGCAGGGCTGGTAAATGAGCAAGAAAGGAACGAGGGAGAAGACGAAGGATGGAAGAGGAGGAAGGTCGAAAAAGAAGACACAAGAACAGAAACAGAAACGGAAAGAAAGAGGAAGGAAAGAGTGGAAAGCCGGCAAGTGGTATCCGGAAGTTGTTCTTGAATCGATCGAGCATGCAGATGCTGCCTTACTTCCGGACGAGACATCGCGATCGTTGCGTCATTCTAGCCCCAGTGATAGCAAAACAGAAGAAGAAGATCGAAAAGGGAGAATCGAAGAAGAAAGCACAAGAACAGAAACAAAAAAAGAAGAAGAAAGGAGCATAAGACGGTCGAGTGATACCGGAAGTTCTTCTTGTATCGATCGAGCAAGCAGATGCTGCCTTACTTCCGGCCGCGACATCGCGGTCGTTGCGTCATTCTAGTCCCAGGGATAGGAAAAGAGAAGAAGAAGAATAAGATTCGTCGATGAGGTACAAAATGGCAAGTAAGAGAGGCGAGGGATGGAAAAACAAGAACAAGAAGGTCGAAAAAGGGAGAGTCGAAGAAGAAAGCACAAGAACAGAAACAAAAAAAAAAAAGGAGCAGAAGGCGGTCAAGTGGTACCGGAAGTTCTTCTTGTATCGATCGAGCAAGCAAATGTCTCGTTCCTTCCGATCGTTGCGTCACTCGAGGATAGCAAAATGGAAGGAAGGAGGATAAAATTCGTCGATGAAGTAGAAAGTGGCAAAAGAAATTGCCCGACGCAACTCGCGATACGAGACTGTGTCATACTCACAATGCACTCTCTCGCGACTCTCCACAGGTTGAAGTATACCGAGCTCAGCCTGGCAGCTGTCTCAGGTCCTCTCTCGGTATCCTCCTCTGGGTGGACCGTGAATATATCGATGGGTTAACGTCGCGACTCTAGCCTCCGGTGATCGGAGGTCGTCCACCACTCTGTCTTCTCTAGATTCCGCAAAAACCACTTAGAATTGCGTTTTCGGTTATTGTCCGGTAGACGAAAGACTTCGCTCTTCTCTCGGCTTCTTCGAAGTCCGATTAGGTAGGCTCGTTGGGTCCTCTCGACGAGGCAGAGGGGCCCCCTTATGAATCCAGCAAGAAACAATCCTCCGAGGACACGAGGAGCTCCCACCTTCTCCTCGACGATTCACAGTCTCTCTCGATTCCTCGCGAGGATACTTCGAAACCTCTTCGACGTGGTTCTCGTCTTTCCGCGGCGAGGATAAGCCACGAGCAGGCGCAACGAGCACGGAAGCTTTCTCACAAGCAATATCGACGATCTCGTAATTACGTATCTATGTATAAATTCGCCCCACCTCCTTCTATGTACAATATTCGCGTGTGTATTATATCTGTATACTCGCATGCGTGTGTCGGTGTCTGTATGCGTGTGTGTGTGTATGCGACGATCACCGTAGAAATTATCCCGCCCAATTGCGTCGCTTTTGTGCGTGTAAGCGCCGTAATTCCGAAAGAGAGAGATTATCGATTAATACAATTGACGATGATGATGACGATGACTTAGTGATCCAGGATAGTACCGGCTCGTGGAGTCCGAGAAGATTCTCACGATCGGGATGATCCTCCGGGGTAATTCTTTATCCGTGAAGAAGCTCTCACGGAGTGACGGAACGGTGATGGTGATGATGGTCGTGGTGGTGATGGTGGTCCGATGGTGATTCTCGTGGATGAGCTTGGTGATGACGACGACTACGATGACGACGCCGACGACGACGTCCACGGCGATGACGACGGCGACGGCGACGATGACGATGGCGACGACAACGACGACGACGATGACGATGACGTTAACAATAAGAGATCGTATGACTCGACTAGTTCTGGGTTCATGTCCCTATCACGACACATCGCATCGAGCCCTTAATCCGAGGCAAAGGGCACTGCCTATGGCTGCTTGAGGAAGTGAGTCGACACCAGCCGTAGCGTAAGCATCGAGGGTCGGGAGGATGAGTTTTAGGTCACCACTCCGCCCCTTGCCCTGGCATGGTCCGCGTGGTTCCTCCTCGAGCTACCTCTTTACCGCTGCCCAACCTCCACTGCTCTGAAAAAGAGAAGAGAAAGAACGGGGAAGATCTCGGGCGCTTCTTTCCTCCGGCACCTTTTTATTATCTTTTACTCTTCTCGCTTCTCTTTTATTCGTGTACTCTGAGATAGACAGATAGAGAGAGATACACAGAGAGAGAGAGAGAGAGAGAGAGAGAAAGAGAGAGAGAGAGAGAGAGAGAGAGAGAGAGAGAGAGAGAGAGAGAGATACATTTATTAACCCTGGGCAGTATAACCCTAGGGTCCCAACAAAAGATACAATATCAAAAGAGAAAAAAAGGAGAGAGAGAGAGAGAGATTTATTAACCCTGAGCAGTATAACCTTAGGGTCCCAATAAAAGATACAATATCAAAAGTGAAAAAAAGGAGAGAGAGAGAGGGAGAAATTTATTAACCCTAGGCAGTATGCTCCTAGGGTCCCAACAAAAGATACAATATCAAAAGAGAAAAAAAGGAGAGAGAGAGAGAGAGAGAGAGAGATTTATTAACCCTGGGCAGTATGCTCTTAGGGTCCCAACAAAAGATACAATATCAAGAGAGAAAAAAAGGAGAGAGAGAGATATATAAATTTATTAACCCTGGGCAGTATAACCCTAGGGTCCCAACACAAGATACAATATCAAAAGAGAAAAAAGGAGAGAGCGAGAGAGAGAAGAGTAATTCTTTATTAACACTTTGACTACCATGATGGTCATACGATGGTCTGGTGGTCACCGGTAACCTCCAGAATAAACATTAAAAAAATGATTATACTACCAGTACTTTACAGCATTTGAAATATCATATATTAACAGATCGTTGTCGGGACACGTAAAAATACGTTTCTCGCAAACAGTGAGTAGAGCCCTTGGCCACGTAGTTATACGTTTTTTACAGATCGGGGGTTAATAAAACTGTATACGGATTATTAGTGTTTGTTGCTGCAAATTCACGCACATTTCTCAAAAGCTTACCAGCTCCAACCATAGTACACCGACACAAAATGCCCGACCGCGATGTGTTAACAAGAAAAAAGAAGAGAAAAAAATGCAAAGTGTGGCGCCACGGGCCGTCCATGGAAAATCAGCGCGCCCATCAAAGTGCCAATAGTCTAGAGTTAATAACATATAATAGATCCAAAAGGTCGAAGGAAAAAAACAAATCGAAGTAAAGACCAATGCCGTGTATTGACTTGGAACTAAAAGCCGAAGACAAAAGAGAGATAAAGAGGGAGTGAGAAAATTGGACGTGTACTTCAAATGCTTTTGTAAAAATGTTAATGCGAGTCGACGAGGCAACGATTGAAAGTCGGATAAGTGGAGGTTTCACGAAATTCCCTCGACTTTCGTCACGACGCATTTCAATGGACGGAGACGACGTGCATCGCGGAGGGTGAGAATCAGGGGCGCATCGGAATACTCCAGATGCATTGCGTCATCCGCTGACGTGAATGCGCACTCTCGAGGAAAATTCAGGTTGCTACCTTCAATCGAACGGGATTTTAATTATCCTCGAATCGCATATCTTAGCCCGCTCGTCGCGTAACGCGAGCAAGCGCAATAAGAATTTTTTTTGTGCCAAGAAAAGAATCCTATCAATCGCTTAACGAACAATTATTGAGACTAATTAATCCTCTCATCGATATTTGAAAACTTCGTCCGCAAAAGACACGTCCAACCAAACGGTCTTTGCTTCTTCATTAGCCCAGTTGTCTCGTTTCTGATTACACAACTGTTCGACAAAATGGAACCTCGTCTAAGATAATCTTCCTTATTGACACCTGTGTGTCATTAAAAATCGTTCCACGCGGCATCAGACGATCACAACGTAGCTTCCGCGAAACTTCGACTCGTCCACATCGAAATACCTCTAATCGCGCAAGCTCGCGAGACTCGTGGGAGAAGGGACGATCAGTGACCAAGTAAGAAGGAACTGGAAAGCGTGGAAAAATTCGTCGTCTCAAAATCCACAATTTTGCGCTTCGACGATCCAATTGCGATTTCCTTTGCACATTCCTAATTCGGTATAATTGCTGGAAATCGAGAGGCCAGTCGTGTTCTTCGGTATCTGGAGGAGGTCGAGGAGGTGAAGGTGGGGAGGAGGCCCGGGAAACTCTCCTCGTTACCACTTGGCAACCACGGGTGCCCAGTGCACAGGGCACACGAAGAGGACGAGCTGATCTCTTGTGCGACGATCGTCGACAAATGGACTCGTGGACAAGCGATATACCAAGGTGTAAGAGCGAAGAAATAATAGACCAAATGTAAGAGCGAATGTATGGTATGTAATCAAATGTGAGGGAATCAAAGAGCACTAAGAATGAGCACTCAGAAAGCAATCTCCAGGAACGAACAACCAGGAAGAAAACTCCAGGAACGAGCAACCAGCAAGGAAACTCCAAAAACGACTACTCAGCAAGGAAGCACAAAAAACAACTACTCAGCAAGCAAACTCCAAAAACGACCACCCAGCAAGCAAACTCCAATAAGTCACTTCCTTTACGATCGTGCCTAAAGACGACCAAGCATCGAACAAACTCCAAGAACGAAGAACCAGCAGACCAACTCCAAGAGCGAACCACGCTCTCTCGCGTTACTTTCCAGTCCCGCGAATTCTCAGTACGTGCATTTCCTCCTCTCTCCATCACTTCCTCACCCCTCCGACGTATCTCCAAGACCTCCTCTACCCGCTACCTCCTTCCAGCACGACGACTGTCTCTGGCACCACGCGGAAAGGGAACACTGACCTAATGTAACGCGGCAGGAGGAGACGCGGGCGATTGCAGGTCGATTCCGTAGGCCAGCGCGCGCGGAACGGAGCGTGCGAGGTGCACACGAGGTGGTGGTGTACGCGCGCTCCGACATATCGCGCGTCGGGCCATGCGGACCGATCGATATACCCCCTCCTTTAGCTTCGGACTGTAATGGAATAAGCGTTTAATTTCGTACGGAGAGAGAGAGAGAGAGCAGAGAGATAGATAGAGCAGAGAGAGATAGAGAGATAGAGAGAGAGAGAGAGAGAGAGAGAGAGAGAGAGAGAGAGAGAGAGAGAGAGAGAGAGAGACAGACAGAAAGAATGAACAAGACAGAAAGACCGAGAAGAACCTTCGTTCCAACGAGACACAAACGACCCACGAGAAAAGTCTCCTCGACGACGTTCTCCACTTGCTCGACGAGTGACCAATCGCGAGATAACGAACAATCTCAGCAAGATTAACGATCCGATTAAGAAACTCCGCTATCGCTCGTACACGAGCCTCGAGAATCATCGCGGAGCACCGCGAAAGCAAAGAAAGTGAACGCGCGAGAAACTTCCTCCTGGTCGAACGTGGACCCAAAGAACTTCGGCTTCCTCTCCGCTACCCACTCGATGCACTCGAGAAAGCGCGCTAAGGAGAATCACGAGGACGACTCACGGCCACTCGTACTCACTGTATCCACGCACTCTCTCGCACTCTCTTTTTCTCTCGCCCATCTACGAACGAGTCTGGTGCGCGCGCGAGCACGCACACTCGTAAAATCGAAAGACGACCTGGAATTCGAGGCGATCTCCCTTCGCGGTGTCGCGCTATTCAATGATCCGGAGAACTCTCGATCCTCTCGATCTAACGTACGAGAGTGGATTCTGTACCTGGTGGAAGCTCGAAAATTCATGACTGCATCCACGACGACGACGGTGGTGACGAACACTGGGACGCGCGATTACTCGACGTCGAATCACGTCGTGTATCTCGATTCGTGCACGACGAACGCCACGGAGAAGGTGACACTGGTGTGTCTTCGCGATGCTTACCTCCTCGAGGCCTCCACCACCTCCACCTAAAGCACACCACCTCCCACCCCGTAGCGTCATAGCCACCCGGCCCATCGCATTTTCCTCCCTCTCTGGCTAGTCAGTTGCCACGACGGCTTCCACCACCCCTTCCCACCACCATCCTCCAGTGAACCCTCCTCCTCCTCCTCCTCCTCCTCGCGGCCTACCGAACCTCAGCGCCTCCACTCTACCGCGTACATACCCCCTTGGCACCAGAGAGATCCGCCGACGACGACCACGGCGCATGCACGACACCCTCCGTCGAATCAATAGACTGTCCTTCCACGATCACGTGACCTGGGAGGTGGTGGAGGAGGAGGAGGTGCCCGAAAGGGGATCCGGAGGGATCGAGGATCTAGCGCGGGGTGGTGGGTAGGGGTGGTTCGTAACTGGATCGAGAGGACTAGGAAGGGAGGTTGGAGAAGGAAAAGGAAGAGGAAGAGGAAGAGGAGGATGGAGGAGGAAGAGAGAGGTGAGGGGTGGTAAGTGGATCGAGCGGATGAGTAGGAGAAAATAAGAGAGAAGAGGTTGGAGGTAGTGGTGATGAGTGAAATCGTAAGGAAAGAATAATAACACTGGGCAACAAATTTTCACTTTTTTTTTGTCCATGAAACGACTTTTGCTAATTTCGAAAGAGTACCTATGGATTTGTATTTTAAGACTAATCCCGACTTCGGGTTAGCTCGAGATTCTCTTGGATTTGAATAATAAGATTTGACTGTATTTTCTTCATTAACACTAGATTGACCGAACATTTCTTATAAACACGATTTCCCATTTGAACCAGTCAAATTGACTGGTTTCGGGCAATCTAGGGTTAAGTAGCAACATCACGGTAAAAATCTTGTTTTTACATTTTTTATTTTTTTTTCCTACAGTTGAACATTTTGGGAGCATTTAAAACGCAACGCAACGTTAAAATCTCGAAAATTTACAAAGTTACCATTTTTTTAATGGATCAATGCGCTAGTAAATACTCGCTATACGTAAAGTCAAATCGTGTTTGGGGGAACCTACGTGGCGAGTATTTACTACCGCATTGATTCATTAAAAAAATTATAACTCTGTCAATTTTTGAGATTTTAACGTCGCGTTGGGTTTTAAATGCTCGCTAGTATGTTCAGCTGTAGGAAAAAAAATAACAAAAAATGTAAAAACAAGATTTTTACCGTGAGAAAACTTCTTTACTTAATGAAGAAAATATATACAGTCAAATCTTATTATTCAAATCCAAAAGAATCTCGAGCTAACTCGAAGTTGGGATTAGTCTTAAAATACATGTTTATAGGTGCTCTTTCGAAATTAGTAAAACTCATTGCGTGGACAAAAACCTTGTTGACCAGTGTTATTAGAGAGGATTGGTGGATGAAAGAGGTGGACGAAGGAAAACGGGATGATCGTGAATCGTGCGTCGGGAGTAATCGAGAATTTTCCAGAAGTCGAGTGTACTGCGGATTCGAAAGGAGACTAGAGAGGGGGGGGGGGGAATAGGAGAATCGTGAATTCCGTTTCCAGGTAACCGAGAATTTTTGCAGAAGTCTAGTGGACTTTGATTCTCGAAGATTTGGAATGGAAAGGGGAGAAATGAGAAAATCGTGACGGGATCGATTGTCGTGTCGAGGCACCTGAGAATTTTCCAGAAGACTACGAGCGAATTTCGATTCGCACTATAGGAAAAACAAGAACAAAAAGAAACCCAGAATATTATTCGCAAGCCTCGTGTCAAGGTACTCGAGAATTTTCCAGAAGAGAAGACTACGAGCGAATTTCGATTCGCACTATAGGAAAAACAAGAACAAAAAGAAACTAAGAATATTATTCGTAAGCCTCGTGTCAAGCTCCGTGAAGTTGGCACCCCCAAATGTGAATTTTTGAAAAACAATAACACCATTCGTTTGTCTACGATTTGCCCAGATTTGCCCAACAAAAATTTTCGTTTGCCCACCCTCAGAAAAAAAAGTTATTTGCAAAAAAAAAATTTTTGTCAGCACCCCCATGAAAAGATTTCTATAATCCAAAACCAGATTTCGTTTGTCCACGATCTGCCCAGATTTGCCCAACAAAAATTTTCGTTTGCCCACCCTCAGAAAAAAAGTTATGAATAAATTAAAAAATTCTGAACGTATAGAAGCCGTTTCAAGTCCTTCCGACTGCTTTTCTTGCTCTTTGAAGGCTGAAAACGTTTGACCATTTATTGTTTTCGTTTGTCCATTTATTGTTTTCGTTTGCCCATTTATTATTTTCGTTTGCCCACCCTCAGAAAAAAAGTGATGAATAAATTAAAAAATTCGGAACGTATAGAATAGCCGTTTTAAGTCCTTCCGACTGCTTTTCTTGCTCTTTGAGGGCTGAAAACGTTTGTCCATTTGTTGTTTTCGTTTGTCCATTTATTGTTTTCGTTTGCCCATTTATTATTTTCGTTTGCCCACCCTCAGAAAAAAAGTTATGAATAAATTAAGAAATTCGGAACGTACAGAATAGCCGTTTCAAGATGTCCATGAAGTTAGCTTGCCAACTTTCGAAATTCGAAATTTCAAAAGTTGTGCTGAATTGTGCTAGGTTTGTGCTGATTTGTGCCGCAAACCGGAGTTCGATATCTCAAAAAACGGCGGAGATAATCCAAAAAAACGATTTTTTTGCTGGCTTGCCACTTTTCGAATTTTGAATTCGTTTTGGTCTCATTCGATAGTACTCAACTTGTGCTGGTTTGTGCCGCAAACCGGAGTTCGATCGGACAATCCGTTCGTCCGCAAATTACAGTCAAAGTTGAAAAAAACAATGACGTATAAAATCTATAAAAATGAAGATAATCGGATTCCGCAAAATGCATCGGATTCGTTTACCGGTTGCGCAACCACCAGTGAAAGAAGAATTCGAATATCTCAAAAAATGCAAAATTTATGGCAAAAAAATAGCAAAAAAAATTTCAAAGATTTCGGAAATTCAAAGTTCCGAAAGTTGTGCTGAGCTGTACTAGCCGAGCTCTACAACTTTCTTCGTGACGAAAACTCTGTCAAATGAGCCCTTCCCGGTGTTAACGGGTATTCCAAGCCTGAGAAACATATGCGCAGAATTTTCAAAGTTAAATAACTAAGAATCGGATCGAGATACCGCGATTCGGAAAGTTGTGCTGACTTGTGCTAGGCGAGAGAAACACACTGCAAAAAGAAGCATTTCAATACCTTTGAAACTGCAAAAGTTATGGAATTTTTTAATAATAATTTTATTACAAATTTTCGAATTTCGAAATTCCGAAACTTGTGCTGACTTGTGCTAGCCCAGTTCGACAATTTTCCCCTCTACGAAAACTCCGTCAAATGAACCTTTCTCTACCTTAACGAATATTCGAAGTCTACGCAACATATGTGCAGAATCTTCAAAGTTAAATAACTAGTAAACGGATTGAGATGCCGCGAATCAAAAAGTTGTGCTGACTTGTGGTAGGCGAGTGTATGGTATCTCCAGCGGAGTCGGTCAGGCGTACAATGTATGGAGGACATGATTCCCTACGCGGTCCCTTTGATGCAAGTTACAACTTGCATCAACGGGGCACTTGCATCAAGATTAATAAAACATTCCATAACTTCTCCATTTTCAGAGACATTGGAATGGTTCCTTTTGCAGTGTGTTTGTCTTGCCTAGCAAAATTCAGCACAACTTTCCGAATCGCGGTATCTCGATCCGTTTATTAGTTATTTAACTTTGAAAATTCTGCGCATATGTATCTCAGACTTGGAATACTCGTTAACACAGGGAAGGGCTCATTTGACAGAGTTTTCATCAGGAAGAAAGTTGTAGAGCTCGGCTAGTACAGCTCAGCACAACTTTCGGAACTTTGAATTTCCGAAATTTTTGAAATTTTTTTTGCTATTTTTTGCCATAACTTTTGCATTTTTTGAGATATTCGAATTCTTCTTTCACTGGCGGTTGCGCAACCGGTAAACGAATCCGATGCATTTTGCGGAATTCGATTATCTTCATTTTTACAGATTTTGTACGCAATTGTTTTTTTCAACTTTGAATGTAATTTGCGGACGAACGGATTGTCCGATCGAACTCCGGTTTGCGGCACAAATCAGCACAAACCTAGCACAATTCAGCACAACTTTTGAAATTTCGAATTTCGAAAGTTGGCAAGCTAACTTCATGGACATCTTGAAACGGCTATTCTGTACGTTCCGAATTTCTTAATTTATTCATAACTTTTTTTCTGAGGGTGGGCAAACGAAAATAATAAATGGGCAAACGAAAACAATAAATGGACAAACGAAAACAACAAATGGACAAACGTTTTCAGCCCTCAAAGAGCAAGAAAAGCAGTCGGAAGGACTTAAAACGGCTATTCTATACGTTCCGAATTTTATAATTTATTCATAACTTTTTTTCTAAGGGTGCGCAAACGAAAATAATAAATGGGCAAACGAAAACAATAAATGGACAAACGAAAACAACAAATGGACAAACGTTTTCAGCCCTCAAAGAGCAAGAAAAGCAGTCGGAAGGACTTAAAACGGCTATTCTATACGTTCCGAATTTTATAATTTATTCATAACTTTTTTTCTAAGGGTGCGCAAACGAAAATAATAAATGGGCAAACGAAAACAATAAATGGACAAACGAAAACAATAAATGGTCAAACGTTTTCAGCCTTCAAAGAGCAAGAAAAGCAGTCGGAAGGACTTGAAACGGCTTCTATACGTTCACAATTTTTTAATTTATTCATAACTTTTTTTCTGAGGGTGGGCAAACGAAAATTTTTGTTGGGCAAATCTGGGCAGATCGTGGACAAACGAAATCTGGTTTTGGATTATAGAAATCTTTTCATGGGGGTGCTGACAACAATTTTTTTTTTACGCATAACTTTTTTTCTGAGGGTGGGCAAACGAAAATTTTTGTTGGGCAAATCTGGGCAAATCGTGGACAAACGAATGGTGTCAGTGTTTTTCAACTAGGGGGCAAGCCCCCTGCGCTTTCGCTTCGCTCAAGCGCCAACCCCCTCAAGATCGCCTTTGCTCGCGCTTCGCGCTCGCCTTAACGGGTGCAGAAAAGCTTCGCTTTTCTGCAATAGGCACGACCGCGGCACTCGCGGTTCGCGCTCGCCCACGAATTTCAAAAGGTTTCGAAATTGTGGAAAATTCAAGTATTGAGATATTAAACTATGCTACAGAGTCCTCTGCGCTTTCGCTTCGCTCAAGCGCCATACCCCCTGAGGTCATCGGATGCTCGCGCTTCGCGCTCGCCCACGAAATCCAGCATTTCTGCAATAGGCCCAAGTGATCAAAACCGGACAATTAAATGCATCCGAACCAAAATTTGACATGTACATAGAGTATATACACCTTTGCTGCGGTGAAACTTTATGCATGGTTATCTTCAACCATTCAGAAATTGCGACAAATTGAAATCTTTAATCCATTATTCCGGCGAGACGCTTGCGCGGATTCAAACACAATTTGGCATATAGTTTAAAAAAATATATCCATTTGGTGCCACAAAACTTTATGCATGGTCATCTTCAACCGTTTCGGAATTACGGGATTTTCAAACTATAATTATAAAATAGTGAATTAAAGATTTGAAACTGGCACCATTTCGAAATGGTTGAAGATGCCCATACACAATGTTTCGTGGCACCAAATGGGTATATACTTGATGTACATGCCAAATTTTGTCCGAATCCGTTCAGCCGTTTCAAGATGACCATGCATATTGCCGCCATTTTGTAACGGTTCGAGATGGCGATACACAAAGTTTCGTGGCACCAAATAGGTATATACTCGATGTACATGCCAAATTTTGTCCGAATCCGTTCAGTCATTTCGCCGGAATAATGGACTAAAGATTTGAATTAGTCGCCATTTTTGATTCGGCCAACCAAAAAATTTGAAAATTTCCAGTAATTGTCATTGCGTACGTGTACATGAACGTGTAAAATTTTATCAGGATCCAATGAATAGTACCAAAGATATGAATTTTTCGATATTTGAACTTCCCGCCATTTTGTACCGGTTCAAGATGGCGGCTCACAAACCTTATTGTCAACTCACAGTAGTGTACTTGATTTTTGTGCCAAATTTCGTCCCGATCGGTTCAGCCGTTTTCCCGAAATCGAGGATATACACGGACACAAACACACAAACACACACACATACATACACACATACATACGAACGGTTTTCAGGATGGCGATTGCATAAGTCACTCCCTTTACGGTCGTGCCTAAAAATTCACATTTGGGGGTGCCAACTTCACGGAGCTCAGAAAGTTCCCTGGGGTCTGCACGTCTTACGCGGTGCGGTAATCTCCGCGGTGCGTCCGCACGCACGGAATAGTGGTATTTGGTAGAAAATTAATCCTGGATTTTTCCACCGTCGACCAGGAGTGTGCTGCACGTGGCCAGCAACTACCGCGACGGAACAGTTTCACCCCCTAAATATGCATCTCCGCCGATAAAAAAAAATACGTATGTCTTATTTTTGCCTCTACTATGACATATTAAAAAATTATCAAAATCGGGGATTTACAGTTGGGTAGTGTTACTTGTTAGTCCCGTTAATTACGCCCGACCGATGCGCCCGTGATCGCGCCTGCAGGTGGACCCGCATCGCCTGGCAAATTGGATAATTTCCATGACCACGGATCCACGATCGATCCCAAATGATCTTTCTCCGTGTTAGATGCGCACACCAGGAGTTTGTTTTAACGAAATTTATGCCGGCCTAATTTCTCTATCCACCGAGAGCCTCTTACAGACGATATCTGAAGACACGTAACGAGGCACACGTAAGAACGAGACAACGGAACGAAGATTCAGGGGGATGAGTTATAAAAGGAGGGTGCCCTCGTTTATTCTGCCCTTACGGTATGGACAAGATAATCGTATAGAATTAAATTATGAAAGAGAACATCGACGCAGCTGTCCACGAGGCCGCGATATTCGTTTAAATGGTAATACGGTTGAGAATTAGTTCCTATGGAAATGTTGCTTCGACGATGATATAACGAGATAACGTTGTGAAGAAGCGCCTGTCGCTGGCATGCAAACTTGAAGAACGAACGTAGAGACAATGGTTCGACCCTCGCATTCGAGTAGTACTATAATTACAGACAAACGATTCTATCGATACGTACGAGCGAAGAGATTTGGCAATATTGCGCGCGAAAAGAGAACGAGAATTCCTCGTGGTAAGAGGGAAGTAGAGCGCGGGAAGGGAGCGTAAGAGTGTCTGTGAAGCTGGTACGACATTTTGATAATAAAAAAGAAACAATAATAGTTCTAATAGCAGTTTTCATAATTCTGAAGTTCCTGATTGAAAATAGAAAGAGTTCTGCACTTTTAATATTGAACTAGGGGGCAGAGCCCCCTGCGCTTTCGCTTCGCTCAAGCGCCAACCCCCTCAAGATCGCCTTTGCTCGCGCTTCGCGCTCGCCTTAACGGGTGCAGAAAAGCGAAGCTAATAGCAATAGGCACGACCGCGGCACTCGCCCACGAATTTCAAAAGGTTTCGAAATTGTGCAAAATTCAAGTATTGAGATATTAAACTATGCTACAGAGTCCTCTGCGCTTTCGCTTCGCTCGAGCGCCATACCCGCCCAGGTCGTCGGGTGCCCGCGCTTCGCGCTCGCCCACGAAATGCAGCGTTTCTGCAATAGGCCCAAGTGATCAAAACCGGACAATTAAATGCATCCGAACCAAAATTTGACATGTACATAGAGTATATACACCTTTGCTGCGGTGAAACTTTATGCATGGTTATCTTCAACCATTCAGAAATTGCGACAAATTGAAATCTTTAATCCAGTATTTCGGCGAGACGCTTGCGCGGATTCAAACACAATTTGGCATATAGTTTAAAAATATACCCATTTGGTGCCACAAAACTTTATGCATGGTCATCTTGAACCGTTTCGAAATTACGGGATTTTCCAACTATGATTATAAAATAGTGAATTAAAGATTTGAATGTGCCGCCATTTTGTAACGGTTCGAGATGGCGATACACAAAGTTTCGTGGCACCAAATAGGTATATACTGGATGTACATGCCAAATTTTGTCCGAATCCGTTCGGTCATTTCGCCGGAATAATGGACTAAAGATTTGAATTAGTCGCCATTTTTGATTCGGCCAATCAAAAAATTTGAAAATTTCCAATAATTGTCATTGCATACGTGTACATGAACGTGTACAATTTTATCGGGATCCAATGAATAGTACCAAAGATATGAATTTTTATTATATTTGAACTTCCCGCCATTTTGTACCGGTTCAAGATGGCGGCTCACAAACCTTATTGTCAACTCACAGTAGTGTACTTGATTTTTGTGCCAAATTTCGTCCCGATCGGTTCAGCCGTTTTTCCGAAATCGAGGATCTACACGGACACACACACACACACACACACACACACACACACACACGCGCGCGCGCGCGCGCGCGCGCGAACGGTTTTCGCGATGGCGATTGCATAAGTCACTCCCTTTACGGTCGTGCCTAAAAACCACCTACATGCAAGACTCCAGTCCAATATTGTTTTCAAGATTCTGCTATATCCTGCAATTATTGTGGAGATAATGCATTAATTTCTTTGATAATGCAATGTTTTGTATGTGAGAAAATATGTTTTTCCGCTGACAAAAACATACGTACGTCTTCTTTTTACGTCTACTATGACATATTAAAAAATTATAAAAATCGGCGAGTTACATATGGGTAGTGTTACTTGCCAGAAAGTAATATCATTACATAATAGTTGGAATTGAGAGTTAAATAGTCGGACATAAATTACATAATAGCTTCTTTTTGCAGTGTGTTTCTCTCGCCTAGCACAAGTCAGCACAACTTTCCGAATCGCGGTATCTCGATCCGATTCTTAGTTATTTAACTTTGAAAATTCTGCGCATATGTTTCTCAGGCTTGGAATACCCGTTAACACCGGGAAGGGCTCATTTGACAGAGTTTTCGTCACGAAGAAAGTTGTAGAGCTCGGCTAGTACAGCTCAGCACAACTTTCGGAACTTTGAATTTCCGAAATTTTTGAAATTTTTTTTGCTATTTTTTGCCATAACTTTTGCATTTTTTGAGATATTCGAATTCTTCTTTCACGGGCGGTTGCGCAACCGGTAAACGAATCCGATGCATTTTGCAGAATTCGATTATCTTCATTTTTACAGATTTTATACGCAATTGTTTTTTTCAACTTTGAATGTAATTTGCGGACGAACGGATTGTCCGATCGAACTCCGGTTTGCGGCACAACCCAGCACAAATTGAGTACTATCGAATGAGACTAAAACGAATTCAAAATTCGAAAAGTGGCAAGTCAGCAAACAATTGTTATTTTCGAATATCTCCGCCGTTTTTTGAGATATCGAACTCCGGTTTGCGGCACAAATCAGCACAAATCTAGCACAATTCAGCACAACTTTTGAAATTTCGAATTTCGAAAGTTGGCAAGCTAACTTCATGGACATCTTGAAACGGCTATTCTGTACGTTCCGAATTTCTTAATTTATTCATAACTTTTTTTCTGAGGGTGGGCAAACGAAAATAATAAATGGGCAAACGAAAACAATAAATGGACAAACGAAAACAACAAATGGACAAACGTTTTCAGCCCTCAAAGAGCAAGAAAAGCAGTCGGAAGGACTTAAAACGGCTATTCTATACGTTCCGAATTTTTTAATTTATTCATCACTTTTTTTCTGAGGGTGGGCAAACGAAAATAATAAATGGGCAAACGAAAACAATAAATGGACAAACGAAAACAACAAATGGACAAACGTTTTCAGCCCTCAAAGAGCAAGAAAAGCAGTCGGAAGGACTTAAAACGGCTATTCTATACGTTCCGAATTTTATAATTTATTCATAACTTTTTTTCTAAGGGTGCGCAAACGAAAATAATAAATGGGCAAACGAAAACAATAAATGGACAAACGAAAACAATAAATGGTCAAACGTTTTCAGCCTTCAAAGAGCAAGAAAAGCAGTCGGAAGGACTTGAAACGGCTTCTACAGGGTGTCTCAGACCACCCATACAATCTCTCGTGGGGACATAGAGCGGCTTGCGCTGAACATAAAAGTCCTGTACCGTTTTGCGATAATCGCAATATTTATTGAGTTATTAATTGTTAAAGATCAAAGGAAAGGGCGTCCGCCAAAATAGCAGCGGGAGAAGCGATGGAGTCTCTGCGAGCTGTAGGACAGCCCAGTTTACCTACAAACAAATGCGGGGTGCGGTAAGGGGAAGAATAACGAAAAAGAAGCCGGCCGTGCAGCGGTGTCTCAGCCTTCCCCTTACCGCGTCCCGCGTTTGTTTGTAGGTAAACTGGGCCGTCCTACAGCTCGCAGAGGCACCAACACTCCCCCCGCTGCTATTTTGGCGGACGCCCTTTCCTTTGATCTTTAACAATTAATAACTCGATAAATATTGCGAATATTGAATAATGGTCCAGGACTTTTGTGTTTATATTAAGCCGCTCTACGTCCCCACGAGAGATTGTATGGGTGGTCTGAGACACCCTGTATACGTTCACAATTTTTTAATTTATTCATAACTTTTTTTCTGAGGGTGGGCAAACGAAAATTTTTGTTGGGCAAATCTGGGCAGATCGTGGACAAACGAAATCTGGTTTTGGATTATAGAAATCTTTTCATGGGGGTGCTGACAACAATTTTTTTTTTACGCATAACTTTTTTTCTGAGGGTGGGCAAACGAAAATTTTTGTTGGGCAAATCTGGGCAAATCGTGGACAAACGAATGGTGTCAGTGTTTTTCAAAAATTCACATTTGGGGGTGCCAACTTCACGGAGCTCTCGTGTCAAGGTACTCGAGAATTTTCCAGAAGACGAGCGAATTTCGATTCGGCGAATAAGAGAAAGGACGAAAAAAGAGCAACAAGAAATCGCTCACAAATCTCGTGATAAGGTACCCGAGAATTTTCCAGAAGACGAGCGAAATTCGATTCTGGGGATAAGAAAAAGGACGAAAAAAATGCAATAAGAAACTCACTCACAAACCTCGTGACAAGGTACCCGAGAATCTTCCAGAAGACGAGTGAATTTCGATTCTGCAGATAGGAAAAAGGACGAAAAAAATGCAATAAGAAACTCGCTCACAATCCTCGCGTCTTTCTAGAAGACGAGTACATTTCGATTCTAAAGATAAGAAACAGAGGACAAAAAAGAGCAACAAGAAATCGCTCACAAACCTCGTGTCGAGGTAGCCCAGAATTTTCCAGAAGACAATCCGCGAATTTCCATTCGAAACTTAAAATATTTGGCATCTAATATAGAAAGAAGTCTCGCTTAACGGCATAGTACCAGTTCCGTGAGAACGAGTGCGCATATTCTACATCTACAACCACCCCTTCTTCTTCTTCTTCTTCTTCTCTCGCGCATTCTCCGAAGTACCATCTCGAAGTGGGTGTCGGTTCAGAAGCGAGCAGGTGTAGAGAGCCGGTGGTCTATCGATCAAGCGAGGAGGCAAAGTGCGCGTGCAAGTTTCGCGAAGGAACGTGTGACCTTCAACTTTGGACCCTTTGGACGGAGGAGAAGGGCTGACTTCGATGGGATCCACCACCTCCGCCATCACCCTCGCCGCTCTACTCGTCCTCGAGATTCACAACCCCATTGAGAGCGAGCGAGTCCTCCTCATGAATGGGATGGTGACTTCCACCCCTGGATTTCTACGCATCGTCGTGTTCACAGTCGCCCCTACTGCCCCTCTCTTTCCTCGCGCGAAAGGAAGGCACGAGGTTTCCTCTCCCTTCTTTCACCCTTCTTATCACAATGTACAATAACAAGAGTAACAGAAAAATCGGTAGACATTTTCCGTGTGAAGAAACAGCAGAGAACAAATACAAATTTTCGCAAACTCTTTAACCCTTCTTATCACAATGTATAATAAGAATAACAGAAAAATCGGTAGATTTTTTACGAGCGAAGAAACAACAGAGAACAAATACAAATTTTCGCAAACTCTTTATCCCTTCTTATCACAATGTATAATAATAAGAATAACAGAAAAATCGATAGACTTTTTACGAGCGAAGAAACAGAAAAGAAGAAATACCGATTTCGTGACTTCCACCCCTGGATTTCTACGCATCGTCGCGTTCGCAGTCGCCCCTACCGCCCCTCTCTTTCCTCGCGCGAAAGGAAAGCACGAGGTTTCCTCTCCCTTCTTTCACCCTTCTTATCACAAATCACAATGTACAATAACAAGAGTAACAGAAAAATCGGTAGACATTTTCCACGCGGAGAAACAGAAGAGAACAAATACCAATTTTCGCAAACTCTTTAACCCTTCTTATCACAATGTATAATGATAAGAATAACAGAAAAATCGGTAGACATTTTCCACGCAGAGAAACAGAAGAGAAGAAATACCGATTTTCGCCAACTCTAAGGTTTACTCCAAGGGTGTATTATTATTTACTTTTTTCTCTCTATAAATAAGCGTCGAAGAAACGTGCAGATGAGAATTGTTCTTAGGGGCATCGTAGAGGCACGAAGACGTTGGAGGGTTTCTAAGGTACAGTTGTTGTCCCGTGCTCGTTCATTTAATAGTTTTATTAAAACGGTGAATTGAAGAGAGAAAGAGGGTGTTTAGATGGAAGAATTATCAGTGGGTTTTCAACCGCGCACGGAAGCGTAGAAGGATGGACGACTAGGTGGTTAACGAGAAGCGCTGTACGCGATTTTAAATATTGTCCTTAAGCGCGCAAGTGTATGCTATACTATCGACATACGTAGATCAAGCGCGTGCAATGACCCCGCGCAACGTTGCATGCTCGCGAGCACGAGAGCGCGAATGCATTTTTCTTCTCCTTCGTGATAGCTTTCTCAAAGGAGACGACACGCATGCTTTAACGGAAGTGGATCGACAGACGGAATTATAGCCCTTGGATAATTGTATTTCGTAAGTTTTCGCCAAACGCGAGCCTCTGAACCGCGAATTACACTCACGACCGTTTCCGCTTCCATTCGGCTATTCCAAAGAATGCGAACCTAGATAAGGCGTAAGAACCCTGCCAAATTGAATTCTGCTCGCTTATACGGCAAGGAGAATGTACATCTTGCAGAATCGCGATTTTACTTTGAGCTCCGTACGAAACGTTTCTCTCCGTGCACTCCGTTCTCAAAAAATCGAAGTATCTCGTTAACATCCGTTCTTCGATTGGATCGCACTGCTTTCGAGAAACGTGGAAAGGGTCGCTTTTGCGGATATTAATGCTACCTTGGAGTCCAACGAGATTCAACTGACGGTGCCTTGAGAAATCTGTAGTTCCGGTTTTCGATAGTAATTGCAAGGCTAATGACACGTACCTCGATACGGCGCTTACTGCTCCGCGCCTACGTGGACAATTCCCTTCACAGATTTTGACGATCTTGCGAGTGTGCACAGCCGGACGATATCATCTTCATCCCCTCGTACTATAACCTTAGAGATTCTTTCCTAAGAAACGCGCGCCGATCGATAAAGTGGATGCACAGGGCCACGCATCGAATGCAGCACACACTACGAACACCAGAACACATAGGGGCATAATTGGCGTACAGTGACTCTCGACAGAGTGAATTATATTCGAATGCGAGGTACATACGTTAAAGAAATTGCACGTATCGTTGAGACTGCGTAATCAATTCTCTTACCGTAAAAGAGCACGTATTGTGGCGCCGGCATAACTACGCGGTCGGCCATATTTGTTGTATGACTTAACTGCATCCAACTGCAAGTGTGAAATCTCTAGCGGTCACTGAAAATTGCATAGGAATATAATCGATTGTGAGAATGTGAAAATTATGGGCGATGTTCATTCGATGCGTCGATGGATTACTTAAAAAAAAAAGGGAACGACAACGACGATTATTCGGTAAGTCGGTGAATTCGTCGTTTCGAAATAGAGAGAAATGTGATGGGGCTCCGTTCCAAATTCTATGGAATTGTCAGTTTAGAAGAGGGCACTGCCTTTCTTTACTTACGAATTTGGCTTTTAAACGACGCCGCGTCAGCCGTTTAACGACGGTAGTTATATCACCGAGAAGAGATTGTTAAAGAGGGTCAGCCGGCCATATATTTGGAGAGGCTGTTTTGCCGAGTCCTGCCGGGTCTCCGAGATAATTGCAGTGCTCTACTCGATCAGCCGTACTTATGGAGTTATATTGTAAACTATGAACAGAATTCATAGACATGTCTCGAGTTTTAAGAGCGGTCTTCAATTTATCTGCAGATGTTGCGTAGCAAATAAAACGATTCGTACAGCATCTGAAGATGAACTGAAGATCGTCTTGAAACTCGAAACACATCTATGAATTCCGTCCTATGTTGCTTTGCTACGTAGTTATGTCAAAGTGGCGCTCAACGCGGTGAAATTTGTCCGGTCCTCCTAGCGCATAAACGGTGATACTTAACAATGTCCCCTCGGTGGTCATATATTCCCTTATAAGGATTTCCTAATACACGCAGTGCCATCTACTGTCGAACTCACGAAACTTGTATTACAGTCTACCATGATTACTATATTATATTTACAACATCCACAACACAGAATCAAACGATGTTCCTTAATGAATTACATAAAATTAAAAGCAAAGCTGTTGAAGTATATTCGAATATTCCTTGTTTCAAAAGTAACAACAAATTCTACTGTACTATACTTTAGTCTCGTGCACGTAAGAAATCCGATATCTTCATTTTACTGTAGCAGTAACACACGAGGACCGTGGATATAAGAATTAAATTGTTTAGTTTTCGGAATTTAATCTGTCGAATTGTTTTCTCGAATACAAACAATTATAAGTAATATTTTTCGTAGTATACCTTTAAACATAATTATCATTTTAATATTATTAACACTGATGTCGTTAGTATTAGTCTTCTAGTATTTTGCACGCCGAAACTAAAGAGATAAGTATACATTTTCAATGAAGCCGTCCGGCGACTCGTGGACAACCAGTTAGGTACTGTGTGAAAATAAATCGAAAAAAGGGATAAATCTTACATCGAACTCGGTCATTCACGAGTCGCGCAACACCTTGTATAGATATACAATATCGAAAACCCTGTACAGAAAAAAGCAATCAAAAACTTGCATTACTAAATCGGACATGCCGTATCGAATGGTGGTATTCTCAACTTTCGGTTCTGACCGGAAGTAGGTTATTTAGGTCGGAGGTTCGTTTTTAAGCAGGACCGAAAAGGAAGTGACTTATTTTTTATGTGGAACATCGTATTTTTTTTATTACAAATTCGGATTCTACGTGATAAAGCATGCAATTTTTGTACGAAACATTTTTACGAAAACATCAATTTTGACTTTGAGCGCGAATAGCATTTTCACTTCCACGCGCGCACGCGATAGTACTATTCGCGCTCAAGGTCAAAGTTGATGAATCTGTAATAAAAAAAACACCATGTTCCATTTAACAAAATGAACTTCCGACCTAAATAACCTATTTCCGATCAGAACCGAAAGATGAAAGTATCAGCATCAGATAGAGCATACCCGATGTAGTAACAAAAATTTTTACCCGTTTTTTTCTATGCATCCATTTCGATTTTGAAAGGTGTGTACGGGTGGTCTGAGACACCCTGTATGTATGCACTGAAATATAATTATTTGCCCATATGTAAACTATAGCAATATTGGAAAGATATATAGTATTCTCCGTATCAAAGAAACATTGCCATTAAAATATCCACTTCCATTGTTCACCATTAAATGGTTTACGTTTTCACACAAAGAACATGGGTGTATTGTGACTATCCAGTCGTAAAGTCAATTTTCTTTCTTGTTCCTCACTCAAATTATCTAGTTGTATATTAACACTAGAAAAGAAATATAAATCGATATTATTTTCACACCCAATATAAGCTTAACTTATGTTATATATATGCAGCTACTTATCGTATATACATACTCGTGTATCAATGCTCTGGCACGAAAAGCAGCTAGATGAGCGTAATATGTTGGTGCTGGATAACTCACGGATCTTGTACAACGTGCAAACATGTGGCAAAGGTAATATGTTAATTGTTCAATTTCATCTTCCGACATATTATTCTCGTTACAAATACATCGATATTTTGTGGGCCTCGCGGTACCCTAAAAATAAATAACCATTTCTCTTTGTACACATATAAAGCGTGTTGCATTTTAGTAAAACTAGTTATCAGATCATACCTGAATACTGGCGTGCGAAACAAGATAAAAATCAATGTGGCTTGGGTGAGTAATATGCGTGTCAACAATTGTACCAGCCTGTACGTTGTAGTTTCTATCATCACTATTACTTTTATGTGTAGGAAACAGACGCACATGGTGTCTTTTTTGCACCACAAGAAATGTAACAGGTGGATTATATGTTTGATCTAATCTGCGAAATGCTTTTCGAAGTGCTTCTAATTCAAAGTGCATTACATGAGTCAGTTGACCTTCGCTAACACCATCCCTGCATATTGGAAGGATAGATATAATATCTGTACATGTTGCATATTTCAAATAAAATTTTTAGGTATTTTGACACAAAAATAATTTAAATAATTCCCATTTTTCTATGATTTCAGCAATTTCATGATCTTATAGTTTACTGTTCGGCTATAACATTACATCGCAATAAGTACTAGTACCTGTAAAATATTACCCTTTCGGGTTTACGTTTTGTACTTTGGTAGAAGAACATCATTTGTCGATGAATAATTTGTTCAAGTTCTTGGATCACTTCGACCCTTGGTGGTTGTAATCTTATCTCAATATTATATCTGAATGCAAACGGATCATGACTAGCAGCCACCTGTACATTTAAGACGGTCATTAAGATAAAGTGTATCTTATCATTGCAAAGACTGCAAAAAACAATACTTACAGCAGCAATTGAAGGTATACTGGTAGCATCAGGAGATGGATGAGTTACATCAGCACCAATTATAATACATGGTCGTAGCAAGCAAGGCGGTCTGAATAATATTCTTATATAAATCTCTTTTTACATTAAGAATACATTTTTTTCACAAAGGTAATAAATTGAATCACATATGGTAGTGTTACAAACCTTAATTCTGTCTTAATTGTATGATTGATACCATTTAATTTTGAATTTATTTTCAAAAGAATATTTCCAACTGTTGCAGCATCAAGTCTGAATAACGTTCTTCCCTTTACACATTGTGTCAAAACTCCTACTTTTAACTCTGTAACCTGCTTTACTTTACCTATTGAAAATATTTATGTAATGTTTAGAAATGTTAGGTGTACCAGAATGAAACACATTATTTCACATAAGGTTCTAATGTAAAATATTGGATTTCTTTTCATGACACCAAAAGTGCGATTTTTCTAGAACATTTGCTGGGGTCACACATGAGCTGAGCGCACAACAACCGAAGAACTTGAAAGGAAAATCCAAGTAGTTTGGCTTTTGTAAGAGCGTTTGCTCTGGCTTAGGTGTTCACAAATTTAGAGTTCCATGTAAAAAAAAAAGTTTGACCTTCATTTTACTTTGGCACCTCCACCCAAAATTAAATTTTGTTTTAATCAAAATTGCCCTCTTCAAAACAATATGACGGAAAAAAATGTGCAGCTCAATATCATATAGTTTTTCAGATTTTTTACCTATTATGTTTGAAATTTGAAACCCTATATATGAATTGTACATTGACTGTACCTTCTGCTGAGAAGTTAGACAAAGAAAGGTACTTATTGGGACTTCTCTGTCTCGTAGTACCCAGAAAAATGTATTACGCATGTCTGTCAAAGTGAAGATACGTATATTTTTTTATCTCACTCTACCTGTACATGCTCAGCAGTCTATAGGTTGAAGTGAGGTACAAAGTATATTTATCTCCCTCTACCTATACACTAGCAACATGTGCAAAGCATATTTCAGGAAATGGAAAGACAGAGAAGTCCCAAAAAGTATGTTTCCCTCTTTAACCTCTTCCACGTATATGGGCAGTCTACATACATATATGTATAAGAGTAAGTTGAATCAAATCATCGTAAAACAAAGTCGCATCATAGAATAGTTTAATACATTCGCCTGTACGACGCACAGTGGTCAAACTGCTCGATCTAGCTGTGCAAAAGTCCAATTTCAAATAGTAAGATCTCGGACAAATTTTAATTTTTCTGTTACAGATACAATCACCGATTACAGCAACAGCAATAAAAGTACCTCATGAGCCTTAGACAAAAGTTGACACACCAGAAATTCTATACCGGGAATATTTCAGAAATGCGTTAATTTTATTATAATCTGTAAAAGTGAGACTGCTTCTCTTAAATGTTCCTACTACTATTCGTGTTTTGCCACTATTTCTTCCAAAAGTTTGCAGGATAGTTTTCACTACAGTTTCTCTATCGATCATTTTTTATACTTTCATGGACACTTTCTAGTACACAGTTGTCACAAATTTATCTGTGAAAAACTGCGGGAACAGACGCTAGAATAAAATATTCGGTCTTTTGTCAAATACCGTCTATTGCTGTATTTCTCTTTACTCCTCTATTACTCATGTACCAATCTTTATCTGAGGTGCACAGAGTGTTGATATTGCCATTACAGTAAGTACTATATATTCTGACTATGTCTGTGTCGGAAAATATCAACATTTGTAGAAGATAGTTATTATTACTTGAAGTTGGAGTTTTGCACAACTAGATTGGGCACTTCGACTACTATGCGATGGTATGGTTTGCATTGGTGTATAGCATTGAACACATCGTGTAGTGAACGACGGCGATCCTAGGCGATCTGTTACCTCCCTCGGCTCGTGCGTGATACGAGTAAATACTTTATAAGCGAAATCACAACCTGATATTTGTATAATCACACGCATTTGTCGATTAACCTGGTACTCACTGTATGCCTCTGTACGATCTGGTATAACAACTATTATCAACCGCAAAGACTTGTTACTGTTAAAGTATTCAAGAAGTTCTCGTATATCCCTTTGTAAGCGTAATTGTCGGAATGGAACTTGTGGTTTTCCAATATTCATGCCAAAATTAGGAGCTAAAAATTCGTATCAATCTTACAAAAGTTAATAAGCAATAATAATTGAAGTAATTATTAAGATAATGAATGTACTTTTTTGTGAAAAAACTTGTACTAACCGCGTTGCTGTAATAAATTTTGTAGATTGTATAATTCAGACTCTCGAGTACGATCATTTAAATTGAGAATAGTCCAACTAAAGTCGTCCAATTTACTTGCTGCATAGAATTTTTTTGCATGCCATACTCCTTTTGACACTGGAACTACTGCTTGTTCAGAATATAATAATTGAGGTGGATTTAAAACTCTGGCTGGTACCTTTTCAAATTGACCTTGAACTGAGAGGTGAAACTCATTTGTCAGAGTTGGATGTTCATTAATCCTCATTGCATCGAACTGTCAAAGTCAAAAATGCCATGTAATAAATGACTAACAATAACATATAACGAACTTTCAATACATTGGTATTAAAACTCACAGCATCCAAAATTTTTTGCTTTCGTATATTTGTACTTGTAGCAGCATACTTTATCAGTTTGCTTGTTTGCTGTTCATCCATTTTTTTCTGTCTTGCTTGACCTGCTACAATTGTGCACAACTGCGAAGTTATGTAACAACACTTAGTTTTTCCCTCCAAATGTTAATTCTTGTTTCTTTAAAATTGTTCGTATCTCTTACAAATTTAAACATATTGTTTCTCACCAACCTCAGGAGGAACATGAATCTGACGTGGTCCATTACGAGATCCTATCCAAAGGCATGAGATATGTGGGTATTGTATATTATAACGTTTTTCTGTCCTAAAGTATTGTTCCACTGTCATTTTTTTCCCATTTCCTGCATCAAACTTATTTTCACTTGGACAAGGTGCCAAACCATTGACACGTTGTGTTCGTCTGGATGCTGGCTGACCGGGAATTTCATACTGAATTTTCAAACCTTTCAAATATGATTCTATTTTATCTCTATTTCGGGATACATCTTGCTGTGTTAGGTTTGTAACCTGATAATCGCGGCCTGAGGACAACTCTTTCATTAACTCGATAACACCTTGTGGAGTAGGAAATCCTTTATGTGCAACTGTTTGTAAAAAGAAAAAGTTTATTGTTCACTTAAGATCTGCGTATCCAGATAACTAGTTACTACATCAACCTACTTAAGTAGTAATTAATATGCATCAAATTTATACAGGGTGTCCCAGACCCGCCTATGGGAAATTCGTGGAGACATAGAGCAGCTTAAGGTGAACATAAAAGACCTGTACTGTTCGTCTCTTGCCAAAACCGCTATAGTTTTTGAGTAATTAATTGTGGAAGATCAAAGGAAACGGTGTCCGCCAAAATGGCAACGGGAGGAGCGCTGGAGCCATTGCGAGCTATAGGACGACTCAGTTTACCAACAAACAAATGCGGGGCGCGGTAAGGAAGAGGATAAGACACCGCTGCACAGCCAACTTCTTTTGCATTATCGTTCCCCTTACCATGCACCACATTTGTTTGTTGATAAACTGGATCGCCCTACAACTCGCAGTGGCTCCAGTGCTCCTCCGCTTGCTATTTTGACAGACACCGTTTCCTTTGATCTTCCACAATTAATTACTCGAAAACTATAGCGGTCATGGCAAAACGATACAGGACTTTTATGTTCACCTCAAGCCGCTCTGTCTCCAAGAATTTCCCATAGGTTGGTCCGAGACACCCTGTATAATGCATCTGCATTCTTAGATATCAATTGTGTAATAACACTGTTTCCAATTAACAAGATTTTAATAAACGCATTATTTATAAAACTACAGAATATATAAAATTCTTGTGCAATTTAATTTAATGGAAAACATATTATTAGGCGAAGCCAAAAGAAATGTCGTTTTTATATTATGTACTAAAAAGAAAAAGAAAAACGACATTACTTTTTCCCTACCTAACATACAGTTGGTTCTATAGCATGCATTGATAAATAATACATTAAACTAAACGATTGTCCAAACAGCCTTACCGTCTACATTAAGGTACGGTTTCCATCCAATACATGCTGATTGAAACATGCCCAGCCATAAATCCAATCCATTGGACAAAGGTATACATTCCCTTGGTGCTTGAAAGAATGATCTCCCAACCTGTGGAAAACATTTTGTGTAGTTGATTCTGGAAACGAATATTACAATAAAGTATAATGTAGACACGTTTGTACTTACCGTAACAGATCGCATTGATGGACCCTGGCGCAAAATAACGTCTAATACCTGTACAGCCATTTGATCCCTGTCTACCATACCAGGCTTAACTTGTGTTAACCAGCTAAGGTCAATATTTGCAACTTTTTGCATAGCTACTTTAAAGGTCCTATCTACTTGACGTTCTGAATCGTGAATACTGATTTCATATTCTATCTAATTTTTTGTATTAAAAGAAATCAATTTTACAAACTTCATAAAAATGTAATCTTATTATTCATAATGTGAAGCAAAGAATGAATTATTTCAATTTTATATTCATTAAAGCATGCAAGGTTAATTAAAAATGAATTGTTGGATACCTGATCACCAAAAGGAAGATCTTTTGCACTAAAGGCATTTTTTTTTCCATCAAATGCTGGATACCTATTTGGAAAGTATTTTTTCCTAACTTCTTCAAATACTGGTCTCATTAAAAATTTGGGTTTATCAGGTTGGAAAGCCACATCATAATGCACAGCTTGTGTTTCAAAGTTTCTCGAGAATGCCAATGACATCATATTGGTTTCAACAAAAATGGGACGTCCTTGGGTTCCAGCTTTTAAAGGGTCTGCTCTTCGTGGAATTTGTCGCTCCAATTGAAGTGCAAGCGCAGGTGAAATAGTAGATTTAATCGGTTTGGAAGATATCGCAGAAGAGGATCGTATCTCAGGAACATGTTTGGGAGGAGATGATCTTGCCTTTTGCTTGACATCACCCTCTGACATGGAACTATGCGGTGCAATTGATGGTGGGGTAGACTCCTTTGAACCAGATCCCAGACTAGGGACTGACGTAGTTTTTCCAATAACAGTCTGCTCCAATGACAATCCTGTTACCTTTTCTATCAACTGTCCTTGTGGCAGTGGTTGTTTATGCTATACAAAAAAGTCATTTCTACATGTATGCTTTTAAAATAATTCACTTATACTACCCTGTACAAAGTTATACCTTGAATGCCGAGTAAGTTATTTAAATATGATCATATCTATACATGACTAGTTTCGTGACTAATTTCCATGGAAAATATTCTCCCCGTGTAAAGGAGTATAGATATATTAGGTTGTCGATTCAAATAATTAGAGCACAAACCTGTGTACTTTGCGTATCTCCAGGTATCTGTACACTTACTTCTGGTCTGCTTTCTTGTGCATATGTTCCTTGTCCTCCAGCCATTTCTTGACCTCGGCCCATTTCTTGACCACTACTCATTCCTCTTCCTCTACGCATTCCTCGTCCTCTACCCATTTCCTCTCCTCTACCCATTCCTCGTCCTCTATCCATTTCCTCTCCTCTACCCATTCCTCGTCCTCTACCCATTTCCTGTCCTCTACCCATTTCCTGTCCTCTACCCATTTCCTGTCCTCTACCCATTCCTTGTCCTTCAGCCAATTCTTGACCTCGGCCCATTTCTTGACCTCTGCCCATTTCTTGACCTCTACCCATTCCTTGACCCCTACCCATTCCTTGACCTCTACCCATTCCTTGTCCTCTATGCATTCCTCGTCCTCTACCCATTTCCTGTCCTCTGCCCATTCCACTTCTTCCTGCTTTAATGATTACACGAAATTACTACTTTTGTAATACACACTGGTTGTCTTATATATATATATAATATACAGGGTGACACAGAATTCCCGAATAAACTCCTGTGGGAGACGTTGAGCGGCTTAAAACAAACACAAAAATCCTGGATCATTATTAAAAATTCGCAATATTGATCAAGATATTAACTGTTAAAGATCAAAGGAAAGGGCGTTGGTTAAAGCAGCAGTAGAAGGAGCGCTGGAGCCTCTGCGAGCTGTAGAAAGGCCCAGTTTACCAACAAACAAATGCGAGGCGCAGTAAGGGGATAAGACGGCGCTGCACAGCCAGCTTCTTTTGCGTTATTCATCCCCTTACGGCATCCCGCATTTGTTTGTTGGTAAACTGAGCCGTCTCCTACAGCTCGTAGTGCTATTTTGGCGGACGCCCTTTCCTTTGATCTTCCACAATTAATTTCTCGATAATTATCGCGAATTACCAATAAAGCCACAGGACTTTTCAGTTTATTTTAAGCCGCCTAATGTCCCCCGCGGAAGTTTATTCGGGAATTCTGGGGCACCCTGTATAATACATAGTTTTTACTCATTACCTTGTTCATCCTGCCTTTCTTGCTGAGGATTTGCTTGCTGCTGAGCTTGTGCTTGCCGCTGAGGCTGTGCATGTTGTTGAGACTGTGCTTGCTGTTGCTGTGACCCTCCTTCGGGCTGCCCCTGCTGTGAAGCACTATCCTCAGCAGGTGCTTTTCGACGTCCTCCTACAAACAAGATGAAAATTTTTACCATTGCACTGTATAAATAACGTTGATGGTTATGCACCAAGTATAATCTCGTTGTTTTTAAGTATTATTAATTCACAAGAGAATGATGCAATAATCATAAACAAGTACCTTTTCTCCCCATTTTAGGTTATTTTGTCGCTGCTCCGTATGCGCCTTAAATATTTTCGAAGATGCTGGCACAAAGGACAATACTTCGCAATGCAAATTAACAACACAATATCAGTGATCCGTCAGAATTATAAAAAGTTCGTTGCAGGTATATACCCAAATGGCCGTTCTTCATCGATGGAAGCGAGTTAAAGTATGGTTGACATTCGGGGCATCACCTAAAGTGTTATTATATACACATGAGTCATCGACATGTTTACCAAAATGTGGAAAAAACATAAACCTAGGAACGTTTAACACATCGAAAATAAAAGCTTCAGATGAAACGTATAAGTAATAACACAGGTAATAACGAGTATCGGTGTAAGTGTGAATTACATATATGTAAAGTAATTATTGCGAATATCAATGTGCTTTATTCTGTTACGATACGAAGAAATCGCTCCTGTTTAGCCCTTCCAGCCGGCACATAGAACAATTAAAGCATTCAATTGCATTCTTGTTCAACAGACTCACGATCAAACGCTGAATTAATGTCAATTTGGAATACAGTAGCGACTGAACGAAGAAAAGAAAATTAAAACGTACTCATTGACCTTGAACTTCTTGGAAAATAGGTGAAACTTACCAATTTACTCGACCGTGTATTAGACCAGAAATGACAATCTGACAATGAACCACAATGAACCACAACGAACTGCAATGCGCATTTCCCGATGCACTGACTGTACTGGACTTGACTGGACTGTACTGACTGGCAGGTCTGGTCTGGTCTAGTGACTGCTTTGAGGAAAGCAGGAAGTATACTCGCGCATCATTGGTTGGGTAAACAGCCAATCGCAGGATTTTCTTGAGTACGCGCATTTTGTTGTGTGCGTGGGAACGGTGTTTACGGAATAAGGCTGTCCTCGTTCTACATACCAACCATCACCAATGACCTATGTGGATTGCAAAAGATTAAAAACATCTATAAACCCCAGTAGAATGCACATTTTATGTATTTAAATTGCAAAATATTATAGAAGATATCATTATCACAATTAGTAACTATATATGATTTGTGATTCGTCGCGCTCAATTTCAAATTACATGTGTACAATCTGAACCAACCAATAGATGAAATAAACAGACACGTCTCTATGTAATTTTAAATCCGTTGCATATGTGCATTATAACATTTTCAAACAATAACTTCACAAAAAGATGTACTCTCAAAACACTCAGATTATCTATTAGTTGCAAATTATTTTGTACCCCGGTATGGCCCTTTATCATTTGTTAAAAGCAATAATAATATTATATGATAATATTATAATATTCATCGTCTTTCGTGTACAATTTTCATTTGAAATAAATTACTTCGTGCATTGCAACCTGTAGAGACCCTATATTTAAAAGAAAAAGGAAAATTACATTTCTGCTTGCACCTTTAACAATTGTAATTGTTATATAACGAATCACACATTCGTATAAATCTTATATACAGAAAATAAGATAATATTTAGATTTTTCGTAGAACCTGTCTATGTTTTGTTTATTTGCAAATAATTTCGCTATAGCAAGGAACAAAGTAGATGAGAGCTCTGTTAAACTTGTTTTTAGGAACGTGTATAATGCTGACCAATCGGCATTCACTTTGACACACCCTTCAAATACTTGATTTTTTTTACTGATTACAAGTAAGATTATTAACAATTGACTAGAATTTTATAATCGTCATCCTATTATTGACATTTTTTTGCATTGTTAAGGGATAACTTTATGCATAGATTTTGTGACCCTTGATCAAACTTTGTACATCCTGGTACGATGGTGAGTCACCTTTACTTATCTTGTTAATTTCGTTATCCTTTTCATTAAAGGTTGCAACTCTATAGAATGGAATATTAAATATATCTCTCTGTGAATAATCCTCATTAAGCATTTTGTTAATAGGCAGATTTAACAAGATAGTAGTATAACATAACCTTTCAATTAGTTTATATCAAAATGGCGCTTTATATTTGTTCATTTTTTGTTCATTGTTCATATTTCATGCACAAATATAAACGAGATGTACAAAAATGTATTATGTAAAATACCAATCTTAAAAATTGTTCTTATATCTTAGGAAGAGCAACGCATAGATTGTGCATTGGATTTAATGCGAAGGTTACCGCCACAGCAAATTGAGAAGAATTTAAGCGATCTCATAGATTTAGTCCCTCCTTTGTGCGAAGAGTTACTCTCATCGGTGGACCAGCCTTTGAGAATAGCAAAGGATAAAGAATCAGGAAAAGATTATCTCCTTTGCGATTATAACAGAGATGGAGATTCGTATAGGTTTGCCTTTTCTAGTTTCCTCTTTAAGTAATGATAGTGATAGCTATTTTTATTTTATTTTATTTTATTTCCACAATGATAAAATAAAAGTTTCTTAAGTTACGTCAACTTACCATATCGGCTAAATGTTTTAGGTCCCCTTGGAGTAATACCTATGATCCACCATTAGAGGATGGATCAATGCCTTCCGAAAGATTAAGGAAACTTGAAGTAGATGCTAATCATGCTTTTGACCAATATCGAGAATTATACTTTGAAGGTGGTGTGTCTTCTGTTTATTTATGGGATCTTGATCATGGATTTGCAGGAGTGATTTTAATAAAAAAGGCTGGAGACGGGTCAAAGAAAATTAAGGGTTGCTGGGATTCTATTCATGTCGTTGAAGTGCAAGAAAAATCAAGTGGAAGGACTGCACATTACAAACTTACTTCAACGGCAATGCTATGGTTGCAAACTAACAAGCATGGTTCGGGTACTATGAATTTGGGTGGCAGTCTTACAAGACAGGTTAGTCCCGTATAATTTAGTAGTTTTACATTTGGTATCGGTGTGTTAAGGTTTATTTATTTTAATAGGTTGATCAAGATGCGCCTATAAGCGAAACATCACCGCACATTGCTAACATTGGACGTATGGTGGAAGATATGGAAAACAAAATTCGTAATACTCTGAATGAGATCTATTTTGGTAAAACTAAAGATATCGTTAATGGTTTGAGATCAGTTCAGTCTTTGGCAGACCAGAGACAGCAAGCTGCTTTAAGACAAGATCTAGCTGCAGCATTACAAAGGCGCAATGCCAATAATTGATTATATGAAATGCAGGAAAATTTCAGTTACGATTGTGATTAGGAAATGAAAGAGAAATGCAACATGCATGTAATAATTTCTTGTTGATTTGTTGAAACAGTAATTTTCCAATTGCAGCATCTATTTGAAACATAATTTTGTAAAGAAAATACGTTGTCCCTTCACACAATTTCATAAGTACCCTTGGTGGTATTTTGTGCTCAAGATGAGTTTACACTATTTCGATACTTCTCAGTGCAATCAAAGATTTATCATCTAGTCAAGGTAGCTAACTTGATTCGTGGCATTAGAACTGAATAGTTTCATTGAAAAAATTGACATAATATTAGCTTTTATTATGTCTGGAGCTAATGTAGTTTTTTCGAATATGTGCACAGAGACGATTGCGGATGCATTAAATCAAAGCATTCTTCTTACAAACTGACAGTTTCATAGAAATAGTCATAATGGAAACATTAATGTCATGCGCTTATACCGACTCAAGGTTTGCTGTTGACTAGATGTAAGGAATAAATTTACAGAGGATATTACAAAAGATACACAATATCTGCATTTATTAAGAACGGACACTTTTTTACTCGGATATTTTCAATAAAATAATTCTATTAATAGTTTCAAAAGTGTATAATTTGCTCATATTTATTCAGAATATGCAGTCTTCGTGCTATTAATGTCACAACAGAATTGTGGGCTTGTTCAACAAAACTTCAATTCATTGCTATCATAAGAACAATTTGTATGAACATGGTTAAGTACAGTATCGTCTTATTTTTAAAAAAGTATTTCAATACATAGAAAATCCATTGTACGGTGGGAAAACACACCTTGTACAATTATGTGAAATTAATTACTTCGTATGAATATCGTTATAGCAATCTTGATAGATTTTGTATGTATCTTACATACACTAGCGAATCAAATGCTTTAAATTAAGGCTGTGTTCAAATAATTTTGAAATATGCTGTATTACATGTTTCATTCTCTTTTTGCTTTTAATTAGAGTTAATGTCAAAATTGCAATCTATTTATTTTGACTGATTATTTGCCAAGTACTATCCATTTTATGATATTATGTACTAAAATTCAATTTGAACACTGCCTCAATATTGTTTTCACTGCAAGAAAGTCTATTTTTTCCAGGATGTGAAGTATTGCGAATGAATGTAGTTCATTGCATTGTTTTTTCAGGAGCTCTTAACATGAGACATGATAATTGTATATTTAAAAAATTTATTACATTTAAATACCTTTACACTATTCACATGCTACCCATTGTTATCACATTGTGATTATAGTAGCATAATGTTCTCACTTTCAATTAGTTGTTAAGAATCATTTTCACTACTGTGTATACTAATGAGAAAGTATAATTATATGCGAGTTCGTTAACAAATTAGTGTTTTTGAGTACCACCTTGTTTCAGGAATTCTTGTACTTAAGTTTCATAATTTTATTAATACTGTTTGCTTGCATAGATTTATTCTACATAGTAGAATTTCACGACTTTTTCACATATCAGCAAAAGTACATTAAATATTTTGAGGCAGTTGTAAAATTTACAATAAGTTCGTTAGCAACGTTTATTAGCGCATTAAGTTCATTTTAATTATTAGTGTTAATTAAATGTACATATACTATATTGAAACATTTTCATATAATCACACATTAGATCAATCAGTACTTCAGTGAAAAAATATATTTAAATAAAAATGAAAGTTTCATCAGTCTGTGTCTATGTAATAGCCTAATTTGTACTATGAAAATAAAATTAATGATTTTTTCTATCCTTATTTGTGCTTACATGATGTATTAGCAGCACACAGTATAGGTAAAAGAGACCATTATTGCTTTTAATTAGAAGCATAAACTTAATTATAAATTTTGTCTTTGCATTTGTCATATTTTAACATATGTCTAATATCTCTTGTATGTTAAATTATAGGATTTTAAAGAAATGTGACAGACTGGTAAACAAACTTACCTGTTCTATACATCATTTCAATATTTCTTTATCCCTGCCTCCACAAATTTGTTCAAGTGTAAAGAACTCCTGAAGCAATGTGCTTTTGTTTAAAATTGAAAAGTTAAACTAGTTAAATCAACATATTTAAAATATCAATTTACGTTTAGCTGTCAATTCTTTTGTATCTCAAATTCGATAAGGAATAAAAATCAATCATTGTATTGTAACACTACATAATTTAAAATGTATTGGTACGGTTCTATTATTTATGCTTATAAACTGTTCAATACCAGATATTATAAAATGTTTAAAGAGAATTGCTACCTGATTTATATCAACCATGGAACGAAAAGATACTTTTATTTCTGTTGTCAGAAATTTAAAGTACAAGTAATAAAAACTCTTCATATTAATTTAACTATTATGCTAATAACATTATTATATTTGTAGAGAACAAGAAAGGAATTATAAAATTAATTGAAGCCTAAAATATTTGCAGTGTACTTTTATATCTATAATGGAGTCTGCTTTTCTCACATACTTTATGCATAGTGCATTCCTTTTTTTCATAGTCATTTTAAATTTGACAAAACATGAGCAATATAGAATAGTAAATGGCACTTCTTATAACTGACAAGTGATATATTATTGATGCATCATTTATGTACACTGTGATGATGTGAAAATTTCAGATCTACATTTATGAACAAATCTTTCTGTAAACTCTCATGATGGTAAAGTTTCTAAACCAGCAAACTCATATAATTTCAGAGTATTAGGAGAACTTAATACAGTCTACTAATAAATTCACCTTATCAAAACTCGTGTTTTTCTAGTAAAAATTATGATTCTATTAAAATAAGGCATACATCCGTAATTACACTATTTCCTATTTTCACTTTCAAACATTCTGTTACTTTGATCGCACTGCCAATACAGAAAACCAGGCGTTCATATATTTAGATGTAATGATTGCAATGAAAGTAATCACAGTCTGTTTTTCTGAAAAGAATGAACTTTTATATAATTATTTTGTAAAAATTAATGAGTTGCAATAAATATTCTCTATTAGTTTATTATAGATGTATGTAATAAAATATGGTTTCAATTGAATGATGGCAGTGCGAGTTCAGCATACTATATCAGTTCACATCATACTGTGACATGTGAAGGTAGTGTACATATCTATTTGAGCAAGAAAAAGAGTATGTCGCTGTCAATTCTATTATCAATTTTTTAATATCGTTTATTAAATATTCCTTGCACATTGAAATGCTTTCTGCCTATTTTTACAAAAGCAGAATATCTGATGCCACCTTTGTTATAAAAGGTCTCATTTAAAAATATTACTAAATTTATTATTGTTAACCATTAACATTCGAAGAAGTTTTGTTCATCTGTATGTAACTTAACACATAATATAAGTCTTGCTAGTCAGGATACATAATGTAACCATGTAATTATGTGGCTTTTTTGAAAAATTTTGTTATTCTAACCAATTATTAGTTATAAATTTTGAGTCATCCAAATTCTTAAGGTAGCACCAGGATTTGTAATTTCAAAAAGTCAAAATAAAATAACAGTCTAACAAAAAAGGGTGGGGGAAAAAAAAATAAATGTAATTGTTCAACCTCAACAGAACAAAAAATTTGAGCCTTAAAGTTACTTAGAGATCTAATTCATGTTTACTATTAGGCATTCACACGAGGCTTTTTGTGTCACATGACACCATTATACTCTTCCCTGCCTCTCTGCTACAGTTAATAACAAAGCACATTTAAAGAATATGAACCTGGTCCAAGATAGCACACATGGAATACAGACGTTGATTTATTTTGTATTAATATTAGGTATTCTGCTTACTTAGATTATAATAGGTAAGTTTTAGGTTTTAGTTTGTTCACTATATCTTTTACCAAAGTTTCCAACAAAGGCATATAATGGTATAATTTTGATTGCTGACACGTACTGCATACTTGCACCACAATTTAACTGAAAGGAGTTGAAAGCAAATGAATATACATTTAAAAGAGGAATACTTTGGATGTAAACCTATGAAACCTTTGCATACCTTTGAAAGTATACACACTTTCACTATTACCAAAGCATCATGATTAAAAACAATTATAGCATATACATGACACTGAAGTAAAAAAAAAATGCAAAATACGTTACATAAGTATAAGCAGTTATACATTTTAAAATTACATTAAAGTACTTGCAAAACTGAGAATACTATATACCTTCATGTGAAAGCTTTGGTTACATTCATATTAATTTTACCAATTCTGCTTATTATATTTTACCCCTAATTTTTCAGACTGCATCCTTCGGAACAACTTTTGATATAAATACGATTTTATAAAATGAAAGGAAGGGCGAAGGTGTAGAAAGGACAGATAAGAATAGGTAAAAATGAAGAGAGCATTTCATTCCAATAAACTTATCATGAAATAGTCTCAAATACAGAAAATACATATAGACATGCTGTTTGAGAATAATTCATTTGTCCTTGCAACTATAATTTCTTTGTAGATTGTTTCTTACACAAAGAAAAGTATAGTATTTTGAGATGTGCTACTTTTCCAAAAGTAACAGTTCACCTCGCAAGGTTCCTTGACCTACATCAAAATTTTAAATGTTCTTGTACTTTGGTATAGGCCTCACATTAGCCTCACATCCTGTTAATTATAAAGCAAAGAATTTGTACATTTCATAAGAGTGTCTGAATCTTACATTTATGAAAAAAACAACGTTTGTATCTCATTACACCATTTATGTAAGACTCAATGCTTGATATGACCCATTGTGAAACTGATTAGTTTACAAGAATAGGACAATGGTGCAATAAAGCCTATTGATCTAAAAAAACATGTAAATCAATGGGTTAGTCGTATTAAGTAGTTGTAAGATACAAAAAGATAATCCCAGTCTTTAAATGATACTTCTCTTTCCAGATTTATTATTTTCATCGTCATAAAATTATGTTACATATGACAAGTCATCTATTTCACAGCATAGCTTATAAAAGCTCTCGTAATAAATTCCGCAAACCAGTCTTGTCTAGTTATGAATTTAATATGAAAACGTACTTAAAAGAGCTGCTTCTATACTAATGTTTGGAAACTAATGACAATATAGTATCTTTTCTCTCCCTTTAAGTATAAAGGTTCTAATAACTGAATATAAAATATTTTGGAATACGTTTATCGTTACCTAATATTTCATCGAATTTATATGAAAAATTGTTCCGCACAATAGTCTGCAGCTCAATGTTGGTCTTCAACAGCAATATGTGTCTATTTTTATGTGTGTATTAAGTTACAAAGCTGTCATAGTCATCACTTTTTTTTTCCTTTTTCTATTTAACGAGTATTCAAAACTAAAAAAAAAAATCAAGGATGTGTAAAGGCTTTTTTCAATTTTTATTTATCAATCAATTCTTTGTTGAGAAATGGTTGCCGTACTTCTTGTATAACAAACAACACGTGTGTCTGTGTTTTATATATATATATATATTTATATATATATATATAGATATATATATGTAATGTGTATAAGTCTAAAACTGGGATGTGCGAAATGCATACACCCAGTCCTCAATCACTTACATTGCTTAGAAATTTTAGCATGTGTTTGTTTTGAATAATAGTAAGTAAGTAAGTGTTACTTTGATAAAAAGTTGTTTTTCCCCTTTGCTGAGTTGCTGTTGGTTGGAACTGACGGCATTTTCTTTACCAATGATAAGGTGTCGATTGGCTAAGCGGGTAGTTTGGTTGTGTACGGTTAAAACTGAACACAATTATTTGTCGAGGGCAGTGTTGGTTTTGATGGCAATTACTACCTCTTCCCCACAGGCTTTCAACACAGTGCACTGAAAAATTTTAATTAGTACACATGCCAATTACAACAAAAGCAATTTAATGTTATTCGTACAGGTTTTCAAGGAGATGAACATCTAAGTCAAGATGATAACATCCATTATACAGGGTGAGTTTTAATGGCTGTCCCAACCTTTTACCATTGGAGTGAGTTACCGATTGCAGTCTGTTAGTATTACTACAGAGGTGAGTCAGTAACTCACTCCGATGGTCAAAGGTTGGGACAGCCATTAAAACTCACCCTGTATAGACTGTACATCTAGATGTGCAACTCAGGTACAAGAACTATTATGGAATTATTTTTATTTAACTAATACCAGTACGATGGTTTATAATAGCAAACATAGCAAATACACGTTGACAACAAAAATAGTTTACAAACACATCTGGCATGTTAAACAATAATATGCTTTCCTTCATACACTTTGCGATAATCAATTAAGATAAAAAGTTTTTCTTAAATACTTACAAGCAACTCTTTACCAGCCTCGTAATCAGCACGTAATTGTACTCCCAATTCACCATCTGGTATCTTAAGATCTTCACGAAGATCACCATTATCAGCCATCAGGCATAAGTAGCCATCGTCAGATATGTCTGTCAGCTGAATAATAAAGTGTGATTTCAATTTTTATTGTCTGCTCCATCCATTCACAGTAATCTAATGCTTCTGATATAAATATAATGCACAGCGTTCACTATTAAAATACTAATAACTTTAATTATTTAACCAGGGCAAACTAAGACAGTTTGCACATTATGAAGCCCTACGTCCAATGAACCTCTTTTTACTGTTCAGTAATTCTATCCGATAACTTATTCTACTTAATAATACTGTTACCTGTTATAATGCACACGTGAACTTGATTCCTAGAAGCATATTAGGCAGTCTAACAAATTAAGGAAATCTTACCTGGTAATCTTCCCGCTTAACAAACGGCACATCCATATTGTGTGTAGAAGGGCAAATGTCTTCATATTTCTTTGAGGTGAATATATCAATACCTACAAGATGAACCTTGGCATGACCGTGTTTACCAGTTTTAGAAGTAGACATTTCCACAATTTTACAGGGACGAGATTTTAACATGACAAATCCATTTTTGCGCAATGCGGAACATTGCATAGGGAATGTCACGGATGCACCTGAGTCTCCAGTCTCAAAGTGAGTATCCTCGATATCTGCCATAGTAGATTAGTGGAGGTCTGCATATGAAATATAAGTCCATTTGTTAATCACTGCTTTCAAGAACATTCATAGGTAATATAAAATATAAGCTTTATATTGTAATAAAATAATCAAAATAATGTTCACATCGTTGTAGTAAATATTGTGGAGCATTAATTTTGCATTGCAAAGTTTACATTTATGTAATATGTATAAATTATATATATTAATATAATATATATAATTAATATATATTATTTCGCGGATTGAATTTAATTATGCCGTCATAATTACAGTTATAAAATAAATAAATAAATTATTGATGTTGTTAATAAATTATTTGACTTTCCACGTTATTACAAGCATAACAGTAGAAACGTAGTAATATAATATATTACACTATTAGGAGTATAAGGTATATACATATGTATCTTATAGATCTTTCGCAATAAAATAGTAAATTCAATAATTCAATAAATATAGATAAAAATAAAGAAATGGTAAAATATAGCTAAGCAAAGAGAGTATTATGAATACGGCGATATCAATCAGGACTCTGTAAATTATATCCTTCTCTATAATGTAAATGGTCTCTTTGCATTAGATTTTAATACTTCTGCAATTCGGCTTACTAAAATAATTTTCATAAACAACAAGGCAAGTGTACAACTTACACGAATAAAGCAAAAACCAAATGTGAATTTAAAGAGAAGAAATGCAATACATCTTATCACGCTAAGGAACAGTATCTATTGTAAACAACATAACATGATTTTTGTACTGGTTCATAGAAATAGCATATGCACGTAAGTCTGTATATAGCTACTTGCTAACACTGTAGAATATCGTGTTACTCATGCTTAGTCTGCAGTTAAAAATATAATCAACCTCTTCATTTGGAAAGAATATGTTGGTTAAATTCGTTGGTAAATACTCTTTTACTTCGAGTTTTCGGTCAATGTGAACAGACCATAGCGATTAATTGAATGTAAATCGTGGGCAATATACGTCGAAAAGAGTAGAAACAAAGTTTTACAAGTAATTTGCCACTTCGTTTTTATTACGCGGTAATTAAATACGAGACCCGGGACAAGTGGCCATGTGGCATATTGACAGAGAAATTCCGGTACCGAAAGAAGACACTGGAAATTTTAAAGTTTCCATCAAAACATGACAAAACAATCATTGTCTCGATAGTACAAGTAGACGTGTAATAAATTTCGAACAATCATACTAATTAAGCGTTTAATTTTATCGAGAATCGCGTAATATGTGGAAAGTGCATGGGTTAACCAAAGATTGTTTTGCTGTGACGTTACCGGTTCGGGTACTTAGCAGACTGTGAAAATGTAACGCGCGAATGAATAACTAGTAAAAAATTGTCTTGTTTTGCGCATTTTTCTAGTATCTCCTTGCATTTTTTCAGGTAAATTTGTGCGAAGATGGCGCGAAAGAGAGCTTAGCCACATTGCCAGCGGTCCGTTGACATCGGCACGGTCGACGATATTTTTCAACTATTATTCTAATTCGAAGAACACTCTCGCAACGATACAAACCGGCTGGCGATTCACTGTCAGATTCTCAACGTTGTACGACTCGTTCAGACAATTAGCACCATTAGTTTTCACCAAAATCGAGAATAGCTCGGGATACTCACATGTGATCAAAATGGATACTCTAACCAGAAGATCTTGTTGCGCCTGCGCGACACGGTGATCGAAAACGGGGTTCGCACCGCTAATGGCAAGGATTCTCTGCTTCTTGGCCGGGCTATGACTTCCGTGACTTTTCGTAATGTCGCATTATCAGATGCTAAAAGAATAGCCAAAACAAACAGTATTAATTATACAGTACACAGTACCCCATACCCTTTTCAGTTTATTCCTTCTTCTAGAACGACTTTAGACCGACGATACTTTTCTCGCTACAGTTTATATACATCAGTTCCAATCTCCCTAGCACCTTTGTGTCACGCATACTTTTTCCGCAGACTTCAAATTATGTACGAAATTCAATTTGATTTTATCCGGTTAGCAATAAGAAAATATATATAGTGAAAATTATAATTTATTATGCTTGCTATAAAATTAATTGTCGAAAGTATATTATGTGAAAAACTTCACGAGTAATATTATATGCATGTGAACTATTTTTGTGAGCAACGTTTTTATTTGAATATCTTTTACAAACTGTTTCGTATTTTAAAGTATAGGCGTACTCTCACCCGTACTTTAGCAGCGCTCGAACTTTAGATGGACTCTATACATATGCATACGTGTGCATGCATGTCACACATGTTTATAAAACGCATCTAAAGAGCGAGCGCTGCTAAAGTACGGTCCTAAAGATACAGTTAAATTGTTTTCCAAAGGCAAGGGTGTATAGTTTGACTCAGTTTGACCAGTTTCAAATATTGATATCTGTTAAAACAATATATTTATGTGTATTTGCACAAATTAAGAGTACTATTTAATAACTTATATGTATTGTCGCAATTTGAATGGCATATAATTTAACAGCATACGACTATGAATGCGGCACACTCTGTATGTATTTCTTTACGAAAAAAGTTTGGCATTTATCCAATATTGATTAGTGTAGTAGCCTAATCACTGTGTAGTATGTATGAACATAAAAGATGATTTTTGGAACACGCATTAAAATTAACGCAGAGATTGTAAACTACTGTAAAAAGAGCTAAGAAATACTTTACATGTTTTGAATTGTATCTGAGAGAATGTGATTAAAGTATTGATTAATTGTAAAGTGCTCGGTTGTGAAGTTCGTTAATATTACCTGATATATGGCCAATATGTCACAGGATCAAGAAAGTTTGGAGTTTGCCCCTTGTTCTTTCAAATTTCATGACTGTATAGCACAAGTTGGAGAGGTTAAAGTTCAATGCCATTTCATAAAAATGGAAGACTGTCTTTATTTGTGGATTGGAAGTTTGAATAATCCTGCCATGAGTGATCTATCATTTGCTCTTATGTCAAGATACGAAAAACATCCTGTTTCTACAAAAATACTAGGTGCGGTTGCAGATCCAATATCTACAAACATAGCTAAACGTCTAACGAAGAAAGTTCGAAAGCCTGTTTACGTCAGCTTTAATTTGCAGGTTGACAATTTATTATTACCTGTAATTGAAAATAAAATCCAGGAGGAATTAAAACTACATTCCGACTTGATTACTTTTAACTAATTTCTACTTACATATATCTAAATAATGTTGCTTTTTGTATGTGAACATATTTGTAGACATTTAAAAATTCAATTGTATACGTTGCAGCAGTATGGTTTTACATTAATAAAATAGATTTGTTGATATGCTATAAAGAGTATGAATCAATGTTACGTTTCGTAATCTTTTGTCGAATTATCGAAGGCAATCTAATGAGGGATTATATGAAGTTTTGTTTTGGTTAATTTAAGCAGTTGTTTCCACTTAAAATCCCTCTGGTTCGACTTTACCTTAATGTCATTTTAATTGCACTCTGTTAAGCATAAATCAGTAACTCTGAAAAAGGTATAAGACTTGTTCTTTAGTCTTGGATGGTCTTGGACCAGAACTGCAGAAAATGTATGCATGTAAATATACATTATATAGTATAAACATGTATTCTGTACTTCCTGAGGAGTTCAGAGCACTTCAATCCTAGCACTGGAATAAAGAACAGACTTGTATGCAGTTGCAATTTTACATTTTTCCAAAATACAAATACCCGATACAAATATTCCCAATTAAAAATAAATTTTTATCCAGCATACTTAATTTAAAACTTTACCAAGTATAATAAACTGTTTTAATAATTATAATTCTTAAACCATCGCGAGGTTATCTGCAAAAAGGAGTAAATGGGAGTAAATTAATTGGGCGCATTCAGCCAGTCTCGGCGCTGCCAGCGCTGAGCTATAGCTATCGTATTCGGTTGTATTGCACTATTATAGTGCAGATCTTATGCCGTATTCGATGAGTATTGCACTAATTCAGTGTAGTCTTGATTTCGTGTTCGGCTGCAGAAAACAAATTGCACGAGTGCACAATTTATTACACCGGCAATTTTGACAGTGCAGTTTGGTACACTAGTGTCAAGTGGCGGGAAATTTAAAATATGTATAAACAAATTTATAGTTTTAAATGAAATATTAGAGAGCCGTAGTAGCGATTACGTGAATTTGATAAAATTATGTTACAAGAAGTAAAAGACCGAAGATTAGTAATTACTTAGATGTTATAAACAAATATTGAAATAATGAGGTCAGTAAATTTATATTACAAATAAAATTGCTAACATATATTGGAGAAGTTTTAAGATCATCAGCCTCATTGGAAAATGTCTAACTTTGTTCAATATAATGTTGCCCCAATCTAGTGCAGCACTCGTACGGTTTAGGGCGATGTAGGTTCAGTGTAGTGTAATAAGCCAGACCTAGTGCAACACTAGTCTAGTGCTGTTTAGCCATGTTTAGCGCAACACGAGTTCAGTGTCAGTGCAAACCGACCGAATTCGCTATTAGCTAATAGCGAATTCGATCGTCTGCACTGGTGTACACTGAGTACAAACTTTCCTAGTGCAGCGTGTTCAATCAATTCCCTCTCTTCCAGTGGTTGCACTCATCGTATTCGGTTGTATTGCACTATTATAGTGCAGATCCTATGCCGTATTCGATGAGTATTGCACTAATTCTGTGTAGCCTTGATCTCGTGTTCGGTTGCACAAAACAAATTGCACGAGTGCACAATTTATTACACCGCCAATTTTGACAGTGCAGTCTGGTACACCAGTTTCAAGTGGCGGAAAATTTAAAATGTGTACAAAAAATGTATAGTTTTAAATGAAATATTAGAGAGCCGTAGTAGCGATTACGTGAATTTTCTAAAATTATGTTACAAGAAGTAAAAGACCGAAGATTAGTAATTACTTAGATGTTATAAACGAATATTCAAATAATGAGGTAAGTAAATTTATATTACAAAAAATTGTTAACGTATATTGAAGAAGCCTTATTGAAAAATCTTTCTAACTTTGTTCAATATAATGTTGCTCCAATCTAGTGCAGCACTCGTACGGTTTAGGGCAACATCGGTTCAGTGTAGTGTAAATCTCACTTGGTGCAACACTTGTACGGTTTAGGGCGATATTGGTTCAGTGTAGTGTAAGCCAGACCTAGTGCAACACTCGTGCTGTTTAGTGCAACACGAGTTCAGTGTCAGTGTAAACCGACCGAATTCGCTATAAGCGGTGTCCAAAATTGACCAATCATTGGTCACCGCTTAGCTAAGCGTAGCTCAGCGCTGGCAGCGCCGAGACGGCTGAATGCGCTCATTGTTGAAGAGTGTAAAGTAAGTTCGCGAATTGGTTCGCGGATAAGCATTGACAACTTTAGGTGATTTTAGGCACACCTAACAAAAGTTGACTGAAGTATAAACGTAGCACGTGCGTGCATGTGGTCTATAACCTCTAGCCGGTATATGTACGTCGATAAGACATTTACATGATTTCATTTCGGTAATTGTCAATCTACGTAACGATGTTCACCAACAATTTAGTTATGTTTTGTAAGGGAAATCCTAAACACAGAGCTAAATTTGTTGACTTCCTGAAACTTGAGGTAATATTACATTTTTATTTGTTACAAATACACTAGTGCCAGTTGTGTCAATAGTATATTTATTTATATCGCAGTATGTATAGGTTGTAATATCTTTTTCTAGAAGCTAAATGAAAATCAGAGTAAGGAAGTATTAGAAATATTGTGTGAGATTCTAATGGATCCCACTTCGACGGAGAGCATAGCAGAATGCTTTCCGCAGCTATTACCACCTTTGGTGTCGATGGCAATTCCATCTCGAAAAACACATCCCTCATTTTTGTGCGATGCCGATGCCATGCATCGATTAAATAGCGTTATTTTGGGCAAACTCGTTAATATGAATCCTGATTTACTTGTGTAAGTTCTTCGCTCTATAATCTTTGTTTATCCTTAATGAACTAATAAATTTATTAAAAAGCAAGTTGTTAATATAAATTCAAAGTAATAATCTATATATGTCTTTTGCTGCAGGTACGTTTTACAATACTTTGATGCTTATCCAGCACCGTTTGAGCAAATTGAAAAAGTTTCCAAAAGTTCTGCAAAAAGGCAAAGATTAATGAATCTGAGTTTATCACAAGTATCAGATTATGACATTACGATTGCGTGTCATCGTATATTACAAGCTAACATTAGTCACTTTAAACGTACATGGCATTGGTCCAAGTTTTATAAATATTTAAAGCATCATGATGACAAAGTGAAATGGTAAGTTCACCATGTAGTTTCCAAAAAATTTGTACGCGTCATAAATATTTGAAATTATCACAGAGTAAGAAAGATGAAGATATTATGAGCAAGCATTTAATGTTATCATTTTTCAGGGTTGCATTAAAATGTATAACTATAATTTTGAATATGTCTGAGCAGTTGCAATTAACATGTGCGCAATCGTTGATCGCAGACATTAATAAGTTTCTTATCATGCATGAAAATACAAGCAAGCATATAGTAAATGGTGGTATTGCAAATTTTAATTCATTAAGTTCTATTAATAATGTATCATCGGTTGTGTCTGTTGGTGGTATTTTTTTACCTGTTTCTGGAGAACACGTCAGTGAAGAAAATTACGAGTTAGTATCTGTTCCATCTACTGAAAAGAATCTTCGAAGTCTGGCAATGGGAATAACTTCTAGACGATGTATATGTCTGCAAGGCACTGTTGGATGTGGAAAAACGGCTTTAGTTGAATATTTAGCAAAAATCACAGGTCGTGACTCATCGAATTTTAGTAAAGTGCAATTGGGTGATCAAACTGATTCAAAAATGTTACTTGGCATGTATAGGTGTACAGATATACCCGGTGAATTTATCTGGCAACAAGGTGTTTTGACTGAAGCCGTCATTACCGGAAAGTGGTTATTGTTGGAAGACATTGACAGTGCAAGTTTAGATATGGCTAGCGTTTTAAGTGGCTTAATGGAAACAGGAACATTGTCAGTACCTGGTTATTGTGATACAATTTACGCTAAAACTGGCTTTCAGTTGTTTGTTACCCAACGCCTTCTACCCTCTACGATAGGGTTACAGAAGCAAGTCTCAGGGGCATCAGGCTTATTACAGAAGCATTGGTTACGTATAAATATTGAACCATTATCTAAAACAGAGTTAGTGACTGTAGTTCAGACACTATTTCCATTGTTAAGCACTATTGCTGCTAGAATAATAGACGTTTACCTATTATTCTCTGCTGGAAATCATGCTGAATACAATGCACGTGAAGTTTCAACTTTGAAAACTGCACGTCAAATATCGACGCGTGATTTAATAAAATGGTGTTCTCGTGCAGTTCTTGATTTCGATGTTTCTTCGCCAGATTCTGCATTAAGAATTTTCCAAGATGCTATTGATATTTTCTGTTACTCGGTGTCTGATCAAGGTATGTAAGTTTCGTATCTCTTTACAAACACTGGCATCTATATGTCACATTAAGCTTTTCATTTAATTTCAGAACAGCGGTTGAATTTGGCCGTTGAAATCGCCCATAAACTTGGCATTGTAAGAACTAAAGCAGAATATTTTTGTAAGCTACATAAGCCTACTGTAGTTTTGCTTGATGATGTTTTAATAGCAGGCAGATCAAAGCTGTTGCGTAAATGTTTACCATATGCAAGGTTGGATCAATTTGTAGCAAATTTTTCGTTTACAAGACCATCTGCATGCTTGCTGGAGCGTATAACCAGTTGTGTCATGCAGAAAGAGCCAGTACTATTGGTTGGTGAAACTGGTACAGGCAAAACAAGCACAATACAATATTTGGCAGAAAGTACTGGACATAAATTAATTGTTATAAATATGAATCAACAAAGTGAAAGTGCAGATCTTCTGGGTGGATATAAACCAGTCGATTTGAAATTCTTGATATCTCCCATTAGAGAAGAATTTGAAATACTCTTTAGATCTTATTTTGCTGTTCAGCCAAATAAACGATTTCTAGAACATATTACATTATGTTCTAAAGATTGTAAGTGGAAAACCCTGATTAGTTTAATGAATCACAGTACACTAGCGGCTATAAAAAGGTTACATTCAAAATGTAAAGAGAGGGAACAAAACAGCGAACCAAATATAACTAATAAACGAGGTTTGCACAATGAGAATAAAACAGAACCGGAATATGATAATTTGGAAATGTTGCAGAAATGGGAAAGACTAGCAGTTAAATTGAAGAAATTAAGTTTACAAGTGAAGTCACAATATTCCTTAGCATTTTCATTTATAGAAGGAAGCTTAATTCAAGCTTTACGCAAAGGAGACTGGGTGTTATTAGATGAAATTAATTTGGCTAATGCTGAAACATTAGAATGTTTGTCTGGATTATTGGAGCGATCATCAGGATCACTTTCTTTATTAGAACGTGGAGATAAGCGATACATTGCGAGACATGCAGACTTTACAATATTTGCTTGTATGAATCCAGCCACAGATGTTGGTAAAAAAGATTTACCAGTTGGGTTGAGGAACAGGTTTACTGAGTTTTTTGTTGACGAACTCGTGGAACAGTCTGATTTACAACTCCTTGTCAACTTGTACCTTAAAGAATTGAATGTATCCTCACAAAAACAAGAAGCAATTGTTAGATTTTATTTAAATGTCAGGAAAGAAGCCACAAATACATTATTTGATGGTACTGGACATAAGCCACATTACAGCCTGCGCACATTATGTCGTGCGTTACGTATTTCAGCAGCAAATCCCTGTGGAAACATATTAAGATCATTGTACGAAGCATTTTCATTAAGTTTTTTAACACAACTTAATTATAGTTCATATCCAGTTGTGCAAAGAATGATAGTTCGAGCTATCCTTGATAATAAAACAATAAAGGCGATACTCGGTACTCCAATTCCTAAACCAAGATGTAGAGTGGATGAAGATTTTGTTTGTTTTGAAGGGTATTGGGTTATAAAAGGCTCTTTGGAGCCAATGGTTTCAGAAAATGTGTGTAATAAATTAAAATCATGAGAAAATTTGTAAAACAGCATTAACCATATATACATGTTAAAGTCTTTTTTTTTTTCAGTATATACTAACAGATTCTGTGAGACAAAATTTAAAAGATTTGGTAAGAATTGTATCCATAGGAAAAATACCAATCTTATTACAAGGTGATACATCAGTAGGGAAGACCAGTTTGATCACATATCTTGCTAAAGCTTCTGGTCATGTTTGTGTTAGGATTAATAACCATGAGCATACAGATTTACAAGAGTATATTGGAAGTTATGTAGCGGACAGTACTGGCAAATTAGTTTTTAAAGAAGGTGTCTTAGTAGAGGCTATGCATAAAGGTACAAATATTAAAAATGTTTTGTATTTAGTTAACATGGAGGAATTATTATGTAATTTTAGAGGATTTGAAAAGAACGGAATGTACCGATTATTAATATATATATTTAATATAGGTCATTGGATAATTTTGGATGAGTTAAACTTAGCTCCAAGTGATGTCTTGGAAGCACTGAACAGAGTTCTTGATGATAACAGGGAGTTGTTTATACCCGAAACTCAACAAACCGTTAAAGCACATGATAATTTTATGCTTTTTGCTACACAGAATCCTCCTGGTGTTTATGGTGGACGAAAGGTCTCATTTCATACCATTTGACTGCAATTCATCTAATTTCCTGTAACTTAATTTCATTTTTTTCTTAATATTGCTTCTAGGTTTTATCCAGAGCATTTAGGAATCGTTTCGTTGAGTTGCATTTTGATGAAATTCCACCCAATGAACTACAAATCATATTACACAAGCGATGTAAGATCCCTGCATCATATTGCAAACAAATAATAGCTGTAATGACGGATCTTCAGATAAGACGAAAAACTACAGCTGCCTTTGCTGGAAAGAGAGGTAAGAAATTTACAGTGAAAATAATATGTGTACAGCTTTGAAGAGTTAGCAGAATATATTTTTTCATAGGTTTTATAACATTGCGAGATTTATTTCGTTGGGGTGAAAGGTACAGGTTAGCACCTGAAATGGGTGATACATTGTATGACTGGAATCAACATTTAGCTGATGAAGGGTATCTAGTCCTTGCTGCTAAAGTTCGAAAATTAGAGGAAGCAGAGGAAATAAGATCTGTCATAAAAAATCGACTTAAAAGAGATGTTGATCCACATGCATTGTTCACATTAAATGAAAGAACGTCTTCCGTTACCAGGAAGATATTAGAAGAGATCCTAAATAGCAATAATGTATATTTTAAACACATAGTATGGACATACCACATGCGTAGAATGGCTGTTTTAGTAAAGAAATCTTGCCAGTTTAAAGAGCCTGTTTTGCTGGTAGGTGAAACTGGGGGAGGAAAAACAACTATTTGTCAATTAATCGCTGCAATGAATAAACAGGCTGTATACAGTGTGAATTGTCATATGCATACAGAGTCTTCTGATTTTCTTGGTAATTTGAGACCTGTTAGAGAGTATGGAAATGTGGAGGGTCAAAAACTGTTTGAGTGGGTTGATGGACCATTAATAAATGCGATGCGCCATGGTGATTTATTTTTAGCTGATGAAATTTCATTAGCTGATGACAGTGTGCTAGAACGATTAAATTCCTTACTTGGTATGTATACTTTATACAGTTCAATATAGTTGATTATGCCAATAAAAATGTATTTTATAGAACCAGAGCGAAGTTTGCTGTTATCTGAAAAGGGCATAGAACCATCAATTGACGAAGATAGTAATAATACAATTTTTGCCCATGAAAACTTTATATTTATTGGCACTATGAATCCTGGTGGCGATTATGGAAAAAAGGAACTTTCACCAGCACTTCGGAATCGCTTTACAGAAATTTGGTGCGAAGGATGTACCACAGTAGAAGATTTACGCGCTATAATAGAACACAATATTTGCACATATTTAAACTTATCAAGACAGTCCATTGCTACAGCAATTTTAAATTTTCTGGACTGGTTCTCAGCAAATGAGATAGGCAGGAAGTTTGTGATTAGTGTACGAGATATAATCACATGGGTGAATTTTATAAATACATGTTCATCCTTTGATACACTGTCCCCTTTAAATGTTGGTGATGCATATTACCATGGAGCACACTTAACATACATTGATAGTGTTGGATCAGGTTGCACAGGTTCAGACAGGTCACTAATGCTTTTACATGTTGTATGTTCAGTTCTTCATTTCCTTTGGCCTAATGGTTCATCTTATTTGTAGTTTGGGCAAATTAAAAGAGTTTAAGGATTTGGCCCTTTCTTTCCTCAAATTGGAAGTTACCAATACATTAAACTCTGAACTGTGCCTTGAAAGTATACATGGGAGTGAAATTAAGAAAATGGGAGATCAGAAATTTGGCATTGCACCATTTTACATTATGCCCGGCACAAGTGATATTTGGAAAAAAGAATTTTTCACTTTTTCAACATCTGTGACGAATGTCAATACGTTAAAACTTTTGCGCGCTCTGCAATTGAATAAACCTATTTTATTGGAAGGCAGCCCAGGTGTTGGAAAAACCAGTTTAGTTTCAGCACTTGCCAAAGCTGCACAACATACCTTACTCAGAATCAATTTAAGTGATCAAACCGTATGTAACAAAATTAATATTATGGCATTAAGAAAATGTGAAATTGTCAATGAAATAAATTCTTTAATTGCAATAATTGCAGGATATAGCAGATCTGTTTGGCGCAGATCTCCCCGTCGAAGGTGGTAAAAGTGGAGAATTTGCATGGAAAGATGGTCCTTTCTTACGATCATTAAGAGCTGGACATTGGATACTATTGGACGAGTTAAATTTGGCTTCTCAGTCAGTATTAGAAGGTTTAAATGCTTGTTTTGATCACAGAGGTGAAGTGTACATCCCTGAATTGGGCAGGACTTTTTCTTTGAAACCTGGAACCAGATTGTTTGGTTGTCAAAATCCATTAAGACAAGGTGGATCAAGAAGAGGCTTACCAAAATCATTTTTAAATCGCTTTACCCAAGTAAACCAGTGATACATTAACTCTTTCTCCTTTTATGAACTACATATCAAAGCATATCAAAAATATTATTTTCACAGGTTTTTATCGGTGGATTGGAATCCAGTGATTTAGAATTGATTCTTAATACACAGTTTCCTAAACTTTCCCAAGACTTAATATACAATATGATTAAATTTAATTCTAAAGTTGCTGCAGAAGCTGGTAATGATTGGGGTTTTATTGGCTCACCATGGGAAATGAATCTCAGAGATGTAACACGGTGGTGTGAGATCACGATTAACGTGGGTCAGAATTATTTCAACAATGATGAGGTTGTGTATAATCCTGGAATTGCAGTTGATCTGCTTTATATAACTAGAATGCGAACAAAGGAAGATAGAGAACGAGTGAGTTATAAATAACTTGCTAATATATTCTATAATAGAATTTTAATATCTGGAGTAAAACTCACTTTGTCAAATTATTTTGTAGGTACGTAGAATATATGAAGAAATATTTTCACTTGACAAGTATCCCCTTCCAACGGATCAACCGCCCATTCATATTACAGAAAAATATTTATACATTGGCAATGAGGTATTAAATCGGAGTACGTCTAGCATACACGATACAAATACTTTATTACTGCTACGACATCAGGCAGTGTTATTGAGGATGTTAATACAGTGTGTTAATTTGAATTGGATGGCAATACTTGTATGTGGTATTTCTATTAATCTGAATTTTGTTTTCATCAGTTGCTACAGGCTAATGAATCTTATACAATATATTACAGGTTGGTAGTGCAGGATGTGGGAAGACCTCCTTGGTACGTCTGCTTGCTAATTTGGTAGGACAGAAGTTGAAGACAATAACTGTTAATTCTGGAATGGACACAACAGAGATATTGGGTGGTTTCGAGCAAGTAAGTGACAACGTGAAATGTATATATGCATGTCCTTTATAATCCAGTCGTCCACTGCACGTTTTTTATCAACCATTTAATAATCGGTCACTTATAACTTTCTGCTTTTATGATATACACATTAATAACTGAGTCCAAGAATTTCTGGACAAATTCGCAAACTGCAAATGAATTGTTGTATCAAACATTTCTTCTTTGCATGGAAGAATTTAGTGTTGGTACTAAACAAAGTATAATGTAAAAGTTACACTTTTCATGGGGTGAAATAGAACTTGCCTTAATTGATTTTTGCATAAAAAGCTAATAGTTATATGCAGACAGATATATGACAATTCTCTTTTCTGTTATATCGAATACAGTTTTAAAAATGTTTGGAATCTCATTTCTTTTACATATTAAGGTAATTATTGCTGCGTGATACACAGGTATTCATTTTTATTTGAATTGTTGATCTATATAGTTTATGAAATTGCTTTATGCAGCACCAGAAGAATTCACAGATCAAATATTTACTTTTACTACCCCTATTACTCAGGTACTATTATGTTATATTATACATAAACCTTTGTTTATTTATGTACAAAAATATTGAAAAAGTTTATTTGAAGCATTCAGAAGATTTGTAAAAAAAGGAGGTATACAGATCTGTGAAAAAAAAGGATATGCAAACTTAATAGTATTATAAGACCAACATAGAATTCTTAAATAATAAATACCTTATTATACATAGGACAATAGTTCATCTTCTTACTTGACAAATTGAGTAGCATGGAATGTATCCGCCTTAGAATCACTTGAAATATAGCTGTCGCAGGGTATAAGCTTATGCCTAAAAGGAAATGTGAGCATAAAACGTGTATTTTTCACTTGGAGAAGAATAACGTCGTGTTTCGGTACTTTCTGAGAAAACTGCATATCGATATTAACATTTATATTCACCCGTTATAGTTAATTGACACGAATGCGCATTTTTTGTTGCGTGGAGCGTAGAAGAGTAGTTTTTATATACATATAAAGATTCAAAGCTTTCTAGTGTCGGAGTCAATGTGGGTTTCCCCTTCCTGAAGCTGGTTTTTCTGAAAATTTACTTTTTTTTTTTATAGTACTTACTTCACCTTGATATGTATCCATCAAATGCATTTAAGTTTTACGCGAGTCACGCGCGTTAGAACGACCCTCTTATTATGAACCCTATCGCGTGTTTTACAGAATATATTAATTTAAGTTCTCTCGTCTGTTTTAATGCATGCATATGAAAGTAAAATTAAGACGAGTATTGCAATACGAAGGATCAATCGTCGTGGATCTTTGAACAATAATGAATTGAAAAGCTTTGTCTTTGTTGAGAGAAACAAGAACTTATTTATGTACATGTCTCTTGAGTGAAGTTTGCGTACCCACCAATGCCATTGCAAAATATTAGACTACGCAGATTTTCCCAATAAATTTGAATACCATCTCGTTACCACTTGGCGAGATAAACGCAACTGTTATTCATTTAACTTACAAATATAGCATGGTGTCTCCTTCTTTAATGTGTCTCAAAGTTGACACACGGTCTATCGTGACTACGAGCATGTTGTCGCTGTGGGAAAACGTGCAAGGTGGATACTGTTGAAAAACATGAGTTTTAATTAAAAACCTTCGATTACCCGCACATCTGGGGCGTCCCTTACAATGGCAAAATCATAAATCGCGGTTCTTCCACATTATTAGCGTGTCCCATTTATTATAGTTCTCGCATAGAAAATATGCATCGTGTGTTTCGCGTAGCGGGAATTTTCTCGATGAAACAGCACACGCGAGGAGATCGCGGTAATGGACACAATTTCTCATACAATGTGTATTATGTACACGCCGTTAAATTGTGTTAGCTATTCACACCTCCTAGTTTAAGGAACAATGTTACATACAACGTTCATCTACGTGCTTTGCGGCAAATTAGTGCTTATAGATACGGTACTCTTCGCTCTTCTACGACGGTGCTGATTAATTCGACAGAACGCAGCAGGGACGTTAACGGGGGAATCACAGATACATTTATGTAATTCTCAGCAGATTAGATTCCTCTCACGGATCAGAGCAGTCTGATTCGCCTTTGTTGCAACACGTTCGACCAATTTGACTTTTATTTTACGTATATCGATCGACGCGGGCTTCGCTATAAACACAATAATAAGAATAATAGGAAATAATAACGAAGATATCAAAGTTAACGATTATTGCTACACGTACGTTCATACATACCAACGCACACACCGACGCGACGGTGAGGAGAACGCAAGCGGGTACGAATGTTCAATTATCAGGGCTAATTACTGGTCAGTCTCGTTGAGGTTTAAATGGACGTAGCAAAAGACTTCTGTGCTCTTCTTAGGAATTGGTCGTACTTACGGCCTATGTTGAAAATTCGATGGACACCATCGAGTGGGACCATCGAAGTAAAATTAACGCCGCACCCCTCTCGTGCACCTTGAAGTTTTAAGAATAGAACAGCTTTCTATGAGGATAGTGTTTGTTGATTACGTTCGACGATTAGGATCTCCCTTGAAATTTTCCATTACCATTCCGAATCGGCGTAGCCCTTTCACATTCATTCGCACCTCTTTCTTCGTGCGCGATTACATTGGGATTAGACTGCGGTCCCTTCTATCGACAGTGGGTCACGAAACATCGAGTATTTTATAATAACATATAAAAGCTATGTCTACTTCGAGGGCACGAGCCCTTTGCTTTAATGTGGGCTCTATACACGTGCTTCTCGAGATTGGCGCAGAGAATTCTTCACATCGAAGTGACATTTTTCGCATCTCGTTGCGAGGAACTCCAATGCGATCTATTCGCTGGGCAAATCGCTGCTGGTAGGGCTCATAGTCATCTGAAGATCATTTAACTCGGGCGGCGGTGGTAGCAGTAGACTCGGCCTCCTCGAAAGTTCCTCCTCGTAGAGACTGGACGTACTTTTCGGTCTGGAGACGATGCTCCATGGATCCGGGGGCGCGGAATCGTCCTGCTAAAATAAGCACGATTTTCCAATTTAATTCTATCAAATGGACGAGCCTACGTAAATCTGCCGTCGATAACCACATTTATTTGTAAGTTCGAGTTTCTCGAAACATTGCTGCAATTCTAAGATCCTCTCCTGGTTTCATTGCGAGGGGTTTTTATATTTACAAAAATGTTGGCAATATATTTTCACTGTGCAGAAGCATCTGTAAATGAAGGTAAATGTAGTGAAATCTGCTTATTTATACATATACATTCGGGACCAAGTGCATTGCGAATTGAGAATCGCGATTAAGCGTCACGGTACTTATCAGGACGCAATCTGAATAGCACGATTGTGCTGCGTGCCACTAAAACGGTTCAAATATGATCAATTTTATATCTATTACATTGGTCAATGGTAGCTTTGTTTCTTCATTAAATTAATGCTGATTCCAAAAATTGAGTTCGTTTGTTCGAATTGGCTCGAGTTTTCGAGATATTCTCAGTTTTGTACTTTACCGATAAGTAACGCGTAACAAAGTCATTTTTACGTTTAATTTTTCATTGCTTTCTTTTCTATGATTCAGTTATATGCCAGCAACGACATACTTGCCCACATAAAGACAATTCGGTGTACCTAGCTTCCAACGTGCTACAGCAGTGCCGTGCTTCCACTTGCGCATTTGCAATATTGCGGTTAAATGGCCAGTTGTCTAGTTGTCGTCGCCAGTTCTTAAATATGATTTTAACTCTAATATCTAACCAAGCTGTTATGTAGATAAATGTGTTGTTCGTGACGCATAGCTAAATCAAAGAAAGCAAAGCAATTGATATTAAACGGAAAAATTACGTTATTACACGTTACTTACCAGTGAACAACAAAACTGAGGATATCTCGAAAACTAAAACCAATTCAAACAAAACGGCTTCCATTTTTTAAATCAACCTCCTCGATTTAGTAAAGAGCAAGTCTTGTTTCCAGGGATATACCCAACTATATTATGCTTTTACCCAAAATTATGGTTATTTCAACTAAAAATATAGTATGCTCGAAAATATATAAAAATAAGAAAAGTAACTATTTTATATAGTTAATATTACCAGAATATTTTATACATAGTGATAGAACTGACTATATTCACATAGCAAATTTTACTATACATATGCTAACAAGAACAAAGGTAATAGCTAATAATATAACCATGTGTATAAATCGTTCATTCTACTATATATTTTCTATGGTTAAGTGAACTATAAAATTATGTTTGACGCCAAATTCAACTATAAAAAATAGTGAGATTATAGTAAACCCAACCATTTTTTTCTCTCAGTACGTGTTTATCGTTCGGCGTCGAAATTGTTTTCCGTCGCTAAATTACCGTGCTCTTTCATTTCTACATTATCTTTTCGACCGACGAGTAAGTACCCACCACTAGTAAATGTTTAGCGGCTGCCGGTGGCAGGGGTGGCTTTAGAAGGGCGACGTCGGTAAGATCGCAAGTTGCTGGGGTGGGTGGCGCCATCGGTGGATCCGGTGGTGAGGGTAGACTCATCGGTGCCTCGTAACCAGGTGGTTGAACGTTCTGGATCGGGCTGCCCGTGGTGGATCCTAAGATCCACCGTGCTATGCTTTCGCAGCAGGTGCAGCAAAAATCCGACATGCCCTGTCGTAAGCCTCGATGCAAGGCGAGAAAGAGAGCTGGGTTGACGAAGGCGTGCACGTAGGCTATGTGCAAAGTCACCTGCAAAGTTTTTCAATATCTAAGACCCTGATTGCACTAACTTAAAAATTAAGTCGTACTCGAGACCGTTTAACACTCGAAGTACCGACCAGTCAAAATGACCGAGTGCGTGAATTTTTCACAAGAATTTCTCTTAACATTAGAACTATCAATTTTCGTTTTCGTATGGAAACTTCTTTTGTCGACCACTCATTTTAACAGAGAGAGCGTTTATTTTATCACTGAGCTGCCATTTACTTTTGTTTTTATATGGAAACTTCTTTTGTTGACCAGTCATTTTGACCGGCTTGGTAGTTCTAGTGTTAAAGATCGTCGAAGGCCCTAGGCACTTTTGTATAAAAACTGTACTCGTAAGCCCCTTCAATTTAACGTTCACGTTATTCAATTCTTAGTATGTTCACACTGTCGTTGAATTTTCGTACGTCAATGCGTATTAACTTTCATAAATATTTAGGATTTTTACAATGTAACCGAGCATTTGTAACATGTAGACTCTCGTAAGTCCCTGTAGGTTTGTAAGTCATAGGCACAGTGGCTACTGTACTGACAAACACCATTGGCCGTACTTAAAATAGAATTTCAGCTTTAAGTACGACTTCATTTTTTTTAAGTTTGACTCTTGCACCTAAGCCTGAACACTTTTCGGGGAAATTCGTTGGAAGCTGCTTCTCCCCAATAATTCTCCACTTCTGTCTCTTCTATTAGAATTAGTGTCGCTGAGAACTGACCGAGATCCGAAGTGGTGGTTGCGTCGTCGATGATTAATTTCAGGGCTTATCTGTCCCTCGACCCTAATTACCTCGTAGCCAGCGTCGCTTCCTATGACGGGATGATGCACCAAGGTAACGAAGAACAGTGGTCCCCAGAAGATGATGTACGCCGACGTGATCACAAGGAACATCTTCACCCTCTGCACACCCTCGCGTTCCATTCGTCTTAGATAGTTGCGCATCTTTCTATGCTCCTCCACTGCTCCGCTCCTCTGAGAATAAAAGAAGGAACGTTCTTCTGTTATGACACTCTTGTTACACGTTCATCGCGTTTTACCTTGGGCGTGGTACCGTTTCTGGCCTCGGTTGCACCCTCCTCAGCCGTCATGGCGTTCGAGCCTGTGGCAGGTTGATGGCCTCCTGTTACGTTTACAAGCGTAGTAACGAGACCGGCCACTCGTACCTAAAATCGACGAACAAGAACAATCGAATCGACCAGGTCTCAGTTATTAATCTCGCATTAGACACACCTACCGCTTCCACGTTTGCCTTCGTCAGATCTCTGTGAAGCTTCCGCAAGTGGAAGAGCGTGAGTGCTACGCAGATTATGTTGATTACGATCCAGAGTACGTTGAGTATATAGTGACGAAAGGGTCCGTGGACTAATGGACAGCTAGGTGCGTTGTGACCACTTTCCGTGTTGGCGGCCAATGCTCCACTTAGAAAGGTCGGCCCGAGATTGATCGTAATGCTGGCGAACCATATCATGAAAGTGCCGAATAGGACGCACTGAAACAAATCAATTCGAGGATTTCTTTTTACAAGAAGACTCATCCTGTAATAGTAGAGTCGAATGATGTCGGTGAAGATGATCTTCTTTCGAATTGTATCGTCTACGGATAATAGGGTACGACTCTAGGATAGGGTCGGTCTCCGTCGCCCAAAATAGTCTCATTAATTTGTAATAGATCCTCTGGGTACTTGGCCCTTTCTAATTGTTTTATAATTTATCTGGAATTGTCCGGGCTAATTTGAGGAGGGATAGAGCGCGGTGGACAAGAAGGGAAGGCGCAAGAACAGTAAAAGATGAAAGGAGGAGAATCTCGATTGAATCAAAGGTTTCTCCACGTGCCTAGAGCGTTGCTTCCGTCACGGGCAAATTCAATTTTTACGTTTCTTCGTCTTCCTAGGATCTTTCTTGTAGATCGCTTCTCGGCAATTCGCTTTCAAGAAGAATAACAACGAGATACATCTCGGCACGCTCGACGGGATTGTATGCGGTTTTCCATTTATCGCGCGCTTTTACTTCAGCGTTCGCACACTTGGAATCATTTCCTCTCGATAATGCGCGACGGTAGCACGCGGCGTAGACGAAATTGCGTTACTGGACGGTGGTGGGAGGTTGGATTTCGGTGCGGCGGCGATGTTTAGCAAATAACCAGGACGTTTGGGCCGCTTGTAATTAGCATTGCATACCGAATTGGGCCGCGCGCTCATCGCGATTTAATTAGGCTTCGACGATTTCTGCCTTCGCATTAGCCGAGAATCGTGATCGCAAGATTATCGTGAGCGATTAGCACGAAACGAACATTACGCGCGCTTCCTTCTCGAAGCATCTCTCTTCAAAGAAGCCTCAAATGAGAGTTTGTGAGGTAAGACTTCCGCATACGACCCTCGTCCGATCTTAATAAAATTTTACTGGTACTAAATGTAGTCGAACGCCATAAGTGCGAATTTAAAGAAACGTCTGGTTTCCGAGATATTAAATTTTAAAGTTACACGATTAAATCAACAATTTTTAAAATTTTTACGTAAGAGGAAATTCCACAAAATGTTAGGTTAGGCAGGTGCAATGGTTAGGCACGTAATAAAAAGATAATTTAAACTTGACAGCGTGGTAGGCCTTTCCGGTTAGATTACAATCTCCATTTATCACATTTAACCAGTTAATTGTGGAATTTTTTTTTGAGTGTTTATTTTTAGTTTTTATATCGAACGTTAAGCTCTTTTTATTGTTCACGATGAAAAATATAAAAAATTTGCATTGACGTGTATACACGTCGAACGCAGTTAACTGGTTAAATAATAAATGACGAGCGGAGCCTAAAACCTTTATAACATTACTCCGGGTGATGACCTTGATAACATATATGAAGGACATTGAAATCCGAGGTGGCTCCTCATAAGTGAATAATTACCAAAAAAACATAAAATTCTTTTCTATATTTCTTGTTTTTAATATGTATTCTAATGATATTTTGATAAATTAGTAGTTATAATCTTACAAGATAATAATAAAATAAAACATATCAGCAAAACATTTTTGAATTTCAGTCTTCTTTTTACGTAAAAATCTAAAAAATTGAACGTAATTAAAAATTCAATATCTCGGAAACCAGGCGTTTCCTTAACACTATTTCTACCAAAGGTGTCAAAAGACACCTTCTCAAATTGTATTTGGAATTTATTTTTCAAGTTGATTCATTTTACCTCAATCACTTCTTTCATTATTTGTATATTAGTCGTTAAATTAATTTAGTTGTATGATTTTCCTGCAGCCATATGCTTATCCTGAACCCAAAAAGACACCTTTTGATCGAAACAGGTATATACAAAATGACGGTAGAAATAGTGTTAAATTCGCACTTATGGCATTCGACTAGGTTTAGTAAATGCTACTTACCTGTACAATTTTATTAACATCGGACAAGGGTCGGATATGGAAGTTCAGCCGTTTGTGAATATCAGGCGTGGCAGAAAGGCGCTACGTAAGAAAATTGAAGCATGGCTTCGACGATTTCCACCTTCGCATTAGCTCGTAGCAAATTCCACGCGTGCTTTCTTCCCCAAACATTTCTCTTCTAAGAAGTCTCGAAAGAGAGTGTTTGAATTGTAGGCACGGTACGCAAGGAAATAGCAGTATGGGATGGTAATCTTCTCAAGTGGGTAGAGACCGAGCGTTATAATTTCGAGCGCGCACGGTCGAGCGAGGAGCTAAAATGCTCTCTCTAATTATAAAGAATCCCGTCCGTACCCACTTTTGGTTATAGGCACATACCTATGTAGACCTCGGTGCTTCGAGCGGGTGAAGTTGAGCGCTTTCCTGCGAGTTCTAAGAAAAAAAGTTACGGACAAGGGCCTGGGTAGTTTAGGTGGATGGAGAGCGGCCACTCGAGAGCAAGGAAGAAAGGTCGATGGGCCACCTCGGGCTCCAAAATTTCTTCTCGGACTTTCTTCGAAATACTTTTACTCGTACAAACTTCTTCGATCCGCGAACTCGTGGTCGCGCGTGCGCATCAGGCTCTACCGGTCTAGCTCTAGTCAAATGGCAGAAGCCTATCTAATTATGCATTTCGTAATTAACGGACGTAACACGACGACGTGGGCGACGCGAGTAAGCCAAGTTAGACGTGGAAAGCATCCCATCCCCACTGACCGTCGCACCTCACTGGTAGTTTCCCAGGAGGGTGAGACCGTAGGTGGATACACGATGGGGTGAGAGAGGGTGAGGTTGAAGGACCATTTGGAGTAGCGAGCGGCAACTCGACGCGTTAGCATAAATTCACGTCGCTCTCTCGTCCCACCTCTGTTTACAGAGGGCCAGGTTCTCTTTAAGATAAATTAGTTCGATCCCAGCCGCCTCGAGCCTCGTTTCGCGTCACGCTTCGCGATGCCCCACGTAATTTCGACTTTAATTCACAGCTCCCATCCGGCGGTACTACACGGAGTAGGTGTACCACGATACTCGTGTGGGTTTCACGTGGCCAGAGTCCTCCTAAATTTTTCGCTTCCTCCCCGAGCAATCATGCACCCCCTGGTTTCGATTTCCAGAGCCCCTCGAGGGCTTGCGAGCAAGAGCCCGTGTAAACCCGAAAGCAGTATCTGCAATTGATCCGCGAAAGGGATGGTCGATGGCTTCCTGTTAAGATGATACTTCGTAAACAGAATAAGCTTCGAGAGAGATGGAAGTTAAACAATGTGGGAGGAAAAGAAACGGTAGATTGTGGTATTAAGGTCGCTGGACTCTTATTCGGTTGAACATTTGCTCTCGGAGATTCTTCTTTCTCTTTCTGCATTTTTCGAATAATTCGTCGCACGCTGAAGGCGAGTCAAATTTAGTCGAAGGATCATAGTTGATCAACAAGAGTCGAATAGTACTTGAATCAGTTTTTGTACACACGTTTCCATAGAGACTGATCAACTGTTTCACTTTTAAAATGGCGTCGAATGTAGTTGCGCGGGAAATTGTACAGATATGCACACCTGGTGTGAACCAGTTAAAAGTGAAATTGACACTGAACCGAGGTTCGCACGTTTCAAGACTTCTGTCGAGAACTCATGTTTCATTTTGAAAGCAAAGGCAGTTGAATCATCATTTGAAGGATAAAAGTTTGATTGGGTCAAACTTTGGTTGACCAAGTAAAAAAATTGATGGTCTCTATTGAAGCAGAGGTTCTCACTATAGTTTTCATTCGACTTTTGTTTATCAATTATAATCGGTTAATAGAAGTTGAATTGTCGGATCGCGAAATGTGCGGCCCCGTTACTAGACTAGCTTACACGTGTTCCAGTAAAGCACAATGGCCGCCTCTCGTGTATAGTTCCTCGTGACGATGCAAGGTCGAATTTCAATGCTCGATAAAGCTCGAGCGCGTGTTCCATCCAACGTCGGATTTCGAGCTTATAGAGTCCAGCTGGATGAAAGGTTGCCGTTCACGTAAAATCAGCATCGTGCACGTTGCCCGTTCCATCGCGATACTCGGGTGAAGGAACCGAGTAAAAGCGATTTCTACAAATCATCGTCGACAATGTTCTACGCACAGTCCGAATGAAGCAGCTACCTCAACATCGTACGAAAACACAGTAACAGCATCCTGCAGGGGTATTGGAATATTGAACGAAATATGAAGAATCGAACGAGCCAGCCTCTGACATTACAGTAGAAATCCATATACACCTAACTGCCTTACTGTTGCTAATAACCACGTAGGTGATGCGACTATAAACCAATAAAAAAATAAACAAAAATGTCTTACGCGACTGTACAAAGATAATCTCAAACTAACTTGTTGACAGAGGTGGAAATTTTTGCTAATAAAGAAAGGAGACTCTCGCGCACGATATTATCATCTGTCCGCTTGTAACCCACGCGGATTCTCGCCTTTGATTGCGAAATTCGAGTTAAGGAACCCAGTAAAAGTAATTCCTCTAAATCATCCTCGACAATGCCCTACGCGACTGTACTAAAATGATCTCAAATTCATTTGTTGGCAGAGGTGGAAATTTTTGTTAATAAAGAAAGGAGACTCTCGCGCACGATATTATCATCTGTCCGCTTGTAACCCACGCGGATTCTCGCCTTTGATTGCGAAATTCGAGTTAAGGAACCCAGTAAAAGTAATTCCTTTAACACTATTCCTACCACGACCGGTCAAATGACCGTTTTTAAAATTTCGTTTAGAGTTTCCTGTATACAACGTGATTGCATCACTTTTAAATTTCACGACTTTTCCTAAAATATTGAAAAATGTATTATACGTATATTTTAGAAAAAGTCGTGAAATTTAAAGGCGATGCAATTACGTTGTATATAGGAAACTCTAATCGAAATGTTAAAAATGGTCATTTGACCTGTCGGTAGAAATAGTGTTAAATCATCATCGACAATGTTCTACGCGACTGTACTAAAATGATCTCAAACTAACTTGCGGACAGAGGTGGAAATTTTTGCGAATAAAGAAACGAGATTCTCGCGTGATATTATTATCTGTCCGCTTGTAACCCACGCGGAGCCTCGCCTTTGCTTGCGAAATGCGAGTCAAGGAACCCAGTAAAAGTAATTCCTCTAAATCATCCTCGACAATGTCCTACGCGACTGTACTAAAATGACCTCAAATTCACTTGTTGGCAGAGGTGCAGAGTTTCGCATATAGAAAACGGAGACGTGCTCGCGCGCGATATTATCACCTCTCCGCTTGAAACTCACGCGTGCGCATGCTCGCCTTCTCATTGCACTCGACGCGAGACCCTGCACGATCCCTCATTCCAAAGATCAGCTCGTTCGCAGAAACCGAATTTCGACAGGCGGCTGCGACCGCATCTGCGGACAGTTTACACCGCAATCAGTCACGGCTAACTCGGCGCGTTGGCGCCGGTCATTGTGGCTTTCCGCGCGAACGTCCTGCCCTTTATAGGTCCGTTGAATGCATAAATCGAGCCTGGTGTAACTCGGTCTTACTTAAATTTCAAACTCTGCTATCCTCTCCATTTCTACGCCGGAGTAAATATGAAACGACGAGAAGGGCGATAAGGAACTATCTCTACAGTGTAATCGATATCCTCGTAAACGACGATGCGAAGTGAGGAATATCAAAATTGTGATTTTGCTTACCTGTGGAGAATCCATTAGCAGAGGAGCAGTGAGATCAGCTTCCTCGTCGCTCTCGGGGAAGACGGGACTGTCGTTGAGCACCGTGGTGAGCATGTTGACCGTGGAGACGGTGACGAGCAATAGGAAGGCGGTCTCGACGAGCGAGCACTTGTTAACTGGCTGACAATTCAGTATGCTAGAGCCCAGAGGTAGTAATATAGCAGCCCTCGCACAGTCCACCATGGCTTGGTGAAACAACAAGCCCTGGGACCACCTGTAAACTCGAGATACATCGGTATGCTCGTTGGAGAGTGAGACGGAGACTGGAAGGTTCCCATTGGGACTAGTGGTGGTTCCACGTTACTAGAACTTCGGCTCGACCGTGTCCGTCGGTGTTCGACGTGATCGTAAGACCTCCGGCCTCTGCTCTCCCGTTTTAGCGCAACTGCGAAAAGTCAAGGAACGCGCTAGTGTACAGGGTGTTGCGAAAACATACACGGCAGTAGGTCGGGTTGCCTATCCATAAATCTGCAGGCGCTCGTTCTGCTGACCGGCAAGAGAGCGTGGAGGGGAGCAGCCTGCCGATCTACCGATACTAGGTGGCACTGGACGAAGCTGGGAGGCTGACGTTCTCGATTCGTGCCTCGTCTTTATATTAACCCTTTAACAGTGTGGCGAAAGTGAGCTTTACTTGCCACCAGTGTGTGAAAAAGAAAAGAAGTTTGTTAGATTTCTGTAATGATTTTAGTACCCATAGAATAAACTTTTATTTCCCGGTCGCCATATTTGATTCGCCATTTTGAATTTTGAAATTCTGATATCATATTCGTATTCAAGGTCTCGAAAAACACCCGGATACCGAGTTTCCTAACAATCGAACAAAATTCTTATTTTTTCGATCGCCATTTTGAATTTCGAAATTCTGATATCATTTTCGAATTCAGCGACCTCAAAAACCGTAGGATACCATAATTCATACAAATCGTACAAGAGTAAATCGGTTTTTTTTCAAATGTGCATATATGCACATCACACTCCAGTGGCACGACTTTTTTTGTGCATATATGCTACACACACTGTTAAGGGGTTAACCGGACTTCAATTATATGGAATGCACTTTACCGACCGGTAAACTTTTTGAACTGCATTTTTGTTAAGCAGATTAATAGACCGGTCGGTCGGTAAGCGTTGGGGACAACTAGCCGATTAATTGTTTACCGGTTGGTAAAGTGCATTCGATATAATTGAAGTGCGGTTAATATAAGGACGAGGTACGAATCGAGAGCGTCAACCCCCGAGCCTCGTCCAGTGCCACCTAGCACCGGTAGATCGGCAGGCTGCTCCCCTCCACGCTCTCTTGCCGGTCAGCAGAACGAGCGCCTGTAGATTTACGAATAGGCAAGCCGACCTATTACCGTGTATGTTTTCGCAACACCCTGTACACGCAAATGCTATCAAAGCCGAAAAAGTGCGCGTAGCAGCAAACGGAAGTAAGTTTCCCTGTGGCAGGCATCATATCGGGCCCGTAAGTAAATGCGGCGTGCACGTGGTTTTACGATCACGCGGAAATGCAATCGGCGGGGAGAAGCTTTCGCGAGAATGCGCTTTTCCACGGTAGGAAAGAACGCGAAGAGAAGAATGGATGAAGAAGGAACTGAGGAAATCTCGTTGCTCGGCTACATCGGCGGCTCGACGTAAATTCGTGGGTGGTGAGAGTGGCAGAGTCGCAAGGAATCAGGAAGAGATTATGGAAAATGTGGAAAGAAAAGAGTGAGCAGAAGTGAGATTGACTCACGGGAAGAAAGAAAGAAAGAAAAATAGCATTTGATGGCCAGAGTGCCATACGGGTCCTCGACTAAAAATCATACACGAAAATCCATAGGTTCAGTGAATACGGGAAACTAGGGCCGCCGGCCACCAGAAACAGAAATACAAAATACATAGAAAATGGAAAGAAGAAACACGCGTGCGATAGCGCGTGATCGATAAACTGAAACGGGTAAAACAATATCAAAGCAGACGAGTATACGAGGTGTGGCAGAAAAGTAATGAGACTGGCAACACTGCAAGCGATTTGGCAACGGTGCGCTGTTTTCCTTGATAGAGCACGTGTATCAGTACCTTTCCATAGTTCAGTGCGAATTTCAAGTCCTTCCGTTAATTACGTGATTTTTGTGACTGCTACTAGCGAAGTTGTGTTTTGGTTGCGCGTCACGGAAAATGGAACGGCAGAATTTTGTGTTAAGCTTGGAGAATCGGCAAGTGCGACGTTTGAAAAGTTAAAACAGGCCTACGGGGAACATTCTTTATCCCGAGCTCAAGTTTTTCGCTGGCACAAATCATTTTTGGAAGGCAGAAAACACCTTGAAGATGAACACCGTACTGGGAGGCCTTCAACTTCGAAAACCGATGAAAACATCGAACGTGTGAACACTCTTGTGAGTTCAGACTGTCGTTTAACATTGAGAATGTTGAGTGAACAATTAAATTTGAACAGATTTATCGTTCATCAATTTACCGTCGCACTTGCCGATTCTCCAAGCTTAACACAAAATTTAATGGCACAACGTTGCTCCAAATTCTGCTGTTCCATTTTCCGTGACGCACAACCAAAACACAACTTCGCTAATAGCAGTCACAAAAATCACGTAATTAACGGAAGGAATTGAAATTCGCGCTGAACTATGGGAAGGTACTGATACACGTGCTCTATCAAAGAAAACAGCGCAGCGTTGCCAGATCGCTTGCAGTGTTGCCAGTCTCATTACTTTTCTGCCACACCTCGTATGTATGTACGAAATAAAATTAAAAAGTAATAACAGTAATAATAACAGTAATATTAATGATAGCGCTTTGGGCGTATAACGATGACTGAACCATCGATATCCCGAATTCTCTAATAGGTGAATTGAAGAAAGAGGAGCAGGAATAGAGGCAGAGAGAAAGGGACACCGCGAAGCGAGTCTCAAAGTAATTTCGCCATCCATTCGGTCTTTTCTTTTTCGACTCGACGATTTTCCATTTCTCTGAGTTATCATTTTCATGTACCTGCGCAACTGCCTCTTCGCCAGTATCAACGTCATTAGTATGATATTCGCACCCATCCCGAGTGCTCCCAGGCTGAATATCACTGTCGCTTCCGTAACACCACCTGGATGACATTGAAATATTTTCGTGGCATTCGACGTGACGTTTCCGGATGCTCCGATGCCGAATCGCAGATTGGCTCCTATCATCGCTACCGCTGAACCTGCCAACAGAATCCAGTGGAATTGATGCGCTTGCAAATTGGAATTTTCCACCGAATAGCAAACCTAAGCGAAATCATTCGTACCACGTCGCGTGGCCCGTTGGTATAATAAAATTATTCAACGCGCGTCGCTTCCTGCAGAAGCTTTCTCCCAATTAAACGTATCTACCCGTCTTCGCGCACTTCGGCACTCTTCTCCAATCTTTCACCCAGATTACATTGTCCACGTTCGACGTGTCTTTGCGCAATTTCTCGTCGCGTTTCTTTTTACCACACCGAACCCTCGCGCATGTACGTTTTCCATCGACGCGCTTCTTCGCTTATCCTTTCAGCGAAATACGAGCGAGAACGGTAAAGATCCTCTCTAGATGTCCCACTCCTGCATTGCCACCTCTTACGCGTACCGTCCTTTCGAGGAGGACTGGAGATAGCTTGAGAGGAGACGAGCCGAACTTTACGGTCTGCGATTGAAGGAACGAAAAGAAACCACGGTGGAGAGTGTGGACGGGAATAATGGAAGACAGGCAGGTAGTAAAGCCTCCACCTTCGGCTTCTCCTATTCTCCATCCCTTCCACCCTTTCATTTCGTTCCTTCGTTTACTTCTGCCGAAGTCACCGCGATCGAATGAACGGAAGAAACTGCGACTGGAATCTGCGGAAGGTCGTGTTTCTAGTCGTTCGTTTTCCTCAGAGGATCGCAGAGAGAAATCATATTTCTTCCACTTTCAGTTCTACCCGCGGTAACCCGCGTTGCGAATTTATTTTCGCAAATACGCTCGGGAAGTAGTAGAAGGGAGACGCGCGAGGGGTGGTCGGAGACGTCGAGGCGAGGCTTAATGGTTTTAAACAAATTCCACCTTCATCTCGTGACAATTTTGCCGCTCATAAAATTGTTCTCTCTCGTCTTTTGGTCGAGATGCATACACGCGACCCGCAAAGAGACACAACCAGACCCAGGTACGCGAACACCTCGAATTATGCGAGGAATAATTGAAGGTCGTTACCAATGTCGCACGGCTTGAATTATGCCGTTTTCATGAATATGCATTCAATGCATATACCCTCTTTGCCCTTGCGCCGTGCGCAGGGTACCTCGCTTGAAAACTCTTTGAATGCTACCTCTTCGTTCTTCTCCTTCATCGAACGAGGAAGATGGCTTATCAACGATAGTTGAACGGGTCTAGATTGGTAGACCGTATTGTGAACGCAATCGAGGAGACCAGCCATTATCGGTATTAATTAAAAAACTTTCCGGCAAGTGGTCGACGCTCCGTATTCTCTGCGATCTCGTCTGATCTCGTTCAATTCGTTTGGCCTCTGGAATTGAAGGCTTTTGAAATTCCAATTCTTCCGTTAGTTTTTCCCTCGAAGTCTTCACCAGATTAAGTTTCATCCGTGGCGCTCTCGCGATTTTATTTCCACCGGACGTGTAGGTAGATCGGAAGATTTTTACTGCGAGAGAGGAGGATGGCTTTATTTCATTCCTCTTAATCAAGGGTCCCTTTAATTTGGAATGAGTAGCTCGGAAGAATACGAGGATCTTTATGCTCGCGGAGGGGAGATTGCAAATACCACGCGCGTCTATGAATGAAGAAGCGGTCTACGGAAGAAGCCAGGGACGTAAAAAGCCTCGAGAGTGAGGGAACAGGGCGAGTACCCCCGCGGGAAATGGCACGAGGTTTTTCATGGAGCGTTGAGAGGGAATACACGTGGGTATTCACGAATGCGTTGACGATGAGACTGTGCGAAGGAGGGACCGTCGTGGCGGGTCGTAAGGATAATTTTTTTAGAAAGGCCGCCTTGAACATTGACGTTTCACCGAATTTTACTCCTTCTTCGACGTATCTTCAGGCGTGAACGAACGAGTAAACGTAATTAAGAACCCTCGAAGAAGGTTTGAAATCTCGAGGATCCTTTTACCAATAATACTAAGGGCTTTGAGGAATCGATAGTCGCTGGGAGCTCGCGAATCGAAGGGTAAGAGGAGGATCCGTCGAGACGAGATCCGATTTATTAGAAAATAATTTCAGCGCTGGGTACAGAGCACGAACAACCGGTGAGAAGATCTACGAAGTGTTTCTATTTCTTGGATTTATCTGGAGATGATATGTTCGATATTCGCAAATGGATCGACCACGAGACTGTCCGGATGAGAATACGTCGTGGCAGTACGTAAACATAATTTTAGAAAGGCTGCGTTAGACATTGACGTTTCACTGAATTTTACTTCAATCGGGGTACCATTTATTCTTCGTTGAATCTTCAGAGTAAACGCAATTAAGAGATTTCTAAGAAGGTTTAAAATCTCCGCGATCCTTTTACCAAGAGCGCCAAGGGCTCTCTCCCGTGCTTTGAGCGAGAAACCGATAGCCACTGGAAGCTCGCGAACCGAAGGGTAAGAGGAGAATTCGTCAAGACGAGATCCAACTTATCAGGAAATAATTTCATCGGTGAGCAAGGAGCAGAAACGATTACTGGTGAGGAGTAGCGGTGGGAGAGACATCTACGGGGCCCCTCTACTTCTTGGATTTATCTCGAGACGATACCTTCGCAATTCCACGAAGAATCCCATCAACCTAGGGTTCTGACCCTCTTGACTTTAAAACCCCCAGCGCGGAGTAAACGTCGGGAGTAACAAGGCGAGTGAAAATCGTCGAGACGAGATTTTCGTGCTGCTCGGTAGATAAAGGCGAAGGGAAAGATGGACGAGGACAGAGAGAATGGATAAGGAGGAAAGAGGGAGCGTAGAAATTGGGTTGGGTTTGTTGACCGTAGTTACCAAAAGAATCGGGTCGTCGTTGTCGTCGTCGTCGATCGGATTTTCAGATTTTTCTGCGATGTAAAGCTCGTAGGAAGGGCAAAGAAGGCGTATCCTCGAGTGCATAAATTAGATAACACGCGATTTTCTTTTCTTCCTTTCAACGAAAACTACCGCGGAAGAGGAAGAGGAACTTTCGCCTCTTATCTCTCGTTTATACTTGCTCCAGTGCCTCTTCTCGTAGGACTTTAATCAATTCGTCGTTAACGAATAATAATCATCTCAATTTGACCGTAGTTATCGAAAGCATCGGGAACATCTTCGTCGATTGTATTTTCAGATTTTTCTGCGACGAGTAATAAAGCATCACTCGGAGAAAGTACAAAGGTGGCGTATGGTCAAGTGGGTAAATTAGATTACACGCAAACCTTGTTTCAACGAAAACTACCGCGGAAGGAAAAGAAGAATTTTCGCATCTTATCTCCGGATTATACTCGCTCCAGGCTCTCTTCTCGTAGGTTTTTAATCAATCTGTCCTTAACGAATAATAATCGCCTCGTCTCGACGGAGCCTCTCGATGCGCCTCGAGACTGTACCCAGTTGGCTTGGTCGCAGTGATTAATTGAATTTTCCGCTCTTCCACGAGGACGCGCGGAGAGCCTCGTCTCAAGCGGATGCTGCGCCTAGTGGATCTCTCGTGCGCGTGCGGAAAGATGCGAACTAAGTAGCGCGATAATTTCGGAGGATGCCATCAAAGATGTTAATTAACATCGTAATTACGAGCCCCTACTCTACTACCGTAAATTGGATCTCGACACCCACGATGGAGACGATGTTACGTGCCGTGATCCTGCACGATCAAGTGCCTCTGCGAGTTTTTCATCGATGAAAGGATTTCGCAGGATCGAAAAACGATTCGTCGATCCTCTAAGGCCGCTCACTTTCTGCTATTAAACTAGTCATGGAAGTTAAGTCCTCGTCGAGAAGCTGAAAGCCAACGATCCTTTCGTGATGTTAGATTTCCTTTCTTTTTTATTTTTTTTTTTTATAGAAAAGTTGGCCCCTCTTAACGGTGGCCACCGAGATGATTAATAAAGTCAACCTACCCCTTCGGAAAATTAGCCGCCCCGCTTTAATGGCCCTTTGTGCTTCAAGTTCGTCCTGGCTGGCGGCGGTCGGAAAATTATAAAAAGTAGAACACCGGGAGGGCTTTTGCGTCGTCAGGGATAAAAGCTTGGATTTATTTCTCGATGAAAAACTACGTGGAAGAAGAGTGCGCGCGATTGTTTCTAGCGTTGGATATAAGTCGAACGATTGTCACCTTTTTTACGATAGTTTCTGCTCTGTTCGCGAATTCCACGATTGCCAGTTCTGCCAATAGAATCGCAATATCCGAGACCTCCCCTCGTCCGATTCTAAACGGACCGTTACTACTTGCCTGCGTAAATTGGCGCGCGGTTGGCGCTCACGCCTCATCTACCGTCTGACTACAGTGGTACTGTGGCCACTTTTCAACTGGTAGAATCGGACACACGTAACAAAGTTGCGTAGGCTTGTCCGCTACCCGTTAACGAAATGGACTTTTCAACTTTACCGTTCGGTCCCATTCGTCGAATTGCACTCGCCATTCTGTCCACCCACGTATTGAAACTGGATAATCGAGTCTCGTGACGGAAGAATTCTCTGCCCTATCGCACGGCGCTTGAGACTCCTCAAATTTTTGGTCGATTTTTTCCAACCAACCCCTAGCCTCATTCTCATTTACATAAGGACGCCCGACGATTCATCTTGGCAGTATTCTCGCGATTTAATTTACACAAATTCTCTCGTTTAGAGCGACGCGTACTCGACTATACGAGTCGAAGGAACGCCCCAGCCTCGAGCTCGAGCCTCGAGAGCTTATATTATATTTTCCTCTTTTCCATCCTTCTCTCTCTCTCTCTCTCTCTCTCATTCGCCTGCCCTCTCTTTCTCTCCCTCCCCAAGCACTAGCCCAATTGCCTCACGAGCTTTATTTACCGTCCACTTTGGACGCTCGGTTCCTCTCCGCAAATCAGAAAATAGCTCACGGTCGAAGGATAACTTTCAAAGTCTAGTCTTTGAAGTCGACTCTTTCCTTCGTTGCGTCTACGTCTTCCGCTCCTTCGATCCGAGCTGCGTGGGTCCGCTCGAACGGTTAACCAAACACGTTTACCATGACGACGGATGTACAGAAAAATTTCCATTCGTCTCTCAAAGCAACCATTTTACCTTCCACCTTTTTCGTTGGAAGCTTTTCCTCGAGAATCCTCTTCGCCCCTTTTCCTGTTCCTTCTCGTTCGAGAAGATTCCTTGGAAAGCACCTTTCACGATTTTTCTCCTTCTTCTCTGGAGTCTTCATACGTTCGTCACCTCCTCTCCATTCACCGAGTCTTTTTCTGCAATCCGCTTTGTCGTTTGCGGGTCACTCGTGTTTTTTTCTCGCAGGTGTGTGCGTGGTTCGTAGTGTCTGTTTTTTTTTAATTGGTCACCCGCATAGATTCTGCTTTGACTCTCATGCAAAAATTTCCACCGATATACTTTACGATTATATTACAATTCCGAGCCCAACGAGTCTCTCACGAAAGAGACTCTGTGCCCTTTTTTTCTGTTTCTTTTCGTCCAAGAAGATTCCTTGGAAAGCTCCTTCCACGATTTTTCCTGTTTCTTCCTCGAGTCTTCACTACTTCACCACCTCCTCTCGATTCACCGATTCACTCATTCTACAATCCGCTTCGTCGTTTGCAAGACCCTCGAGTTTCGTTTCTCACAAGTGTGCGAGTGATTCGTAGTATCTTCTTTAATCGTTCACCCTATTAAATTTTTCTCATCCATTGTTCTCATTCTTCCTCTACATTCGTGCAAAGATTTCCGCCGTTGTACTTCGCGATTACTCAATTCCAAGCCGAACACTCTCTAGCGAAAGGGACTACGTGAACAGTTAGTCTACTCCCTCGACTCGAGGAGGAGAACTAGTCAGCAAAAGAGCGTGCAGGAAAGTTCGTTGTTTATTTCGAGGTGCCTCCGAGAGTTAAAGTACGCCTGAGACATCGTCCGGGCTCCTTCAAGAATCATCCCCCCTTACCTTCTCATTCTCTCTTTCCCTCCTTCGATGCGCTTCCGGGGCATAAAATGTATTCCAAGTTTCTTCGGCTTTCGAGCTGCGCGCGGCCAAGAGAGAAGGGCAAAAGTATCGAAGAATCTCGCCTCCTTCTCTCGTCTCGTCTCTCTCTCTCCATTCTGCATTATCGCTGGCTCGCCAGAATTATTTCAACGATTTAGAACGCGGTAACTCTTCCGGATAGCGCGAGGCAACGAAAATAATGGGCATAGCGCGCGCAGATTGGACGGTGCGCTTCGAAAACTGAGAATGGAGAGGATGGAGACGTGCATAGCGGAGCCCAGTCGCCCTTCTGTTCCTCGTTTCCGAGGAGATGAGGATTCGCGCGATCCCATCGCGAACAGAGAATCGTTAAGGTTCCTCACGGTCGAATATTTTCATCCTTTCTTGGTTTCGTCGTCTCCTGGATCCAACCCAACTCGCTTCTGTTCCCTTCGCAGGCGAATCCACCGCGCTACTCGTATTTATCGGAAATTATTTCTACGCCCACGTGATATCCTATGATTCTCGAAAGGGGGTCGCGTGGAGGACTTGCGAGGAGAATCGCATCGGATTCGCAAAGTCTCTCTCGCTACGGAAGAAAAGTTCGCGACACGCTTTGCTTCGTATCACTGCTCCAAAAATACATTTCACATATTTTTAGGTCCTTCCACTCTCAACCCCCCCGGCCCGTTTTCTTCTACTGCGACAGTCTGTGCAATGCAGCACAATCGTCTCTCGACATCCTGCCGTCTCTTTCCGTTCCACTCTTTCACTGTCGCGAAAAGCAATGAATATTTCAGCCGATCTTCAACCCTCGCGCTTGTCACGTCTCGCGAATTAATCCAATTCTCCTCGTCCCGCAGTTCTTCACGAAGGATGAACAGTTAAGAGAAAGCAGACGTTCGATTAGAATCCGTGCTATATCAGTCCACTCGCAGCCCCGACGTTTCGCGATATCTCGATGAATGGCGTTGCAGATATTCCTCTGGGTCTGTTCTTCTTTCACCTTTCATTCTCGATTCTTGCGCCCGCCTCTCTTCCTCGATGTTCGAAAGAGAGAAGAGTGGAGAAATTCACTTTGATAAAAGTTTCCTTCCTTCCATTTCCAGTGGCACGTGTGAAATGAGTTTGGCTTCTATCAGCACGACGTATTATTTGGTTTACGTTACCTTTAATGGCAACTACCATCTTTATGCGGCTGCTGGCAGTGACATCAATCTAGCGGCGCGAAGCCGGAGCCTATTTAAATTTTAAAGGGCCACCACTCGACTGAAGAAAGTTACATTTTAAGACTGCACTCGACTCACCGCGCCAAGAAATTCTTTCTCTTTTTCTTGCTCTCCCCGTGCGGTTACTGCGAAGGAGAAATCTCAGGGGCGGAAGTTTTCGCCAGGGACATTTTCTCGAAACCCCAGCGAATAGCGTAGCTCACACGGCGCGTTCCGTGGCTGGCACTGTCGCGAATTTGAATTGGAAATGTCGCTTCTCACGCTTTTGTTTATAATCGAGAGAAATCTCGTAAAGTACTTGGGCGGCCACGTCGGTTATCGTTCCTCGGCTTCTCAATCGAAAATAATCATAATTTATGAAAGAGGTTCTCGAAGAAAGAAAGGAGCACCGATCTTTGTTGTTCCTTCGATTGACGCGAGTCATTGGAAATTTAATCGTCCGTCGATTCTCTTTGTTTTACACGAAGAATGGAACACGAAAGAAGGACCATCGCTCCTCCATTGCTTCCTTCTCGTTCCATTATGCGCGCATGAAGTTCACGCGCGGGACTATAAACTCGAATAGAGCTTTTTTCGTTCCTTTGGAGAAGAAGCGAAGCGAGGAATCGAGGGAGATTGGTGGTGGCTGAAGAGGCGAAGGTAGATGTAGAGAAGGTGGTGGCGAAGGCTGTAGTGTGGCGTATTACTGGAATGCCAGCGTCGTCAAACGTGTTCCACGATCGATTCCCTCCTTTGGCGCCTTTAATAGAGCACCAAGCAGCGTACCTTTCCCGCAAAATTCTCAGCTTGTATCCTAGTGTGACACGTAAAACTTCGACGGCCTGCGGATGGACGGGCGATAAAGGGCGGAATTTCGTGGCGTACGTCTCACAGCGGAATGTCTCCGGCTCTCTTGAAAATCCCAATCTGTTCGGCGACGAACGAGGGGATAGAGATTCGATTAAAGAAAGAAAAGGAAAAAAATAGATCACGACGATTTCGAAGGCTTTAAGAAAGCGAGAGGAGAAGAAAAGGGAACAGAAGGAAAGAATCCAATATCGCTCGAGGGAACTTCATTTCGTGTACCATTTTCTGTGCTCGAGACCGAAAGGAAATCATCTTTCCTGCCTCCTCGCCCTTCCCGCGTCCTTATTCCACGTAATTGATGGAATTTCCATTTTGTGGCGGCGAATTAATTGTCCCCGTCTTTCGTCGATTCTCTCTCTCCTCTGTCCACAGCCCTTCAAACGATTCATTCTTCTGCATTCTTTTCCCCTCTCAGCTAAAGTGGAAGAATCCGCGAGGCGGAAGAATCGCGAGAACGGAGGAAAGAATGAGGCGAGGAGCGAAAAGGAATTAAGAAAATTCGGAGAATTTTACAAAACGCGCACGCCTACACGTTGCGAAGAACTCAATATCGTTCGTTCCAGGAAGATCCGACCACGGAGTTTCAATTTCACGAAAACGAGGGCTCATTCCCGACGCTCATCCAGGCGAGCTTCCCCAAACGTCTTGATTTTCTCAGATTTACTCGATTTTTATTTCCTCCTCCGTCAAAGGATGCAGACAAATTGCACCGCTTTCTTTTATTATTTGCCAAGGTACATCGATGTGCGCGCGATCTTACATACGTGCATCTTTGCGTTTAAGATACCTCTAAGGATTATCTTGACCGAGATTTCGAACTTCGAAACTCGACAGCCTTCACTTTTCACCTCCAAAGGTGTACGAGATTGTCGATTGGATCTCTGGTACCTGTGATGGGCCGATGCGACCACGGAGTTTCAATTTCACAAACGAGGGCTCATTCTCGACGCTCATCCAGGCGAGCTTCCCCAAGCATCTTAATTTTTACAGATTTACTCCATTTTTAGGCACGACCGTAAAGGGAGTGACTTATTATTTTCTCCTCCGTCAAAGGATGCGGACAAATTGCAAGGTTCTCTTTTATTATTTACCAAGGTACATCGATCTGCGATCGTACATACCTGCATCTTTGGGTTTAAGATACCTTCTAATTGTAAGAATCATCTTGACCGAAGTTCCGAACTTCGAAACTCGACAGCCTTCACTTTTCACCTCGAAAGGTGTACGAGATTGTCGACTGGATCTCTGGTACCTGTGTTGGACCGATGTGACCACGGAGTTTCAATTTCACAAACGAGGGCTCATTCTCGACGCTCATCCAGGCGAGCTTCCTCAAGCGTCTTGATTTTCTCAGATTTACTCGATTTTTATTTCCTCCTCCGTCAAAGGATGCGGACAAATTGCACCGTTTTCTTTTATTATTTGCCAAGGTACATCGATGTACGCGCATCTCAGGGTTCAAGATACCTCTAAGGATTATCTTGACCAAGGCTCTGAACTTCGAAATTCGACAGCCTTCACTTTTCACCTCGAAAGGTGTACGAGATTGTCGCGACTAGCGGCGAAATTAATGGACCGTTATCCATCGTGGATCTCTGGTGCCTCTGATAGACCCATGAGACCACGGAGTTTCAATTTTACGAACGAGGGTTCATTCCCGACGCTCATTCAGGCGAGCTTCCCCACGCGTCTTGATTTCCACAGATTTACTCGATTTTTATTTCTTCCTCCGTTGAAGGGTGCCACCGAATTGCATCGTTTCCTTTTTTTATTTGGCAAGGTACGTCGATGTGCGCGCGATCTTACGTGCATCGTTGGGTTTATGATATCTCTAAGGATTATCTTGACCGAGGCCTTGAACTTCGAAACTCGGCATCACTTTTCACCTCGAGAGGTGTGCGAGATTGTCGTGACCAGTAGCAAATTAATGACCCGTCATCCATCGTCGTGGATCCCTGGTACCTGCGATGGACCGATGCGATCGTGCAAAACTGAAATCTCTCGCTGAATATCCTCTTAACCCTCGGAGAGAGTCTACGGAACTTCCACCGGCCAGCGCAATTTCTCAGTGAGCCGTCACGCGCACGAGAGGCCAATGTCAGTCACTCGACAACTCCGAATCACGACGCTTCTTGCCCCTACCAATTTCCGTGGCTCACCTTTCTCTTCTCACCCCTCTTGATCTTCGCTGAATCACGATTGATCTCAAGCAACTCAACCGCGAAATCACTTAGCGAAGCCCCGAAGGGTAGACAGAGACTGACACGATCTAGAACCTGTGCCACCCTACCAGTACCAGCCCACGTAATATTCTCTACTCCAAGCACGTAATCTTGCCCGTACAGATTCAATGATTAACGCGCTGACAATTTGGCAATTTGGTCGAGGGAGATCGGATCGATCCTTACCCACTTGGCCATTCCTATGTCTCTACTTATGTCTCAATTAAGACCCGGCAATTTTCACGCTCTCCATGGTTGATTAATCCTTCCGAAGCGAGATCTCAAACGTAATCGTTCGCTTTACCGATAAACCTCGATCTTTACTAATTTCCGCGTCTATCTCTGCCGATGGAGATTTTTTTTCTAATATCTACGGATCTTGTCGACGAGTTTCGATGAAGGGAAGGACGTCGACGTCATCAGCCTCCAAGTGTCAATCGCAAATTCTGTTATGCACGCGACGTCGAATCTCCTCCTCCCCGTCAACGACAGTCGACGACACTTCGTTGTCCCGACGATCGACCGGTGTCATGTGGCCGCGGGGGTGGCCGGAAGTTGCAGGGTTTGACCCGCGCGGGCTGACGTTCGCGGATCGACGACACGAGGGTGTCACGCGTGAGACACCGCAGATCGATGGTTCAGGTAAAGGAGGCGCGCGTCAAGAGCGAAGAGTAAAATTCCAAATTGCCAAACACCGTTCGTCTTCGCGGTAGAGTGTCCACCGTGGAATTTATGCTAATGCACGAAACACCGGGACTATAATATCGGGATATAAACTGGATTTCGCGAGGACGGTGTGGCGAGAGGGAAGAATGGACCGACGAAATTAATTTAACGCGCGCTCCCAGGAGCGTAGGGAACGCTCGTATTTTCTCGTCGCACATTTCCTCCACCCCCGCCCCTGTGGTCCGTCCGTCAGGTCTCTTCGTTCCATTCGTGTTCCGCTCTCGCTTGTAAAATAGTTTGTGATCGACCATCAGAAAGTTGTCACTCGATCTCGTGGCGCTTCGTCTCGACGTTCAGAAATTTCTCCACGGTATCAATCGCAACTTCGACGTAAATGAAACTGATGATCCGTATAATGAGATTACCATTATGACGTCCGCGGAATTACTACGATGCTGCCTGGTGTATAGGAGAGGGACATCCTCCGTTTCTCTCAGGTACCAAGAGACTCTGCCGTTCCTCGAGAGGATCTATCGACTGGCCACGAACTTAATATCTCATTTCTCCTTCTTCCACCATCCTCCTTCCTTTTATCCATTCTCCGCAAAGGTTCTCGTGCCACGTCTGAAGAAATATTTCCGCACGCATGCCCCATCCACTTCTTTTCCAACAGCGGAAGGGATATTAATCTCGATGTGATTCTTCTTCTCTCGGTCTTCGAATATTTGTCTATCGTTTCTGTTGGATTGCTCGTGGAATAAAATTGTAGAGCACAGAACGAAGTTTATTTAAATGAAATTGGTATATTAATACTGAGATCCGCGTGAGCGTGACATGTCCGTGTCTTACAAGGTGTACTCCGAAAATGCTTCATGCACAACATAAAACAACGATTGGTGTGATCCATGGTAACGCAGTAATCGTAATTAGCTTCAAGTCTTCTGAAGCGCTGCGCATTCCAACAGTTTCGAACGATCGGAGATTCGGTGGTTGAAAGAGTGTTTGGCGAGCCACGTGAATTCACCTCGGACGACGAGGAAGAAGATCCGAGGAAAATGTAAGAGGAGATCTCTTGGAATGTCAAGCCGCATCGTGCTTGACCCAGTGGACATAACAAGTTTTGTCCATCGCTGATGGATGCGCGTCGTGCAAGTCGACGATTCAAGGACGCGCGCGGGCGTGGCTTTCAAAAATTTCCGGCTAAGTGGAAGCTATCGATAGAATACTTGATGGATCGCTGGTCTCGAGAGAGCCAGCGACGTGATCTCAAGAGGTGGAGGAGATCAAGGTGGTGGAAAAATGAAGAATGAACGTGCGTGGAAAAAGGTCGAGGGGATAACTCGTAGGGATTCCTCGCTATCCATCCAACGGTCGCGCATTTGTATTCAAGATATGCCGCGTGGGTGGACGCCCTGTGTGAAAACGAATGGGGCAGAGAGGAATACGCGAAACGCACGAGCGATTGAAGATCTGGAGAATCTGGGGATAGACAGATTCTGAAGATAGAGTAGAGCGAAAAAGTCCGCGAAGAGGACAAGAATACGTAGTAAATATTCTCGTGTCCTGCTTTTCAAGGGATAACGTCGGATTGAGAAGTGACTGGTCCAATTTTTCAGACCTCGTACGTACAAGACGCTAAAGATCGCAGGGACACGAAAAATAAAAAAGGGAACAGGGACGAAAAGACGTAGCCATTTCTACGACTTTCGTCCATCAGAGTGAGCGAGCGCGAAATATTGCGCGAAGCAGATAAGAACCAGATACATAATAAATATTCACGACTTTCCAAGGGATAATGTCGATCTGAAAATTGACTGGCCCAATTTTTCGTAGCTCGTACGTAGAAGATGCTAAAATTCCAGAGATACGAAAAATAAAAAAAATGAAAACGACGAACGACCAAGAAGACGTAGCGACTTCTGCGATTTTTGCTCACCCAGGGTGAGCGAGCGCGACTCTCCACGTCTCACTGCTTCCGTCGCAAGGATAAAAACGGATACGTCCGTGGAATGGTCTTCTTCTTTTATGGGAAGCGACAGAGGGAGAAAGGAAATGGCAAGGGGAAGGGTGGCAGAATATCGGAAGGAAATCACATTCTTGGTCGTAGAGGACATCCTCGGTCGTAACAGCGTCGTAGAAGTACGTAATCTGTCCGTACCATCTGAACTTTTATAAATATTACGTGAAAATGTCTCGAAGAATTGCTCGAAGATTAAACGTTAGATATGCAAATGAGAATTCTGAAGGACGTACGTACACACGCGAGTTAATCTTGAAACGTCGTTTAGCTTTTCCAACGCTGCAATGTTCGCCCTTTTTATTTGCCATGGATCTCAAAATGTACAGCATGCTTTTCAAACTTCTTCCTTGAGATTACTTGGTAAGAAGAAGGACTGATCCATCATCCCTTCAGGCACCGATCCATCAGTTGATACCACCCACGCATTTCATTTCAATATGTGTTTCGTAGGAGCATGCGAAAATGATTTAAATACGAGATGTACCAATACGAGCTGATAGTGCGTTCAAAAGTTATCAACTTCCAGATTCCTGGGTTCCATTTCTAACCAGCGTTTAGATAACCAGTAGACATCGCGAGCTAAACGCAAGTTAGCAAATGAGCCCATCTATGAGCCCGCATATCCATTTGCTCAAGCCTGAATCCCATCGTGTTTCGCGAATGCTCGTCCTTAATGCTCTCGCATGCCACGGTGAGTAAGCGTGGATGGGCTGGCGGGTACATTAGCGTCGGTTACACTTGGTCCCTCCAGGCGTTCGGGGTGAAAGGTCGTTTCGCGAATGCACTTTTATCTTAGAGGATCGACCCTTGGTATCCAACCTATTCGCTCCATTTGCACATTGCTCTCGCTCTCTTTACCCTGTAAAATCGTCCAAAGAGGATTCCAATTGTACAGAAAGCTCGCGTACGTATCCTCTGCGATTCCTCTTTCTCGCGAAGGATCGAATTTACCGTTCTCTCCTCTTCTCTCTTCCTTCTTCTTGTTCTACTTCACTCGTGAAGCAATCGTTACTCCAGAAGAGGATCTTCCTCGCGCGAAAGTGTCGTACCTTCATCGATAATTTTCCATCTCAATTTAATCGGCGTTCGATCTGTGATCTCGAGATCTCCATGCTGCTTTCGAACAGTGAGAGCTGTTTGTAGCCGTTAATCATCATCCACCTCGCGACCCGTCCATTCGCCGGGGTTCAGCCTCGCGAATTTGCCCCTCCTGTACAATTCGAGGATATTCGCAGTGCGTCGGGGTAACGCGATTGTACGATTCGATTAATATCGAAATTTCCAACCAATCTTCGTTGCGATATCGCACACTCTAGTTGCTCGTCGAGTTACATGCTCGCGGGGCTACAAATTTCGGCGAATCGTTTGAATCAATTCTACGTGAATGATGTTAAGCTCGTAAAGCTGGAATTTTATCGAACGCGAGTGTAACGGAATGTTTATCGCATTAAGTTAAACTATGCGGTGGATTGAAATGCGCGTTCCGTAAATTCGATTCGCAATAGAGGACACGTGAAATTTTCCGCTTTCTAGGGTATCTTCTAATCACGCGTCTCTTTGAAGGAAACGCGAAGCTAGGAGGCAACGATGAGAGAACGAGAGGCATCCCGGGGTCGGAGAAATTACGAGTAATCGTATTATCGGAGAGCGAATAATTATAAGAGGAGGGACAATTGTACCAAATCATTCGCAAAATTAAGAAGAGAAAAAAAGTAGAAAGAGAAATCGTTTGGTTTTTTCACTCTCTTCGAAGAAATATTCAATGTTCCATTTTGTTCTTGCAATTTCGTGCTTTTCCGAAATTTTCCACCGAATCGGGTGGTAATCGCGGAATTGCATGTATTTCGGATGCAATTCCACGCGATCTTATTTTCTTTCGTTCCTCCTAGCTTTTATTTTCAGAAAATTCTTACGAGGGAGCACTCGACGCGAGCTCCTCTGGCAGCTGGAAAATTCGAGAGAAACGTTAGCACGTGGCACGGCTATGGTAGATACGCAAGGATGGGACGAAAGTTCGCGAAAGCTTTGAATCTTTAATTTCGGCGCCTCCTGCTTCCCTCGGGAGAGCATCGTCCTTGCTCCTCCGATATCGGCTTTCCCAGAACTTACTGCTTCTCGCGTATCTCCGGCCGCGTTCTCGCGGAACCGGCCGATAAATTTTCGCGATACATTCACGGGACGCGTTGGGACCATGCCGGTAGAAAGGGTCTTCTTAATCTAAATTGGTCCCATTGATCGTGATTACGATGCAATGCAAATTAAGCTTAGAACGACTATGCTCTCTCTCTCTCTCTCTCTCCATTCTTCTCTCGGTTCAATCTCAGAACTCGCCACTTCGCAAATTACTCGCGAGCAGTTCTACGCGTGGAAAAAGCGAAGGGGCCAGAGAGAAGAATAGAAACGTTATTTGTCCGCCTTCTTTTCAACGGCGCGTCATTCGCAGTGACGTTTCTTTTTGCGCGATCACTTTTTCTCACCATTCTTCAGTACCTCGGAGCGTCCCCTTATCTGGCTCGTCATTAGCACCCTGCGAGAGGTGGCCTCGAAGGAACGAGTGGAAGCATTTCGTCGTCGGAACGAATGAGGCGAGAAACGAGTAAAACTCGTCCGTTCGGTTTTCATTTGTACCCCAGTCCCAAATTGAACGAGAAGCATTCGAACTTCTAGGCGCGATAATATTCCATTCGAAGTTTTCACGATTCTTCTTGAAATCGCGTAGAAATTCGTTCACATCGTCTGTATCCTACATCGCACTTCCAATATGTCAGAGTCGGGTACGCGTAGCATTTGCAAATGGCCAAAATGAAACTGACAAGTGATTCATCTACGTACATACATACAGTGCCGCGTGGTGTTGGTGCGTGTGCCTTCTACGGTGGCTGTTAAGATTAAAAGCTTGCGTGAGATGATCGGTGCTTTAAAATGGATATTCGAGAGTGTACCTCGTACCCTGGAGATGAGGCTAATTAAATCTCCTTCCTCATTTCTCTCTCACTTCGGGCGTGGAGACTGATCGCCTCTAATGAAAGAAAGAAAAAACGAAAGGGATACGGGATGCGTGCCAAGTGCTTTAACCTGCTCGTGCTTGCTTCTCCACTTACCAGCGGCCATATCTTTCTCTCTTTCTCTCCGTTTCCTTTTCTCTCTCTCCTATCTTCTCTCTCCAGCCCCGATTACTCTACTTCCTCAGGTCTCTTCTCTCTTTCCTTATTTCTCCCACAGTTGGCTCGCTCACCCTCTCGTCCACTTCTCTGTAAGCTGAGCGTGGACGAAGCTTCCGCCTCTTCCTCTCCTCTAATTTGGACGCTTCCTCTACGAGGCGATCGGCGTGGCATGAAACGCAAGAGGTCTTCCACTTTGATCGGCTCTCTCCACGAAGCAACGGCAACACAGGCTTCGACCTCGTTGTCCTCGTCGTCGCTTACATTCTCAGAAACGACAGAGTATTCCGGGCAATTCATGGCGCATGACGAAAGTTGCAGTCCCGCGGGCATCCACCGGTGGGTTGCTCGATCACGTTTTCCGATGCAAATTTCCTGTCGCAAGATCGGCGGGCCCAGTTGTCGGTGGCTCGAGAACTTTCGATTGTACTCGGTCGGTTTGGAGTACGTGAGCGAAGATTCGGTACGACTGTGTGTACAAGGCTCTGCATATGCATACGCGCTTTTAGGAAAGAGATGTAACGCGTTCGTGACGATTCCCGATCTTCGAAGATATTGCAGAGTGAATTTTCAAAAGACTCTGCGCGCTTGGAAATTTATTCGACGCGTGGCTGATATCGTAGAAGTCCGTCGAGCCTTGTTGCAGGTCAGTGAGATCAAAGTGACCTAAACAGCCCAATTGTGAAACTACAGACGTTGTTAGGTTTCGACTGATGTAAAGCGAACTGCAAGCCAACCTAATGAAACACGCGTAACTAACTCCCTGCCGTCCATTCTGAGTCCGGTCCCTCTTAACTTTTCAATTTGCAATGTCTAACCTCGACGTATCTCACATGTAAGCTGAGCCTAATCCGCAGCCTAAGCCGAAACCCTTCGACCAGGTTTTCTCTCTACAATTTCAACTCTCGATCCGGAGAATATCTCGAGATCTGCTCGGAGTCCCATAAAACTTGTCGCAGCCCCGAGAATGAACGAGAAGCGATTTCTCCCTTTTTTGTTCGCTCGCCTGTCCTCCATCATAGTCGTCTCCCTTTATGTTTCTTGTTTTCCACAAAACTTTATTGAATTTTACGCTCTGTACCATGCTGGACGATCAACTCTTAAAGTTCGCCTCGGTTTATCTCTGCCTTTTTCTGTCTGGAGCACTTTCGGCGGAACGAAGGGGCGCCAGGCGAGAGGAAACGAATTTCAAGCACAAACAGGCCACTACGAGGATTTTCTAGCTATAGTGATCGCGCACGGATATCGTATTCTTCGAGCGCTGTACCTGGCCAGTGTGTACGTTCGATACGATTGTGTTGAGTTTGAATTTAATGAGATCCTCTCGATCTTCCCTACGGTGAAACGACATCGAGCACGCTCTCGACACTTCCTAACAATGCTAAAATATATTTCTCTCGTGTAGCTCGCACGCGTTCGAGCCAATTCTCGATAAGCCCCGGCGGTGGAGCGCTATCGTGCTTCGACAAATACGCTCGAATTTCTCTGGAACGAGAGAATTGATGAGCCAAACACAAAGGGAGGCCTGTCCAATCGAATGATCGGAGGCACGCACGCACGAGCTACCTCTCACCGTTGCGATAAGTCTTGGGTAAATTTGTGCGCGCCCGTCGAGTTTAGGCTGCCTCACTGCCGTCCGCTATTGTTTATCGTTGTATCTCAGCTTGCTCACAATTTTCGTTGACTTTTCAGATTAAGCGCGTGCATCCTGTGAACATTATCCAAGCTCGTTAAGCTCGTTGCACTGTTTGTATTTCTTCTAAATCTATTTTACTTCATACCGTTCTGTCACACTCGTTTCACGACAAATCGAATTACAATAGAGGAATATTTCTATTGGACTCCTTAATAGGTTATATACACTCAAATCACGATTGATTTTGGGATTATTTTTTCATTATGTTTGAAAAGTTTTTGATGCCTGCATGTAGGTTACTTTTAATGGATATTTTCAGTAGTCTATATGAATTTTTGTATTACAAAAGAATGGAAATTAAGTCCACTTTTGGTACAGTACACTAAGGTGTGCTCCTGGAGAGGTGTGACGCGGTGACCATCGCCAGTTATATCCCGTTTATCTAAAATCGTCGAGAATCTCTTTTTCTTTTCTTCATTGTACAAAGCTATTCCTGATCGTTCAGAATGGAAACAAACTTATTCTGAGAAAAACGGCGACTATTCAAACCCAAAGTTCGGTTTTTTAATCCGTTTTTTTAGTCATAATTCGACAAATAATTTTCGAAAAAAACCGAACTATCTGGAAGAGGGTATTTCTGCGTAGAAGCTATGTGTAAAGTGCGAACGAATTTGGTTGAACGGATCCCGAGTAATCGTGGTCACCGCACGAAAAATGTCGTCTTGAGAAAGATACGTTTAAAGATTAAATTTATGATAATTCGTACTGGGAGCTCTTTAAATTTGCATAACTTTTTCCATTTTCCTCGGTTGAATTTAGTATTTTACGAAAGTAATCTTGAAATGTTGCACTTTCAGATGTATGCAACAATAAAAAAATCGACTGTGTTAAGCTGAAAGGTGTACATAAGCTCTTAATTCAGATTTAGTCATTCGTACGGCAAGCGTTTAGATTGGCGCGCGTTCAAGTGGCTCATTCCTGCGCTCCTCCGCATCGCGAGAGAGGTGCGTTCGTGCGCGCGTGTACGCTTCACGTGCGTGTGCACTATTTGTCCGAGGCGACGCGTTGCCATTAACGTTCCACGAACGCTCGCCCAGGGGCAGGTATAATCGCGCGAGTGATTCTCATTTTCCATGATCCTCCGGCAGGATGAGAGGCGAGGGTAGCAGTACCAGCACGCGTACACACGGAGGGATGGCCAAAAGCTCTTACGCGCGTGTGAAGCACTAGCGCAACACCAAAGCAATAGAATATTGATTTCCGTCAGGACGCTATCGTCGCACGTTCCATCGCGCGTACTCAAACGCTTCAAATACTCCGCTTCTGCTTCTTCACGATTTTGCTCGCGCGCTCACGAACAATTTTGCATCGCGAGAGGATATTCGTGTCCGCAAAGCTGGCGGTTAGAAGTGCAATGCGAAAAATCACGCAAGAATGCAGCTCGTGTTCGAGTAACTCAAGCTCCAACGAGGATTCGTCTACGTTCGTTCGCCGATTTCATAATCTCAACCCTCTAGCAAGCCGGCGGAGTCACAACGAATCACGAGAGTTCCACTAATTCCGTTTGTATTAATTTCACTAATTACATTCGTCCCCGACACGACTGCGTCTCGGGGCTTCTCGGTCGCGCTCCTTCGCCCAGATAGTTTCAAAGATAATCTCGTCCCGCTACTACCGCGCGAATAAGTTAATCGGGAATAAATTTCCGCGGGTAAATTTCTACGTCGACATTGAAATTAGAATGCGCGAAAACAGCGACGCATTGCGAACGTGGACGCGTAGAAGGGAAAATGTAATCCTTATTCTTGCGTTTCCATTCCTGGCACGCGTCTCCCCGCAATGGGGTGGCCGTTTTGAAAAATTTACGCGACCACCGGGACCAACGTAGCCCTGGACGATTGTTTTCAGCCCGTGTAAACTGCCTTGGCCAACCTCGCATTGTTTTCCGCCTCGTAGTAGCGAGTAAAAAAAAAAGAAAAAAGAAAAAAGAAAAGAAAAAAAAATAAGAGAGCGGAGGGCGCTCGACTAATTTTCCACTGCGTTTCCCCCCTTTTCCCACTTTCTTCCATCCTACCAACCTCTCCGCCCCTTTCGCAATTTTACGCGGCCGAGTAAAATCCTTAGACGACGTTCCACGCGAGATCTTCGAGTCGCGCGAGAGTCGGTGGAACGACGGCGCATACTCAGCGACTATCCATCAATCTTTCACGAGTGCGCTGATTAATGCAAGGTGCAATTAGCGCGATGATAATCGTTAGTGAAAATTTTAATGATCCGCTCTCGAAGATCCCTAAGCCCCCGAGCAGTCCTTCCGGGATACGTTGAACGGTGGGTAAAAAATTTCTACGGAAGCATCGACGGTTGCCCGCCCCGGAATAAAGTGGGAAGAGCGTGGGGGCGGAGTCCTCGTTAATTTCTCGCCTCTTTTTACAACTACGAGCGACGACAAGGACTTAAACTCGAATCAGACCAATCCTGAAACGGTTGGTACGCAAACTGCAATTCCAGAACGCCCGTTGGAGCTTTTATCGCGGCGCCGCGTCTCCTCGTCGGATGTTTTCGCGCGGATCAACGACCGACGCTCGCCCTACAAATTGCACCTCGCCCATTTTATCTGTTCCTCCCTGCGTCTCGTTTAATTTGCGCGACGATGGCGAATGTACGGCGGAGAAACTTGCCGTTCGTCTGTAATCTTCATTTCGAATTCTAGAAACAACCGCGACTCCTTCTCGCAAGACGTTCCAAATGAATTGGCGCGACGCCTGTACGACTGCGTCTGACCAATACCACTCACGTTCCACTTAGATCCAAACTCAACATTAATCTCGCTAGTGCAACCCGCTAAAGACACCTTCGCGCAGTCTCTCGAGCTATACATATAAACTCGGTTTCCTCGATCGGCTACTATCCGGCCCGCTCGTAGCTCGCTCACCATTGTTGACAACAATTACCGAGTCGTGACAGAAGTGCGCTCTGATTAGTAAATTGAGTTTAAACCGCGCGCTCGAGGCCACCGTGGAGGAAACGACAGAGGAAACTCTGCCATTCCTAGGCGGAATAGTTTCGCAAAAGCGATACCCGGGAGCGACAGCGGACGTGACTGCCGGTAGGTAGTTAGCCAGACAGGCACGTGGAAGGATAGACGCGAGGTTAGTAAAACATTGGGCCAGGTAACTCTAACGTCGTCCTCGTTGTTAACGAGATCGCGAAGGTGCGCGCGCGCGCGCGCGCCACGCAGCGCACACACGAAAATCCATTCATCCTTTTTCGTTCTTCTCCCGTCGAGCCCTCTCTCTCCTTTCACCTCCTGTTGCTATATTCCTTTCGGGTCCGGATCGGCGCACCGCAAGATCGAAGAGCGGGATGGGAGAGCGGCTAATTAAACGGAGCTGCCACGCCGCGCGCCGAAGAACAATTGAATTATGGAGTTACCAGCTGGGAAGTCCTGGTTCAACGGCCACTTCCATCCCATGGACGAAACGATCGAACTACGGCGCAGGCGGCCAATTTGAATTTTAAATCTATCGCGCTCATCTAGCTCGTTGATTTTGGTAAACAAGCCTGTGTCGTGTATTTATGAGAGGGAGGTCGCGACAGAGGTGGAAGGGGATGGAAAATCGACGGTTCACCGGAATTGAGGCTGACGCGGTGAAAACACATACGGTTTTCGGTTTTGCTTTGCACATTGTCGCCCGGCGGCATCCTCAAAAGCGCCACGAGATGGAAAGGAAGAGGGAAAGCGCGGTAGAGTGAAAACTTTCGACCGCGGTCTCGTCCCCAAGTTTTCACCGCGGAAAACGTAGTCGTCGTTCGTTGCTCCCTTCGAGCAATTCAATATTTACTTTTCGTGCCGTTCAACGCGACCCGGAGTTTCTGCCTAGACGCTTTTTCTTCACGCCACCTCGACGCGGTGGTCCTTTAGGGGGTGTACCTCAACTCCACCACTTTCCACCGCCATCCACAGCAGGAGTAATTATTTCATCGCGATAAAACTCCGGTTGTAGCGTGTACGAGGGTAAAGGACGGAGAAGCATGACGAATGGATTTGAAAACTTCCGCGAGCCCCAAAGCCTCCTCGGGATATTTCCTTACGCCTTCCCTTCTTGTATTAAGAGTTGATGGATCGTCGTGCTCCCACGACTCTTCCGCAATTTCACGCCGATCGTCTACCAAGCCTCCAAAAAGAATTAATAATTAACCTCATCGCGGTTGATCATTAACGAGATCACAATTTCCAATGATTTTCTATCTTCTTTAGGACCTAAACGAAGGAAGTGTTCAAAACTGCGTTTGAAATTAATTTAAACCTCGAAATGCTAATCGGCGAATTTTGTCCATTAAGCTTTTGGTCCATTTCACGTACTTGAAAACTATTTCAACTAATTTTGGGGAGAGTGCGAAAGCGGAGACGCCTCAATTATTTCCCACACCTTCGCGGGCTGTAGGACAAAAAAGAGAGAGTCGTTAGTCGGAGCTAACGAGAATTCGAAGGCGCTCGCGCTTGAACCGCCGGTGCTCCTTTCCCACGTACCTCACCGCGTACCGCCGCGAGGGCTTTCCGAAAGATAAACGACGACATCGTCGGTATTATTTTCAACAATGACGAAGACGACGAGGTGGGAGGAAGACGGAAGACGAGCTGGACGAGAAGAAGAGAGAAAGCTTGTGGCAAGTCTTCGTCTCCTTCCTCCTTCTATCGTCCCTTCTTTCCTTTCGTGCTACCTCGATTAAGATACCTCGACGCTGAAATAGTGTCGTCGTGAAGACGCGCAGAGAAAAATAGATCACGCTCCGGGCGCGTCACCCCTGTGTGAAAGGGTTGAGAAGGGGGCGCGTGCATCCCGCCGTGATAAACGAGACACTCGATTCGGTCTCTTGTAAGGCGGCCAGTTACCCCGTGCGATCAACCTCGATGAGTTTTTCGATCTTTCGATTTTTCCTTTGCTCACGATCATCAGTAAGGCTTCGACATATAAATGCAGGGAATGGCGTATTCGACATAGATTCTTTTTTCCAAATACACTTTTTCTGATAAATTTTTATCGTTCGCTTTTTCGTCTTCTTCGTCGTTTCTCCAGAAAATTTATCGTTATCGCTTTTTAAAGGAGGCCACTGTGTAAACAAGATGTAAATGAAAGCCTGCGCGTATTTGCCATTTAGTTTTTTTTCCAAGTACATTTTTGAAAGTAAATTTTCATCGTTCGCTTCATCGTCCCGTGTACCCCGTGTTATATTGATTCGTATCGTTTTCTAAAGACATCCGCAGAAAATTAATCATTCCGGTCACAGAAATCCCCGATAGAAATCTAACGAACGCTTTAACGCTAATTGCGAACGGTACAAATGCGCACAAATGTCTCACGGGCTTTGGATAAGATCTGGCCGAGAATACGAACGGCGTAGGTGTTATCGGAGTGTAATCCTTTTATCCCAGGGGATTGTACGAATAAAAAAAAAGACGTTCAATTCTCGCCACCCTCCTGCCCCTAGCCTCGAATTCACCCGTTTTTCTTTCCTCGTTGCACCGAGCGTCATCGTTTTCCATGCGCTGTATTCGCGAGACTGTCTGGATGCTGGTTAGCGTTTGGAGATGAGAAGCGGAAGGAAAAGGGAGAGAATTCGAAATGAAGATAAACGAGGGTCGTAATTTTACGATGCGTTTGTCCTGCGCTCGCGTATCCGACTATACCGCGCTTTCATAATGACCTGGTTTCACGTTGCTCGCTATGTGTTTATAAAAAAAAAGGAACGAACGAGCGGAATATTTTTCCGGTTGCGAACGGTTGAAATTCAAATTTGGATAAATTCTGAGACACATCATCGCGGAAAAACAAAGAAAAATGCTTGTTAGTTCCGCGTTCTCCATCCCGCCCTCTCGCCTCTTCCTCCCGGTATTATATACTCGCGATACAAAGAGGTGAAAAATTGCGGAAAAAGGTGGAACCAGGCAGAGGGTGGAAACAATAAGAGTGGAGGAGGATGTAAAAAGTGGAGCATGTAGAGAGAGGCACGCGGAGAGAAAGAGAGAGAGGGAGAGTAGATTGGGAGGACGAAATTGTTGGGTGGGGGAAAATAGGGTTTATAATCGCTAAAAGTCACTAGACCTTTATAGCGGCGCATGCGAAACTGTAATTATAATTACGCTCGCGTAACGAGAGGGTCGTAACCGTAACGCGAAAGGTAAACTAAAAGTGGCAGTAAAAAAAAGCAAATTAGCTTTTTATAGGCGCAGTGGAAGAAGGGGAGAATGGTAAGAGGGAAGAATGAAAAAGGTGCTGGTACACCACGCGAATGCGCGCTTTTTCAGTGTCCTTGCGCGTGAGGAGAGAGACAGGGAGAATGAGAAATGTATCGTGGGCAGCAAGAAAGGGAAGACAAAATGGTAGAGACTTGCAGAATTCGCAGAATTCCTGAAACTCGCTTGGCCTGTGCGTCACTTCTTTTACCACTGATTACAAACGGAGCTAATTAAAACTTCGCGTAACAAAACGTCCACAGAGCCTCCGTACGCTTTCAGAAGTTCTCTCTACGAAGAAAAGAAGCAGTGATTCGAAACTAAAGAACACAACGAAATCATCGATGATATCATTCGGAGCGAATTCGGTTCGCGCGGGTGAAGCGCACGAAAAATTCTTTTGGTTCGGTTAGCGCGATACTAAGGTAGGCGGAATGTTTTCGCGACCGCTGGAAGCGCAGGTGTGACTGAAAGAGAGCGGAGAAGCGGCGGATAAGCATTGGAAAACTCGTGGAAACGTGAAAATAGAGAAAATCAAGCCCCGGCCAACGTGCGAATGTCCCCCCGTATTCATCGGGCCGGTGGTGAATTTCAACTGCGATATTTATGTATTTGACAGGACGCCGACGGTCACCCTGATATAGAATCATACTTCAATGGATGCGCGGACGATATCCGTTTCTGTTGTGCACCCGCACGTATCACCGTCTATACATGTCAACGACCTTTTCGTTGGATCTTTCAAATGCGATTTCCAGCTCGAGGCGACGGCAACTGGTAGGACTCTTACCTACGTTCGTCGCACGATCGCAGTTTACGTACCGTACTGTCGATCTTTTCTCTAATTTCCGCGCAATCTCGGGTGCACGCGTGCAACGCGGTTTAATAGACACCGTGTGGTAAATTCGGAGCGACATACTTAGATGCCGGGTCTGGAACGTCGGTGCGTAATTACATTTTGCCAACTGTAATATTCATGTCACCGGCCGCTTCCAGACTACTCCGGTCCTTGCCTGTAAGTAGTTTCGCGAACTCTGAGCCCGTGGATAGGGACATCTGTTCGTGAAGATATCCTCGGGCACTCGGCCGGAAAATCGTCCGCTGAAAGGGCGCGCGGTAACGAGAAAAGAACAAATTGCAGTACAGTTGATGATTCGACGTGAAACGAGAAGCACGTAGAAGTGGAGGCTTCAATCTCCTTGAAAAAAAATTCGTTTCCGCCCAAAGTTCACAGGTTAACGGGAAAGTGACTTTTTGCTTTTTCGCTTCACTCCTCACTCTCTCTCTCTCTCTCTCTCTCTCTCTCTCTCTCTCGCTTTCTTTCTTTGTGATGCACCGAGAGATTGATGCGTCTGTGAACGCGACTGTTTACGAGACTGGACAAAAGAGGCCGAGGTGGAACGTGAAGGGTGGAGGAAGAGATGGCGAATTCAAGAGAAAATAGAGAACCGATGGAGGACGCGTGAGAGAAAGGCCGCGACGGTCTCTCAAACGAACCTGGCCCGACGAAAGACGAAGGATGGAGAGGGAAGGTAGGTGCAACGCGGAGAAGCGACGAATACTTCTGAAAAGGGAGAAAGACGAGGGAGAGAACGACGAAGGTGGAAAGAGCAGCCCGAGGGGTCCGCAGGTGAGAGAGAATAGAAGGTGGTTGGAGAATGTAGGAGTGAGAAGCATGACGAAGAGAGGGTGTGTTGGAAGGAAAATCCGTGGAAAGGCGAGAAATAGCGGCGCGTAGACGTTGTCCACGGCGCGGCGCGTCGGCCCTGGTACTTACGAGCAAGATCCACGGGCTTTGAAGCTCGTGGATATTCCGGAACGGCAGCCTCACCGAGCGAGCGCAAACGAGTACATTTCCGTGTCCCCGAGCACGTGTACCTACCAACATTAGGCTACGCGGATAAAGTGTTTTCGTGACGGTTTTATCGTACACGCCGAACTGGAGAGCCACGGACGGAAGCGTCGTTCCTAAAGGCGCGTTCTCAAGAGGCAAGGTTAGTTGACGGATTTTAGTCGATCGACAAAAGTCGAATGAAAAGCACAGTGAGAACCTTTCTTTCCATAGAGGCAATCCCAAACGTGCCTTGAAACGCGTGAACCTCGGTCGACTGTCAAATTCGCTTTCACCTGGTTATGTGCACTGATTGTGAGAGAAAAGTATATGAAATATCTAACTATAATTGCATAGTAACAAAATTACAGTTGGAAATATGATATTTATGGTAAATATTACCATGATGTCGGTAATAATTACGATAGAGGCATGGTACAACCAACTATATTATGTTTTTACCAAAAATTATGGTTATTTCGACTAAAAATATAGTATGCTTGAAAATATATAATGGTAAGAAAAGTAACTATTTTATATAGTTAATATTACCAGAATATTTCATACATAGTGATAGAACTAACTATATTCACATGGCAAATTTTACTATACATATGGTAACGAGAACAAAGGTAACAGTTGATAATATGACCATTTGTATAAATCGTTCATTCTACTATATTTTCTATGGTTAAGTCAACTATAAAAATATGATGTTTGGCGCCAAATCTAACTATAAAATATAGTGAGATTATAGTAAACCCAACCATTTTTTTTCTCTCCGTACATAGATATAGGATTACTGACTTGAAACAGTTAATGAGGTTCTATTGAATCGTGCGAGGCAAAACTGATTTAAGTGTTATTCAACTTTTGTCGATCGATTATAATGCGTCGACTAAAGTTGACTGATCCGAGCGCGCCTTAAAGGAGACGGAGACGCGAGAAGCAACGAATTCTTTGGGTCCACTTACAAGCCATACCGCTCACCCCATTTATCGGCACGATTTTACATAAACTCACTTTGCCCCGCCCATAGGGACGTGCCGGTGAAATGAACTTCGCTTCAACTTATAACTAAAACGGTCCGCCTCGTTCTCTCGCCGTTTATTATTAGCTCACCGATAATTCCGAGCCCGACTGCTATCCACTGCAGTCTTATTAATGCAGCCTCCATAATGCAACGACCAGAAGTAACGAGCGTCTCCGTCGAACGAGAATAGTAGCCGAACGAGAGGTTTCTAATCGACTTAATACGTTCTAATTTCGTGCGAATTCCGTTCGTCGACGGCGTGCTAAAAACAAAACATTGGACGACGACGAGACCTTTGCGATTACGTTCTCGCGTACGTCGACGATTGATTCGTTACGATCACTTCTCACGGAGGAAGTCGACGATCTATCTGTGCTAAAAAAAAAGGAACAAAACAAGAGATTGATCGACGCTCGAATTCGTTCGCGACGAATCTCGACGATCTCGTTCTCGCGCACGTCGACAATTAATCGTTACGATAATTTTTTACGGGGCCAGTCGACGATGAAAGGGTGGTCTTTAGGGGTGGCTGGCTTCGAATGCTTCCGTGCATTCCACGCCCTGGTAATCAATGTCAATCACTTGGGGATTGCACGTGTCCGCGCAGTGGCAGGGACGGGTGCACCTCAGGGACTGCGAGGGCTCCACTAATTAAGAGGTTAATCAAAGCGCGACGAATCGGCGAATCTCGACTAGGGCTCACACCGTTCTACAAGTCGTCATTAAATGTTTACAGTGCCGCAGAGCGAGGAGGATTTCGGAGATGATGAAAACGAGAGGCGTTCATTCTCGTCGCGCGTGTCGCGGGCAAGAGAGCTGATAGATGAGAGAGGAAATCCGCAGAATATTCCGTCCACATTCATCGTCGGTATTATTAGTGAACATACATTTACGGATATCGGGTGAGAGATAAATTCAGTGGCAGATATTATATTTTAAGCGTCATATACGCTTGATCGTTTATGGGGAAAGACTACTTTGACCTCCCAAAGAAATGTCATCTTCAAGCGTGGTGCTGAAGAAGATGGAAAAGTCGAATTTGCTTCCACTTATTATATCGCGTACCTCGTTCCAAGAGGTATAAAGGGCGCTTTGAGCTAAGGCAAAATGTCAACTAATTGAGAAGTTATAAATGAATCGCTGAATATCAAAATTTGTGGAGATATAAAACGATGTACGTGTTTGCACCGCTTCTGGATAATTAGAAGCAGACAAAGAAATACCTCGATTATCTGAGGATTACTCGAGGTATTCTCGTTCATTAAAAAGTTATTAGGAATATAACCGCGAATTTTCTTTTAAAAACTGTTTTTTCAGTCACTTTGCAAGCAATCGAGAAGAAGCTCGGCCAATGGTTAGAAGATGAATGGAAGATAATCGAGGTAGTCCTCCTTAATAAATAATCCGTACCAATTAATTCTTCCATCTATTCGTACCATTATTCTTTTTTATCCGAGCTCCTATGAGAATTCGTCAAACGTATACACGTACAGGGAGAACCACCTGTGAAAGTACCAGGAGAAATTACCAGCATTTTACGATTACGAGGGGTGACACATTCACTGCGGAAAGTTTCGTGGGTTCCCGCGAAATTGTGTGTAGGTATTCCGGGGGGCTGATATGGTCGACCGTAAAAATAATAGCGAGGTACTTCTGTAGAAGGAAGGAAAAGGAATGGTTCGTGAAACTTGATGAAAAAAAATGCAATAAAATCTGCGACTTTCTACGTGATACGTCGATTTTCCGGATCTCTACCGCTTGATCGGCAAACTTATCGTGCATCGATCTAAACTATGAGAAACAGGCCTATGTGAACGGAAGAAGAAAAATAGAAATTGTTCGATCGAGTAACCGCCCTCCACAGCCCGCAAGAACCACCTGTGAACCGCGATGAATTTCCTGATAATTTCGTGGTCGCATGTACTGAAGGAATTTTAGTGTCGACGCTCGCACACAGTTTTCTCCTATTCTATTCTATCGGAGATGTGCAAAAAGTTTGAAAAAAAGGAGAGAGAGAGAGAGAGAAACGAGACGCGAATATTCCCACGTGCGTTGCGATTCGGGGCTCGAAAAGAGAAACGTTCAAGGAGAAGCGCGAGAATTCTGTTTCAAGGTGTGTAGATACCACAGCCGTGTGTGGGTAAAATTCGAACGTCTGGAAGCTTCGATTTTCTCTGTATGAGCGAGCGGTGAGAAAAGAGGCAGAGGGTAGTAGCTTCATAGGCAAAAGACTAGCCACGGGGCAACTGCCACTACCGATATGGAAATCAGTCCGGTCTGCCTGAACCTCTAGTCCCACGCCAACCACCTGTGAATCCTTTGGTCCGATCGTGTCCAATTGCTCCTTTCCCACCTAATTCGGTCAACTCAATTTTAAATTCGGATCGACGAATCTACAACGGTTCTGAATAAATAAAAAGCCTAATACGATTTTCAACTCCCTGTATAAAACATGATTTTCCAGAAGAATTATTCTCTGGCAAAATAATATGTAAATTGGACCTCGTCTCGTTAACGGTTTTCGTGCGCGAATTTACTTTTTCGTTTCGCCGTTCTCGCGGCCGGTAGAATCGATAACTGCCGGATTTTCTCTGGATTGGTATCGTCTCCCGATATCGGCTTGTACCACCCCGTGGACTATTTATTTTTTACGTCGAAAGTGTTAATTGACACTGTCAGGGCTGATCTTTATTTTATAACGTTCGCGTCGTAGGCCGTGTGCTGTCGATCGTGTCGCGTCAACGAGCTACCATCCCAGCCCTTTGATACCTTCGACGCTGACAGTCCCTTTTCCTCTCTACTTCCTTCTCTTCTCTTTTTGGATTTGCTTTTTATCAAAGGTCGCTGGCTCTTCTTTTTCTTCCTCTTTCCGCGTCATCTCTCTCTCTCTCTCTCTCTCTCTCTCTCTCTCTCTCTCTCTCTTTCACGATCATTCGCAGATACGGATGGAAAAGCGCAGCAGGATCGTATCGTGAAACTATCGTGCCTATGGTACCGTTCCCTCTTGTCCCCTTGTCCACCTCGACAACCCACCGACAGATATAGGTTTTTTTCGCGCCGCAGTAAAAAGTGCTAGGTGCCGCAGGCTTTTATCGTTCATTCGTCGTGAGATATTACGGTTGGCGCGAGATAGACGACTAAACTGTGCAAGAAATTTCATCTCGTGAAAAAATTCGTCCCTTTGAATTCCGAGTGCAGGAGCGAAGTTACCGAAGCGAGAGTAGAGTAGCAGAGTCGAGTAATTATTGTAATTAACGAACGTCTGTATAGTACTGCTCGCAATAAAATTTCGCGGAAGAGAAGAATTAAATCGAGGGAGTAGTACCGCTCGTGTAACGTAGACGTCATTAACTAATGAACATCTTAAGTCGTTCGGTTGTTTCTTCGATTTTTAGGCACGACCGTAAAGGGAGTGACTTATGCTATCGCCATCGCAAAAACCGTTCGTGTGTGTGTGTGTGTGTGTGTGTGTGTGTCCGTGTATATCCTCGATTTCGGAAAAACGGCTGAACCGATCGGGACGAAATTTGGCACAAAAATCAAGTACACTACTGCGAGTTGACAATAAGGTTTGTGAGCCGCCATCTTGAATCGGTACAAGATGGCGGGAGATTCAAAATTTGAAAAAAATGTAATTTAAATTTAATATTGCTGCCATTTCTAAACGGCTGAAGATAGCGATACATAAAGTTTGCTGGCACCAAATGGATATATACTCAAAGTACATGCCAAATTTCGTTGCGATCCGTTCAGCCGTTTGGCCGGAATACTGGACTAATGGAAATAGTGCAAAATTCATTAATCCATTAGTCCAGTTTTCCAGCCAAACGGCTGAACGGATCCGAAGAAAATTTGGCATGTACATCGAGTATATATCCATTTGGTGCCATGAAACTTTATGTTTGGCCATCTTCAACTGTTTCGAAATGGCGGCAAATTCAAATTTTTAATCCACTATTCCAGCAAAATGATTGATTAGTCCACTATTCCGACGAAACGGCTGAACGGATCCGGACAAAATTTGGCATGCACATCAAGTATGTACCCATTTGGTGCCAGGAAACTTTATGTATAGCCATCTTGAGCCGTTTAGAAATAGCGGCAAATTCAAATTTTTAATCCTCTATTCCAGCAAAACGATTGATTAGTCCACTATTCTGGCAAAATGACTGAACGGATTCGGACAAAATTTGGCATACATATCAAGTATATACACATTTGGTGCCAGGAAACTTTATGTATAGCCATCTTCAGCCGTTTCGAAATAGCGGCAAATTTTAATTTTTAATCCACTATTTCAGCAAGAAAGTTGATTAGTCCACTATTCCGGCAAAACGGCCGAACGGATTCGGACAAAATTTGGCATGCATATACCCATTTGGTGCCACGAAACATTGTGTATGGGCATCTTCAACCATTTCGAAATGGTGCCAATTTCAAGTCTTTAATCCACTATTTTATTTTATAATTATAGTTTGAAAATCTCGTAATTTCGAAACGGTTGAAGATGACCATGCATAAGTTTCGTGGTACCATATGGGTATATTTTTGAACTACATGCCAAATTTTAGTTCGAATGCATTTAATTGTCCGGTTTCGATCACTTGCGCGCATTGCAGAAATGCTGCATTTCGCGGGCGAGCGCGAAGCGCGAGCACCCGACGACTTGGGGGGGTATGGCGCTTGAGCGAAGCGAAAGCGCAGAGGACTCTGTAGCATAGTTTAATATCTCAATACTTGAATTTTCAACAATTTCGAAACGGTTTGAAATTCGTGGGTGAGCGCGAAGCGCGAGCAAAGGCGATAATGGGGGGTTGGCGCTTGAGCGAAGCGAAAGCGCAGGGGGTTTTCCCCCTAGTTTCGTGGAGCTATCGTGGAAGGGCGGTGAGCGACGTTAACGCGCGTTGTGGAACGATCGTGATGCATTGTAAATAAAAGGTTTCATTCCAATGCGACGACCGAAACCACTGTAATCGTGTGGCGGTACCCGTGTTATTGGAAAGGGGCGCCATATGATTAAATACGAAGCGTGTTTCCGTCGTTTCGGTGGTTGCATTGAAATGAGACTTTAACACTTCGACTGCCACACTGATTTTTCATGGATCGCACGTGGAGCCGCGCTTTGCATTGTTTATTTTTTTAATTCTTTTTTTAACATACGATCTTCTAAATTGCTATAAATTACGGTTGGTACAATTATTTTTTTTATTGATTTCACATGGTGCACAATGCGTTAACCACAATGCTTTGAACACAGTGTGTCCAAGTAAACTCTGCTACAAGCCAATACATTCGTTATCGTTAACATTAGGTTTACGGAAAACCGTCCATTTAACGGGTTTAAACAGGAAATTGTGTTTATAATGAAACGCACGTAAACCTAGTGTTAATGATGTGTGGAAATACCCAAGGAATAAACTGTTTGGTTCGGAGGGACGCATATTATAGAGGCTACCGTTTCTTCTTCAAGATCATATTTTTAGAGACATCTAGGTCATCGATGTTTTTTTAAACGTCAGACAGCATATTTCTATCATTGTACCATAATAGCTGAAGTCCAGACAAATCCAACGACCTATAATACAATGACCCTCGTGTTATAAAAGCTAAAACGTGACCGAAAGGGTTAAGCAGCTCAACCTACTCAATATAACCAACGTCCTGGAAGAGAGGAATTAAATTGAGCTAGTAATACCGTTCGTGTAATGCAATCATCATTAACGAATCAATTTTCTAAGTTGGTTGGCTGCTTTTTCGAATTTTCGTGGAATTGTCGTGAAAGAGCAATGAGCGACGTTAACGCGCGCTGTAAAACGATTGTGAGGCATTGTGAGCACTCCGACATAGTCGATGTGACTAACGACCCGGAAAATTTCCACTATACGCGACTCTCTTCTACCGAGAAATCTAAAACACATTCGCGTGGATGAAAAGCTCGAGCTGCTTTTTACTCTCGCTTGCCCATAGCCTTGCGGCTCTACAACGGTGTCCTTTGAAAAAAGTTTTCCTCTTTCCGTTTCACCGCCATCGTCTCACCCGGCGGCGCACCATCCACGATCCTTTTCATAGAATCCTTAATTTACATGGAATTACGCCAAGGCAAACGTCTCGACCTCTACCGATAAGCGGAGTGTGCCCGGGTGCTCTCGCGATTGCAAAGGGGAAACCCGATCGTCCGTGCTCGATACCGTCGGGGCACTCAAAGCACGACGGAAAAAGGAGCAATAGCTCGAGTCCCTGGAAGGGAGTAAAAGTTGCTCGATTTCTAGAGAGGACTTTTCTGCACTCGGGACTCCTTCCTAGCCTATCGCTCATATTGCTTTGCTTGACAGGAAAGTGCGAATGAGGGAGAGAAGAGATGCAGAGGGTGTGTGTGTGTGTGTGTGAGAGAGAGAAAATCACATTTATTCCACCATGGAAACACAATCCGACTAAAATTACAAAAAGCATAGCCTACAAGTAGATCTTGCGATTGTCTGGACGAGTGCTCTGCTAGGCGAAAAAATAAACATTTATGACAACAAAACACTTCATCTATTAACAAATGCGAGATAGAACACTGAGAGAAAAAAATGGTTGGGTTTACTATAATCTCACTATAATATATAGTTATATTTTATAGTTAAATTTGGCGTCAAACATATTTTTATAGTTCACTTGACCATAGAAAATATAGTAGAATGAACGGTTTCTACAAATGGTTATATTATTAACTGTTACCTTTGTTCTTGTTACCATATGTATAGTAAAATGTGCCATGTAATTATAGTTAGTTCTACCACTATGTATGAAATATTCTGGTAATATTAACTATGTAAAATAGTTACTTTTCTTACCATTATATATTTTCAATCGTACTATATCTTCAGTTGAAATAACCATAATTTTGGGTAAAAACATAATATAGTCGATTATACTATGCTTCTATCATAATTATTACCGACATCGTGCTAACATTTACCATAAATATGATATTTCCAACTATAATTTTGTTACTATGCCATTATAGTTAGATATGTCATATATTTTTCTCTCAGTGAAGGAGAAAGAGAGAAGAAACGAGGAAATTTATCAACCTCATTATTAAATAACGAAGAATATTTCTTCATGTGCGTTTGTCTTTTACCACGAGATTGCAATTTTTATTAGGCACGACCGTAAAGGGAGTGACTTATTTGGAACGGAATCGTAGATACAAGTTGCACTCAGGACAGATCGCAGACTCGAACAAGATCTTGAAAATAAATCCCGCGTCTTTCCTCGCTTCTTCCACCGAACCGACGAGAATTTCTTCCACGGCTAACCCAGGTGGTGCCCCAGGTGGGAAGGGTTAATTAACACCAGGGATGATTTTGCGGCTGGCACGTTGGATTCTATAGGGAATGGAAAAGAGAGTATCCCTTTTTAATCCCACGATTCTTTCTCATCTACCGCTTCCTTCCTTCATACTTCCTTCCTTCCTTCCTTCCTCCCTCTCACCTTCGTTCTTGTCTCCGTTTTCCCTCCGCGACTATCCCCTAACATTTTTCATTTCCTGGTTTTAAACCACCGAGGCGCCTCCCATGCGCTTCCATCGTTGCGTCGACCTCGGTGATTATCTCGCGAAACTCCAAAGATCCGAAGATCCTCGTCAAATCTCGTGTAACTCAACGTGTCGCGCGACGCGTTTTATTTTCATCGCGCTACATCCGTGATCCCGCAAGGGATTAAAAGAGAAAGAAGCACGAAAGAAATGACCATTCATTTTTCCTCTGATTGTGAGACCAAACGGTTCCACAAGGGCAACAAGAATAATAATTATAAAACACTATATTAACTTTAATGGTTATACAAATAATTGTTATAATGATAATATGATAAGTAGAAACACAAAAGAAAGTAATAATAGTCCAAAGTAACATACAACCAGAAAACAGGAAGGTAAACTTAAATACTAGTCGAAAGCAAAAATGCCGCACGACTCGTTCCGCGCTGGCAGCACGAAAGTTCAAAAAGCAAAAGATACACAGTAATCCAACCCTCCAAAACTCAAGAAAATTATCAAATTTAATAATGAAAATTTAATTTTGACAAAATTTTGATAGAATCAAACGCATGTTACTACGGGAGTTAAGAATGTTATTAGGCAGTCCATTGTACACTCTGCATACAGTAGAAAAGAAAAATATATGTATAATGTGCGTTAGTTCGGCAGATAGAGGAAACCAAAACCCCAACCCGCATGCGGGTGCTACGAGAACATGACTTATTCCTAAATACGAGTCTCTCATAAAGGTACTCGGGCTTCATAACAGTGAGAATATTAAAGTGGTTACTGCCTCGAAATACGTACGCCTTTCTTGCACCCTCATCCGCTTGAGCTTGGCTCTATATGGAGAGATATGTTCGAATCTATTCGCATTGAAAATAAATCTATTGCATTTGTTGATGGCCCTTTGCATCATAAATGAAAGAGAGAGAGAGAGAGAGAGAGAGAGAGAAAGAGAGAAACATGCAGGATCACCTGCTTTCCCTTCATCCCTCTCCCACACTCACTTCCTTTCTACAGCTACTGTGCTCCCTGTCGCTCAATTTCCCCTCACGTTCGAACTTTTAGAATATCCCCGATATCCCGCCAAGGGAACGCGCCGAAGGGTGAATATAAATTTTTCTAATCGGCGGAAATTCAGTCGGTCGTTTCTCCTCTACCCTCGGCGCCTCCTCGCCTCGGAAATATTTTCAAATTTAAATCCTCCTTCCTTCTTTCATTTTTAGTAGTACCCCGATCCGCACGAAATTTTCGCCCGTTCCATGGGCTTCCTTCTTCATTCGCGATGAGAAGAAGGACACATTATCAGCCGCCTAAAGAAAATTGATTCCTCGGGTCAAGCTCGGTGGACCATCGTGGTTTAAAAGTTCGGTAACTAATAACGAGCCAATGGGGAATTCTCTGGTATCTCGAGAGGACTTCTTTTACGAAGTTCTTCACTCGTAAGAATCGCCTACGAGCCACTCGAAGAATCCCATCAACTGAGAGAAGGCAGACAGGCAACTGCTCTCATCCCAGTAACTTTCTCAGAAATTTCGTGCGAACACAGACACGTAAGAAGTTCGAAGTACCCGGCGCGCCAGCTTGTTTCATAGATGGAAGAAAGGGATGGATGAACTTGAGCGTTGATTTAAACGAAGGGGGGGGGGGGGAAATTGCGGAGCGAAAAGGTGCATGCAAGAAGGGAAAGAGATAGAAAGAGAGGAGAACGACGACGTTGTTCGATGATGAGATTCGCGTGGCAATTTAGGCTTTTCGAGGAGCCAGAGTGAAATCGCATTACAAGTTGATCTTTTGCTATTTCAAGAATACTTAACGCCTCCACAACCATTTCTCCTGCTTCCTTTTCAGCAAAACTTCTCGCGAGCATTTCAACGAAATTTTCTTCCACCTTATTCTCTCTCTCTCCTCTCTCTCTCTCCTCTCTCTTCCTTCTGTGTCTCTCGGCGGTACGATGCAGCTTACAAAGTATGAAATTAGGGCTTGATTGGAACGACAAGACGACAAGGACGTTGGCCAGAGGCAGCGCGCACAGATACATTGGAAAGAGGGAGGAGAAATCCTTTCGAGGCTTTACAAGAGTAGTTTTGTGCTTCGAAATTACTCTTTTCTAGCTTAGGAGACACTCTACCTTCGGTTCTGCCACTTCTCCTCCCACTCTAGTTATTTTCTCGTTCTACACCCACGGTTCTCTCTCTCTCGACCAAGCCATCTCTCCTATCCAATATGAGTAATCTGCAGATTAGACTTCGCTGTTCCACGCACAACTTCTTTGCCGGACACGCGTTAACCCTCAACGTTCACACTTCCATGGTAAGAAAGAACGTTCACACTGGGGTCCAAAAAACCCCAACGACTTTGAACTATTCGCATTTTGACACTATTGCGAAATTTGAGTTGTAAAAATGTATAAACCTTCTTTAACTCGAGCAGAATAAGAACAGGTCATTGCAAAACCATTTTACATCACTTAAATACTAAAAAAAAAATTCGCAAACAAAATAAACCTGAAAAAATTCCCTTTTTACTTAGAAATTTATACATTTTTTTAATTTCTATATTTTAAGCTAAAAAATTATGGACATACTCTAGAGATATGTCACTTCAAGAAAAAAAATAGTTTTATAACGGGCATTCCAAAAAATATATTTATTTTGAAATATGAAAAAGGCTATTTCTTAAAAAAATGGAAATCAGGAAGTATGCAAAACATCTGTATTCTTTATTACAAAATTATGATAAATCCGGCAAATCTGTTACGGTCAGAAGTACCCCAAAATTTGACAAGTTAACTTTGATTAACTGTCAAACGGAAACTGACAGTTTTCAAACTAAGCCAAATATTCTACTTAAAAGAGAATACCTTGAAGTAACATTAAATGATAGGTCAAGCTCAATTTACAAGAAATTAGATATTGAAAACTTCGACCAAAAATACCTTGGGGTTCAATGGACCCCCAGTGAACGTTGAGGGTTAAACATCCAACTAGATTGGATTTCCATGATCAGAAGCTTGGACGCAGAGGTAAAAACTCGACGCGATCGTGTCTCCTGAATTATTTCGATGGAAGGAAAACGCCTCGAGTGAACGAGGTGAACATTGAAATCCACGAGTGGATAGGGAGGTGTGACGCATCGCAGGTCGACGAAGTACACGGGCGAGTACACTGGGAGGTACACGAGAGGTGGATACACCACGACGATGGGGTACACGAGAGAAGAGCAAATTTATCGCGGTGCACCCGCCGCTCGATCCCTGCGAACTTAACTTCCCTCGATCTCAACTTCCGTGGAGCCAGGCCTGCGCGAGACCATCGCGAATTTAGCACTTCGGTGTATCTCGCGGATCTTTACAAGTTCGGTGATTGTGACTCGGGGGACCGTGTTCTCGAGCGGTGGAGCGCGCAAAATTAATTTTCCCACGAACTGTGAAAGTCGCGGGAAATTCAATCGAATTTACATGGCGCTTGCGACTGGTTTAACGGGAGCGACGACTCCGATGGTGCGATGGCTGTGGCGCCCGGAATAATGTGAACGTTGCGCGTGATTAACTTGCAGGAGTGGAGGTCGACAGATGCATTTGGATGTAAACGTAAATCCGCGAGAGTTTAATGGCGGCGAGTTCTTTGGCCTGCTCCGACGATTTAGATGACAAAAACGAGAGACAGAGACAGAGAGAGAGAGAGAGAGAGAGAGAGAGAGAGAAAATGGCGAGAAGAAATGGAGAAATTGGGCAAAAATTCAGCGCTGGCTGTAGTCAACGTGAGTGTCGTTTCTTGGAAATAAACTGACGAACTCTCTCTTGTTTCGCGTGGGCGCAGGTGTAAACGTTGGCAGGCTATTTGCTGACGAACCGCGTGCGTGTGCGTTGCAATGTTGTCACTGAAAACATTTGATTCGTGCGTGATATCTTGCTGTCCGCTTCGTGCTTTGTGTTACGAATTCCACGTCAAAACGAAAATGCCACGCGCATCGAAACAAGTCGCTCAATTAAAATGCAATGAAGTTTGAACAGGATTTCCAAGCACAGTCATTTGCGCTGTTCTATCCTTTCGACGAGTGATCTCGAAATATGGTGTTACCGGCAGATGCAAAAATTCGCAGGACTTTAAGCCGCATCCAAACTTCCAAAAATTTACATTGTGCGAACATTTTTGTGCGCCTTAACAACTTTATGACAGGGTGGACGCGTGCGCCGCATAAGAACACACGGAAAGATTTTTGTTACATTCAACGCACGCGATCCGTCGGTTGTTGGTTTTTTTACAAACATCAAAGAACTTTAAGTCGCAACGTAATTCTAGACTTTGACGCGTTTGTAAATATATGTGTCATCTCTTCTCGAACGACAGCATCGTATCGATTCCTGATCGTCGCTCGTCACCATCTTGAGCACAAACGCACCAAGAACGATGTAAAAATTGATGTAGCAAAAACTGAGAATTTGTGGCAAAAACATTTGCGTCGCATTCTAGATTCAACGCACAGCGTAAATATTTGCGAGTCTGGGCGCGGCTTTAAATTCGCGTAAATTTTCGCCGAATGGAGCGCAGAACGTAAATTTTGGCAAGTCTGGACGCGGCTTTTTACTTCTCTCGCGGACGTACCTCGTGTGTGCGCGTTACAACGTTGTCACTAACAACATTTGATTCGCGCGTGATATCTTCCTGTCCGCTTCGCGCTTTATGCGACGAATTCCACGCCAGAACGAAAAGGCCACGCGTATTGAAACAAGAGTCGCTCAATTGGAACGCGATGAAGTTTGAACAGGATTTTCAAACACAGTCCATTTGCGCTATTTATCGACGAATCATCTCGAAATATGCTGGAACGCGGAAATGCAAAAAATTTCAAGACCCGGGGTAGCACTCGATTCCAAAAACTCGAGCGTTGGGCCCCCTCGGCGTGCAACCTGCTCGCTTGTTGTTAGGAAAATAATTCCTTTGGCCCGATATCGACGTGTATCAAGGGAATGAGTTGAACTAAAGTTGAACGCCGCGGTTGGATGAGAGGGTAGGTAGCGAGTTGGCAAATTGGGTTGCAGTCATTCCGGAGAGTGGTGTGCCCTCCTACCCCCTCCCTGCTTCATGCTCGTATCGTTGCAACGGGGTGCGGATAATAAAAATATAGTTGGCCGAGCTCGGTGGGCTAGTAGCGAAATAAATTTCGGGAATTTATCGGCGATGAGTTTAGGAGATATCTCAACCTACGTATGTATTCTCCAATAGTTCGTAGCACAGTGCCCTATCTCATGCTTTACGGGTGGCTAATAAATATTCTCGAGCGGAGGATTTCTTATTTTTAAAGCAGATTCTCCTGTCTTCCTAAGAGTCTCCCTCAACCGTTTTTACCTCTCGCCGTAAAAAAACGCGCGCGTCCCTTACGATTAATTCTTCCGCACTTATATACCCGGCACCTACTTTCGAGAAGATCCTCTTAAGAGGCGATGGAACTCAAAGCCCGGCAAACGGATAAGAGCAGAGGAGGAACTTTCAGGGCGGGATGCTAATTTGAATTTCCAATTTTTATCGCACGTCGTTTACCCTCGCGCGGTAACGGGCGGTCGGAAAGCTGCACTTGTTTCGTCCTTAAAGGGTTGAGAAAGCGTTACGTAGGAGGTTTTAATCGAATAGCAGTAAACGCTAGAATTCACAAAGTCAACGCCGTCGCGACGTCGTGTCGCGGAATTTGAAAGACAAAGTTGTCACTGGGAGTTTAAATAGACACGCCGGTGGAACGGAATAGGGGCGAGACTGTGGAAAGAGAGAAAACAAGAGAGGCAACGAAGAGAGAGACAGTGAAGGGTAACAGAGAGAATGGAGAGCGTGAAAGAGAAGGAGGAAGGGTGAGTCGTTGAAAGTTGGAAGAGAAGAGAAGAAATAGGGTAAAGAGAAAGTAAGAAAAGGGTTGCTCTCCTGGCAGCGAAGGGAGGGAAACGATGCCACGAGAGACACGAGGAGGGTGGGGTACCCTTCGCAAAATTGTCTCTCGCGTCGACGGGCAGGCTTTTTGACACCATTTAAACTTCTTTCTACCGAGGGTTTGTTTTCTACGTCATTCCTCAGTTACGCGGACTTCAAACAAATTTTCATCCCCGGCCCCTTTCTGCTCGCGAATTAAGGCCGCAATTACATCGCCAAGCTTATTTTATACTACCCCAATCCCACTTCTAATTGAAGATACATTTTTCTCTTTTCGTATCCTTCGCATTTCTCTCCTTTTCGTTCCTTAAAATGGAGAGTGATCGAAGAATCGTACCTACTAGGGTGAACGGAACCGTGCCTTTCTCCACAATCGAGATCCTCTCGATCGGCTTCTACTTGGGATAGGAACGAATGCGTTTATTGGATCGAAACGAATCGTCCGACGGATACACACGGATCAGTGGCAAAAGGGAGGCGCCCGATTTGCACCTACGAGCCCTCCCTTCCTACAATCCGCTCCAAGTTAAAGGATATCCAAACTCGTACATTCTCGCGTAAAGAGCTCGGGCTTGCTACGATAAAGAGAAACATGGTCGATGAATTCCTTCGAGCTTAATTTCTTTTCCCTACGTGGACAAAAAGAAATTCTCATCTGTTTCAAATTTCGCTAATTCGGAGACGCTCAATTTCACAAGAGGGACTCCTCCTTCCGTCTTTCGTCATTTCGAGCAGGTTAACATTGCCTTGCGGTAGAACATGATCTACAATCCAGATTGGGACGAGTACCTCGATAATGCCCGTGTCGCGGCGAGACCCACGGCCTCGCACCTTCCCTCGTCCTTCGCCCACTCAGAGACACGGTCAACCCTCCGACTTCCACCTGGACTTAAATCCCGAAACGTTAATCAGAGTGCGTCGTCTCATCCCCCCGAGTCACAGACACGTTCGTGGCACGAGGATTACACTGGCCCGGGGAAGGCAAATAAGGGAATGAATAGTTCGTGGTACGCCGAGGATGAGAAGGAGGGGGCGCGATCGTGAGAAAATAAACTCTCCGACTGAGACGAACCAAGGAGGAAGACAAATACTATAATAAAGGACACTAAGGAGAATATGAGGAATGAGGTAGAGCTTCGCTCTTTCGAGGCTTTCGCCTTCCACTGAGGCTTTTGGCGGGAAACCGATGCGGAGGTGACAAGAAGGGAGATGCTGATGGTGTTGTTCGCGTAGGTAGGAAGGGTAGAGGTAAATGTGAACCGAAATTCGGCGGTGGATGTATGGGGCGAGGAGGAGGGCAGGTGGAGAAGGAAAAGGGATGGAGAGGAGCGAGAGAGGGTGGAAAAGTGTGGAGAGAAAAAAAAACGAATAATTTGGCTGACGTGGTGTGAAGCGCAGTGAACCCACAATGAGAATGTAAGTACGAGCGAGATCGCGATGGGACAGGTTCTCGTCGACGCACACGTTCCTCTCGTTCTCTCGGCTCGCGAGACGAGAGAGCACTGCGTACTCCTCCGAAAGCAACCCCTGATTCGAACCCCCTCTCTGTTTCTCTTCCCTTCCGTCCCTGCCACCCTCTACAACGCCCCTGCGCTCCCTCTTCTCCCTTCTCTCTTCTCTTCTGGTCCACCCTCCGTACTCTCTCTCTCTCTCTCTCTTTCTCTCTCGTACGCGCACAGCCTCCACCGTCCCACTCTACCTCGTCCGTTCCTCTTCTTCTCTTACTCTCCGTCGTCTCTTTCCGTCTTTCGTTTCACTTCGTGTCGCCGCTCCCACCTCCCTTTCTCATCTTCCGTTGCCGTCCGATACTCTCGCAGGACCGGGGAGGGCTCCTCTCTATTTACCTATTCCTTTTACTCGAGAGAGCGAGAGAGCTCGTTGCTACACCGTCTCTACCTTCCTTACGTAGGTGCTCCAGTCGTCCTCTGTTTTCTCCGTTTCCCCTTGTTCTCTCTGCTCACCATCCCTCCAAAGCAAATGTCATCGAACCCCACATTACATCAGGAGTCAGTTTCGGGGCGACTCCCGTTTCCCCTCTAATGACAATGGTAATTGGCCTCTCTCCAGATCGTGTCCTGGAAAGGGGTACTTTTCCACCGACCCGCCCATTCTGTTTTTACTGGCGCGCGATCTTCGTGCCGTTTATCGAGGGCGAACGAACGAACGGACGGAGGGATGAGCGCGTGGTCGTCGCTCTCCGCATAAAGTCCGAGGACCGCTCGTATATTCTACCAGATGTATGAATCTTCAGGGTGAAAGTTCTGGTTGAGAGAGAGAGAGGGAGAGAGAGAGAGAGAGAGAGAGGGATCTGCGATTATTTTATAAAGTGTTAATATTTTACCGAGCCACCCTTAGTTCATTCTCCTTTACTGACCTCGCCCCTATCCCTGTGGACTTTGCAGTTTCCTCGCGCGCGGCCCAAAACTTTTGCCGAACTTCCACCGGAAAACCGCGGTCGATTTTACATTTCTAGCTCAACTCCAATTAAACTCAACCGCGAACTTAATCCCGACCCGATTGGGGTGTCCGTACGCAAGATCGCCATGGGCGAGTGTACAGGGTGCGAGAGTGCCTCGGGGCGTTCTGGTTCCACTATCTCTACTTCTAACTGCATTAAACTTAAAAACAAACGTGCGTGGCTAACACAATCAACTTGACTATATCACGAGGTACGTCTCTCCCTTTCTCTCCGCAGCTTTCGTGGTACCAGAGGAAGCGAACAAGATGAATTTGCTAGCGCTACGAAAAGAGGGTCCGCAGAAACCGCCCGTTTTTCCGCCCCCGATTTTAAAATTGACTTATATGTCAATTGATAGCTTATGATGAGACATTAATATAAAAAAAGTTTCACGTTGAGCATACGTCTGGTTTTTGAGATATACCGGGTGTTTCAGCCCACCCGGGTCACCCGATTCTTTCGTAAACGGGACATTTTAGAGAAAAATGTTTCAGACAAAAGTTGTAAGGCTTAAAAAGACGTATTCGACGAGAGTAGTTATTTGACCTAGGATGGCATTGTCAGGGACACGTAAAGGTCAACTTAATTTTTTTAAATAGAATTATATAATTTCTCTTGGTCACATCTTACATTCACTGGCTGGATCTTGGTGGCGAACAATGAATAGTTTATGAGATACTTTGTACTTTATATCGAAATGTTCGATAATAAAGTAAAAAATATTTCGCAAACTATTGAATTTTCGAGAACTCTACCTTGATATTTTTATATGCAGAATAATCAGTGTAATTATATAATTGAAGAAAAATTATACAATTCCATTTAAAAAAATTAATTTGACCTTCACGTGTCCTTGACAATGCCATCCTAGGTCAAATAACTACTCTCGTCGAATACGTCTTTTTAAGCCTTACAACTTTTGTCTGAAACATTTTTCTCTAAAATGTCCCGTTTACGAAAGAATCGGGTGACCCGGGTGGGCTGAAACACCCGGTATATCTCAAAAACCAGACGTTTGCTCAACGTGAAACTTTTTTTTTATTAATGTCTCATCATAAGCTATCAATTGACATATGAGTCAATTTTAAAATCGAGGGCGGAAAAACGGCCGAAAAACGGGCTGTTTCTGCAGACCCTCTTTGTTACCTGGATAGACAAACGCGAACTGAAGTTACGCGGGATGACAAATTAATGCTTAAAGCCCATAGACGAAATCGCATTTTCCACCAATTCGCAATTAACGTGCGTGCGCCACGACGACAAAGCAAGTGCTTCCGGCGAATTTAATTAAACCGATTCCCCGCGTACAAATGAACGGTCCGACGCGTCCGCACAAAATATCCACCAGTCGACCGGAGGGTTTGGGTAGGCCAACAAAGCGCGTATGAAATTTATCGCGACTTCCTGCACCGCGCTCTTTATCCACACCCTCTTAACAACGTTCTTCCATAATCGTCATTATACGCGAGATATGCCGCGGGATATTAATCGTTCTGTTTCCCACACTTTTATTGTTCATCAGCGAATTCAACGTTTATTCGACAGAATCGAGTCGAAGGTACTACTTCCATCTCCACTGCTGCCTTCGTCACTTTATTAACCTTTCTGCGAAGTTCACCTATGGAGTTACTGTAAATTAGACGCTACTAGTTAAGATTTTACTCTATTTTCTATTCTTATTTTTGTTCGTTTCGCTCAATTCTCTTTGGTTTGATATAATCGAGAGTGTATCTAGCATCAAAGAGAGACGATAAATTGCAGTGACTAATTAGTCGTATAAATTGTAAAGAAGATCCGTATTCTGTGGATACGCATGCTCCAGAGCAAATAAAGAATCACTCACTGGCAGGTTTTAAAACTCCAAGTCCATGAGAAATCGTCGTTACTAACATCGCCTCGGGGAGATACTCCAGGTCGTTTTTCTTTCACTCACACTTTTAGCAGTTTTCCACAGTAGTTGGCAAATTTCGCGCGTCCCTCTGGGGAAAAATATCATATCCTCGTGCCTCGTGGCGAAACTAAAGGCAAGCTGATTTCACAATTTTCAAGATGGCCACACTTTCTTCGCTACCCTTGCGGTCCACGAGGACGAACGTTTCAGGAGATTCATCATTTTCCAGTAGTACGAGAAAGTTAAGTACGTCATCGATCGGGACATTGACCTACGGCGTCTCTCGTGATTTACGACGTCGTTGTGACATCACCCGAAGCGTCTACCCCTTTTACCCCTCGCACCCTTGCCCTTGTAAGCCTCGTCAGCGTAGCCGGAATGGGCCGCAAATTTGTGTAAACTGCAGGTCAAGCGTGAAGATAAAGACGCGGAAATGGCGCGAGCAGATACGAATCCTTAGAATGTCCGACTTCGTCGATAAAAACCATCCAGAATTCTCGTAACGATAGGGACATTGGCAACTGATTTAGGAAAAACTTTATATCTCGGTAATAGCGAAGTCGAGGAGTTAACGCTATTCCTACCTAATGGTCAAATGACCATTTTTAGGCACGACCGTAAAGGGAGTGACTTATGCAATCGCCATCGCGAAAACTGTTCGCGCGCGCGCGCGCGCGTGTGTGTGTGTGTGTGTGTGACTCCGTGTATATCCTCGATTTCGGAAAAACGGCTGAACCGATCGGGACGAAAATTGGCACAAAAATCAAGTACGCTACTGTGAGTTGACAATAAGATTTGCGAGCCGCCATCTTCAACCGGTACAAGATGGCGGAAAATTCAAATTTCGAATAAAATTTAATTTTGCCGCCATTTCGAGACGGTTGAAGATGGCTATACATAAAGTTTCCTGGCACCAAATGGGTATATACACCACGTACATACCAAATTTCATCCAAATCCGTTCAGCCGTTTGGCCGGAATACTGGATTAAAGATTTTTATTAAGCAAATTTAAGTCTTTAATCCAGTATTCCGGCAAAACGGTTGAACGGATTGGGATGAAATTTGGCATGTATGTGTAGTATATACCCATTTGGTGCCATGAAACTTTATGTATAGCCATCTTCAACCGTTTCGAAATGGCGACAGATTTAAATTTCTTAACCAAATTTAAGTATTTAATCCAGTATTCTGGCAAAACGGCTGAACGGATGTGGATGAAATTTGGCATGTATGTGTAGTATATGCCCATTTGGTACCATGAAACTTTATGTACAGCCATCTTCAACCGTTTCGGAATGGCGGCAAATTTAAATTTTTTAAGCAAATTTAAGTCTTTAATCGAGTATTCCGGCAAAACGGCTGAACGGATTCGGACGAAATTTGGCATGTACATCAAGTATATACTCATTTGGTGCTACGAAACATTGTGTATGGTCATCTTCAACCATTTCGAAATGGTGCCAGTATCAAATCTTTAATCCACTATTTTATAATTATAGTTTGAAAATCCCGTAATTTCGAAACGGTTGAAGATGACCATGCATAAAGTTTCGTGGTACCAAATGGGTATATTTTTGAACTACATGCCAAATTTTGTATGAATCCGTGCAGGCGTTTCGCCGGAATACTGGATTAAAGATTTCAATTTGCGCAATTTCTGGATGATTGAAGATAAACATGCATAAAGTTTTACTGCAGCAAAGGGGTATATACTTGATGTACATGTCAAATTTTGGTTTGGTTACATTTAATTGTCCGGTTTCGTTCACTTGCGCGCATTGCAGAAATGCTGCATTTCGTGGGCGAGCGCGAGCACCCGACGATCTTAGGGGGTATGGCGCTTGAGCGAAGCGAAAGTGCAGAGGATTCTGTAGCATAGTTTAATATCTCAATACTTGAATTTTGCACAATTTCGAAACGTTTTGAAATTCGTGGGCGAGCGCGAAGCGTGAGTGCCGCGGTCGTGTCTATTGCAGAAAAGCTTCGCACCCGGTAAAGCGAGCGCGAAGCGCGAGCAAAGGCGATCTGGGGGGGTTGGCGCTTGAGCGAACCGAAATTCCCTATACAACGTAATTGCATCGCCTTGAAAAATGTATTATACGTATATTTTAGAAAAAGTTGTGAAATTTAAAAGTGATGCAATTACGTTGTATAGGGAATTCTAAACGAAATTTTAATAAAAACGATCATTTGACCGGTCGTGGTAGGAATAGTGTTAACGTGCGTGTAATTAATGAAACGTAGTAAAGCAGAAGAGGTAATCATTACTATCTTGAATTCAGTCGAGAGATTGAAGACTCTACACTGAAAAAATTGTATTCTTATCTTAAGAATTTACCACTTAAGTTTAGAATATTTCCCACTAAAATAAGTAACAAGAGGATCTTCTTAATTTAAGAGTAGAATATTCTAAACAGATTCCTCTAATCAAATATTCTTAACAGATATTTTTATCAGATATTCTTAACATAACCTGGTAAAAAATTTGTATGGATATATTTCGTGTATAATTATTGGAAACAAAACTCTTAATGAAATGCTTCACTCTTTATATCGTCGAAAATTACATTAACCATATCTTGAAATCAGAATTGGTTGAGAAATGTAGTCACGAAAGAAGGTTACAATTCATATATACATGTATTTCTATCACTTGTAAATATTTCCATTAAATCGCCCAAATCCTCTTCTTCTAGCCACTTCGTCATTTCCTTATCCATACTTTTTGCACAACACAGCACACAAAATAATACAGTACTCAAAATTACGCAGAATTGCAAGAGGAACAAGATACGGGCATCGACATGTGTCGCACGCGATGTGTAACCTAACTTAACTGAATACTGACACGCATTGTGTGTCTATATTCAGATGGATTATTAAGAATATATTCTTATCTATTAAGAATATCTATTAAGATGAATTATTAAGTGTGTATTTTAAGAATACAATTTTTTCAGTGTAAAAAATCGTATGTTTCACGATTAATTTAAGCTTCCTTTTTACTTTGTAACTCGGAATGAAAAGCATTTTCTGTGATTTCTTTTTCTGGCAAAGTACAAAAGATACATAAGCCATTCTTATCGTATAATATTTCTGCGATCTTTGACAACGTTTTAAAATTTGTTCATACAGAAAAAATACAAATTAATATACAAATTAATTATATTAAATAAGAAATTCATATTGTTCAACAATACTCGTGCAGCAATGATATGTCCTAGTTGCAAAAGTTCTTCCGGGCCTTACGATAGTCTAAAACTGACGAAATCAATGTTTTTATGTTTGAAGTTGTTGTCCGCACAAAGTGGACTACAATCAGAGAAATTGAAAAAAAATTGACAAAATGGCTGCCCTCTAAAAAAAAAAAAAATCAAGTCTTGGCCTAAAATTATCTAACTATTTTTGCAGTAAAACAGAACTATTGTTGATATCGGCCAAATTGTAGTCCACCCTATAAAGAAAAGTGTACTTTCCAAATTGGTAAAATTAGAAAGCGATATCTGCAACAGTTTTTCTTCAATTACTTCCAGAGTAAGGAGAAACATGTTTTCGAGAAAAACGCATTAAAAATTTTAAGTATTATTGGTAAATCTTCAGAATTAGGGCCTATACGCCGACGTCTTTCTAAATAAGTGCATTCAATACGTATTTGTAATACGAACAACTTTTTCCTCTGAAAAAATTGGCGGTCATTGTTTGTTAAAAAGTTATTAACAAATAAATTCACGGGTTCGGATTGGCCTTTTCTTGCGTAGCGATGACTTTGACCTTGACATATATTATTAAGGTCATCCTCCTGAGTAACAATCCGAAGGTTTTAATCGGCGCTCATTGTTTGTTAAAAAATTAGGCAAAACAGTAGAAGCTATGGAGATTGATCTAACCAGAAAGGCCTACCACGCTCTCAAGTTTAGATTATTTTTTTATTGCGCGGGCGGGCGCATAAGCGCCCGTGCTGCGCCTAACCCTTATAAACCTTAGGCGGATTAGGTTAGGGTTAGATTAGGCGGGAGCGATGGTTAGGCGCGGCACGAGCGCTTACGCGCCCGCCCGCGCAATAATAAATTAATCTGAACTTGAGAGCGTGGAAAGCCTTTCTGGTTAGATTAATCTGCATTAACCTGCAAAGACGTCAGTTACTTATTGACTGATCGTCTATATTACCTAAGAAAGGTGTCATTGCTACTGTAAACATTGTGTATAAGGTTTATAAGGGTTAGGCGCGGCACGGGCGCTTACGCGCCCGCCCGTGCAATACGACAATAATCTAAACTTGAGAGCGTTGTAGGCCTTTCTGGTTAGATCAATCTCCATTTATCACATTTATATTTGAACTTAAATTTTAAATATCTTCTTTTGGAGAGGAGACCGCCAATTTTCCCAGAGGAAAAAGTTGTTCCCCGTAGGATTACGCGTCGAATGCACTTATTTAGAAAGACGTCGGCGTATAGGCCCTAATTCTGAAGATTTACCGTATTATTTTTCTATGATTTACGGGGATGTTTGATTTTCAGTCGTTCCGCGACCCGAGCATGGCAAGATTAAGCACGTTTGATTTTCAGTCGTGAAGCTTGCAAGCATAAAGCACGATCAAGCAGAGGTAGAATATAAGCCGATTGTTGTATACTTGTTGTGATCCGATTAATGACAGCGCTACCTGCATACACGGCGCTATCATTCATTCCTAGTAACTCCACCGATTTTCCGAATTCGACTTTGTAACTTTAACACTATAATCTACACGCCCGAAGCTTGAAAATTACGAAAAAAAATCGATTTTTTTGACCTTACAAAGTAGAGAGAACCCTTAAGGATCGAGATAGTTGAACGATTCTCGGCGTTACCTATTTCCTCTCGTCGCTTTCAAAAACGCGAATTTATCTTCATCTACGAGGATGACCGTCCGAGGATAATCTCACGATCACTCGCGCATCCACGAATAATCGCGTGACGCGCGCGCGCGTCCCCTTGGCCCGATTAATCGCACGAAGGGACATGATAATTAATAAAGGAGGAGCTAGGGCGCGCGCCAACTAATAATGCATAATTACTGCACACGATCTCGGACCACCTGGAGTATCATCCTGTGGTGGTGGAGGGGGTTACCGTGGCATCTAATGATTTACGAGCTTAGTGGCTTACCATCCTGGCGTCGTGCATCATCCATAGGGCGCCCTTCCTTCCTTCCCTTTTTCTTCTCTTCGTCCTCCGTCCTTTCCGTGACGCCACGACGCCAAACAGCGCAAGCGTTTCCATAAATTCAACGAAGAACTGGGGCAAGACGCGTTCGGGGAAGTGCATTGCAATTTATGAAGTTTGTCGACTATGCGCGTATAACGATTGCTCCCCTCCTCGCTAAAGAAACCGGTGACGGTGAAGAAGGCTAACCAAGTTCGTGGTGGAGCAGGGGAGTTCTCTCAATTTCTCTCGATTTCATTAAATTCACTCGCAATAATTCTCCGCCACCTTCGGAGCTCAAGAGCACGACATGTTCAAGTGCGACGGGACGTTATCAGCCACGCTGCTTCTTCTTTTCCTATTCTGCGCTTTTCTTTCTCGTCCCCCGGCTCAGAGTGGAAGCTCCGCTCTTGAACGAAAGAGACGCTCGAGGCAATTTGCGGAACTCTTAGAAACGTTTTTCTTCGGAAAGACAGTTGGCTGGGGCCAACCCTCGAGATTCTCTCGCAGGCCACTCGGGCAACATTTTCATTCGAGAAGGCTCTCGATACGGCAACCTCTTTGAGCGACTCGTTGATCGAGAAACGTGTTGAGCGCGAGGGAACGACATACGAGATATTAGATTCTCCTGCGCGTCGTTAGAAATGAAAACAGTGTTCTTGAAGCTTGCGTAGAGCTTCGCATCTCCTTAAATATGGAATACATCCTTTGGGAGATCTCGCGCTAGCATCTCACATTGGCGAGTTGAAGGAAGATAAACTGGTAGCATCACCTCCTCTCTCCTTCTACGAACTTCGTCCTTTACGTCGTCGTCCTCTGATCCTCCTTGGCGAAAAGCTCGCGAGGAAATTTCCTCCTTAAATTACCCACACCACTGTGCCACGAGACGGTTCGCCACGCTGTTTGGCTTTTGCATTATCCGAAGACGCCGGCTATTATATTTTTCTTTGTCCCTGAGGAATTTCCCTGCCAATCTCTGTCGACGACGACGACAGTCGCGCTCTCTCAAAAGGATGACAGAGACATCCTTCTCATCCCAGCTTTCTTTACCTACCTCGACCCCAGTCCTTCCTTTCGGTTTTACGTTCACTTACTCTCTAACGTTTGAAATTTTCATCTACCATCGATTGGCTGAATTCACGAGGCCAATAATCGAGGCGACTCCTTTTACGAATTTCCAAGACGAATTGGCCCCGAGAAAATCAACAGAGAGATTTAAATTTTCAACGTCTGATTTTCCATTGCCATAGATCGTTTGTATAGTTTATTATTAAAGGTCTCGTCGATCGAACTTTTTTGCAACGCCTCGTCGTCGTTCGGAGACCAACGCAAAAACATTTGAACAATCTTCGCGTCAGGCGCGCTTGACGGGTCAGAAAAAAGCGGCGCCAACCAGGTTGGTGGATCAGGGGAGGAACACGGAGTGTGTGGGTTGTCGTTGTGAATAGCGAATGCCTCACTTTATTGGAGAAGACCGTGTTAGTTCGTGCGAGAAAATCTCAGGAAATTCTGGGGACGAGAGGACACGGTCCGGCGGTGTATGCCACTACAAGACTTTTCTCGTGGCATTAAGGGCGGACGGGGTAGTAGGCTGGATTATCGAGGCGTCTCTTAATAGCGTTACGTCGAAATTACCCGAGGAGCCCATTAAAATTCTACGCCGGTCGCTCTCCCCTCGCTCGCCGACTACAGATTCGTCGTGTTACTATCCGATTTTTTATCAGGTACTTTTTTATCAGGAGGACGGTCTCCGAGCATGGACAAATATATATTTTTCTTCCTTTCTTTCTTTCTCTCTTGCTTCTTCTCACTGTCTCAGATCTTGCGATCCCTAGCTGTCGCATGGTGATTTAAAAAAAATATTTTCGGGTGATATTTTTGTGTGAATCTCATTTAAGGCTGAATTGCTTAAACATTTTGACGATTACTGGCAAACCAAGTTAATTCATTAATACCTACATTAGAGATACTGTAGATGATTGAGTATTATTATTTCTTTTTCTCTGCCCCACTTCACCTAGTTTAACACTATTCCTACCACGACCGGTCAAACGATCGTTTTTAAAACCTCCTTCAGAATTTCCTATATACAACGTAATTGCATCGCTTTTAAATTTCACGACTTTTCCTAAAATATTGAAAAATGTATATGTATCCGTATATTTTTTAAAAGGTCGTGAAATGTAAAGGCGATGCAATTACGTTGTATATAGGAAATTCTAATCGAAATGTTAAAAATGGCTCTTGACCGATCGGTAGGAATAGTGTTAAGTTCATGTTTTTCTTTTCATTGTTTGTTGTGACACGTGTCATTTTTAGTTTTTCCGCCTTGTAGAGCTTTGCTTTGCGTTTCTGTTTCATATTTGAATACGTATCTTTGATTGATCCGAAGGATCTGGTGTCCAGGTTTTGTAATTAATTCTAATTCTAATGTTAATTCTCTCTTTTCTCTCTCGTTCTCTCTTTAATTCTCTTCTTCCACGGTGATTGTCCGACGGTCAGGTGATCGATAGGATCGGAAGAAAAGCATCGGCGTCGCGACGCTTCGCGTCTCACGTGCCAAGCAGGGCGTGAAAATTCGCAAAATCCCTAGGAGGAGGAGAACTCCGAGGTAGAAGGAGCATCGGGACCTTCCCATTTGTCACTGTTGTTCAGTTACGGCACCTTTGGAGCGTTCTCCAACGAGAACTACATTTTTGTACACTGAAAAAATTGTATTCTTAAAATACACACTTAATAATTCATCTTAATAGATATTCTTAATAGATAAGAATATTTTCTTATCGATATGACGGTTTTTGGAATATAGTCTTAATAATTGATCTGAATGTCGCGACACAGTGTGTGTCAGTATTCGGTTAAGTTAGGTTACACATCGCGTGCGGCACGTGTCGATGTCTGTATCTTGTTCCTCTTGCAATTCTGCGTAATTTTGAGTACTATATTATTTTGTGTGCTGTGTCGTGCAAAAAGTATGGATAAGGAAATGACGCAGTGGCTAAAAGAAGAGGATTTGGGCGATTTAATGAAGATATTTACAAATGATAGAAATACATGTATACAGGGTGAGTTGAAATAAACAGAACACCTGAATATTTCTGTTGGATTTAAAGATACGAAATATGGATGAATCAGAATTATAATGGTTTGGAAGGACTCACATTACCATCATAATATAATTTTTTTCAAGGTCATTTTTTTCGTGTTTTCAAGGTCATCGAGGTTTTTTTAAATGGAATCGCATATTTTTTTTCATTGCATATTGTAGCCGACATTTAAAGGAGTTCAGCAATGTAACATACCTATGACCTTCAACCCAGAAATATGGAATAAATCGAATTCAATATGTAAGGTTTATTTGCTTTATTGTCGCTACGCTAAATGTTCAAAATTATTCCCTTGAGCTGCGATACATTTATTTAACCGTGAAGTAATAATACAATGTATTGCTCTGTCATTCATTTCTGAGGGAATCGACGCACAAGCCCTAATGATTCGTTCTTTCATGTTCTCTGCAGTGGTTGGTTTTTCATGATAAACTTCATCTTTCAGTTTTCCCCACAGATAAAAATCCAGAGGTGTAAGGTCTGGTGAACGAGCTGGCCATAATACGGGTCCGTTACGTCCAATCCAACGATTTGGAAACTTATCATTTAAAAACTGTTTTGCGACACGGGAAGAATGGGCTGGACATCCATTATGTTGATACCACATTTCTTGACGAATGTCCAAGGGTACATTTTCTAACAGAATAGGCAACGATTCTCTTAAAAATGCGGTGTATTTTTCTGCATTTAACGTTCCGCTGATAAAATGAGGCCCAATTATTTGATTATTCAAAATTCCGCACCAAACATTGACAGACCATGGTCTTTGTTTGTCAACTGTCCGTAACCACCGCGGATTTTCAAGAGACCAATAATGCATGTTCCTCAAATTAATCTGCCCATGGTTTGTAAATGAAGCTTCATCGGTAAATAATACTTTATTGAAAAAAGCTCTGTCATTTATTAATTGCCTCAGTCCCCACTGGCAAAAGTTAAGGCGATTTTCAAAATCTGTACCATGAAGTTCTTGGTGAAGTGAAAGGTGAAAGGGGTGAAATTTTTGAGCATGGAGTATTTGCACTACACTCGATTGGCTGATACCACTTCCTCGTGCAATTTGCCTGGTACTAATATGAGGATTTTCATTAACTGCAGCCAGCACATTAATTGTGTTTTTCTCATTAGTTACTCTCTTCACCATTATTTTTTTTTCATTGTTAACGCTACCAGTTTCGCGAAATTTATTTATCAAATTAAAGTAAACAGAAACTGATGGACAATTACGATCAGGAAATCGGTCACTGTACAGTCGCACTGCTTCCCTTAAACACTGTCCACTTTCTCCATAAATGAAAATCATATCAATCTTATCTTCTTTCGAGTAACGCATGGTGAAATGTTTATCGATAAACTGATAGATCAGAAATCTTGAGAACCTAAGGAATCTAATCGCAAGAAGGTCTTCAGAGTAATTGCTTGTTGATAAACACGATTATGTACACACGCTGAGATGATCGCAGCTCAAGGGAATAATTTTGAACATTTAGCGTAGCGACAATAAAGCAAATAAACCTTACATATTGAATTCGATTTATTCCATATTTCTGGGTTGAAGGTCATAGGTATGTTACATTGCTGAACTCCTTTAAATGTCGGCTACAATATGCAATGAAAAAAAATATGCGATTCCATTTAAAAAAACCTCGGTGACCTTGAAAACACGAAAAAAATGACCTTGAAAAAAATTATATTATAATGGTAATGTGAGTCCTTCCAAACCATTATAATTCTGATTCATCCATATTTCGTATCTTTAAATCCAACAGAAATATTCAGGTGTTCTGTTTATTTCAACTCACCCTGTATATGTATGAATTGTAACCTTCTCTCGTGACTACATTTCTCAACCAATTCTGATTTCAAGATATGGATCATGTTATTTTCGACAATATAAAGAGCGAAGCATTTCATTAAGAGTTTTGTTTCCAATAATCATATACGAAATATACAATTTTTTTACCAGACTATGTTAAGAATATCTGATAAGAATATTTGTTAAGAATATTTGGTTAGAGGAATCTGTTTATTCTACTCTTAAATTAAGAAGATCTTCTTGTTGCTTATTTTAGTAGGAAATATTCTAAACTTAAGTGGTAAATTCTAAGGATAAGAATACAATTTTTTCAGTGTAGGTGTTCAAGTCGAGCGATATCAATTGATCTTATTCGATTCGATTTTCTCCCATCCGCCAGGAATTATCAGCATTCGAACGAACTCATCGAACGAAAGAACAACTGCTAATTGTCAGTCGCGATAAATCATCGAGCAGATTGAATTTTTGGGGATTAAGCTCAATTGGGAGTATCGTCGGTCCACCAGGCAAATCGATGAAATGCATTCTCATTATCGTCACTTTAGGATGTTTCGATTGTTATCAAATTGATGCCTAAATATTAATTTCTCATCATCGCATTTCCCGCAGAAATGCGAGACGCTCGTTTGGGCTAATGCAGCTCGGGTTATTTAGCATTACACATTCATGAACGATAATTATCACGCACCGGAGTGGGGCGAAGCCGTGGGTAATTAATTAGAATGATCGTATGGGATCACGTCGGGGTACCAATAATACAGACCCCGATAGGAGAATTTCTATAAAATATTAAATTTTATAGAAATCAACGCACGGTCTTCGAGCGTTCCATTAATAATTTCGATACATTAATGCTTGTCGTGAACAATAAACTGGGCCCCTTGTCTCTACCCATCGTTATCTCTTAACGTCTCCTTGATCTCATCTCAGCGGTTGCTCCTTCTGAAATGAAACTCTCGGGAAGTGGAAAGTTAATAGCGATAACATTAATCAGAGCGTTCACCGGTACACGGTCGCCCATCGCCATTTGTCATTCCCACCTCTCCTTCCTCGTCCTTTCCTGCTCAGTCACACGCGAGACGAGCTTTTCGAAACGCTTCGCAACTGCACCGACAATTATTAGCCACGTAATCGTGTCCCCGCTACTAATTATTAGCTCCGTAATCGGCACACTAATTGTTGCCGCTTAACGCGGACGATTTGCGCGTTAATTTCTCCTTTCGGGCAACCTACTCCTCCTCCATAGCACGGAACCACCTTGAGAAATTCGCGTCTAAAGCTTTCCAGGTAGGATGAAGAAAATTCGCAGAAATCGAAGCCACCGCACACGCGCGATTATACCGTATAAATCCAATTATCCGATCTGATTTGCTGCAGCATGCGGATTACCGGACTCCAAGAAATCAGTTTCTAATTAACGAAGTGAAACAAAGTACTTGGCTGTTTATCGATTTCTTTTTTTCTCTCATACGGTGTAGGAGAATCGAGTCGATATGCCTGGGCGTCGCGACGCTCGTACGTATAGGGCACCGGGACGCGGATCAGTGAGCTCGGTATGAGTTAAATTGTAAAGACGAGAGCGGAGGCGAGCTCGAGGACGAGTCGCTCGTTTCACCCGCTTCCCCACGTCCCTCAAATGGGGAAATCTCGTTAGGAAAAGGCGAGCGGAGCAAGTCCTGGGATTAATTAATTTCGCGCCTTTGCGTTCTCTCTCCACGTGGATGGTAGAGTGTAGGAGAGTGGAAAAGAGAGAGAGAGAGAGAGAGAGAGAGAAGAGAAAAACGCTCGGGCACGGGGGTAGCGAGAGAAAAATCGAGCGCACGTCACTCGGTTCACGTCTTTTTCACCTGTCCCACCGCCCCTCCGTCGCTCACCTTCACCAATGCCGTTCCTGCTGGATCCTCCACTCCATTTCGCACAGTAAAATGCAATTACCGAATCGCTCCTGGTTGTTTCTTCGTTCGCTTGCTCTCCCGACTTCTTTCACTCTTATTTTCTCCTTTTCTTGTTTCTCGCTCTTCGACTCGCCGCTCGTGCTTTCTTGCCTTTCGAACAAGAGCTCCCTATTTCGACGATTGGTTGAACGTCCTGGAATCTTGTCGAAGTAAATTGTTTTTGAAGTCGAGGTGCAGGAGAGTACCACCCCTTTGATGTCACTCGCGACGAGTGAGCGCGAAAGTGTCGGTACTACGAATATCTTTTCTTTCCTTTCTCTCGTCCGCAGTTCGTTCTCCTTCTTTTTCCGCCCAAAATTCTTCAAAATTTTGAAATCGATCCGAAGCCTATCCACTTAACCATTGCGGATTCAAGTCGAGCTTCGCGACTCGTTTACGGTTCCTTCAACGTACTGGTTCGCGTAAGCTCGCCAGTACTATTCACCGCTTCCCTTTATTCAATATACTTTTGCCTCACCACTCGCTCCCTTTGCTCAGCTTCGTCTTCATTAACGCAGTAAACTCTGGCGAACACGCGTTCGAGCGCCTCCTCAAACGCTCTCGCGTGCTCGTCAATTCATTCTCCATTTTTCCTTAATTAAAATGTTTCGTTTTTCCTCTCCCACCTTCCTCAGACGCGCGTGAAAACGTCAAGACAATCTTTCGTGACTGTATTAAACACAGCAGCTCGTGACATTGATCACGCCTGACTGGTCTGAATGAAGTAAAAATCTACTGCTCTCTCGTCTTCACCCTCCTCGTCTGCCCTTTTTTTCTTCTCGATTGAAAATATTCTACCGTGGCTCGTCTGCGAAGAAACATCAACGTGTAACCGTGTTAACTTTCAAATGACTTTTTTAACCCTTCGCAGTCCGAATTAATTTTTCTATTTTTTCTTACAATTGTTTAACTTAAAGACCATGTCGAGGCCCACTTGACATTGGAGCTGTTGCAAGAAAATGTTATGTCGAGTTGCACACGACGTTGAACTGCAAAGAGTTAAGGTACACTGAAAAAATTGTATTTTCATCTTAAGAATTTACCACTTAATTTTAGAATCTTTCTTATTGTTAGTAAAATAAGGAATAAGAGGATCTTCTTAATTTAAGAGTAGAATGCTCTAAACAGATTCCTCTAATCAAATATTCTTAACAGATATCCTTATCAGATATTCTTAACATACTCCAGTAAAAAAATGTTATGGATATATTTCGTATATAATTATGGGAAACAAAACTCTTAATGAGATGCTTCACTCTTCGTATTGTCGAAAATTACATGATCCATACCTTGAAATCGGGAATGGTTAAGAAATGTAGTCACGAGAGAAAGTTGCAATTCATACGTATTTCCATTACTTACTTGTAAATATCTCCGTTAAATCGCCCAAATCTTCTTCTTCTAGCCACTTCGTCACTTCTTTATCCATACTTTTTGCACAACACAGTATGCGAAATTACGCAGGATTATATGATCAAACGAACTCCAGAGTGAAGTTCGATCATAATTATATTTGCCGTTTCGTTCTCGATGATACAAAGTTAACAATGTAGTACTGCTCGTCAGTGCGTAGATCTCACAACGTTCCTAGAGAGTAATACTTTCATGTTAAGTCGCTCCAGTGGCGGCGTCCCAATCGTATCTCTGCCTGTCTCTTCCATGGCAACGCTTCCTCTCGTCATATTGTTTGTTGCGCGAGGGATTTCAGGACGTGTTTTTTCTGCTAAGCTTGAATTTTTGGAAGTATTCAATAGAAAATATGTCATCAAAGAAAAGGAAACGATCAAGATCACATTCTCGTGAGAGGCAGAAGAAAAATTCAAAAATTAAACACCAGCTACAAGAAATGCGAGACCAAATAACTAACCTAGCGAACACGGTGAAGTTGTTGGGAGAAAAGGGTACGACCTCTACTCTTTCAGATAAGCCAGACGGTAAGTAATAAAAAAAAACAAAAAAAAACGGAGCCCTTTCATTACCTCTCAGTGAAATGAAAATGTCCAAAATCCACACGATTTCGACATTGAGTTCCTTGCGGATATGTTCAATAAGAACAAGATAATCCACAAGGATGCACAACAAGTGCTACTCAGGCCTTTGGTTTCTCTGGCATAGAGGGAGAACAATAAGTTTTTTAGAAGCAGACATTCATGTTTGTTCAACAAGAACAAATATGCACAATAAGTGCGACTCAGGCCTATGTTCAATCTTATAGCGCATAGCTATGAAGTTCAATAAGAACAATTAACCTAAAAAAATAAATATATATATATATATATTTATTTTGCCTCGTTCCTTTTTTTCTTTATAATTTATAGTCACCATGGAAACGATGGCTGAAAAGGAAAATATACAGAACCTTGCTGTCTCAACTGAAGATCAGTTTATAGAAGATGCAGAACAAGGGGAGTGCTCCAACAGAACAGAGATCCAAAAATTGCTAGGATTAGACCCTAATGAAACAGAACAATGTAAGGTTAACTTCCATGAAGAACTGAAAAGCACATGGGCAAAATGGATGAGAGATGGTCTTCCAGAGAAGAACAAAAATCAGATTTTACAAATCTATCCAAGAAAAGACGATTTCTATACCGAGGCTCCGAGGGTAAATGCAGAAATCTTACCGCTGCTAACAGACATTGCAAAGAAAAGAGACCAGCATTTTGTAGACACACAAAACTGCGTGGGATCAGCAATTTCAGCCTTGGGTGCAGCAATTTCAATGATGTTAGATACATCTGAAGAGGGCATAGATCAGGAAGTATTTTCTGAACGGTTGAGCCATGTTGGTCAATTATTAACAGACCTCTTTTACCAACATTCAATTGCGAGGAAATCATTTATCTCCCCTCTATTGAACAAGTCACTTAACCCATTAACGACCAAATGTCCGAAATTTTTGTCTTGTTTTCGAGTCAAACTTCCATGCCTTAAAAGGTGGAATATTTTGATGGAACTATGTATTCTAGGGTTTTTAAGGTCGCTCTTCAAGATTCCGTTGTCAAAATTCCATTTGGTTCATTAGGAAAAAAGATATGACGGATGGAACGGAAAAAGAGCGGAAAAAAACAGGCACTTCTCTTCAAAACAGCTCTATTCCAAACTGAAAACTTTTGAGTTACTCTACCAAAAGTGTTTCATTGGTGGTCAAAAATGCTGTATTTTAAGGATGTACACTTCAAAAATTTCAAATCCAATATGGCTGCTTAAAAATGGCGGTTGAAGCCATTATTCAATGAAATTAGAAAGACTAATCGCTATTTTTCACTCGACGTGGTGCATTTATGATGTTTGCATTAGTTTCAATTATACTTATAGATTTACAAATGGCGGACCCAATATGGCGACCCAAAAATTCCCTAAATCACGACTATTTTTTTATTTTTTCGGCATTTTTTCCGGTCATTCATTGTTTTCCACATGTCTGAGATTAGATTATTACAATTCAAGATGACCCGAAATGGCGGCATGGTTTTACCAAATGTTTGTTCGTTTTTTTCTTATTTTTTAGGTTTTTGTCGTTTTGTTTTGTTGTTATTTTGTTAGGTTTCTGTTTTATTGTTTTTTCAGTTTTTTAATTTTCTTGTTGTTTGATATTTTTTAAAAATTGTTATTCCATACCTACAAGAATCCTTTCCCTTTTTACGTATCCCTAATCACTTTTTCGTATCCCGAAAACCTAAAAAATAAGAAAAAAACTAACAAACATATGGTAAAACCATGCCGCCATTTCGGGTCATCTTGAATTGTAATAATCTAATCTCAGACATGTGGAAAACAATGAATGACCGGAAAAAATGCCGAAAAAATATAAAAATAGTCGTGATTTAGGGAATTTTTAGGTCGCCATATTGGGTCCGCCATTTGTAAATCTGTAAGTATAATTGAAACCAATGCAAACATCATAAGTGCATCACGTCGAGTGAAAAATAGCGATTAGTCTTTCTAATTTCATTGAATAATGGCTTCAACCACCATTTTTAAGCAGCCATATTGGATTTGAAATTTTTGAAGTGTACATCCTTAAAATACAGCATTTTTGACCACCAATGAAACACTTTTGGTAGAGTTACTCAAAAGTTTTCAATTTGAAATAGAGCTGTTTTGAAGGGAAGTGCCTGTTTTTTTCCGCTCTTTTTCCGTTCCATCCGCCATATCTTTTTTCCTAATGAACCAAATGGAATTTTGACAACGGAATCTTGAAGAGCGACCTCAAAAACCCTAGAATACATAGTTCCATCAAAATATTCCACCTTTTAAGGCATGGAAGTTAGACTCGAAAACAAGACAAGAATTTCGGACATTTGGTCGTTAATGGGTTAAACCAACACTCGATACAACGATCTCAGATGTATGGTTATACTCCGAAAAATTCAGAGATCTGGTGACAGAGGCAAAAACTATTGAGAAAACAGCAGTTGGACTTAAACAACCGGAGAAAATTTACAAACCTCAAACAACTCCTCACAAACAGGGAAACTTGAGATACCCACCTGCGACTTGGAAGCAGGTGGGGAACTATTACAGACGCCCGATGATTCGGTTCAAACCCAGAACCCAGGGAGGCAAACAGCCTCAAAGGAATGCTGCAGGGAAGACGATGAGCCACAGATCGTCAAGGAAATAACGAATGTAAATACCATAGCTGGTCGGTTACAATATTTTGTTTACGCGTGACGAGAAGTTACAGATGATAATTTTATTTTAAACTGTATTAAGGGATACTCAATTCCGTTTAAAGATCATCCGTTACAACCTAAACCTTTAAATGAGCCAAACTGGTCATCAAAAAGTAATACAGAAATTAGGCTTGCTATAGCTCAGTTATTAAAGAAAAACGCTATCGAGGAATGCACAGAAACGAATGATCAATTTTTGTCCTCCTTCTTCCTTGTTCCAAAGCCAGATGGTTCCAACAGATTTATTATTAATTTGAAAGAGCTCAATAAGTTTATAGACCCAATACATTTTAAGATGGAAGACATTAGGTTAGCAAGAGATTTGATCAGAAAAGATGATTACATGTGCACGTTAGATTTAAAAGATGCGTACTATCTAGTGCCGATGATGGAAAATCAAAAAAGATTTTTGCGTTTTCATTTTGGGAAAAAAGTATATCAATTTACCTGCTTACCTTTTGGGTTATGTACAAGTCCATACATCTTTACAAAGATTATGAAACTTGTTATTAACCACTTAAGACTTGCGAATATTTTATGTATCATTTACTTAGATGATATTTTACTTATTGAGAATTCGTTTGAAAAATGCCAAATTAATGTTAAGATAACAATTAGCTTACTGGAAAGACTAGGATTTTTTATAAATTATGGAAAAAGTTCTTTAATACCGAGTCAAAAGTGTAAATATCTAGGATTCATAATCAATTCAGCGAATTTTTGCCTAGAACTGGATAATAAGAAAAAAGAAAAGCTTTTATCTTTATTGAAAAACTTCCATGAGGAAAAATGGTATAAGATTCGAGAATATGCACAATTACTCGGGACTTTGAACGCGGCCTGTCCTGCTTTAGTCTATGGGTTCGTGTATTGTAAGAGATTGGAAAGAGAAAAATTTCTGGCGTTGAAGGTTAATAACAATAACTTTGAAGGAGCGATTCGGATTCAAATGTCTATGTTTAATGACTTAAAATGGTGGATTAATAATATTTCAATTAGCTCCAATACAATTAGAACGCAGAATTACGCCCTGGAAATTTTCACTGACACCTCACGGACAGGTTGGGGCTGTTTTTGCAATGATAGAAGCACGAATGGTATCTGGAATGACGAAGAAGAAAAATATCATATTAACTTCTTGGAATTATTAGCAGCCTTTTTTGCGCTTAAGTGCTTCGCCTCTGAATTATCCAATAAGGAGATTTTATTGCGTTTAGACAATACCACAGCCATTTGTTATATTAATAAGGCAGGCGGTATTCAGTTTCCGCACCTGAGCGAGCTCGCAAGAGAGATATGGCAATGATGTGAAAATAGGAGAATGTGGATTCGTGCCTCGTATATTCCGTCAAAAGAGAATGTTAAGGCAGACGCAGCATCTAGGAATATAAACTGTGACACTGAATGGGAATTATCTAAGCGACACTTTGATCAAATTGTCAGCAATTTTGGGATGCCAACAGTAGACTTGTTTGCAACAAGAGCGAATAAAAAATGTAAAATTTTTTATTCTAGATTTCCCGATCCGGACGCAGCTGCGGTAGATGCCTTTACAGTCTCGTGGAAAAACAAAAAAATTTATGCCTTTCCTCCTTTCGCACTTATCTTAAGAACTATCATTAAGAAAGATCATTATTGACCAAGCAACAGGGGTTGTTGTGGTGCCCCTTTGGCCGACACAGCCTTGGTTTCCTTTATTCAATTCTCTTCTTACTTCGGAAATGCTTATATTTAAAGCATTCGGCGGGCTCGTTCGATCGCTCAATTATGCGGATGCCTTTCGTCCGAGTAGACAAAGTAGTCATGTAGCATGATTCTCCCGATATAACAAGCATCTTTTAAAGATTCCCGCCTAGGGAAAAGGAAAAAACAGCGTCCCGCTAGGTGCCGTCTCTGTCGCGTGCAGCGCCTTCTCTGCTGCGCGTGCATGTCACTTCATAGTTTTAAAGCCGTCACAAATCGGCAGTGGGAGGGGAAGCAACGCACCAGCGGGGTTTCACAGAAAAGGGTGGGTGACTCTACTCGGACGAAAGGCATCCGCATAATTATGATCGAACTTCACTCTGGAGTTCGTTTGATCATATAATTATGCAGTGCATTTCGTCCGAGTAGACAAAGTAGCTGTTTAGAGACACGATTTGTGACTATACGAGATTGTATTCTACTGATTTAATATAATCGCGTCGGGAACATTGGTCGATGGTAGTACCGGACGGTTATAAGACTTGCAAAGGTACAAGAGGCTGGCGGTCAGCCTGCCGCTTTCCGAATCTCCTCAACTGTGATATCCTTACGTAGTGCAGCGGAGGAACTAGTGTGACGAGTGGAGTGCGTGGTAAACACCAAAGTATCGACTCCTCCCTCGGAAAGCGTGACTCGAATCCAACGACTAATTCGTCTGAGCAGATGCATCTCGCATGGGCTCTTTAAATGTGAGAAATAAGGTCGGAGAGTACTCCGGTGACAACTATTCGCTGTCTCATCAATATATATACGCATTAATGAAGAAGGTGACAGTGTGGGCTGATCATTAAAGTGGGGAAACACCATGACCAGTTGGGGCCGGTCTGGGCCGGAGGTCTTAATACGATCTTAATAGGTTATAAAACCTTTATAATTACTGTCTGTTCGAGGAACTGAATATTATTCCGTTTGATTAGCGACAAAAAAACTGTACACGCTGTACGGAAGCTAAAATTAGCAAAGTGGCTAGTTTTCGAGTGAGAAGTTCCAGGAAAAAATCTCATGTGGCCAGAGAGGGGCCAAATATATAATGACAGGTGCCGGGCCCCAGGTTAAGGCATACCCAGGCTTAGGTGGCTTCAGAACTGCAACCCCCTTGAAAAAAACATTGCACTCTGTCATCGGGGCTAAGATTAACATCTGCGATTAGCGAGAGCGCGGAGGGATAGGAGTTTAAAGTGCCATATGCATTTACGTTGCGAAGCTGCGACGATAAGAAAGAGAGAACTAATGGGATTGCCGCGCGGAACCAGTCGAGTTGAGATCCGATACAGAAGTGCCACCACAATTTTATGAGCTTAACATATTGCAACAGCGTCGAAGCAGCAAGCGATGGAAGAGCAATGTCTATGGCGTCTTTTGGGAAGTCTTTTCGCCAAAAGGCTTGCCTGATCATTTTCCTACAACCAGGGAAAAGTTGCGTCAGATGGGATGCGGAGTCCTGCAGGGAGAAAGTAGCCGATTAGGATGTGGTCGGAACTGAAGTACACCAGACGTGCAAGCTTGAGGAAGAGGAAGAAGCAATAGCTGAGCTGGCCACTGTGGAACGTCCACAATGCCCTCTGTCTTATCGTCGATTATTTCCTATAAGCTAATAAAGGGTAATGAGGGCAAAGGGAAAAGGCATAAAATAAATGCTTCCCCAATCCAAGGTAAAGGCGTCAACAGCGAACGCAAAATGATCCGAAAGCCAGGAGACAAAGGCGGCACAATTTCGCGTTGTGATGGATTGCAAATAAGTCGATATCAAACGATCCGAAGCGGCGTTGAATTTGTGCGAAAGAAACAGGAGCAAGCTCCCACTCATTGTCGGCAACCATATTGTCGGCGGAACGGTCATAAGAAGCAAAGAGATCTATATCACGCGTTTCACACAATTGCCAGATTGACTTAGCAAGTGCTGAAAGCTCCGGGAAAGGATAAGAGCCGTCTTTGTTAATGTACGCGAGTGACATGGTGTTGTCAACACGCAGCAAGATACGTTGAGAGCGTAAGTGACTCGCAAATGGTCGAAAGTGCGTATTCGATTGCCTTCAATTGGAGGAAATTGATATCCTTTTCGCTCTCTGCGTCTGACCACCGACTGTGAGTTTTAACCGTACTTACAGCGGCATCCCAACCTGTGAGAGACGCATCGGAAAATATCTTAAGAGAAATAAGTCACTCCCTTTACGGTCGTGCCTAAAAACTGTGTTTTCGAATCGATCCCGACACAGGGGAAGAGTGTAAACGATCCAGCTCCCATCGAAAGCAGATAAAAGAGGGGGGTGGATTATCATACGCGCGTCATAGTCGAGCCCAAGCAAGCTAGCAATTTCTCACACTCAAGATCACGAAGACACACTTGGCCTTAGGGGGCCGTACGACATATATATATGTAGAATGCAAAATTCCAATTATGCTAGCGAAATTTCGAATCTTGCAGGAAGGCTTCTTCGCAAAAGTCTCGAGTCGCGTCAGAATGGCTAAACGTTTATCCTCGGGTAAAGATATTCCCATCGTAGATGAATGTAACGGAAAACCAAGGAACTTCCGTTCCTGTGCTGGAAGGAGATGACTTTTCTGTGAATTAATAACGAAGCCAAGACGATCGACTGGTGCAAGAGGGGCATTAACGTTGGCAACGCAGTGGTCAAAGGAATCCTCAAAGAGCAGGAAATCATCAAGGTAAATGACCGACAGCAATGCTTGCTCACGTAGACGAGTTGCTACGGGTCGTAATATTTTGGTGAAAATGTATGGAGCTGTGGCGAGTCCAAAAGGTAACATTGGAAAGAAAACGTAGGTGTTTACGATAATCTCTATGAATTGGTGCAAGGGAATACGAGTCCTGGAGATCTATGGTTGCAATAAAACATTTTGAAGATATCAAACGTGTAGCAGTGCTCAGATCCTCCAACTTAAAATGAGGTGGAAGAACGTAGTTGTTGAGTGTCCTCAGATTCAGGCTAAATCGTCTACCACTTGATGATTTATCGAAAACAGAAAATATGACGACAGAAATTGATCCAGGAAAAAAGGGGACTGCCGTTATAGCACCCAAGGCCAGGAGGCGTTTCCGTTCTTCAGCATACAGTATCTGGTCCGAAGAGCCCAGACATGGCTCCCGCAAACATGGGCGGGGAGGAGGGGTTGTGAGAAAAGGGATTTCATATCCGGAAATAGCACTTAAAACAGTGCTATTGAGTCGCTAGTGAGGTCCACCGAAGCCTCCAAAAGGTGGGCAAGTCTGCCCGCTCTGCTTACCTCTATACACGAGGGTGCTGGCTCCTGGTCTGAGAGCTCGACCGATATTTCGCCGACTAAGATGTAACTCTTGCCCCCCGGCGAGATGTCGATATGTTGGCAAAGGTTCTCGCATTTCCCTGTGACGAGGACTTTAGGAGGAAAGTCGGTTGCCTCTGATTCGCAGCACTCGTTTTTGTATCTGTATGGGTCGGCAAGGTGGTGAGGCTACGAACCAACCTATCGGCCGCTGCAGCGTCCTTCATTTTGGTTAAGTATTGCTCGCCGAATAGTCGATGGTCAATAGGCGAGACATCCAGAGTGTGCCGTGCAGAGGCAGTTAACATAGGCATGGTCAAACCTCGCGTAACCTTGGATATGGTGCTGAACCTGAGAAATTAAGCGAACTGTATTACTCACCTCTCCGAAAATACGTTTAGTATCCCACTGATTCTCTGGCTTCAATAACTCGGAGAAAAGACCTGCGCTTCAACTGCAGCCTCTACCACGCCCTGAGTGGCGACTTGATATGCATCCCGCCTAACGGCTGTAAAAGGGATAGCGCGTCTTACTTCGGTGTCAAGAAACCGGTGCACAGTGGGACAAACTGCTCATTCTTGTGTCAAAATCAAAAATCTCTAGATAGAAATACGATAGAGACATGAATCTTTTTCGTGGTTACAGCTAAGATGTTGCAGAATAAGGGAAAAATAAGGAGAAAGCATCGGAAATAAGATTTAACCTCGAAAATTCGTGTCAAAAATGACATTTTCGTCCAACATTGCAATTTTTTCCTTATAAAATGGAATTGAATCCCTTTTTTAACTTTCTACCAAAGTAGTTTTATAGATTTTGACCCGCTGAATTTAAATCTCACCGAAAAAGTTGTGTAGCCTTTCACGATTTGGCAGAAAATGCGGTTTAAAATCCAGAGTTTTGAAACTCATGTTTTTTCAAGTTTACATGCATTAATAACACTGTTCTATATGCATATAGTGTATTTATTCACAAATAGCATAAGAATTAATAAGAAAAAATATTTTGTAAATGTGGATAATCCAAAATATAAAAATATTACATATAACAGTTGTTACTACCGATTGCTTTGGTAAACTCACAGATTTAAAATTAAACAATTGTAAATTAAATGAAAACTTGTTCATAATTACATCTCGACTTTTGCAGGACATAATGTAAGTATTTACATTTATTAATTTGCTTATCTGTCCTCAACAAATCTGTTGATTTGGGGTTGCACATATTTAATTTTACAAAACCTATATTCACGATATCAGTCGATGGATTAGCTACACCTCTCGAGCGAACATATTGAGGATCCTATATTTTACTTCTATGTATTTCTATAATTTATGCCATACTCTATTTGTACGACTTGACGAATAAAAATTGGCCAGCTATACTATGTTGTTACCGGGGAGTATTCACTTTTGTAAACTTAACAATACCATAAATAGTCAAACCATGGTAACAACATATTTTTGTATTTTTATACAACGTATATTTTCGATTATCCATATTTATAAAATATTTTTTCTTATTAATTCTTATACTATTCGTGAATAAATACGATGTATGCATTTAAAACAGTGTTATTAATCATTAGCATTCATATGTCGAGTGTGGCTTGACATCACATTTCTTACGCCAATCCCAATGTCGAGCTAAACTCAAGATTACACAACGCAATTTCTAAAATATTGTAAAATCTTTAAATTTGTTTAAGGAGTGCAAAGGGTTAACGCATGTAAACATGAAAAAACATGAGTTTCAAAAATCCGAATTTTAAACCACATTTTCTGCCAAATCCTGAAAGGCTAGACAACTTTTGCGGTGAGATTTGAATTCAGCGGGTCAAAATCTATAAAACTACTTTGGCAGAAAGTTAAAAAAGGGATTCAGTTCCATTTTATAATGAAAAAACCGCAAAGTTGGACGAAAATGTCATCTTCGACATGAATTTTCGAGGTTAAATCTTGTTTCCGACGCTATCTCCTTATTTTTCCCTTAATCTGCAATATCTTAGCTGTAACTTCGAAAAAGATTCATGCCTCTATCTTAGTCCTGTCAAGAGATTTTTGATTTTGATACAAGAATGAGCAGTTTGTCCCACTGTGCGGCGCCTTGGCGAGAGGTAAGTTCCTTTGGAATTGGATGTTTTGCGCAGAGCTAAGCTCGTGTTTTTGGAGAGACCATCGGTGAAGATGGGTGACCACGTCATGGCTAGGAACTCGTGGACTGGTAGCCCTGTCGCCGAATCATTCGGACCGGCGCATAATAATTCCCTCTTAAAGGCAGCGACTTCGCCTTGTTCTGAGGCTGTGACTTCCTGGACAAGGAGGGGCCTATCCGCAAAGGTGACCAAAGGACCGGCGTCTCCTCTGTGTCAGTGGGCAGGACTGACGCTGAAAATTCTGACTGTGCATCAGAGACAAGTAACCTCTGCAGGGCAGAGAGTAAACGGTAGTGCTGTGAAGCAGGGTGTGCGTAGGAGAACGCAATATGCTGCAGTGTGCATACCTCAAAGGGCAACCTCGCTATGCAAGTAATTTTTTTTGGACAAGACCAAGCTCCAGGTATTGGTTTGCTGTCCAGAAATAATGTCAATGGACATGCCTCGAAGGACAGCCTCAAGACGTCAACTCAATGCCAATGGACATGCCTCGAAGGACAGCCTCAAGACAACTCGCAGTCCAGAAATAATGCCATTGGACATGCCTCGAAGGACAGCCTCAAGACAACTCGAGCTCATCTCCAGGGTTAGAGTTTTCCTTGTCGTTAAGCGAGAGGTTATGTTCGCTGCGACTGACCACGTCCATAATCACAAGCATCCAGGTCAACTGAATCGGAGTAGAGGTTAGATTCGCCACGAATGACTGGTTGTCAATTCGTCTGGGTTATAGCCGAGTGCGCGAGCAGGGACAGGAGAGCAACTTCATCCCCATGGAAATAGTTGTTGGACGTTTGCAAGAACAGGAAATATCTCTGGAAGAGCGTCGGAGCTGCCCGTGGGGGTTCCCCACGTGGGCGCTTAGACCTGGAGGGTTTATAACTTTTAGGTAAATCCTTGTTCCGAGAACAATCGCGAGAACGGTCGCGAGAATACTCGCGTTTCCGGGACTTAGAATGTTTAGAATGTTTTCCCATTAATAGAGAAAAAAGTACACGATTCCTATCGTTCGGGAGAACAAGCAACACAATGAAGTGACATGCACGCGCAGCAGAGAAGGCGCTGCACGCGACAGAGGCGGCACCTAGCGGGACGCTGTTTTTTCCTTTTCCCTAGGCGGAAATCTTTAAAAGATGCTTGTTATATCGGGAGAATCACGCTACATGACTACTTTGTCTAATCGAACGAAATGCACTGTATAATTGCAAGAGAAACAAGATATAAGCATCGACATATGCCGCACGCGATGTATTACCTAACTTAACCGACTATCGACACGTATTGTGTCGCGACATGCACATGGATTACTAACAATATATATTCTTAATTTAAGAAGCTATTCAAAGTTTAATTTAAGAAGCGCCACATTGACAGGAAAGTATTCTTATTTATTAAGAATATTTATTAAGATGAATTATTAAGTTCGTATTTTAACTAGGGGGCAGACCCCCTGCGCTTTCGCTTCCCTCAAGCGCCAACCCCCCCAGATCGCCTTTGCTCGCGCTTAGCGCTCGCTTTACCGGGTGCAGAAAAGCGAAGCTTTCAATAGGCTTTCAATAGGCACGACCGCGGCACTCGCGCTCGCCCACGAATTTTAAACCGTTTCGAAATTGTGCAAAATTCAAGTATTGAGATATTAAAGTGTGGGACAGAGTCCTCTGCGCTTTCGCTTCACTCAAGCGCCATACTCCCTGAGAGTGTCGGGTGCTCGCGCTTCGCGCTCGCCCGCGAAATGCAGTATTTCTGCAATAGGCCCAAGTGATAAAAACCGGACAATTAAATGAATCCGAACCAAAATTTGACATGTACATCGAGTATATACACCTTTGCTGCGGTGAGACTATGCATGGTTATCTTCAACTATTCAGAAATTGCGGCAAATTGAAATCTTTAATCCAGTATTCCGCCAAAACGCCTGCACGGATTCAGAAAAAATTTGGCATGTAGTTCAAAAATGTACCCATTTGGTACCACGAAACTTATGCATGGTCATCCTCAACCGTTTCGAAATTACGGGATTTTCAAACTATAATTATAAAATAAAATAGTGGATTAAAGACTTGAAATTGGTACCATTTCGAAATGGTTGAAGATGACCATACACAATGTTTCGTGGCACCAAATCAGTATATACTCCATGTACATGCCAAATTTCGTCCGAATCCGTTCAGCCGTTTTACTGGAATACTGGCTTAAAGACTTAAATTTGTTTAAAAACTTAAAACTGCCGCCATTTCGAAACGGTTGAAGATGGCTATACATAAAGTTTCGTGGCACCAAATGGGTATATACTCCATGTACATGCCAAATCTCGTCCGAATCCGTTTAGCTGTTTTGCCGGAAAACTAGATTAAAGACTGAAATTTGCCACTATTTCGAAACGGTTGAAGAAGCCTATAGATAAAGTTTCGTGGCACCAAATGGGCATACAGGGTGTCCCAGACCACCCGTCCACCCCTTTTAAAATCAAGGGGAATGGATTTTATGAAAAATCCAAAAAATTTTGATGACTAAATCGGGTATGCTCTATCCGATGATGGTATTTTCAACTTCCGGTTCGAACCGGAAATGGGTTATTCAGACCCGAAGTTCATTTTTTTAAATGGAACATGGTATTTTTTATTACAGATTCGGGTTCTACGGGAAAAAAACATGACACTTTTGTATCAAACATTTTTTCAAAAAACGTCCATTTTGACCTTGAATGTGAATGAAAACACAATCAGATATTATTTGTTAACGAGATAACAAAACGAAGAACGAAAAACGAAACGAAAAACAAAACAAAAAACGAAACGAGATAACAAAATGAAAACGTTTGCAATTCTTAGGATGCTCGATTATGAACCCTAATCCTGCAGAAGTTCGAAAGGCCGTCCACAGCGTGAGACGAAGAATGGAAAAATGTCTTCATGAAGGTGGCAGACATTTTGAAAATTATTAATTATTTAAAGTTTTCTGAATTGCAAACGTTTTCATTTTGTTATCTCGTTTTGTTTTTTGTTTTGTTTTTCGTTTCGTTTTTCGTTCTTCGTTTTGTTATCTCGTTAACAAATAATATCTGATTGTGTTTTCATTGGCATTCAAGGTCAAAATTGACGTTTCTTGAAAAAATGTTTGATACAAAAGTGCCATGTTTTTTCCCGTAGAACCCGAATCTGTAATAAAAATACCATGTTCCATTAAAAAAAATGAACTTCGGGTCTGAATAACCCATTTCCGGTTCGAACCGGAAGTTGAAAATACCATCATCGGATAGAGCATACCCGATTTAGTCATCAAAATTTTTTGGATTTTTCATAAAATCCATTCCCCTTGATTTTAAAAGGGGTGGGCGGGTTCTGGGACACCCTGTATACTACACATACATGCCAAATTTCATCCAAATCCGTTCAGCCATTTTGCCGGAATACTGGATTAAAGACTTAAATTTGCTTAAAAAATTTAAATGTTCCGCCATTTCGAAACGGTTGAAGATGGCTGTACATAAAGTTTCGTGGCACCAAATGGGTATATACTACACATACATGCCAAATTTCATCCAAATCCGTTCAGCCGTTTTGCCGGAATACTGGATTAAAGACTTAAATTTGCTTAATAAAAATCTTTAAACCAGTATTCCGGCCAAACGGCTGAACGGATTTGGCATGCACGTGGAGTATACATATACCCATTTGGTGCCACGAAACTTTATGTATAGCCATCTTCAACCGTTTCGAAATGCCGGCAAAATTAAATTTTATTCGAAATTTGAATTTCCCGCCATCTTGTACCGGTTCAAGATGGCGGCTGACAAACCTTATTGTCAACTCACAGTAGTGTACTTGATTTTTGTGCCAAATTTCGTCCCGATCGGTTCAGCCGTTTTTCTGAAATCGAGGATATACACGGAGTCACACACACACACACACATACGAACGGTTTTTGCGATGGCGATGATGGCGATTGCATAAGTCACTCCCTTTACGGTCGCGCCTAAAAATACAATTTTCTCAGTGTAGCAAAACTTTCGATAATTCCGCACGCCGATTTATCCCATAAAATCTTTCCCGCGTCCTCTTTCGCAATCGTCACCTCGAGTTTTACAACCCTCCTCGTCGTTCATTTTTAGCTCCCCTCAACTCGGCGAAATAATTCGCGGGGGATCTCGGTCCGACAAGCGCCGCGATTTTCGCAAGGATTATCCCTCGGTTCTGAAGCGATGTTACGAGGGAGCTTAAGACAGGGGCGTGGATGGAGGTGGAAACTGATCTTCGCACTGATCTTCTATGGCTCGTCGTAAAAGCGGCCTAAGCAAGGATACCACGACCTCGTCCGTGCCCACATTCTGTCCCGCGTTTTGCCTCATCCTCCCGTTCTCTTTGCTCTTTACTCTTTGGACAGCTTTACGCTCTTATCATACAGCTCGTTCGGCTCCTCTGCCCGTCTCCGCGTCTTATCGTTTCTCGTCCTTCGACGTCAAACACTTCCTTGCCTTTGCTCGATTTTCTCCGTTCTCTCAATTTTTCCACTTGACCCCTTATATCTTGCACGTTTGAGAAATAATTAGCTTCGAAGGATGCCCTCAATGCTTGTCATAAATATTCATTGCATTTATAAATATTCATTATAAATGCTCATTGTAAATATGCTAATGTTACATTTGAGAATATTTCTTCCGGAACGAAAATAAATTTCTTCTGTTTACCGTATAATTCCTTGCACAATGGTTCTCCTTTACGCGACGTCTATTTATCAAGCTCTCAGAAAAATTATCCATCGACGTCATAGGCGAAAATTCGGATTAGCGTAATCCTGATGTCCTCTGTGGAGAATGTGAACGAAGGTTCGGCCCTCTAATGCCTTCCTGTGGGCGAGCACGCTCGGCTTTGATTAAGCATCACGTTCCTTAATTAGCCCAATTCGCAAGTTAATTATACTCATGTTCTGCCGAAGACGTCGCAAACGACCTTCGGAATTTGCGCCTCACTTTTGCTCCATTCTCGTTTCCTCCTCCTCTTACAGGCTCTCTCCCTCAAACGACTCTTACCTCTTCTTGTCCGTTTATCAACCGCGACGATTTCTTATCTCAGGCCCGATTCGTCTTTTCACCTGCTCCACGAAGTATTTCCCGAACGGATTCGAGCACCGCCCGAAGCGAAATACGAAGGCTCAGCGTGTTTTATCTAGCGTGACATTGCCTCGTCTCAACCCGATTCTATCTTACCCCACGCCTTCGTTTTTCCACCTTTCAGCTTACGATGTACGTAACTCCACACACTTCTCTCACCACATACTCCTCTCGTCCATTTGTTCTCGTGCTAAATTAACATCTCAATTTTCATGGATTCGGAATGATATCGAGGCCTTTCGTGATTGCGAAGATCTCTCCAGCCGAGAGTTTCTGAGATATTAAGGAGGAAGGGATGACTGGGAAAGCTTCTAGCTATCGACCGACTGTCGTGTTCTGCAACGAACCCCACCTTCATACTCCTCCTCTTGCTGATACTCGTCCTCGATGGCATTCTCCTCGAACGACACACAAGACTGCACTGATCGTTCGCGCGCAAGTGACAAATGGGCACGTTATTGGCCTATCGCATTCCTGCTTGGCAGCTGCGACTCTCGATACCCTTTTTATACCGAGCTAATATTCGCATTACGGGTTATTGTTCGAAGATTTACTCCCGTCCGAGATATCTGAAATAAGAGTGATTAAATTAGAAAGTAAAATGGTAAAACCGACGCACAGTGTGACAAAACTTCTGCCTACACCCTAATTCTGCATGGATTGCAATGAATTTTATTTTTAAATACTCGTGAAGGGTTTAACTTTGAGGTCTTACTGCTAAAAATTCGATCAAGGTGGATTAAGAGAGCCCCGATAAAATTCCAAACCCCATACCCCAAATCCTGAATTGTTGGCTGTTATTAGTTGATTGTCATAGAAGAATTTCTACGAACAATACTGAGGCCTCTCTACCACGACAAGATTACAGCCTTAAGAGAGATTTTTTGAGTGTTTTATTGCATTTTCTTTATTTTTTTTGTTTTCTTCATCTTTTTATTTTTTTTCCGTCTTCCCAATTTTTCCAAATACTGTCCTTTGATCGTGGCATCCATTCTCCGGAGCTTCTAAAAATTATTTCTTGAATATTACAAAACTGTATGAATTCGATCATAAGAATATGATCACCGTAATAAGCTTTCCACCGCGGCTGAGAAGAAAATGCAATAAAAAACTCAAAACATCTCTCTTAACGCTGTAATCTTGTCGTGGTAGAGAGGCCTCAGTATTGTTCGTAGAAATTCTTCTATGACAATCAACTAATAACAGCCAACAATTCAGGATTTGGGGTATGGGGTTTAGAATTTTATCGGGGCTCTCTTAATCCACGTTGATCGAATTTTTAGCAGTAATACCTCAATGTTAAACCCTTCACGAGTATTTAAAAATAAAATTCATTGCAATCCATGCAGAATTAGGGTGTAGACAGAATTTTGTCCCTAAAAAGTGCTTTTTGTCACGCTGTGCGACGTGGAGAGTTCTGTGAAAAGAATCGCTCGACGACTCGCCGATTATTTCTTTCTCTCCAAGCGAAGTAAGATTTCGTTATGCGTGCCACCATTGTCAGGGGTCGTGCAACGAAACGTAGCTCGGAATATTGCCAACTGCGCGGGGTGAAAGGCCGTTATTACCTGCGCTGGAAAGAAACAGTCGGAAAGTGTCGATTGAATCATAAAACTGCCGTCTCAGCTGGCCCCGATTCCAAGCGCTTGAAAGCCTCGGGGTGCGTGTGAATTTTTCACAATTTCAAGCTGCAATGGACGTCGATAAGGAATTAACGAGAATACAAACGAATTCGACTGATCGTCAGCTTCGACTGCTTTATCGTCTGCGAAGTTCTCGAAAGAAAACTCTTCGGAGAAGAGCGAAGTAGAAGGGAATAGATTGGCTTCTCGCGAAGGAAGAACTATTAAGACGTCAATCGGGATGCAAATCGATGGAAACGCACTCCGAGTGCAATCGAACGAATAATTAATATTCTGCGTGAGAGAAAGAATCTGAAGGAAAGATATTCGCGTCTTAAATCTCCTCCGAAGGACGAAGAATAATAGATCCTTCAGATTCGACGGCCCCTTCAAGTGTCCCTCACGGTCGAGAAGGGATTCAACCCCTAATCAATCTCGATTAATCGATTCTCGTCTTATTTTTAGAGTCCGATTATTCGTCGACCGTTCGGAGAAAGGATGAAATTGTTTAACGATGAATCGAACGAACATGCTCGCGCGAAAGATCGACGACAGATGTACCAGGCAGATTCGTCATTCTGATTCACGGAGAGCCGTACAGATTTACGTCGTTCCTACCGTCTCTATTTTCTCTTGGCAAAAGAGGGACGACTGGGGATGACGCAGAGAGAAAATGAGAGAAGGATAGTCCGTGATCGGCAGCGCGTAACTCGTGACATAAATCAGTTCTGATATTTCCTTCATCGTCGCGTGGACCTCGTACCATCCATCATCGCTTGGACCTAAAATAGGACGAGTTTGAGTAGAATGGGCTATACGTATTGGTTCATTTTCCAAAAAAAAATCACGTACTAAAACTTTTTCCACGCGAGTCGCGCGATGAAGTGAAGCTGAACACGAAGTGCTCCAAAACGTTTCTAAAAAATGCCTAATTCTTTCTCGTTCTCCTTCCGCTCACCTTCTCACTGGAATCATATCCGAGCACTTTCGAGCAGCGCAGTAATGCCATTGTGATTTTCTCCGACTGACTTCCCAGCAACGGTCCCACAGTACTTACGCAGAAGGAAGTCGAGTTCCACTTGACTTTGCGTGCGCGCAATCGAGGAGCGAGAAATAGTGGGCGGCAAAGACAAAAGAGTGGAGAAAGGAGTTCCGCGGGACTCCTCCAGGTGAGATTACGTTCGAAGAGAAAAGAACGGTGGAGGGAGGGGAGAAGTGAGACAGAAAAATCGACAATGAAAAGAGTTGAGAGTGTGACGAGTGGAACGAAAAACAAAAGAGAAAGGGGCGCAAGAAAGGTGGAGAAAAGTGACAGAGAGAGAGAGAGAGAGAGAGAGAGAGAGAGAGAGAGAGAGAGAGAGAGAGAGAGAGAGAGAGTCTGGAAATGGGAGGAACAAAAAAATGCTTCATCCGCGTAAATTCTATTGAGGTCCCCTTGACACCGCTCTCATTATCTCTGCGAGTTCCTCCGAACCCCAACCTCCCTTTCGCGGCCTCGCGCTTTTCCTCCGATTCTCTTAAAAAACACGGATGCGAGAGAGGTGACGCGAGGTGGGTGGGAAGAGAGAGAGGTAGAAGAAAAGCGACAAACAACAGCAACGCCACGAACGATGGCGAATAGCGAGAGAAAACCCGTTGAATATGCAGCGGCACATGCAAATCTCAACGGAGTAGATTACCGCGAGAGAAGGATTCGAAGAATCGTGGCTGACGCTCCCTTATTCCCCACTTCCTTTCATTTTATTTCCGTCCTTCTTTTAATCTCCACGACGAAAACGTCGCTGATGCGATGCACTTTCGAATATTTCGTTCCGTCCAACAAGAATGCACCGACTCTAACGTTCGCCATCTTCCCTCCTCTCTATTATCCCCTTCGATTTTCTCTCCTTTCGCAAACGGCAAACAAAACGTTCGACAAATTTACCAAAATATTCCCTCTCGCGAATGCTCGCTCGCTCCTCCTTCTCCTTTCTTTCCCTCGTACGACCTCGTCTGTTCTCTATCGACCTTCATTTTTATTTCAACGCTACCTCCCTCTCAAACCAAGGACAATGTACAACGGCGAATACCGTGCCACCGTTTCTGTACATCTCGAGAATAAATGGCGCGTGGATCGGCTGAATCCTTAATGCGGAATCGCGATGGCCTAAGGGGTGGAAGAAGAAAGGAGACGAGGCGAGTTCCGCCGATCTTCTCATCCTCTCCTTCTGCTCTCCTCGTCCTTCTCTCCTCCTGCTGTCCTCCCACAAACCGTCCGTTCGTTCTTCTCCTCCTCGACCCTTTTCAAAGCCGTTAACCCCTTCCGTTTTCTATCCTCACTCCCCTTCTGGCCATTATTATTCCTCGTCGGCTGTCGCGTTCAATGACCACGAGAGACGACGATCCTTCGTGGTCCACTGAAGGAGCAACGCGTCCACTAACGACCAGCCAATCCGACGCAGTTTTAAAAATTCTTGCCGACCACTCTAAGCAAACAGAATCTCCTTCAAATTGTTTAACCTTTAAGGACGCCCGCACTGAAATAACACAAGTACACGCACGATGTACTCTATACGAGACTATTAAAATATCAACGTTCAAAGTAATTTGAAGTAAAACTATAAATTAAATTATTAACTGGCTTATTCTTGAGAGAAAGCATTATCAAAAACTCATGTCGAAATAATAGAAATGTGGGCTGAACTTCCGTATCCGACCCTTCTCCGATCTTAATAAAATTTTACAGGTAATAAGTAGTATTTACTAAATCTAGTCGAACGCCATAAGTGCGAATTTAAGAAAACGGCTGGTTTCCGAGATATTGAATTTTGAATTACGTTTAATTTTTTAGATTTTTACGTAAAGAAAAGACTAAAATTCAAAAATGTTTTATTGAGATGTTTTATTTTATTAATATCTTGTAAGATTATAAATACTAATTAATCAAAATGTCATTAGAATACATATTAAAAACAAGAAATATAGAAAAGAATTTTATGTTTTTTTGGTAATTATTCATTTATGGGGAGCCACCTCGGATTTCAATGTCCTTCACATATGTTATCAAGGTCATCACTCTGAGTAATGTTGTGATTTATTAAGATTGGACGAGGGTCGGATACGGAAGTCTTACCCGAATGTGTATTTGTACATGTATTTGTAGGTATATGATTTTTATAAATGGTTTATTCGCGGTTTGCTGCGCGTGAGGTATAAAGTACACCAGAGCGCGTAGTTAAAGGGTAAGAAAGGTCCTTGCCTATTTTGAGAATGACGTAGCTCTGCTTGGATCTCTTCAAGAGGCGGAAAGAGAACTCGTATTTGCACTCCAAGGAATCCGATTGGAAAATAGCCGTGTAATCGATGCTTCCAGGAAGAACTCTGACATGGACGACGCGAGAAAACGTTTTGCCCTTACGTCGTTTAATTTAGGCTGCGTGCCAGAAGAACGTACGGAGGAATCTCGAATGTAAATCGCGAGAGAAGGAGGGCGAGAATCTGAAGTTACGTAGTGAGAAACAAAGGCGAGAAGGAACGATCCAGAATTTTTAATGAAAGTAGGCGAGTAGAATAAATTTGCTGGTGTTTGAACTCGAGTAATTGTAATTCGATCTGGATAATCTCTTTCCATTTTTTCAATCAAAGTAGACAAGTGGAGTAAATTTTCTAGATACTCGAAGAACGGTAAGAGAAAAACTCTTTCAGCCGTTTCAATCAACGTCATTTCTATCGGGATAATCTCTTTGGTACTCACGAAGGTCCAATGAGACTGTCGCGCTCTTCTTCGAACGACGAATTCCATTCTCACTCTTTCTCGTTCCCTCTGACGCATTGCATCCAGGTATTCTACGTTCCGTTCACGATATCTGTACCTGATTCATACGATCGGAAGGATATTCTGGAACGTCTACGTGACGAGAATGGCTCGGAGTAAAAATTCCACCGCAAGCAATTTTACTAAATACTGGAGCAGCTCGTCCTTCGTCCTCGCTCGTTTCGGATACACGGCGAAGCAAGGAATTTCGAGAAGCCAGAAATTCTCAAATAAAAATAATTCAATAACGAGAATTATTTAACATTTGTTACACCGCCAATGCTGTCGCCACGAATAGAGAGGATATTCACTTCTTCTCCAGGAGCATTGATAATTTTAGAAATACCTTACGTAAAACTCTTGCGATTATTCTTCTTGCCACGTGGCTCTCTTTCTACTACAGATTTACTTACGCCTGTTCTTTCTACGTATGTACAATTACATTGCTTTCAAGGGATTTACTTTGTAAATAAACGAACAAATAAATAAATATTTAACATCCGCATTTATGATCACGCCGTACGAACATTTCACTTGTTAAAAAATCCTGTCGAAGAAAGGGCATGGACGTAGAAATGCGATCGAGGGCGGCAAGAGAGCTGGCAAATGACAGCGGCGGAACGACGTCCATAAATTCGTTTAGCTCTCCTACAAAGAGGAAAAGAATCGAGGCTTTGGCAGCACGTGCAGAGAGAGGGGCATTGGAAAACGTTTTGGGAAGGGGGTAGTCCGCAGGTGGACGTCGCGGTCGTGGCGGTTGTGGTGCGATGCCACCCTGGAAAAAAGAATGATGGAAGTTCGATTTTGTTGCTCGCGGTGTTGTAAAAGTGACGGCGTAAAAATGTACTGGAGAGAGGAAATCGTAATAGGACGAGGAGATAGAGCTACGAACACAAATTTCCTCGTGACCCATTGAATGGAGGAAAATTCCGGGAATGCGTTTGCCGTGGAGGATTCGCCGAGGACGAGGTACGAGGCGAATCCATAAAATTTCTCACCGTGATACCAGCACCACTCGAGGAAATGGAGCATGTGCACCCACGTGCTCATGGGAAAATCAGTTCTGTCGATGCACGCAGAGCCTCTAATGTCGTTTGACACGATGTTCCTCATCGCGCTGAGAAAGCACCTCACGTGAACACTCGTAACGCATTCACGTTCACATGTCCACACCGTCGTGTACTCGACGTGAAAGGACATCCACGAGTACCGCAGGCGCACACGCGCGCAACGAACATCTACACGAGTGGGGCTAACACTCGTACACATGTCCTTGGTAACGAGGAACGGTCAAGGGAACGATCCTCCGTTTCCCTGCAAATTCTCCAGAGAATCTCTCAAGATCTTCTTCTAGAGTGACAAGGTGGTTCGAACTTCTCAAAGAGAGTGCTCTTAACGTACGAATTAAACGTTTTCATGGATAGCGGAAGCGCAGAAAATTGTGGAGAAAATGAAATGAAACGTCGTACGAGTCTCTTCCAGCCTTGCGGGTTTCTAAAGCAGCCAAAGGGCTACGCACCGAATGACAGCCGTCGGGACTAACATCCCTCCACATGATGCACCATTGTATCGTTGTATTCCTTCCGACAACTTTGGAAACGCTTCTTCAATTTTCTGAAAATTCTCGAGAAAACCTCTCAAGATCTTCTCGAACGATAAGATGGTTTCGAAGTTCTCAAAGTGTGTTCTTCATACAGAGGCGTTTTTATAGATTTCACGAAGCGTAGAAAATCGTGCAAGAAATGAAGTGAAACGTAATTTGAGTCTCTTCCATTTTAAAAGTATCTTACGAGTTTTTAAACTAGTCAGAGGGCCACACACCGGTGGTACCCGTCGCAACTAACATCCCTCCACATGGTGCACCATTGTCTCGTTGTATTCCTTCCGGCAACTTTGGAAACGCTTCTCCGTTTTTCTGCAAATTCTCGAGAAAACCTCTCAAGATCTTTTAGAACGATAAGACGGTTTCGAAGTTCTCAACGTGTGTTCTTCATACAGAAGCGTTTTTATAGATTTCACGAAGCGTTGGAAATCGTGCAAGAAATGAAATGAAACGTAATTTGAGTCTCTCCGCTCCTAAAAATATCTTATGTGTTTCTAAACTAGCCAGGGGGCTACATACCCGTGGTATCCCGACGCAACTAACATCCCTCCACACGGTACACCATTGCATTGGTACAGTTCTCCATTTTTCTGCAAATTCTCGAGAAAACCTCGATAAAATAGCGCGAATTTCTCAAAAAAAGCACTTAACACGTTGATCGCCCAGTCACCTTGAATTTTGGTGACTGTTTAGTTAACTATCCAAGACGTTAATCACACTTTCAAATACCTATTTTGATCATTTATCTGAAATCGTCATCCATACATAGGTGACGTGGCAACGAACGTGTTAACGTGTGATAGAACCGTTTCCATGGATAACAGGATCCTAGAAAATCGTGCAAGAAATGAAATGAAATGTAATTTGAGTCTCTCCCCTCCTAAAAGTATCTTATGTGTTTCTAAACTAGCCAGAGGGCTACACACCGGTGGTACCCCGTCGCAACTAACATCCCTCCACATGGTGCACCGTAGCATCGTTGCATTCCTTCCGGCAAGCACCGATACCAGCTAGCCAGTCCGTCAATCTTTTAGCCAAAGGATTGGAGCGTCGCCAGGAAAGTTTTCCTCGCGGTTCGCGCGACCGCTTCGTTTCCTCTCTCGCCGAATCTCGTCCCTTAGCGACGACCTACGCGACACGAGGAAAGAAGAAATCGAGCGAGCAGCGAATTTCGGCGTACCACACACTCGCGTATCCGTCGACGGAATAAGAAATAGTGGTCTACACCAAATGAAATTACTCGCGTAAATTCAACGCTCTTCTATTTGAGCTCTTTTCAACCCTGACGCGCACCGAGCCAAGCTAGTAAAGGAGAGAAGAAACATCTCGATGCACATCGGGAAACGCTTATAGCGTGGAGGAAGGTCTGACCTCAAAAGTAAGAAGGAGCAATTCACTAGAAAGAGGAAGTAAGAAAATTACGTGCTCGCGAGGATAAATTATATTCGACGAGTATTCTCGCTATTGGCCAAGTAAATGAACCATAAATTTCGCTTCGAGTCGGATTAATATCAACCGAGATCTTGAATCGTGAATCACTTGGCCATTGATCCATCACCGTGGTAATATTCTGAAAATTCGCGAACAATTCCGCGAAATAGGAAGCAGAGAGGAGGCCGCGAGCATTCGACAGGAGCATTCCACATCCATCATCGTGATACATGCCTGATATTATCAGCGTCCTTTTCCAAGATAGGGATAATCCTGACGGATAGATATCCTTTGAAAATAAAATCCTTTGGCTCTCTGCCTCAAAGACGGCGGATTCGTGCAATATCCTCGTACCGTATCCGAAAATAGGCGTGGAAGAATATTATCCTTTTTAGAGAATCGATAGAAAGGGGCGTGGAGAGTGGAAAAGAAAGAAAGGAAAAGGAAAAGCAACAGCCTGCGTACATCGGCGGTTCGTGAGATAATTTTACCCAGGCGGATTTTCCAGAGTTTGCTTTTTTTCGAGGGTTCGAAAAATTAAGGCAATCTCTGTGCGGTCGTCTCTATAAGCGATAATGCATTCGCGTTGTAGTCTCTAACTGTACAAGCAGAGTGATGGAACAAAGACGTGGAGGGCCCAAAGTTAGTCTAACTCTTACCGAAATGCCAAAAACGTTTGACTTATTTTAGACCCCCAACCTCCTGGGGTCTAAAATAAAAAAAAATAAAAAAAATTCCATCCGCTTAAAAAGCTATTCTTACATCGAATGATATTTCTTCCGGAGATTCGCAGAATGTATTTATTTTTGAAGCTGCTCACTTTCGGAGGCCCCATACGCGCACTGAAAATAAAATAAAATTGAATAAAAAAAAAAATTGTAATTGATTCAATTACATGTCGACATCACGGGCGACCACTAATATATACAATCAATTTAATAATATTTGTAATTGATTTGAATTGTAATATATTTAATTGCGAGGATAATATATCATCTTCGAACGAATTGCACAAAACGTTGAATTGGTACATATCGAATTGTAATGCAATTGCTATGAATGATTGAAATAATATCGTATAGTATTCTTTCAATGCTAATCTGTATTAGATGAGAACGTCCGCACGGTTACATCCAATAGAAATTAGCATTGAAAGAATACTATACGATATTATTTCAATCATTCATTACAATTCGACATGGATCAATTCAACGTTTTGTGCAATTTGTTCAAAGATGATATATTAATCTCGCAATTAAATATATTACAATTCAAATCAATTACAAATATTATTAAATTAATTGTATACAGGGTGTCCCAGACCACCCATACAATCTCTCGTGGGGACGTAGAGCGGCTTAATATAAACACAAAAGTCCTGGACCATTATTCAATATTCGCAATATTTATCGAGTTATTAATTGTTAAAGATCAAAGGAAAGGGCGTCCGCCAAAATAGCAGCGCGTGGAACGCTGGTGCCTCTGCGAGCTGTAGGACGGCCCAGTTTACCTACAAACAAACGTGGGACGCGGTAAGGGGAAGGCTGAGACACCGCTGCACGGCCGGCTTCTTTTTCGTTATTCTTCCCCTTACCGCACCCCGCATTTGTTTGCAGGTAAACTGGGCCGTCCTACAGCTCGCAGAGGCTCCATCGCTTCTCCCGCTGCTATTTTGGCGGACGCCCTTTCCTTTGATCTTTAACAATTAATAACTCAATAAACATTGCGATTATCGCAAAACGGTACAGGACTTTTATGTTCAGCGCAAGCCGCTCTATGTCCCCACGAGAGATTGTATGGGTGGTCTGGGGCACCCTGTGTATTAGTGGTCGCCCGTGATGTCGACATGTAATTGAATCAATTACATTTTTTTTTATTCAGTTTTATTTTATTTTCAGTGTACAATAATGTAAAACATTTAATCCGTACATAATATACAAATTATTACAACGACTAATATGTTTCAATGAATAAGAATGCACATTTGAATCAATCCTAATAAAATTGACCGTATCGTATAATTGTGTTAATTATTTCATGCAATTGAATTAATAGAACAAATAGTTGTACAGACTAAATTATTTCAATTACATTACACCACATATTTTAATTACACATGCTATCAAAATAATAATTTATTTGTTCGAAGAGATTGCATATAAAATTCACACCATTAAGGATCAATAATATGATCATGCTATTGAATGAAAAGTCTCGATTATTAAAACAAGAATATGGCGCTTATGTTTCAATATCATTCTTTTTGAATCAATAAGATTTATTCCAATTACACCGATGTTATTGATACAATAACATTTTTTTTTCCGTGCGCGCTTCTTGCGCCCGTGCAATGTTCAGCCACTGTATACGAGTTTACTTTAATTTTGCAGACCGACTATAATCGACATTTAGAGGAATTGTTGGATCGCGTGGAAGAGATGCTGATGGACAGTTTGAAACGAAAAATTTCTCCGAATAATTTGGAGGAAATTGCAGAATATCACGGCCTGTTGGAAAACATTCGACATCTTTCCAGTGGTATGTAAAATTAACATCGTCATATACATATATCGAGTTCTCTCAACGAGAATATATTTTTCTAAAAAGTTTGGACTTTTAGAGAACGACGACGAATCTACAAGAACGATGAGTTCAGAAGTCAAATTTTTCCTGTGTAAAACAGAAGAGTTACTCAAACTGGTCACAGCGATGAAAACGTTTGAGCCATGTTATCAAACTGAATTGGACGAAATCGAAGGAAAGTTAAGGAAGCTTATGACTTATGTGGAGGAAGATAAGTGTTTGAACGCAGGTGGCAAATTCGAGTGGATAGACAGTGTACTTGTAAAGGTATATACATTCAACCCGATCAATTGTTTGATTAAATGTTTTGGTGAAATAAGATTTTTGAATTTACAAATGAGCTATGGAGGCTGGGGCGACATCTAGGAGCTACGTCGTGTACCATATTTTGTGCTTTAAGCGCGAATAATTCAAATTTAAATATTATTGCATATTGAACCTGCACCTACATACAAACCTGGATACAGTTATGTGATTTAAAAAAATCTTTACAGTGCTTACGAGATGGTACCTGGCTTCTGATCGACCAAGTCAATTTATGTAGTCCAGCTGTGCTAGACAGACTCAACGGATTGCTGGAGCCCAATGGTGTACTGACAATTGGAGAAAGAGGAGTTGATAGAAATGGAGATGTGGTTACTATTAAACCACATAAGAACTTTCGACTATTTCTGGCTATGGATCCACAGTATGGGGAGATATCAAGGTGATACTTCATTCTATCCTATTACAAACAGAATTACTGCACAAATAATTACTGGGCGTAATTGTAATTGAAGTAAAACATTAATCCCATAAATTTTTATGATTTTAGAGCAATGCGAAATAGAGGTGTTGAAATATACATATTGGGTACTAAAGAAAACATTAATTACAATGCGATTGATTTAAAGTCGTTAATACATAGTGCTGGAGTCATCTATGAAGAGCACAGAAATGCTTTACTTGAAATTTACAGAACTTTTTCTGAAGACTCGCTTATAATTAATAAGTTCACACTTACGGAAATGTTACAGTCTGCATTTTTGGTGACGCAGCAATTGCGATGTGGTTTCTCTGCAAAGGAAGCAATAGAAATTGCGTGTACTGATGTTTATGTAAAATCTAAATCTAGTAGGGATGCAGCCACTAGACAACGACTGATTTCTAAAATTCAAGAGATCGTGAACAACTACTCTATGAAGAATGATGAATCCGTCATCAATATGGATGCTGTAACATGGTCGACAAAAAATTTGCAAGACAATACCAGATTAACTATTATTAGACAGCAGGGATTATTATTGCAATCTGCATTTACAGTATATAACAAATCAGTAATGAAATGTGGAAGACAAATTACAGTGACTATGCCATCCACATCAAGCTTTTTGAATGAGTTCTTAGAATTACACGTTAATGATCAAACTATTTTAGAGTTAGATATTCCTAAATTACTACCTCAACTATTACTCAATTTTTATGAATTATCGTCTCACCATGATGCTATTTTAAGAAAGGAATGGCTATCAAAAATGTTAATAAGCAAAATATATAATGAGTTTGATACTAAAAATATGTTATTAGCAGAGACAATATCGGCTTTCAAATTCCATTTGCCACAGGAAAACTTGGCATGGGACATTACACAATTGCCACATGAAAGGATAAATAATAAAAGCGATATTAAGATAAAGGATGCAAACAGACTAGCTTTACTTTTATATGTACACATCATGATAATTGATGATGATGATAAACTGTTATGTGATCTTGATCTTGACAAAGCACAAAGATTTATGTCTGTAAAAGAATACTCAAATGCAGTATACCATGGTGCGTACTTCAATAATTTGTATACATTTCACTAGCTTTTCACCTTTTAACCATAAATATTGACATTTCAGGTAAACTAGCAGCTCATTTAAAAACTCAACCACTTATAACTGATTATGTAAAGCTAGCTGCTCAGTTAAAAGAATGTATTAATTCCATACTTGGTGATAGTAATTTAATACTCAGTACAGACAAGTATGTTGAGTGCAGAAAAGGTTTGAAGTGGTGTAATAGATTCAATGAGTTAGGAAAAATTAATTTCGTTGATAAGTCTGAGATATCGGGACACATGTTTATAAAGATAGAAGAAGTTTCCCTACTACTTAGAGTACATTATAAATGGTTTACAAAATTTATAAAAAAATTGTTTATCATGTGTGAAAATCTTCCACTTGAGAAGCAAACTGTGGCTGAAATAGAAGCTTCCTCTACAATGATACATAACTTGAATAATAAATTAATATCAATACATGATCCATTTAGAAAGTTGTCTAAAAAAGCAAAAGAATATTTTACGTTACCTCTTCCTCACTGTTCTGAGGCTTCATTGGAAATTTATACGAATTTAATGAAATTGTCAAATGCATTTAAAGTACGAGATAACAATTATTCCAGCAGTTTGAGAATGGAATTGAAAATATTACTAATGCAACTAGATAATACTATAATTAAAAGAAACGAAATTGTTTCTTTGTGGACTGACAAATATTCCAGTACAACAAATAGTAATACTGTCTTTGATACTATTTCCAAGATTCAACAGTTTTGCGACAAGAATTATTTAAATTTACATACACATACAGAAATATCAATGGCTTTACATAAAATACAAGATATCCCAGAAAAACAATTGCCACAGATGTGTTCGAAGATACAAATGTGGCCAATTTACGAATACATTTTTCTGTTATATGCTCATTATGTTCAAACAATAGTATGTCACAGTATAGTAATGACTACTACATTTTCTGTAACAAAAATCCCAATAGAGTTCACTAATGTAGGTACTATACCTTCTAACTTATTGGGTTTATTAAATGCACTGTGTTCGCATGTTACTGAAAAGAAAGGGCGAATGCTACTACTGTCGGAGTTGTTTATCTGGCTTGTAAAATTTACACAAGAATTCTATAATGCGAAAGATTCAAAGATGCTATTACACTTTAACGGAGTGAAAGAAAAAGATTTAGAAAGTTCTATAAGTATCCATGAAGCAACAGAGGTATGTATATATTATTTTTATTACGTTTGTTATATTTTGTATTTATAATATTACGTTATATTTTCAGAATGCTGTTACCAATAATGGACCAGTACTTTTACAATTAATTATAGAATTAATTATGCAACAAGTAAAAGGAAATAAAGAAAAATTCATTCTTGCAGCAACCCCATTAGGCACATATTCATTGAAAATAAATCAGTTACAGCATTTGAATACTATTCTGTGGCAAAATAGTATCGCGCTTAATTCAAAGCAGTATAATATATCAGTAAATGATTTAGAGACTGTCAAATTTTATGTGCAGCTTTATGTATCTGTATTTGAACAGATAGATTTAGAATACAACTTACATGAATTGATTAACACGTTAATCAATATTCAGTCTAAATACAAGAAAACTGAATTAGAAACTCAATTTGAATATAATTATCTTCAACCAGTAGGAAAGTTGAAGAAACTATCGGAAGACTTGCTGACTTTAGATCCATCTGAAGATACAGCAGTAATAAGGGGTAGGGCATGGTTATTACTTGGTTATCTGCAAATATGGTTGTTTGGCAATTTGGGCTATATTGACCCTGTCCATAAAGTGGGACTAAAATTGAAATATGTGGAAGAAGATGTTGAAGATTTTAAAACAGCAATTTATGTAGATATATTGCAATCATATATTCTTGGTATATCGTTAGATACGAACGATCAGCAAACATCAACACGACATTTGGAAATTAAAGGACACCTGAAAAATTTACTGATAGAAAAGGACAACCTAACACATCTAAAAGCTTATCGACCATCGTCATCAGACTTTACAGTTTTAGCTCAAGAAATAAGTAACTTTAGAAGTACCATTGGTTCTTATGAACAAGTAGAAAAACACATGAACAACATAAGTAATGTCATTAATGAAATTAATAATCCTACGAGCATCAATGTGAAAACAGTCGATGACATTTTACAAGAAGCAGAAATGTGGCGATTATCTGTTCAAAGATTTTCAGAAAGAATGGAAATTAAATTTATGGCTATTTACCCGGACATTGTTGTACCCATCCTCGAAGGATTAGCTCGAATGAAACATGGAGTGTATTTGCTATTGAATGAAGGAAGAAGGCAGTTGTCGTCCATACTGAAGGGTTGTAAATATAGCATAATACAGTCAGTAATATATAACTTAATACGTTATCCAACAATTGGACCACAACAAGAAAATATTTTAAGCCTAGTAAATTTATGCACTTCTACAGAGACAAGTATACTTATTAGTAAACTGCTGACTACAGAAGACACGTTTGTTACTCTACAGAAACAATTCTTAATGATTAAATGCGGCTTGTATGAGTTGCTGAATTATATAATTCTTAATAAAGGATTGACTCAATCACTGTGGCATACTTTGAACAAACTTTTGCAACAAATCGTATTGCTTTGGAAGAAACAGCAAGCAGAAACTGACAAGCGAATGGTAGAAGAAAGTAGTATGTACAAAAATAAAGCTGAAAATCACAGTAATGAATTGACAGAGGATGAAGAAATCGGCCTAGAACTTCAAAAACTGTTTCCAACTCATCGTGAAACAGATTTCAATGATATTGAAAATACTGCACAGTCTTTTACAGACAAGGACATTGTACAGGAAACAAGTGATAAATCTTACAGTGGCCTCATTTCAGAAGATGATATAATAAGCATACAATTAATACATTCTACTGTAGTCACCAATTACGTTAATTCTAAATGGCTGCATCCACATGCCATAACTACCACACCTAATTACATTGATCCATTAATACAAAGGTATAGCATAGTTAGTTGCTTATTAGAAGGAGCTATATCAAGCTTAAATGAACAGCTTACATCTAAACTTTACAATAGTTTAAACCTCTTAGTTACTGTAAGTTTAAAAAGTGAAGTGAATGAAAGCAAAAGTGAGTCTCTATTAAATATTCAAAGCGAAAGAAAAATATATGACTTTTACAAGGATAGTAATGTGGAAGAAGCAAAACAATGTACATTGTTATGTGGAAGAATTATCAATAAAGTGCAAGAACTTTTGCAAGAATGGCCAGAACATCCAACTTTAAGATCGATTTGTGTTATCATCGAAAGAATTTATAGCTTTCCAATTACTTCTGCCATCTCGAGATTTCTAACTGGATTAGAACTATTATTAGTAAAAATGCATCAATGGGAAGAGAATGCACACAGTGGTGTGAGCTTATCCGAATATACGTTAATACTAACTCAACAGATTATATCTTGGAGACAGTTGGAATTAACATGTTGGAAAGGATGCTTGAATACCACTTATGAAAATTTAAAGAATCGGACATATAAATGGTGGTTCTTTCTCTATGCTTTAATAGAAAGTTATGTTTTTCGATCAACATCCACAAATGAAGTGGAGACCTCTAGAAATAATACGGACAATGAAATAATTACAAAGCAGAAGTTAACTGAATCATTGGAAATGTTCATGACAAATTCATCGCTTGTAGAATTTGAATCTAAACTACATATTATTTTTACATTTCATTGTCATGTACATTACTTTGATCCATCTCCAGCAAAATATGAAGTATCAGCCATACTTTGGAATGTGTATAAATACTATGCACAATTTGTACCCGATGTTAAAAATAAGATTAATTGCATTAGAACACCCATCGAAAAAAAATTAAAAGATTATGTAAAAATTGCTCGGTGGAATGATATTAGTTACTGGGCTGTTAAGGAAACTGTTGAAAAAACACACCGACAATTACACAAGTTTATAAAAGATTTTGAAAATGAACTGAAGCAAAGCGCAGCTTCTTGTTTAGTTGTTAAATGTGAAGCCTACGATCCTCAAACGAATAAGGGTATATGGGACGATAAAGATCACACAGAATATGTAATAAATCCTGTAGATTTCACTGTCTGCAAATCTATAAAAATGATAGATATCGGCGAAACATACACGCAATGCAATCTTATTCTTAGGTCATCAGGATTGTTAACGAAGGCTAAACATTTATGCAAGGAAGTAATTCTTCTAAGTTCTTATCCTTGCATACGAATTGAGATGGAACGCTTCATACAACAATATGTGGAAGAATCTTCTCACCTTAGAAGTTTAGAGGTTGACAAAAGTTTACCAAAGAAGAAACAAATATCACAAGCAAAAAGTATATTACAACAAAAGAAAATGGCACTGGCAAATTATTTTAAAACATTAAATCACATGGGAGTCTCTTATCGTATTGGCACTTTAACATATAGGAATGATCCTTCTAAAATTCTAGACTTTACAGTACCACCTGTAGATTTATCTGTGGCAAGTAAGTTTTGCACATTGTGTAAAACTGATGAACAAATGTTAATCCAGTGGGCAGGATGTGACAGATACTATTATAAATCATTAATTAAATTGAATGGTCTGAATGCTATGGTAAAAGTAGCACAGACTGATTTAGGACCCCAAAACATTGAACGCTGTATTGGTTATTGTGCTCACATAATGTTATTGGCACACAGGCAGAAAAGAACAATTGTGCAATTGCTCAATAGTTTCATTAATTTACGTATGCACATATCCACTTTACAGAATATTGAAAATAACGTGAACATGCCAAAGCAATATGACATGTTATATTGCATTCAAGCTTTAAAAGATCTTCTGGTTATTTTAGAGACTGGCTTTGAACAACTTGACATTTATTTAAAAACTTGTCCAGTCCAATCAGTGAACACAGAGCCCAACATATTTGTTTTAAATGCAGTTGAATTACCCATTTTAACAGCAAGTCAGGGTGATGTTATATGGGAAAGTGCAAAAGCTTTAATAGCAGAATGTCTAACTACAATAAAAGTAATTAGTGAACAGTTAGCTTCTACTATCGCACCAATAAACATGCGCCTGCCAGAAGAAAAGGATCAAGCAATCTTTTTAACATCAAAGCATTTTGATGTGCTAGTTGACAGCTATAAAGTAATTGAAAATTTATTAGTGCCTATAAACAAATTGGGAAAATATTTCGGTACTACAACTATTAGGCATCCAATTATGGAAACTATACAATTTTTAGAAACAAATATATACGGCAATGTTCGGACATTTAAACAATTAACAGAAATGAACAATGATAGTCAGAAAGAAGTAGAAACAAATTCAATTCAACACTGTGAACAAAGTATAGGGCATCTCCTTAATAGTATTTTGTTAGTAATACAAAAAATGTACAAAGAGAATATCAACCTAAATGACGAACCATTAACATTTGATGAAAAGGTAGATCAAGCTAATATTGATAACACAAATGTGCCAGAAGAATTTGAGGCAAATATGTTAACAGAGAAACTTATACTATCTCTCGAAAGAAACGTCCACGACCTTATGGTGGAAAAGATATCTCAAGATTTTAATGACATCCTATTAACAATTGCGAAGTTAAGTCCAAAATCTGTATTTCACTGCAGTAGGTAAGTAAAGTATAGAGCATCAGTTTATGCCACACTGATGATATAAATAATAATTACAACATATGTTTCTTACAGGTTGCTCTTAAAATGTCTACCATTACTGGATCAATATGTCTTGTTTGTACAATTTTACCTGACTGAACAAGTAGCATCATTCCGGATAACGTGCAAATTACTATATTTACAACTGAATGTATTTCTAGATTTGGCTAGTAACGGGTTCTGTATACCAAAAGATTTAGATATCGAAGAAAGTGACAGAGAAACAGATTCACAAGACTATGAAAATAAAGGAGGAATGGGTTTGGGTGAAGGAGAGGGACAAACAGATGTTTCAGAAAGAATAGAGAGCGAAGATCAATTGGAAGAGGCAAATCGACCCGATGAAGAAAAAAATGAAAATGACAAGGATTGTAAGGAAGAAGAAGGTGGAATTGACATGTCTGAGAATTTTGACAGTAAATTACAAGATTTAGAAAGAGATGATGATGATAAGGAAAGTCATAATAACGAGGATGATAATTTGGATAAGGAAATGGGAGAAACAGAAGAAGGAGCTGATGAGCTTGACAAAGAAATTTGGGGAGATGATAGAGAAGACTCTGAGAATGGGGATAATCAATCGGACAATGGAAATAAAGAACAAGGACAGGGTGAACCTATTGGAGACACTGACTTAAGTGCAAAACTTAACTCTGATGAAAAAAAATGCGATGATAAAAATAATGACAATGCTAACGAAAACCAGGAACAGAAAAAGGATATCGACGAAATGAATGAGCCAGAAATAAACGATGATCAAATTGATCCTTATCATGGACAACAAGAAGCAGGTCCAGAACCCGAACCACTTGATTTACCTGAAGATATTAATTTAGATGGTGATGATGATGTCAAAGAAAATAATGACGATGATCAACAAAATCCCTTTGATATTGATGAGATGAAAGAATCTAAAACATCACCAGAGAAAGACAGTACTGATGTACCTGATGAACACAATAAAACTAATACACTTGATAATTCTAGTGAAGATGAAAATGAAGATGATACTATGGCAGAACAAGAAGATGAAGCTAGAGAAGAAGACAATTCTCAAGAAGATGCTAAGGACAACAATGCATGTACTGATGTACCAGACACCATCGACGAAAATATAAATGAGGTGTCACCCGAGCAGCAAGAGGATAAGGCAATCCCAAGTGCAGATAATGCCAGTAAAGAAATTGATAATGCAGACGAAACAGATAATTGCAATAACGGGTCACGGGATTTGGTTGCAAAAGAATTACAAAATCAGCAAGAAAATGAAATGCAAGCAGAAAATAATCAACGAGATGGTGATGACAAAGGGACAGGTCAAGCTCATTCAGATCAGCAAGAGACAGGACATTCGACCTCTTCTATGGTAAAAAGTACTGCAAAACCACAACAGGATAATACAATAAATAAATCAGAGAAAAGAAAAAAACCAGGAAAAAGTGACATAAATAAAAGCTTAATGGAGAAGATTGAACCTGAGCAGAAGAAGCTAAAAAAAATGATACAATCGCAAAATGAACTTTCAGAAGAACATAACGAAGACGATGTAACAAATCCGGAAAACACTAAAACTGATATGTGTCAACACATTACAAATTCTGAAAAGTTTGATGATTATACAATGGATGCTGCAACAGAAGATCAAGTGAAAGAGCAGGTATCAAATGTAAATAATGAAGAGGAAACAAGTGAAAAAGATCAGTCCATGGATATTGAATTACACGAAGATGATACACATTTAGAAGAAGAAATTAATGTAGTGGAACAGAAGGCTGAAAAGTTATCAGAAAGTAAGAAAGAACATAAAGAAAATAAGCCTGATGTAAAGCATAAAGGAGATAAAATCGATGATGGAGAAGAAATGGAGACAACAGTGACAACGGATGGCAAGATAATTGAAACTGCTAGGCAAGATAATGCAAGTGAGACTAGTTTCTATACAAAATTATCACCAATTGAATTTAACGAGTCACCATCCGTGGAGATTGAAAGAAAACGATTTGAAATTGAAAAAATGTTAAGTGAATGGCATCATGCACCTTCCAGTGAAGAAGCTACAGCTGCATGGCAGTGTCTAAATAAAATAACAGAATCAGCTGCTAGAGATCTATCAGAAAAATTGAGACTTGTTTTGGAACCTACTCAAGCATCGAGATTGAAAGGCGATTACAGAACTGGCAAACGAATAAATATGAGAAAAATAATTCCATACATAGCTAGTCAGTTCAGAAAAGATAAAATTTGGTTAAGGCGTACTAAACCTTCTAAAAGGGACTATCAAATTGTTTTAGCATTAGATGATTCCAGTAGTATGGCGGATAATCATTCCAAAGAATTAGCATTTGAATCTCTTTCATTAATAAGCAAAGCTATGATGTATCTAGAAATAGGTCAGCTGTGCGTCATAAGCTTTGGCGAATGTGTAAATATGCTACACCCTCTTGGTGAGCCGCTTACCGAACAAAGCGGTGCTAGGTACACTATTTTTTTTTTATATTATGTCTATGCCATTTACTTCTATTTAAGGAAATATAGTTATAGGAAATTTGGACATTAGATCGTCCAATACAACTTTGTTCATATTAAATTTCAGATTAGTTCAAGAAATGAAGTTTGAACAGAAGAAGACCATGGTTGGTCAACTGGTAGACTTTACTGTCGATATGTTTGAAAGTCACAATACATCTGCAGATAATGCTAAATTGCTCGTTGTATTGTCTGATGGAAGAGGCATATTTTCAGAGGGAACAGACAAAGTTAACGCTGCTGTAAGAAGAGCTAGACTTGCAGACATTTTTCTTGTTTTTATAATTGTGGACAATCCAATTAATAAGGTATTATTTATTAAATTATATGAAGTAAATTTGTGGCCACAGGGATATATTTAACATAATGAAATATGTTTCAATAATTTTTAGGATTCCATATTAGACATACGAATGCCTGTTTTTGAAGGTGGAAAATTACTAGGTATACAGTCATATATGGACCATTTTCCTTTCCCATTTTATATGATTCTAAGGGACATAAATGCTTTACCTGGTGTCTTAAGTGATGCATTAAGACAATGGTTTGAGGTTGTTGGAAAAATTGACACGTAAACAACATACACTCATATTTAAACGATGTTATATACCTTGTACTGCTTCTACTGTAGAGACTGAATAAATATTTTTTTGATATACTGTCGTGCTCATTCAGGGAACCGCAATTCTTTAGACTTACTTGTATTACCAGCATTATAATATCTGCTGTGAATATATGAAGTTATAATGGATTAATGACAAAAATATTATGTTCCTTAGAGATTATTGAGACACAGTGCTATGCGTAGACGATCCCAAACTTATCTTATTGTTAACCAGCAGCAATAAGCAGAAGAATTAATAGTAAAGTAAAAGAAAAAATAGAGGATAATTAGAACGTTGCCAGAGATGTCTAAAACGTAAATTGTGGATACATTAATCAAACATTTCAGATACAATGGAAATTGTGATATGAACGGTCGTCTAATTGTCAATATTACCGACAACTACACAGCTATATGTATACCCATTTGGTGCCACGAAACTTTATGTATAGCCATCCTCAACCGTTTCGAAATGGCGGCAAATTTAAGTCTTTAATCCAGTATTCCGGCAAAACGGCTAAATGGATTCAGACGAAATTTGGAATGAACATGGAGCATATACCCATTTGATGCCACGAAACTTTATGTATAGCAATTTTCAACCGTTTCTTTAATCCAGTATTCCGGCGAAACGGCTCAACGGATTCGGACGAAATTTGGTATGTACATGGAGTATATACCCATTTGGTGCCACGAAACTTTATGTGTAGCCATCCTCAACCGTTTCGAAATGGCGGCAAATTTAAACTTTTTAAGCAAATTTAAGTCTTTAATCCAGTATTCCGGCAAAGCGGCTCAAGGGATTCGGACGAAATTTGGTATGTACATGGAGTATATACCCATTTGGTGCCACGAAACTTTATGTATAGGCATCTTCAACCGTTTCGAAATGGCGGCAAATTTAAGTATTTAATCCAGTATTCCGGCAAAACGACTCAACGGATTCGGACGAAATTTGGTATGTACTGTGACGTTTTTCGCCCGGACCTTACGGTAGCTCGAGAATTTCCCTGGGGAAAAAGGGGACGCGGTTCTAAGGCGCCTCCGCGCGCACGTGGAGGAATCTCGACTGGGTTAGTGCGCCACAAGAGTTGGTTAAAGATCTCAATTCCCACACGGTATCACCCCCGTCCCTTCTCGCGGAAACGCCCTTTGGGACCGACTGATATGTTGGGCGCCAGACGCCACTGCGTCGAGATTAACCTTTCTCAAAGACCTGGGGTCCCTCCCTGATTTCCGCGAGCCGGAGTGATACCGCGACCCGTAGCTCAGGATGCAAGTTGCGACGGAGAGGGGCGGGGTTAGGAAGCGTGAGAAGAAGCGGCAGAAAGTAAAGCAGCGGTTAGATAACAAACCAAATAACAATTTATTGAAAGTAAAGGTAGGAGAAAGTATTGAAGTTAACAGAGTGGTTGTCTCGCAATCCGAAGCAACGCGATTAGGCTCGCAAAGATCTTGGTAGCGCGGGCGTGCAGATACAGCACGCAATTAAGACAATAACTGCGAATCGTACTTGCTTCGTAATAGTTTTTCGGGTATCTTCACGCCGCGAGTTTTTAGTCGAGTGCGTCGTACCGGTAGCTACTCCGAATTCGCCCGTTGGCGGTCGTCGCGTTACAGATAGTAAAGATCGGTTCGCGAGCGAGATTAAACCACGAGATGATTGACGATATGAAATTGAGAAATAATAAAGATAGAGATATTAGCAGAAAATAGTTAAGGTAAAGCGCAAACAAGCGTTAAGCCAAGATAGTAGTAGGCAACGAAAATTATAGCAAGGCGCAAGATACAAGAGGCGCAGTAGGCTCGAATGGAGCACCCCTGCGCAAGGCCGCGCGGCCGCGCGAACAAAAGAGATCGGACGGACTTGCGTACGGGCGGTACAGAGATTCCTTCCCAGGATGTGACACACGATAATTAAGGCAAAATAATTAAAAATAAAGAAAGCAACAATATCCTGAATACATGATAAATTGGTCTGATTGTCTTTGGTGGCAGTCGTACTCCCGCTCTAGAAAACGCCCCTCTGTCAGCCCCCTGGCAATGACAGGAATTCTGCGGCCTACGTCCCCCGCCCAGTCGCTCGCGACTATCCCTCAGCGGAACCCGTACCCTCGAGGACACTCCCTCGAGGAGGACCAGGCGAGTCCTCCACGCTGCCACAAAAGAACAAGAGGGAACTTTAAAATAGGCACGCACTCACCACTCGTTTAACCACAAGCGAAGTAGCTCTCTCGTTCGCTCTCTCTCTCTCTCTCTCGCTCGTCTCGCTCCTTCTCTCTCAGGCAACTCGCAGTTGGGCACGGCTCGGGTATTGGGCACGTTTTGTTGACCGTGAGGATTTTAAGTTAGGCCGCTTTTAATTAAGGAAACAAAGATAATCTGGTTACGAGTATTTGTAACGCGGTACTCTGGACGCAAGTGCCGGGCCCTTCGTACCCGTGCCGTGCCGTACCCACTGGTTCCCCTTCCACACTCATACCTAGACTAATGCACGCGATTCGTAATTGGTCAATCGCGGGTGACGTTGACGAGTCCTGGCTGCTCTGTGGAAGTATCGGCAGGAGGCTAGGAGATTTGATTTTCCGGCGTGGCGTGCTGTCCCGGTCTTCGGCAAGGCAGCGCAGGTGGTCCTTTTCCAAGGGCCGAGGTAGCTGGTCGAGGGTGAGGTAGAGATCTTCGGGGTGCCCTTTCTCCGTCACTAACCCGCTTCGGTGCGCTTCTCCTCCACCCTCCAGGCCTCGCCAAGGTGAGGGGCCGCGTCTTACCCGCGTCCAGGGCAGGCAGACCGCTTCCCCGGAACCGTGCCGCGTCTGACGCGGTGCGAGTTCCGAGGACCTCCGTGGTCCTCGGGGACGGTGTAGACACCCCTCCAGCGGTCGGACATCCTTCCTGTCTCCCCATCTGCAGGAGGCTCGTTTGGCCCCGACGGTTTCGGGCTCGCCCTCTCGACGTGGTGTTGTTTCCTCCTGCTTTTCCCGACCGCTGGTCCTCCAGGATGATGTTGGAGTTGATGTGACCTCCTCTCTGTAGCTGCCATTCGGTCCAATTTCCGCTGAGCTGCATCTGTTGGTGGGGCGGACGACTCCACGGCCCTTGCCAACGCCACTCGGCCTCGGCTAGAGGCGCCGCCACGTCGCCGATGCAGCTTGGGTACGCTGGTCCCTCAGGTAGCAGTGGTGGTCCGGTTGTGCCACGCCGGTTCGCCTCTCCACGACCTCCTCAGTTCTCCTGGATGTTCGTGCAGGCTCGTTCCCCCGCTAGGCTGGTGGAGCTCGTCGTGCGTTTTACATGCAAAATTCATTCGTTTCAGTCATACGATAGTGCTTTACAAAAAGAAACTAGGGGGCAGACCCCCTGCGCTTTCGCTTCGCTCAAGCGCCAACCCCCCCAGATCGCCTTTGCTCGCGCTTCGCGCTCGCTTTACCGGGTACAGAAAACCAAACGGCTGAACGGATTTGGATGAAATTTGGCATGCACGTGGAGTATATACCCATTTGGTGCCAGGAAACTTTATGTATAGCCATTTTCAACCGTTTCGAAATGTCGGCAAAATTAAATTTTATTCGAAATTTGAATTTTCCGCCATCTTGTACCGGTTCAAGATGGCGACTCACAAACCTTATTGTCAACTGACAGTAGTAGTAGTAGTAGTAGTAGTGTTTATTAACGCCTTTACGGGGTACATTAGGGGCTCCCGCTCCCTTTACAATTTGCCTAACTTAGCCTATCTTAACCTATCTTAACCTATACGCTCGTGTGTGTGTGCGCCCGTGCATGTGCCCTCTCTCTCCTCTCTCTCATCCCTCCATTCCTCCATTCCTTTCTCATTCATTCCGGCTTCCGTTTCCTTTGTCTCACTCACTCTCCCCTTCCTCACCTTCCTCATTCTCACTTCCTTCTTCCATTCCTTCCCTCCCCCACCCCCTTTCCTTCCTCCTTCCCTCCATCATCTTCATCCACTCTTCCCCCCCTCCTGTCCCGTCCAAAATCTCCCTCACTCTCTCCCCCAAGCTCTTCTCCTCTTCCCCCTCCCACCTCCCACACCATTGCAACACGTGTTCCCAGTTCTCCTCCTCTCCTCTACATATCCTGCACTCTCTCTCCTCCTCTTCCTTCCAATACAGCCCCTCCCTCATCTCGTTTCCCAGCCTATATCTTACTATCCTTCCCCATCTTTTTTCCGCCCATCCTCTCCTCAAGTATCCTGGTATCTCTTCCTCTACCAGCCCCACATAATACCTATTATATCTCGAACTCCCTATCCTCTCTCTCCTTTCCTTCTTATCCTTCTCCTTCATCCTTCTCTCTATCTCTAACCTTTCTATTCCCTCCCCGCTCCTCCACTCCCTTTCCCCTTCCTCTATCCGCTCCCCTATTCCCTCCATACATTCCCTTTTTTCCTTTCCCCATCTCGTTTCCTTTCCTTCCTTTCCTACCCTCTCCATCGCCTCTGTCCAGCACCTCCTCGTCCATACACACCCTCTCCCTCCCCTTATCCTCTCCTCAAATCCCCCTATTCTCCTCACTGCCCTTACCCTCAACTTCTCCCTTTTCAGTTCCTCTCTCACCATGTATCCCGGTGTATTCCAATCCAATCCCATTACCCACTTCAAAAATCTCTCCTGTAATCTCTCCATCCTTTCCCATTCCCCCCATCCCCATACCTCTACCCCATAGCTTACCACTGTCCACACTAGCGTGTCAAACAGCCATAACCTCCTTTCCCAGTCTCTTCCAAATAGCCTCTTCCCCAGTCCCCATACCTCCCTCATAACCACTGTCCCCTTCCTTACCCTCTCTTTCACCATCCCCTCCCTTCCCCCGTTCCTACTAAACTTGTACCCTAGATACGTAAATTCCCCCACTTCTTCCACTTCTTCCTCCTTCCATTTCCATTCCACCTTCTTCCATCTTCCTCCTCCCTTCCTAAACCTCATTATCTTCGTCTTCCCGACGTTCACTTCCATCCTCTTTCTCTCCACAAACCTCTCCAACGTCCTCAGCATCACTTTCATTTCCCCTTCCCTCCTTGCCATCATAATAATGTCGTCCGCGTACGTTATCGTGTACAGCCTTTCCCCCCCCCCCACTTCTACCCCACCCACCTCCCCCTTCGCCATCGTTTCCTCCAGGTCCGCTATATAGATATTGAATAAGTGGGGGCTTAATGGGCATCCTTGCCTTAGCCCCCTCGCGGTCCAGAAACTCTCTCCCATCCTTCCGTTTACCCTGACCCTGCTTCTCGTCTCCTCATACGTCTCCACTATCCTTTCTCTTAACCCTTCTCCTATTCCACATCTCCCCATTTGCTCCCACAGCACCCCTCTATCCACCCTGTCGAACGCTGCTTTCATGTCCACAAACGCCGCTATCAATCCTCCTTTTTTTCTCCTCCTTGTCTCCTTTTCCACCACATGATTCAGCATGAATACCCCGTCCGCCGTACCCATCCCCCTCCTGAACCCCACCTGACTGTCCGCCAACACTCCTTTCTCCTCCATTTCCCTCTCCAATCTACCTCTTAGTATCGACGCATACACTTTGTACGCGGACGACATTATTGTTACCCCCCTAAAATCCCTCACCTCCCTTGCCCCTCCTTTCTTTGCTATCGGGACAACTATCCCCTCCTTCCACTCCTCTGGCCAACCTTCCCCCTCCCATACCCTCCTACACACCTCCCATATTGCATCCCTTACTCCTCTCCCGCCAAACTTCCACACCTCTCCTGGTATCCCGTCCCTCCCACTCGCTTTCCCTATCTTCATCCTCTCTATTTCCCTCTCCACTTCCTCCCTTCTCAGTCCCTCTTCTCTTTCTCCTACTCGCCTCCTTCTCCTCCCCACCACCTTCCTTTCCACCCCCCCCCCCCAATGTTTGCATAAAATATTCCGTCCATTCCTCCATTCCTATCTCTTCTCTCCCATCCTCTTTCCTTTTCCTTCCTCTGTTTATAATTCCCCATACCTCCCTTTCCTCCTTGATCCTTCCTATTTCTATTGCTAACCTCTCTACCTCCTCTTCCTTCTTCCTTCCGCACATCTCCTCGTACCTCTTTTTCTCTTCTACGTACTCTTCTCTTTTCCTGTCCCCCTTCCTCCACCCCTTCAGCACTCTTCCCACCTCCTTCTTTTTCTCCCTACACTCTTCGTCCCACCAGCTCTTCCTCCCTTTCTTCCTTCCCCCCCCATCCTCCCTCTTTCTTAACCCCTTTTCCTTCGCTTTTCTCCCTATCTCCCTTAGTATCCCGTCCAGGTCTTCACTCTCCGTCCTTATTTCCCTCATCTCTTCCTCGAACCGTTTTCTTCCCTCCCTGGACCAGTCCCATTCCTTTTTCTCCCTCCTCCCTCCCTCTTCCTTCCTCCTTCCTCTCCTCCCTCCCCTTCCCTTTATTACCGCCACTACCGGCATGTGGTCCGACTCTACTCTTTCTCTTACTTCTACTCTTTTCACCTCCCTTCTCACTTCTCTATCCCCAATTATATAATCAATGACCGAGCTACCTCTCGTCCCTACATACGTAAACTCTCCTTCCCTATCCCCTTCCATCCCTCCGTTCATTATCTCCCATCCCTGCTCCTCCAGCATCTCCAACATCCTCCTTCCTTCTCCATTTATGACCTCGTCTTTGGATCTTCTACGCTCCTCCTCCTGATCTTCCTCCCATCCCTCCCCTCCCCCCTTGTTACCTGTCCTCGCGTTGAAATCCCCCCCGATGATTGTCATTTCCTTCTCTCTACATCCTCCTCCCCATTCTGCGATCGTCTCCAACCTCTCCTTCCTATCCCCCCTTACGTACGCTCCTATTACCCTCCACCTTACTCCGTCTACCTCCAACACCTTCATCATCACTCCTTCCCTAGCTCTCCCTTCCTCCTTCCTCTCCTCTATACTTTCTCTTATCCCCATAATCATTCCCCCTATTGCCCTTCCCTTCCTCTTGTCCCTCTCCGCGAATTGCGCCTCCCATCTATATCCCTTCGGCAGTCTCTTTTTTGCCCTCTCCCATCCCTTCCTTTCTAGCCATGTTTCGGTCAATACCACCACCTCCCATTTCTCTATCTCTCCCCAGAACTCCTCATCCTTGTTATTTAACCCGGCTATGTTCCAGAACCCTATTCTCCATTTCTCCTCTCCCGCCCTCTCCGATCCTCCTTCCTTCTCTCCACTCCTCTCCTTTCTTGTTCTCTCCCCTCCTCCTCCTTCCTTCCCTGTCCTCTCCTTCAGCTTTCTCCTCTCCCCTTCCTCCCTCCCTCCTCTTCTGCTTCTCTTTCTCCTCCCTACCTCCCGAACCCCTGCCCTCCTCCTCCTTCCTTCTCTTTCTCCTTCCCTTCCTTTGTCCTCGCGTTCCTTAACTCCCCCCTTTCTTCGTCCCAGTCCCATCTTTCCTCGTTTATCCATAGCTTCTTATATCCTATCCTCACCCTTCTCCCTCTCCTCCTTTCCTTGTCCGCTTCCTCTCCTATCGCCCACGCTATCCTCCTTTCCTCCCACGTAAGGTCGTCTCCTATCCTTTCCCTCCTCCCTGCTAGCTTCCTCTTCTCCCTCATCAGTCTTTCTTTATCATCTCTCCCTTCTAACCTCGCCCACACCATCACCCTCCCTTCCTTGTCCTTTCGTCCCACCACCCTTGCCTCCTGCACCCTCACTCTCACTCCTATGTCCTTCGCTATCCTCTCTATTTCCTCTTTACCTCCCCCTCCTTCCCCCCCTCTATCTTAACCCCCCTCACTATAATGTTCCTCCTCCTCTCCTCCCTTTCCCTCCTCTCCGCTTCCTTTTCCAACCTCCTTATCCTTCCTCCTAGCTCCTCTCCCTCCACTCCTGCCCCTACCCTTCCGCCCTTTCCCCCTTCTCCTACCTCCCACCTCCCTGCCTCTAATTCCTTTATCCTCTTCTCCATCTCTCCCATTGACCCTCTCGTCCTCTCCCTCTCCTTCTCCCAGCTCTCCCTCATCTCCTCCACCATCTTCCTAACCTCCCCCTTCTCCTCCCTCAACTGCCTCATCTCCACCCTCATCTCTTCCATCTTCTTCATCATCTCCGCTAGCATTTCTAATACTTTCCCATCTTCCTTTCCCCCCTTCTCCGGTGACCTTAACATCAGCGCGCTCCTCTTAAATGCCCTCTCCTCCGTTTTCTCTTTCTCTCCTCCCCCTCCCATCTCTCTCTCCTTCCTTTTCCTCCTCCATATCTCGTCTAAGCTACCCGAGAAGCTCCCGCTCCTCTCCTTTCCTTTTATCCCCCTTCCCCCTTGCGCTTCCTCTCCTTTCTTTCCCCTTCCCTCCCCTTGTTCCATTCCTTTCCCTTGTTCTTTTCCGTCCTCACTCATCTTCCTTTCCTCTCTTTCTTCCTTCTTCCCACCTTTCCCTTCCTGCTTCCTACCTTATCGGCCGTTCTCTCTATCCCTATCCCTCACGCTTCCCCTTCTGCCCACTACGCGTCTCTCTAGTCGACTCCTTTCCCGCCAGTCACTCGCTTCCTACTCACCTCCTAACCTCACTTCTGTCTCCCTTCTATCCGCCCTTCGCCTTCCCTTCTCCCCTCCCTCTTTCCCTACTCTCTCCCTTTCCCTTCCTAGCCCTCTTCCACACCCTTCCCTTTCCTGCCCTTTCCCTTCACTCTTTCACTCCCTTTCTCACTGCAAACTTTCACTCTCTATACACACCGCTATCACACACTCTCTCCGGAAACGGAAGTCTTGTCAACTGACAGTAGTGTACTTGATTTTTGTGCCAAATTTCGTCCCGATCGGTTCAGCCGTTTTTCCGAAATCGAGGATACACACACACACACACACACGAACGGTTTTTGCGATGGCGATAGCATAAGTCACTCCCTTTACGGTCGTGCCTAAAAACTGAAAATTGCCGCCATTTCGAAACGGTTGAAGATGGCTATACATAAAGTTTCGTGGCACCAAATACTTCATGTACATGCCAAATTTTGTCCGAATCCGTTCAGTCATTTTGCCGGAATAGTGGACTAATCAACTCTGGCTGAAATAATGGATTAATAAAAATTCAAGTTTGCCGCTATTTCGAAACGGCTGAAGATGGCTATACACAAAGTTTCCTGGCATCAAATGGGTATATACTTGATGTACATGTCAAATTTTGTTCGAATCCGTTCAGCCGTTTCGTCGGAATAGTGGACTAATCAATTGTTTTCCTGGAATAGTGGATAAAAAATTTCAATTTGCCGCCATTTCGAAACGGTTGAAGATGGCCATACATAAAGTTTCATGGCACCAAGTGGATATATGTATACTCGATGTACATGCCAAATTTTGTTCGGATCCGTTCAGCTGTTTGGCCGGAAAACTGGACTAATGGATTAATGAATTTTTCACTATTTCCATTAGTCCAGTATTCCGGCCAAACGGCTGAACGGATCGCAATGAAATTTGGCATATACTTTCACTATACAGGGTGTTTGACATAAGATGTATAACCCGAAAGTTGGAGATAGATGGGGTAAAACCGAGAAGAAAAGTCATGTACCATAATGCAAAATTCGCAATAGTTACCGAGATATTAATAAAAACGCGTGAGCCAATGAACGGAGCCGGTGAACGGCGATGGACAAGAGGCGCGCGGTGAGGGGGCAAGCGCTGGGAAATGTGTGGATATGATACCGCACCACTTTTCTATCGCCTCCGAAAAGACGCGACGGCGCGATGTAATATTTTTTACTCGTGGTTCGCCGCGCGCGCGTGCCTCTGGTCTATCGCGCTTGCCCCTCGCCGCGCGCCTCTTGTCAATCGCGCTTGCCCCCTCGCCGCGCACCTCTTGTCTATCGCGCTTTGCCTCTCGCCGCGCGCCATTTGTCTATCGCGCTTCCCCCTCGCCGCGCGCCCCAAATCAATCGCGCTTGCCCCTCTTGTCAATCGCGCTTGCCCCTCTTGTCAATCGCGCTTGCCCCACCTGTCCATCGCTCTTGCCCGTCGCCGCGCGCCTCTTGTCCATCGCCGTTCACCGGCTCCGCTCATTGGCTCACGCGTTTTTATTAATATCTCGGTAACTATTCCGAATTTTGCATTATGGTACATGACTTTTCTTCTCGGTTTTACCCCATCTATCTCCAACTTTCGGGTTATACATCTTATGTCAAACACCCTGTATATCCATTTGGTGCCAGGAAACTTTATGTATCGCTATCTTCAGCCGTTTAGAAATGGCGGCAATATTAAATTTAAATTACATTTTTTTCAAATTTTGAATCTCCCGCCATTTTGTGTTGGACGAAGATGGCGGCTCACAAATCTTATTGTCAACTCACAGTAGTGTACTTGATTTTTGTGCCAAATTTCGTCCCGATCGGTTCAGCCGTTTTTCCGAAATCGAGGATATACACGGACACACACACACACACACACACACACACACACACACACACACACACACACACACACACACACGAACGGTTTTTGCGATGGCGATAGCATAAGTCACTTCCTTTACGGTCGTGCCTAAATAGGGATCCACGACGTGATTCGAAATTCTATAAACGGTTCACATTTAATTAGGTACGCGATTCTATTCGGATTTTAACTATTGATTCTAAAAACGGTTTATCGTGTGCCTCCCGCGGACTCGTTCTTAGGTATCCTGGCTTTTATCTCAAATTGTCTACTCTTTAAGGAGCAATGTGGCTTCTAAGGACCCGATTTCCCTTGGTACCCGAGCCGCCCATGGGGGAAATTGTGCGGTGCAAAATGCAACGTCACCCCCCCCCCCCCCTGCCCGAGACAGACCGACCCGGTCGTGCGGTACCCATTCTCCCTCTTCCTGCCCGCATCCTTATCCGGAAGGGAGGATGCGTACAGCAACCAGACCAAAAGTCCTCGAGGAAAGAGGATAGGACCACCCCGGTCCCTCCTCCCCTGTCCTTGGGCACTCTTCTATTCGCGGCCTAAATTAACGTGGGGGAAGAAACAATTAATACAAAAAAAGTTACCAAAGAAATCGTAAAAACAAAATCTCACCTTTGTGGAGATACCAAAATAGTTTTACTCTTTAATCAATTTTTCCAATTCTCCCATCACATCCTGAGGTCCTTCCGATATCCTTGCATCTCATGGGATAAATAGTTAAATTCTCGGCTATCCTCTGGTTGGGCAATCTGTATTCGCTCGGTTAAAAGAAAACAAAAGAAAGCAAAAGAAAGCTCAAAGCAAGCAGAGTAAAACAAAGAAAAATAAAAGACTAGTGCGTTTACGAAAATTTTTGGGTATTAGATTGTTCGTTAGTTTTCCTCGGTGGTTGGATCTGGTCTGTTACTATTCTCCCGTAGATAGCTGTATTTGGCGTGGCGAGGTGATTTGTCGGGAACAATGTACATGGGATACCACTAGGTTATTTATTTTTCTCTTTCTTAAGTATCATACAGTTCAACTTAAATTCTTTCGGTAACAAGAAAGGGGACCAAACAAAAAAAAATATGTTATCTGCTTGACGTTCCGATTAACTAAGTTTTCGTTCCTTTTCCTCCGTGTTTAAGGAGCCATTACAACAACAAAAAATCAATAGAATAAATGAATTAGACAACCATAGGGCGGGAAGAAGAGAGAACACGCAAATAAAGGTAACTGATTCTGGTTTCTCGAGTGCCCTCTCCCCGGGCGAGGCAGCCTGGGCGGTCCGTGGACCTACTGGCTTGCCCTCGCTCTTAGCGCCGGATTGCCCGCAGCACCTCTTTGGGAGCCCTCCCCTTCTTGCGATGTCGGTCCTGCTGGAATGAGTGTTCTCTGGGCACGTGCCCCACCCCCCGAATATAGGGACCTTCTTTCCTCCAGTCGTCCTGGCATCGTGGGCAGTTACGGACCGTGAGTCCCTGCCATCCGTATCGGTAACAGAACTCCCTTAATCTCGGGTGTGGGCAGGCCTGCCGTTTGTGGCCTTCGGTCCAACAGTTATAACATCTGATTGTATTCGTTCTGCGTTTTTGCGGAGGGAACTCGTCTGATTCGAATGATGAGTCGGTTGGGAACGGGCGGGTTCCCTCCGGTGTCCTTCCTCTTGTATAGGGTTTGTTCTTACGGCCCTTCCCTGGGAGATACGCTTCGGGACGGTCCTGGCGGCTACTGGATCGTTCTTGTGCCCAATAATTTTTTAGCATAAGGAGGGGGTCTATCTGTCGGAGCAGGCCCTCCTCCCAATCCCGGTTTTCGTTAATATTTCTGTCTTTCTCTCGTCCCGCTGGTCCGGCGATGGGCTCCTCTCGCTCCTGGCTTGGTTCTTATCTTGCTTTTGTCCACCCTTCGGGGCTTTGGCTGTTTTCGCCTCTCGTATGGGGCCGTTGTTTAGTTGGTTTTGTCCCTGGATGATTCGTGTGGGTGGTAATATGTCGACCTACCCGCTCCTGTGTTGCTTGCACCCCTCCTTCTTCCTGTCTCCTTTTGCTTAGCTGTAAATTGAGGTATGGGACCAGGGCTAGTCCGATCCCTGGTGTTTGATGTAGTAATATCTGTGCTGTTGAGGTGTACTCGTCTAGATATCGCCACAGGTACCCTGCTTCCTCCAGCTTGTCCATATTCTTTAGTTCCAGGTGGCTTCTCTTACTGTAGGTAGCCCCATATATGAGAGGAAGTGAAGGGAGAAGAAAAAAAAACGAGAAAAAAAAGGAAAAGAAAGAAAAGAAATTAGTTATAGTATGGTTTCAGATCTTGAGCATGCATTTTCCCTATTTTTAGACCCCCCTCACCAACAAGTTCATACACTACGGGAGACAACACTTTTGCTATCGTATACGAGCCCTCGTAACGAGGTGCCAATTTGGCAGTGATATGTTTTCCCGCTAACGAGAGAACATGCTGTCGCTTCCAGACCAGATCTCCCACCGAGAATTCAGCGTCTCGCCGCCGTAAATTATAAGCAGTTGCTTGTCGTTCATGGGCTTTCTCTAAATTTTCTTTAACGAATTCCTTCAAGATACCTAATCTTTCTACACGTGCTTTCCATCGTGCAGGTGATCGCGGTTCGATCGCATCTGCATTCTCTTCTCGTCGCGAGGTAGCTGACAACGGCTCTCTATCGAAATTTGAGAAGGCCGGGGTGGTTTCCAAGGAAGTGTGATACGCGGTATTATAAGCGAACCGAAATTCGTTTAGGTGTTTATCCCACTCAGGTGGTCTTTATCCAAAAAGGCAACAATCGTTGTTTTTAAAACGCGATTTACTCGCTCCACTGGGTTAGCTTGGGGGTAGTACAGAGGTGTTGTTGCAAGCGTTAAATTGTATTCTTGTGCCAGAGTTTTGATGTTATTATTATTAAATTCGGTGCCGTTGTCTGTTAATAGAACGCGTGGTACTCCCCACCGAGTAAAAACCAAGTCAACTAAAGCCTGCTTTATCTTCTCCCCAGTCGCTCGGCGCAGCGCACAACACTCTATCCATTTTGTAAATAGATCTTGAATTACTAGGATATACGCGAATCCCGAGCGGCTGGGAGGAAAGGGACGCATGATGTCCGCGGCGACGACCGTCCACGGTTGTTCGACCGTCCGTCGTCCCATCAGACCCACCGGCGCAGCCTGTTCGACTTTCGTGCGTTGGCAAACTAGACAGCTTCTCACCACGCTTTTAAACATCCCGGGCCAGTATTGCGCTTCGGCCACCCTTCGAAATGTTTTCTCCACCCCCAAGTGACCTGACATCGGAGTGTCGTGATGTGATTCGATAACGCGTTTTTGTTGCTCTTTAGGTACTACGAGTTTCCACGCTGAGAGATCTTCGTCTAATTCCGCGATCACTGGATTCGGATGAAAGTGATAAAGTCGACCGTCCGTTACTTTCCAATCTCGAAATCTTTTATGCCCGGAACATGCCTCTGTAACACGCTTATTATACCACGCGTCATCGGTATCAATTAAGACAGCAGCGAATTCCGGTTCCGTTTCGGTATCTTCTTCGAACATTCTCGACAACGCGTCCGGCACATGGTGAAGCGCGCCTTTCCGGTGTACTATGGTGTAATCGTACTCCAATAAAGACAACGCCCACCGCGCGAGTCGTCCCGTTGGATTTTTTAAATTATTTAGCCATCGTAAACTACTGTGGTCCGTGATTACCGTAAAAGAATAGCCCTCCAGGTATTGACGAAATTTTTGAATTGACCAGACAACTGCTAAGCACTCTTGCTCCGTTACGGTATAATTCTTTTCTGCGGCCGATAACGCTCGACTCGCGAAAGCAACGACGCGTTCCACCGAGTCCACGACCTGGGTTAGCACGGCGCCCAAGCCCACTGAACTCGCGTCTGTTTGCAATGTAAACGGTAGCGAAAAGTCTGGACAAGACAACGTAGGCGCGGTTGTTAATTGCGCACGAATTTGTTCGAAAGCTTCTTGTTGCGCGTGTCCCCATTGCCATTTCTGGTCTTTGCGCAATAAACGGGCCATCGGTTCAGCTTCCGTAGCAAATCGCGGTATAAATCGTCTGTACCAAGAAGCCATCCCAAGAAAACGTCTCAGCTGTTTAATAGTTCGCGGTGGTGGATACTCTAATACCGGCGCGATCTTATCCGGATCAACTTTTAACCCGTCGCGATGTACTAAAAATCTGAGATATCGAACCTCCGAGCGACAAAATTCACATTTGTCTGGGTTAATTGTCAGGCCGGCCTCCCGAATCTTAGACAACACGCGCTGCAGCCACTGCAAATGTTCTTTAAATGTCGCGTCACGATAACAATATCATCTAAATACGCGAACGCGTGTGGCTCCATTTCAGGGGTCCTATTCTCCAGTTTCGTGTGAATTTAGTTGTATACGAACACTATCGTATCGCGTGTTTCGTGTACGAATTGTTCACATACGAAAACAGTATTCTGAAGTACTATACGAATTACCGATTTGTATACGTATGAAATTGCAGTATTGCCAGATTTACGCATTGGGGACGAACCAATGATCGTTCAACTTTAGAAAATACCAACGGAAATACACATGGCGTCCTGTCAATGTCACTTGTAGTCTTCCCATCCTTTCCATCGACATATAGAATGGACTGCTGATGGCAGTGGAGGGGGAACGGCTGCGTGTAGAGTGAGAGGGAGACAATATGAGGACACATTCCGTCTCTGTCTACTAAAGCCTGATTGGCTGCTGTAGCACCATCAGTACCGTATGCTGTGTCAAAGCGTGCCTTGAGCCTCGAGGCACGAGCGAGACGAGAAAGAAAGACAGTGACAGTTCATACTGCGTTTATAGTCGCTTGTGTAAAATGGTTAACTATTGTGTCGTGTGCAAGAAGTGTAGTAGGACAGCCGATGCATCCATTACGTTTCACATGTTAGTATATTTTATACAATAATATTCATATCACTATTAATATTTATATCGTTCATATTATGGTTGTATAAAAGAGGTTATAAAAGCAGAATATAAAAATAAAATATAATATTGTAATTTACAGATTTCCGAAGGAAATAAATAGAAGAAGCAAATGGTTGCAAGCAATCAAAATTGATAAAGTTTCACAATTAGCTCGGTTGTGTTCCAACCATTTCAAACCATCAGACTTTCAAGAAACAATAACTAGACAACGACGGAGTCTTAAAAACACTGCTATTCCTACAATTTGTAAAATAGAAGAATGTAGTATAGAATGTAACGATGTTGCAAAGGATAAGCATGTCTCGTTAAAAAGGTGCGAGACCATACTTTTGCGTAGCATATCCACATAGCACATAATATGTAATATAACAGAAATATTGTCAGTATAGTGCAATATTACTGCAGTATCCCAGTGATATTACGTGCCATGTTCTCATATAGGAGGATATTGTTCCATAATACAGTAAATCCTCGATATACAGGGTGTCCCGCAACAGGTGTAATCCCCACGAAGGGGTCATAGCTGAAGTGATTCTAAACAACATTTTCCTTTGCGAAAAAGTTGGATGAGGCTTCATTTTTGAATTATTAAGGAAAAACATAGACAAATGAGCGCGCCCGTAGAGCCCGCGCTCAGGGTCGTAATGCTCGCCACTCACCGCGGTTGTGGACGGGCACATCGCGGTGGTACGCACGAAGCGTCGGACGGAAATTATGTCGAATAACAAATTAAAATTTCAGAATAACTTCAGATATTAGTCATGCACAATAAATAAATCGATTAGTCATTATTCGTATAAATTTAACAAATCGTCATCTCCCTCTTATGACCATGACCATGACCATGACCCTGACCCTGACCCTGACCATGCCATGACCAGACGTTATATCAGTGCTTTATAAACTATGTAGTCGTAAACTTGCATCAAAGGGGCCGCGTTGGGATCGGGTTCTATACAAGGTGTCCCACAACTGGGGTCGCACCCGGAAATGGGCGATAGCTGAGGTGATTCTGAACGACATTTTCCTTTGCGAAAATGTTGTCCGAGGCTTCATTTTTGAATTATTAAGGAAAAACACCGGCGTATAAGAGCGCGCGTAGAGCCCGCGCTCAGGGCCGTGCGCTCTCCACTCACTGCGCCCGAGCATGATAATGCCACGCGGTGGTATGGCACGAAGCGTCGGTCGAAAATTATGTCGACCAACAATTTCAGAATGACCTCAGATATCCATTAGTCATGCACAATCAATAAAATAATTAGTCATTATTCGTGTAATGGTAACAAATCGATTAAGTAATAAATAACATTCGATTTAACAAATCGAAATATGCTCAAAAACTTTTATTCGTTATTTAAAATCAACGCGAAATGAGATCTCGAAAATTATTTTTTTTAATTATTAAGAAAAAGCTTTCCGAATCAAACAAGAATTGTTTTCTATTAAACGAATAATGATTACAATAGAATAATGTAGAATGTTATTACTCACAGTCGTCGATGAAAGCAGATCGCTGTCGCAGGATCATTCGGCCGATCCCGACCTTTCCAAGAATACGTAGCGCGGAACAGCTGATCCGAGCAGAGTCCCGGGCGGGTCACAGAACTCGCGTCACTACACACTCACTATCGCTCTCGATACTCCTGTCGCCTTTAAAAAATGTTAGACATGTAAACAATATTAATCCACACGAAGTGACAAAAAATCCAGAAGAAGCAAAAATAGTGTTGGAAGTTGCACTGGAAACGATCGCAGAACAACAAAAGAAAATAAAATGCTTGAAACAACACGTACATGAACTACAAACACGATTGCGTAGTGTACCTGAATTAAACAAACATTTATACGACAATAAGTTGATTTCTAATGAAGCATTAGAACGTCTCAACGTAAGTATATCTTAATACGTGTATATTGTGATCATCTTATACAGACCGCATCACTATAATTGTTACAGACTTACATGTTGAAAACTCCAATTGTCTTTGAAATAACATTAATATGTTAGAAAAGATACATTTATCACACTTTGCTTCAATACTAAATAAAAATTCACTGGAAAATAAAAATTTCATGTGTAGTTCAGTTTCACAAATATGAGCCTGTAACATTTAGTGATTATACCTCTTACTGAATGATTTTCAAATATGATAGTAAAACAATAATTGATTATCTAATTATTTGTTATTTAGCGATAACAAGAAATGCTGTAAGTAAATTATGTTCTTTCGAGCAATTTATATTCTGAACTTCTTACTTAGTCAACACATTGAGTTCCTGTCATAGGTAATTATACATAAAGAGCCCCCCCCCCCCCTCCGATGACCTTCAAAATAGGTGCATTCAACGCGTCTTCGCACGGGGAACAACTTTTTCATCTGACAAAATCGCCGGTCTTCTCTGCGAACAAAGATAATAACCCCTTCATACAGAAGGGCAGGTGCCATGGTTAGGCACGGCGCGGGCGCCCGCCCACGCAATAAAAAAATAATCTAAACTTGAGAGCGTGGTATGCCTTGCTGGTTAGATCAATCTTCATTTATCACATTTATATTTCAAATTTAACATTGAATATCTTTTTTTGGAGAGGAGAATATAATACAAAAAACACACACATTGTTGCACGCGGTTGTAGCCGCCCGCCCGCCCCGTATCTTTAACGTTTAATATCTTTGTTCGCAGAGGAGACCGGCGATTTTGTTACAAGAAAAAATTGTTCCCCGTACAAAGACGCGTCGAATGCACCTATTTTGAAGGTCATCGGAGAGGGGGGGGGGGGCCCTCTTTATGCATAATTACCCTGTCATGTCGGTTTACTATACCTATGTCAGTTTAGCTGCCTTTCCTCTACTAAAAAGTACCCAATTCTTACTTGGAACTTATAGTAATCAATGGGTTAACATATAATTTGAACATGAAGTAGCATCTACAATGTGATTGGTCATTTGAAATGTTTATACCAATTGCGCATTCAATCATTGTGTTTAGTTAATGAACTAAAACGTGCAATGCCACAGAAATTAATGAAAAAAAACTACAATTTAGATACTTTGAAAATGTTACAGTCGGCAGCTCCAGCTGTAAACTGTATTGTAGAAAAACTGTTATCCAAATATCCCAAGTTTCCCAAGTTCCCTCCGGAGTTACAGACTTTTGCGGTATCCTTACATTTTTACTCTCCTAAAGCATACGATTATGTACGAGAAACGTTTCTAAACATTTTACCACATCCAAGTACAATTCGTTCCTGGTATACCAATGTAAACGGTTACCCTGGAATATGCAAACCTGCATCAGGCTTTTTAAAAGAAAAAGTCAAAATTGCGGGTGAAAAGAACGAAACAATCTTGTGTTCCTTAATTATGGATGACGTAGCAATAAGAAAAAAAGTAGAATGGCATAAGAACAAATATATAGGATATATTAATTTTGGACGATAATGATATTAATAATGGATATTAATGATAGTGACTTACCTGAAGCTTCCAGTGCTATTGTACTAATGGTTGTAGGAGTCAATGGGTATTGGAAAATTCCAGTAGCTTACTATTTTATACACTCTTTTACTAGCACCGAACGTGCGAATATAGTAAATGAAACACTTACATATCTTCATGAAACATGAGTTGTAGTCACTTCGATCACCTTCGACGGACCACGATATCACTTTGCAATGGCTACACAATTAGGTGCACAATTAAATGTTAGCAACAATTTGCAAGTTTATTTCCGACATCCAGTGTCCAAAGCAAAAATATTTATAATTTTGGATCCGTGCCATATGTTGAAATTGATTCGTAACTTATTTGGAAAAATGCAAGTTATCGTTGACGGAAATGGTAAAGCCATAAAGTGGTCTTTCCTGGAGAAATTAGTGTTGTTCCAAGAACAACAGGGTTTGCACGCTGCGACAAAAATTCGTAAACGGCATTTAAACTGGCACAATGAAAAAATGAAAGTTTTTCTAGCTGCTCAAACGCTTAGCAGCAGTGTCGCAAAAGCATTAGCATTTTTACGCGACGACTTGCAATTATCAGATTTTAAAGACAGCGAAGCTACGGAACAATTTTGTTCCATTATAAACGAAGCATTCGATATATTAAATTTGCGCAATAAGTTTAACACCGATCCACAGAAAATGCCTATCTCAGACTCTAATATTCATAACATTCGAGACAAAGTCGTGAATATCGAAAGGTATACAAGATCGTTGACTGTTAACGGTGAATTAATTATTCACACTAGTCATAAGACAGGATTTATCGGAATTATTATTTCCTTACATAGTGTAGTAGGAGTTTACGATACTTGGATATTACCAGATCCTTCCGTTTGTTATCTATTAACTTATAAACTCTCTCAAGACCATCTTGAATTATTTTTTTTGGCGGTGAGAAGTCGCTGCGGAAGTAATAATAACCCAACGTGCTTACAATTTATTGCAGCATTTAAAAGATTATTAGTGCACGCTGAAATTGGTGGTTCTAAATTTGCAAATTGTTTGGCATAAGACAACACACCATTTTTGCACCTATCACCAACAAAAACAACAAATGGCATAGATGATATAACCGCTCAAGATCACAATATTGGCGCTTGTGTAGAATATTCTAATGTACAAAACGATCATGATTATTTTTTACACCAGGCTTTTTTTAATTTGAATAAAAGTTATGTGGATGATATTGTTGCGTATATCGCTGGATTTATTGTTTTCAAAATATCTAAGATAATATCTTGTGATATTTGCAAGCAACAATTGTATAGCGATGTGTGCCATTCTAAGTTACAACTCGAGAAAAACCGTAGAAGACTAAATAATGCTTCTGATGATGTAGTAACTTTATGTAAAATAAGCGAAACAACATTCAGAGAGAATGTATCGATACTTAAAAAAAGGAATATTCTACACGCGGCACTAGTTAAAACTGTGCGAAAAGTACCAAATAATATATTTAACAGTAAAACACATTTATTTGATCAGAGTCCTTTAAATGACCACCGTTTGCAATTGATTAAAATGATAATCAATAAATATTTTAAATCAAAATGCTCCTACTATGGAAAATCTCTATGCGAACATTCCGAAAGAGTTAGAAGTAAACTTACAAAATTAATACTTTTCAAAAAGCAATGAAAATATGAAAACCTTATAACGTTATTATGTTACATGTATTCTTTCATACTGTTTCTATACGTTACATGTATTTTTTTATACTGTTTCCATGTTATATGTATTCTTTCATACTGTTTCTATGTTATATGTGTACTCGTTGTATTGTTCATATATACTTTGAAGTTTATATGTGTCCAAATAAATAAATTGCTATTCTACATATGATATCGATTTTTATTCCTTTTTCTATGTATTTATCTACCTATACTTACATAGATCCGTTAAAACATTTTCACATGCACCAGCATATTTAATTATGTATGAAATTGGTAGATACATAATCATACATAATAATGTATAATTGTATATGGGATAATTATAATTGACATATGTCATATATGATGTGACGTTGCATTTTTGTGCACGTCACAAAAAGGGCATAAAATCAGAGACCGACTCGACGCAGACAGAGACGCAGCGAAGGAGAATAATATTAATTAGATTTAGTAGATTTATGTACTGCGGAATTCGTCAGCACGGAGAGAGGACACAGCGCAGACCCACTACCGCCGCGGGACAACACCACTCCGCCCTCTCCTCGTCACCGACGATGCGGAAGACCACCGCCCGCACCGCCGAGACTTGAGGACGAGGGGCTCCGTACCGTCCTGCGCCCTCCTCATCAGCAAGCTGCGGGAAGAACACCGCCCGCACCGCCGAGACTTCTGGGCGAGGAGCGCCACGGCACTCCCCGCCCTCCTCATCATCAACGCGTCGCGAGACGAGCACCGCCCGCGCCGCGGAGCTATGCAGGCCAGGGGGGAAACCAAGAACGACTAAGCCGCCGAGACCAGGCGCCCACCGAAGATCAGGCCTGATCTTCGGTTGCATAAGGGCGAGATGCAGCTGCAGGGAGATGACCAAATCAACACCATACAGCCGTGGGGATGAATGCCAGCGCGAGCGCGGCTCGCCTACGACTTCTCGGCCTGGCGCCGAATCATCACCCACGAGCGTACCGGCGGAAGCGACTGGAGACCACCTCTCGCTATAAGAAGAAGAGGAAATGATCTCGCGGCCAGGCGCCGCTCCAGCCAGCTTCCACTACCGATACCGCAGCAAAGGACATCCGCTAACTTGGGGCAGGCTCGATCCTCCACCCATTGGACTTTCGGACTTTTGGGATTTAGCCGGGTGGAGAGCGTCGCAGCATCGGCCGTCCAGAGGATGTCCGCGGATCGGTCACGCCATCTAATTAGGCGCCCCTGCAGGAAATCAGCCCACGTCACATCCCTTGGTTTTCCCGCCGATAGCAGGATTACCGAAGAGGATCCGGCGTTATCGCCAATCAGCGAGGAAGATTTTGGCGCGCAAAGGAGGATTTTGGCGCGCAAAGGAGCAGGAGTGGGGGTTCGTCGAGGGAGCTTCAGCACCAAGGACCCTGGACGAAGCCTGTTGCGTTCCACCAAGCGCCACGTCGAGTTGTACCGAGCCTAAGTCTTTCGTTCAGAGTACCGCGAATTACCGCAAATATTGTCGCGCGTGCCGATACCGGCAACTGTCTGTACGAAGCGAGCGTGCGAGCCCGACTACCCTGGAACCGCTGACCGAGGGAGGCGCCGGAGAAGCCACTCTACCGTCCAGGACCGGTAAGCGATCTCCCGAGGGTTTTACCGTGCAGGGAAAAATACTTGTTATTTAGTACCGCGATAGTTTGTAGCGGGTGGTTGTTGCTGTGTGAGTGCGACTGGAATTCCGAGTAGCGGATCCGCGTTTTAGTTATCACGCAAAGCGCCGCCATTAGGCCTTGGCGAATTACCGAGCGTAATAACCGTTCCGCAATCTCCTTCGCTGCTTCTCCGTTCAGGAACGGAGCAGCCGTTAGGGCAGTCGATCCGCCCTAACGTTAGAGTACCGCGTATTCGTTGCCTCACCACTTTTGGTTTGTAGCCGCAGCGTTACCGCCCACGTACGAACAGGGCGGGGGTGTGTGTGGGTGTGCGAGTTGCGTGTGTGACTGTCCGAGGGATAAAACCTGTGGCGGGCGAACTGTCGGAGCCGTCCGACAAAGGAGCGCGCCCCTCTACCGTTTGAAGAAAGCTGAGCCACCGGAGCTTTCCGTCTCGGGGGAGTTCGATTCGGGTACCGATTTTAGTAGTTTTGGTTGGGATCAGGTCTGCTCTGTATTGTTGCCGAAGAGGCAACTGGCGCCCATTCCGTAGTCTCCCCGAGTAGATCTCTGGGTACCACAGCTCCCTGACTTGGACCTCTTTGGTCCGTCGGGCGTGAGCGTGGGTGAGACATACCGTCGGGTGCGTCTAGTTAGTCGAATCGCGCTCGACGCAAGCGACCTGACCCGTTTGGTTTGCGATCAGTACCAAGGGCGAGTCGACCTCCCTTGAGCCGAAGTTATAACGTTCGCGTTCGGGATCTCTGTGACGCTCGGAGGAATAATCTGTACCGTTTTGAGTCGACGAATAAAGACCAAGTTCTCGTAATTATTCTTTCCTTGAGCCGGGGTCGTTCCCAGCGAAATTAGCGTTATAATGATTATGTATACTCATGCATGATCATGCATGACAAATTTTTTAACGGGGTGTTTTCATATATTTATTCCCATTTCAACACTAATACTCATAAACTATTACGTAAAAAACGGTAGTATTTATCAATTATTAAAAATGTATTCCACGCTAGACTGAAATCCCAAGTAAGAGATGATTCTCAGAACTATATTTGTCGTTTACGCGCTAAATTCTGTTATTTTATCTTCTTATAATGCAAAAGATATTGGGGCAATGATACATTTCATTTTTTATAAAACAAACAATTTGTTATGATAAATTTTGATGATCAGGGTTCTGTTACGCTAGCTTCGCTCCTGCATTGAAAAGAGACAGAACGTGTCCTCATATTGTCTCCGTCTCATTGTCAGTCTACACGCAGCCGTTCCCCTTCCACTGCCATCAGCAGTCCATTCTATATGTCGATGACGATAAGTCTTCCGTATACGAAAACGGATACTAAACCCTGCTGAAAGGGTTTCAATTAAGTGTTTGCACAGCAGAAAATTTTAAAAATGGGTGACAATACCGAAAATGCAAAGAAAGAAAAATGGACGGGAAATATATCCGGCGAACAAAAAGAAATTTTAATACAATTTATAGAAAACCATCCTGACTTAACGCGTTCTAAATTTTCGGCGGTTTGTACGCATAAAGATGGACAGAGGCTATGGCAGGAATTGTGCAATGTTTTAAACGCTGTACCAGGGGCTAAGAAAGACTGGAAGCAATGGAGACGTGTAAGTGTTTATATAGTGTTTATAAGTGTTTTATATTCCATTTTGCAAAAGCTGCATTGACATATTGTTTTTCCTTTGTAAAATAGACATGGCAAGATTTGAGAGGGAAGGCAAAGGCGAAGCAAGCTAATCTAAATAGAAATTTATCTTGTACAGGCGGTGGTCCTCTAATTGACACACCTTTATCCGTGGAAGAAGAACGTGTTGTAAATACATTGCACGAGAGGCAAATAACAGGCGATTTTAATGTAGCGGAAACTCCCGCACAGTTTATACGAAAATGTATTTAAAAATTGATAAGGATATGCAAGGTAAAATATTACTTTTTCCATTGAAGGATGTTTTTGATAACTTCCGCGAAGAAGACATGGACGGGGAAAGCAGTTCGAAGACGAGCAAAGATCATAGCAACGAAGTAATGCCAATTCATGGTGGCCCTTCAAACGTAACTGCTGACAATACAACATCTATTATGAAGAAGGCGGAAAAACGTACCTAATAGCTGGCGTAGTTTTCGATTTATATAGAAAAGGTTACGTTAATATATTGCTAATTTACAGAAAAGGAACGCGCTCAGTGTCCAGCGTTATCGAAAAAAAAAATAAAATTCATCTTCGTTTGTGCAAAAAGCAAGAAATACAGCGCTTTTGACACAGATAGCTGAAGAAGACAAAGATAATAGAAGAGATTATTACAAGAAGAAGTTGTTACTATTAGAAAGAGACGTTAACGCAAAGGAAAGAATTGCCACAGCTTTGGAAACATTAGCTACCGCATATTCTGCGTGAAATGTATGAAAGTAAATTAACGTTTCCACTGAATTATTCATGATTTTCTACTGATATAGATTTTATGCTGGATAATGTGAAACATTATGACTGTTGTAGCGTTGGATTTCATGGATCTTCAAAAGAAGTACAAGAAGTGCATGAAGATTGTTGATACGTGTTACACTGTGTATAATATGTTGCTAATTATCACTCGTGTATACAGGGTGTCCCAGACCACCCATACAATCTCTCGTGGGGACGTAGAGCGGCTTAATATAAACACAAAAGTCCTGGACCATTATTCAATATTCGCAATATTTATCGAGTTATTAATTGTTAAAGATCAAAGGAAAGGGCGTCCGCCAAAATAGTAGCGGGGGGAGCGCTGGTGCCTCTGCGAGCTGTAGGACGGTCCAGTTTACCCACAAACAAACGCGGGACGCGGTAAGGGGAAGGCTAAGACACCGCTGCACGGCCGGCTTCTTTTTCGTTATTCTTCCCCTTACCGCACCCCGCATTTGTTTGCAGGTAAACTGGGCCGTCCTACAGCTCGCAGAGGCTCCATCGCTTCTCCCGCTGCTATTTTGGCGGACGCCCTTTCCTTTGATCTTTAACAATTAATAACTCAATAAATATTGCGATTATCGCAAAACGGTACAGGACTTTTATGTTCAGCGCAAGCCGCTCTATGTCCCCACGGGAGATTGTATGGGTGGTCTGGGACACCCTGTATAAGTTGAAGTACTAAATATAAACAAAGTTCCTCATAAAACATACAGGGTGGTCCGTTATAAGTTGGCACTAGCAAACATGCTTATAGAGCGGCTTAAAACAAACACAAAAGTCCTGGACCATTATTCAAAATTCGCAATATTAATCGAGTTATTAACTGTTAAAGATCAAAGGAAAGGGCGTCCGCCAAAATAGCAGCGGGGGGAGCGCTAGAGCCTCTGCGAGCTGTAGGACGGCCCAGTTCGTCTACAAACAAATGCGGGGTGCGGTAAGGGGAAGGCTGAGACACCGCTGCACGGCCGGCTTCTTTTTCGTTATTCTTCCCCTTACCGCACCCCGCATTTGTTTGTAGGCAAACTGGGCCGTCCTACAGCTCTCAGAGGCTCTAGCGCTCCTCCCGCTGCCGTTTTGGCGGACGCCCTTTCCTTTGATCTTTAACAGTTAATAACTCGATTAATATTGCGAATTTTGAATAATGGTCCAGGACTTTTGTGTTTGTTTTAAGCCGCTCTATAAGCATGTTTGCTAGTGCCAACTTATAACGGACCACCCTGTATATTACACATTTAGTCTGAAAGAATTGTGCAATTTACTTATAAAGTACTTTTAAGAACGACTGATAGTCTATATTAAGGCTTTGAGTACGTGATGATGATTCAGTGTTTAAGGTAAGTGCGAAAGAAATGCAAAAGTTTCTGAGGAAACATATACCTGTTCACGTCCACTTTAAACCAGTTGTGCAATGTACTAATAAAGTAGTTATAAGAACGGCTTATGTTCTATTATTGAGGTTTTCAGTGTAGAATTGAATACAATAGTACAATTTTATAAAGTATATACATATATTTTTTTGCATGTTTGCTGTTTTACATATTACATGAATTATATAAAAGACATGTGTGGAAACAATAGGAATTAAGAATACTGTTTAAATAAAAATATTCACTGTTCTTTTTAAGCGAAAAAGGACCTAATTATATGCTGTTGAAGTGCTCGTCCTCTTGCTAAGTCGGGATTCGCTCTTCGCACATTCACATTCACATTTTCAATATGCGGAACATGATTATACATTCCGAAATCCAGCTGAGGGTCTTCTTCATCTGGCCGAGGCGCAGGGAGTTTATTCTGTATACACATATTATGCAATACTATGCACGCATTAATAATTTTCGAAGCCGTGTTAGGACTATAGTGAAGTACTCTATGCTTTAAAAGGCATCGAAATCTTAGTTTCAACACTCCGTTACAACGTTTGATTACTGATCTTGTCCTTCTTAAACTATCGGAGTACGCAGCTTCCAGTGTTTCTGGTTCAGCGTCATTCAATGGAGTCAACAGCCATGGCCTCAGAGGATATCCTGAATCCCCTACAATGAATGATAATGGAATTCACCAAATTTTAACCATTTTCTTAATTCTCTACCAGTTTTTATCATTTTGGACATACAGGGTTGTAACGGGTGTCTTCGTGGATAGGTGTGATAGGAATCGCAGTTGACGGATAGAAAAGAAATTGATGTTAAATCTAGTTTTATTTAGCCTGCTAGCACACTACACGGTCCTAAACCTATATGTATATATATATGTATATGTTTATGTACAGTGCCGCAGTTCCCAAGCGCCTTGGCCTTGTCTATGTGCTCTGTAACCAAAGTACACGTGTGTTATCGCGTTGCTGACGCTATGGTCGCTCGCTCTCACTCACACACAATCTTTCTCACTCAAACCCTCCTATACGTAATATGTTTATGTTCGGCGAGAATCGTTCTGGCAGACGCGTCTAGGCGCCGCACAGCTGACTCGGCTTTCGCAATTTCTTCGAAAACTGCGATTATTTCCTCGAAGCTCCTGACGGATCCCGGATTGGGATTCCGTGGTTTCCCTAAGCCGGCTTCGTACAGAGGTGTCGCGACGCTTTTCCCTTCCTCTTCTAGCTTCCTTAGTCGTTTTCTTCTGTATTTCTTCACTCTTAAATATGAGTCTCTTTCGACGACTTCGATCATTTCCGACGCTCCTTTTATACCCGGCGCGCGATATTCGAATTCGCGAAACTTCTATCCTACTGCCCTCTATGTTTGAGTTTCCGCCGGAAACTCGTACTGCGTTTGACCGCTAGGCGGCTTTCCTATCTCCGCGGTTATTCTTACATACATTCTTTTTACCGTTATAGTGTCCCCCCAAAAATAGGCGGGAAGCGGCGATTTAACGTGCCGCCGCCTTCCCAACTATTTTTCCTATCGTGCTATTTGTTAGTGTCACACTCTCGCATTCTCTCTTTTGTTAGTCTCTAATCCTAATTATTTTTATATATCGTATATTTACAGTCTAATTCGACGTCTGAGGTCTCGTAGCCCGAGTCGTCCCCCAGGTAGACGATGACCGGTTCGTATAGTCGGACTGGTCCTCTGTTGGGTCTGACGTGGATTGGAATTGCGTCTCTTAGCTCTTTGGTTGCAGGGACGTAGATCCCCTGGTGCTCCCTGAAGAGCTCCACCCAGATTGTTCCGGCTTGCCAGTCTTTCCTTCTTATCACCATTCGCCACTGGTGTCTTCTTATTATCTTCCACGCCATGTCGCACTCATTTTGTGTCCAGGTGTGGTTGGTGGAGTGTATCCCCATTAGACCACAGGGTAGTGCCAGGCAGTGCACCTCCTCGTGATATTTTTCCATTTTTCTTGTTTCGGATATGTGGACGTACGTGAAATGTCCTCTATCCGTCAGCCATGCTTTTACTGTGCTCCCAGCTTCTGCCAACACTGCTCGTTCCCATCGTCCTTCGTATCGTACGACCGCCGTTTCGCCTTCCTTCGGTTCGTATTCTTCGTCGCATCTTTGGTGTTTGTAGAATTCCTGAACATGATGGAGGAATTCTTTATGCCGCACTTTGTCCCTTTTTAATGTGACCCAGAAACATGTTGGGCTATTGTAACCGGTTATTTCGATTGCATATTCTTGCAGTACTAGTGTTTCTAATTTGTAGGCCTGCATACTTCTATTTTGTTTCTCGCGCACTTGTTACTTCGCTGATTTTCTCGCGACTGGTAGATTTCGGTTAATTTGACTTTCTTCTCCCTGCTCCAGTTTGTCTTCTATTGTCCTTTCCTCTTACCCTTCTTCAGTTCTTCCCTATAGGCGTTCGTCACCTTTGCCGGGTTTGTTATCATCAGGTCGCCGTTTGCGCGGGCTACCACCTGTCGTCGCTGTATTGCCTCCGTTGTTTGGGTACTTGTACCGTTTGAAATTATTGACATGAAACATGCCTCTTTCCTCGCCCGTCTCTGGCCTTTCCAGAAGAAACGTTGCCGGTGCGATTTGTTTCTTGAGGATATATGGCCCTTCATATAATTCGAAAAATTTCGATATTTGATGTTGCAACATGTCAGACACGTTGCATGCCCTCACCAGTACTAGTTCTCCTTCTTTAAATTCTGTTATTTTGTGTGTATTGTCGTATCTTTGTGCTCTTCCTCTCCCTTTCCTTTTAATCCTTTCTCTCGCTAGGTATAGCTTCTCTTCGTATTCCTTTTCATTGTTCTCCTCTTCTTTCGCTGTCTTGAGCCACCGTCTCCAGGCACGCTGTGGCTTTTTATTCGTTTGTAGCTCAACTGGTGTTAGTTCGGTTGTGTCGTGGTGCACTTCATTTATGCAATCTTGAATTACCGGAACCCAATTTGCCCACGCTGTGTGTTTATTTGCTACGAATGTTCTGAAGAAGCGTCCCAGCTCCCTGTTCACTCGTTCGACGATGTTCCCCTGCGGGTGTCGTATTGATGAGAATACTGGTTGTACCTCTTCCTCTTTGAGGCGCTGCATCCATTTCTTTGCGGTAAATTGCGTTCCGTGGTCAAACTGTAGTCGCTTTGGTTTTCCATATTTTTGTACGTAGTGCCCGAAGATTTTGCGGATTACCGCGGCTGTTGTCGCCTTTTTGATCGGATAGAGTACTACAAATTTGGTAAATGCATCGATTGTTACTAAGATGTGTTTCACCCCTCCTTTCGCTGTTGGGAGCGGTCCAAAAAAGTCGATTGATACTAGGTCCCCCGGTTTCTCTGGCGTTATGTTCTGCATTGCTGCATAGCTTATTTGGTTTGGGACTTTGTTGCGCTGACATGAGTCGCAATATGATAACAATTGTTTTATGTGGTGTGCAAATTTTGGGTAGCTGAAGTCTTCGGATAGCATTTTGAAACACTTTTCTGGTCCTATGTGGCCATACATTTCATGACATTCTTTTATTAGCTTGTCCACGATTCCTTGTGGCAAACATATCTTTCTTCCGCCTTTTGGTGTTTTTATTCTTAGTACTTCGTCTTCTAACACATATCGTTTACTCTTCCTTTTCTCTTTCTCGTCTATTTCTATTTGTGCGAATGCTTTCCTTAGCGCTTCGTCCTCCCTCTGTAGTTTTCCTATTTTCTTCATTGACTGTTGCAGCTCTTTCGTCGGTTTCTTCGCCAGTATCGCGTGTATGGTTATTATGCCTTCCTTGTCCTCTTCCTCCTCTGGTCCCCCCATCCTTATGCGGCTTAGCGTGTCTGCTGCTGTGTTGTCCTTCCCCGGGCAGTGTATCACCTCCAGATCGTAGTCCTGTATTGCCAGCACCCATCGAGTCAGACGTGCGATGGTAAACGTAGCCCTTTTTAAGAATGTGAGGGCGTGATGATCCGTTGCGACCGTCACTTTATTTCCCAGCAGGAACGTTCGGAACTTCTGCAGGGCCGATACTACGGCTAGTAGTTCCTTTTCCGTTGTGGCATATCTTAACTCGGCGCCTTTCAATGTCCTGCTAGCGAAAGCGATGACCCCTTCTTCTCCATTTTGCTGTACTTGTGCCAGTGTTGCCCCCAACGCTTGTTCGCTTGCATCAGTCCGCAGTAAGTACGGTTTCGTGGGATCCGGGTGTCGTAAAAGGACCTTCTCACAGAAAAGATCTTTTACTTTTTTGAAGGCTTGTGCTCTTCGTTCGTCCCATTTCCACCGTGTGTTCTTTGCGAGCAGCTCCAGCAGTGGTACTGTCTCCTCCGCGTGGTTTTTCGTAAACTTTGTATAGAAGTTTATCAGTCCCAAGAAACCTCTGAGCTGTTTTGCATTCCGTGGTTCCGGGAAGTTTTGTATTGCAGTTATTTTGTCCGCTTGTGGTCGGATCCCCTCCGTCGTCATCACATGGCCCAGGAAATCAATCTCTTCTCTGAAGAATTTTGACTTTTTGAAATTTAGGGTCATGTTGTGTTCTTCCATCCTTTGGAATAGTTTTTCCATGTGTTTCATGTGTTCCTGGTTGTTTTGTGAAACGCACAGTAGATCATCCACGAAGTTAATAGTTTGTCCCCCCAGTCCTTGAAGTACCAGGTCTAGTCCCCTTATTAGTGCTGCACTGCTCGTCTTTAAGCCAAAGGGTGTGACCCTGAATTCGTAGCATTTCCCTTGGTGCAAGAATGCCGTGTACTTCCTGGACTCAGGTTCTAGTGGTATTTGCCAAAAACTGCTTGTGAGGTCGAAACTGCTCATTACCTTGACGCCGTGGCACTTTTGGAATATCTCTTCCAAGTTCATCGCGCACTCGTGGTCGTCCGTCATGAGTTTGTTTAGTTCCCTTGCGTCGAGGCATAGTCGCACCAATCCGTCCTTCTTGATGACTGTGACCATTGGGTTGATCCACGGGCTATTCGAGCGTTGGATAATTCCCTGGTCCAGCATTTCCTGGATCGCTGCGTTCACCTTTTCCCGGTGTGCCATGGGAACTGGGTACGTTTTCCTCACAAACGTCCTTTTCTCGGCAATCTCCAGTTTATGTTCATATATACTAATCCTCCCCGGTTGGTCCCTAAAAAGGTGACTGTATCTGCGTATCAGCGCCCTGAACTGCTCCTTTTCTCTTGCGGTTAATCCTGCACATTGAGCTAATTTTCCCTCGATTTCTTCTTCCGTAAGGTGTGGCTCCTTTCGTTTTTTCTTATCTTCTTCTATTTCCCTTCCGGTGCTGGGGTCCTGGTGTCTCCTTTGTTTTATAACGGTATTTCGGGAAGCCCAATTGCTCAGTAAAAGAATAAATACGGTAGTGATATTTATTGAAATAAATAACGCGGTACAATATTATTCTTTACGAGCGTTACAAAATCCCGATCGCGACCGTTAAAACTTCGGCCCGAGAGACGTCGACTCACTCGCGGTAATCACAAGACCAAAGGGTCAGGCCGCCTTTGTCGCGCGCGATCCTGCTTCCTACACCGCACACGACGGTAAATCCCGCCCGCGCTCACGTCAGACTGCCGAAATACCAATGTCTGCGGGAGCCGCGGTAACCAAGAAACCAAAACGAGATAAATCCGGTATGGGCGCCAGTTGCGTCTTCGGCAACGGTAATAAGCGGACCTGATCCCACCCAAAAATTACGAAACGGTACTTGAGTCGACTTCCCTCGGGACGGAAAGCTCCGAGCTGCTCAGCTTGCTAAAACGGTAGAGGGGGCGATTCACTGGGATCGCTCCGACAATTCGCTCGCCACAGAATCTAAGACGGTCACACCTCGGTCCACGAGTCGAACGTGGACCACGAGAATTTACCTAATTATCCGAACACGTGAGACAACAATCTTTGATTTAATTACGCTAGGGCCGAACTAATGCCCTAACGGCTGCTCCGTTCCGGTACGGATGGGCAACGAAGGAGACAACGGACGCTATTGAAAATACGGTAATTATCGGTAAATCAAAAACGGTACGCGAAACCCGCTACACCACACTCCTACACACAAGCACACGCCACACGGTGAACAATAACCCGTTATAAGTATCGCGGTACTAAATACAATAATTTTTCCCTACTCGATAATATCTTTGGGAGATCGCTCACCGGTGCTCCAAAGATGGGTGGCCTCGTCAAACGCCTCCAGTCCAAAACGGTAATCCAAAATATTGGGCGCTCGCTCCCACACACACTCTTACAAATGGGCGCGTCGCGACAATAAACGGAACGGTATAATAAAATCGGTATTTGGCGGTAATAATAGTTTCGCTGATTTTGAAATCGCGGTACATATGTTCGCACGGACGGCGGTCAAAACGGAACAGGTCGCGGTCAGGGTGTCCCGCGCCGAAGCTCCTTGCCGATCCCCACTCCTGCTCCTCTAGGCGCCAAAATCCTCCTCGTTGATTGGCGTAGACGCCGGATCCTCTTCGGTAATTTTGCTATCGGCGGGAAAACCAAGGGATGTGACGTGGGCTGATTTCCTGCAAGGGTGCCTCTTTAGATGGCATGACCGATCCGCTGACATCCGCTGGGCTATCGATGCTGCGACGTTCCTCCACCCGGCCAAATCCAAAATCCAAAAGTCCATTGGGTGGAGGGTCGAGCCTGCCCCAGATGACGGATGCCTTACCCCTGGCTGCGGTATCGGTATTGGAAGCTGGCTGGAGCGGCGCCTGGCCGCGAGATCGTTCCTCTCCTTGAATTATCGAGAGGTGGTCTCCAGTCACCTCCGCCGGTACTGTGGTGGAGGATGATTCGGCGCCTGGCCGAGAAGTCATAAAACGAGCAGCGCTCGCGCTGGCATTCATCCCCCACGGCGGTATGATCTTGCTCTGGTCATCCCCCTGCAGCTGCATCTCGCCCTGATGCAACCGAAGATCAGGTGTGATCTCCGGTAATGCGCGCCTGGTCTCGGCGGCAAAGTCCCTCTTGGTTTCCCCTCCACTTGCCGGTACAGTCCAGCGACGCGGCGATGCTCGTCCCGCGACGTTGGTGATGAGGAGGGCGCGGAGCGATGTAGCGCTCCTCGCCCTGTAGTCTCGGCGGTGCGGGCGGTACTCGTCCCGCCGCTTGTTGACGAGGAGAGCGCGGAGCGGTAATATGCCCCTCGCCCAGAAGCTTCGGCGGTGCGGCCGGTGGTCGTTCCGCAGCGCCGATGATAAGGAGAGCGCGGAGTGGGGCGGTGATCCTCGTCCGAACGCTTGGTGATGAGAAGGGTGCGGGCGGTGTTGATGTCCCGCGGCGGTAGTGTGTCCACGCTGCTGTTTCCCCGTGTTGGTGTAGTCCGCAATACATCGATCTACTAAATCTAAGTTTTTGTCGATTACTCTATATGTCTCCTTCGTTGCGTCCGTCGACGCTGTCTGTCGTCCGTCCGAGTCGCATTAATTCGATTTTATTACATTTTTGTGACGTGCCAAAAATGCAACGTCACAGTTTGGTGCGTGTTTCCATTTTTGTCTCGAGCGACCTTATTTCGGTTGATGGTTCGTTGGCTGTGCTTTCCTTGTCTTGCGTTTGCTTTCTTCGGCAGCATCCCTGTCTGCGTGGTTGCATCGCTTGTAAGTTGACAGCCTTGTTACGATGCTTCATTTGTACCGTATTTGTCGCGAGGTCAATGGAAACCTTCCATTTTCTTAGGAGATCTATCCCAATTATGCATTTTCGTACTAGCTTGGGGATTATTACGAGTGTTTCTTGTTTCCTCCATTCCCCCGCCGTAATGTGTACGAATGTTTGCATTTTTGGTTTCACCGCCTTTCCCCCAGTAGCACCCACCACCTGTATTCCCTGTACTGGTAGTGTTCCACAGCGCTTTAGCTTCTCTCTGTTTTCCTCAAAAAATTTCTCGGATATACAGGAAATTTCGCTTCCTGTGTCTACTAATGCTTCTACTTTGATGCCCTCTATTTGCATGACCACCGTTATGCATTCTTTGGCCTCCTCTTCTCTCCCTTCTAGCTCTTTCTCCTCCAATAGGAACTCCCGTGGGTTTTCGAAAAGAGATCCTATTTTTATGGTTTTTTCCCGAGCTTTCGTTGTACGTCGCCTTTCTCTTGCTTCCTTCCCTTTCTTCTCGGCCGGACGTACAACCTTTACTCGTTTCCCGTCTCTGGGTTCGTGGGTTGCCCTTCGTGCTCCCTTGGCGTCGTGGTTTGTAACATTTGTATTCTGTTTGTCTGTGGTACAATTCTTCTTGTTGTGATGTCTTCCCTTCTGCTTGCAGTGGGCCGTGTTCCTGGAGCCACCCAATTTCTTGGGTTCTCACGTGGGAATTCGGTCCGTTCCCTATACGGGTAGTTTGCCGGTTGTGCAGGACGTGTATTCATCCTCCGATTTTCACTGGGCCTCTGCTCCGAGTCCCCCCATCTTCCTCGTCTTTTGGCGAGCTCTGCGTTCGTGGCGGGTATCTGATCGACCGTTCTCAGAACCTCGATCAGTGCCTCTAGCGTGGTGACTCTTCTGAGTTTCACCTGTTCTAGTACCGTCCCGCTGAAATGTGCCGACAGAAGGCGCGCCGTTTCTTCCTCTGTTGGAGCTGGTTCCAGCTCCCTTGAGCAGCTAAAGAGGCGTATGGCGTAGTCCACTCGGGACCCGCTGCTTCCTTCGATATACCAGCCCGTGTTTAGATCCTGGCGTACCTTCCTCTGCTTATCGTCGTTCCAGTAGGTCCGTTTGAATCTCTCGCGGAAATCCTCCATGTCCATGGTGTGCGTCTCCGCCCAGCTCCACCATTCCTGCGCTGACCCTTTCAGACTCTGCTGGATAATGTATTTCTCCTCGTGTGCCTGAACCCTTGTGGCCCTGCAAAATTCCCTCAAGTCCTTGAGAAATTTTATTGGCCTATCTCTTTCCGCTCCACTAAAAGTGGGTGGATTCGCTCTGGACGTGGTGACGTGTGTGACCCTAGCTTCGTTCGTCCCCGCTTGCCATGTCGTCCATTGGGATTGTTGTCGTAGCAGATCTCTTATTAGGTCCGCGTTTTGTTCCACCTTCGCTTCCAGTCGGTCTACGTCTTCTTCGGTCCTGGTCACCCATTCTACGGTACCCATGGCCAACTTATGGGTGCTACTCATGCTCGTGGTCAACTTGTCCGTCAGCGCTTGCAGTTGGTTTTCCGTCGTCTTCATTGCTCTGTCTATTTCTCGGTGTATCAGATCGGCCAAATTTCCCGCCATATCTTTAAGTTTTTCATCGACTCGCTGTTCGAGTCGTCGTATCTCCTCCCGGGTCTCCCGTCGAGAGTCTTCGATCATCTGTGCCATTCCACCGGATCTTGCGTGGGGATTATCTGCCCCGTCCTCCGCGGTGCTGTTCCCGGTCAAATCACTGGCATTCAGCGTTATTTCTTCGATGATGCTATCGAGAGCTTGTGTTCCCGAGTAGCGTGCCCCTCCTTCGCTCGTCCGTCCAATTCCCGAATCTCGGGAAGCGGACGAATCCTGACTTGGATCCTTCGGCATCCTTCCTACACCGTCCAGATTCTTCACACCTGTCCCTGTTCGGGCGCCAAATGTAACGGGTGTCTTCGTGGACAGGTGTGATAGGAATCGCAGTTGACGGATAGAAAAGAAATTGATGTTAAATCTAGTTTTATTTAGCCTGCTAGCACACTACACGGTCCTAAACCTATATGTATATATGTATGTATATGTTTATGTACAGTGCCGCAGTTCCCAAGCGCCTTGTCCTTGTCTATGTGCTCTGTAACCAAAGTACACGTGTGTTATCGCGTTGCTGACGCTATGGTCGCTCGCTCTCACTCACACACAATCTTTCTCACTCAAACCCTCCTATACGTAATATGTTTATGTTCGGCGAGAATCGTTCTGGCAGACGCGTCTAGGCGCCGCACAGCTGACTCGGCTTTCGCAATTTCTTCGAAAACTGCGATTATTTCCTCGAAGCTCCTGACGGATCCCGGATTGGGATTCCGTGGTTTCCCTAAGCCGGCTTCGTACAGAGGTGTCGCGACGCTTTTCCCTTCCTCTTCTAGCTTCCTTAGTCGTTTTCTTCTGTATTTCTTCACTCTTAAATATGAGTCTCTTTCGACGACTTCGATCATTTCCGACGCTCCTTTTATACCCGGCGCGCGATATTCGAATTCGCGAAACTTCTATCCTACTGCCCTCTATGTTTGAGTTTCCACCGGAAACTCGTACTGCGTTTGACCGCTAGGCGGCTTTCCTATCTCCGCGGTTATTCTTACATACATTCTTTTTACCGTTATAGGGTGAGTTTTAATGCCTGTCCCAACCTTTTACCATCGGAGTGAGTTTCCGATTGCAGTCTGTTAGTATTCCTCACTCCGATGGTAAAAGGTTGGGACAGGCATTAAAACTCACCCTGTATGATTACAGAATAATCTCTATTATATTACAATTGATGTCTGCAGCTATCCACTTCGCGCGTTGGTGGATTCGGGATCCACCCGAACGCTGCTCGGGTCCGACGCGTGGTCGGTGGTGAAGCAGCTCGGGCTGGAGACGCGAAGGGGGGATACCTGCAGAATTATGACAGCTACCGGTCAGCGGGAAGAAGCCGGGGAAAGCGTAGAGTTACCTATCACGTTCGGGGGTCGGGGTCAGACGAGTATTGCATCTAAATTATCTTCGTTAGCGCTACCGTGGTATTTTGGGCATGGATTTATTGAAACAATTCAACATGATTATTGATTTCTCGCGAGCTGAATTGTGGTTCCAAGGGGAGGACAAGAGAAATAAATTCGAACTCGAGGGAGTGAGCCGTTGCTGCGGTATTCTCGATCTAACGACGGACGAGGATAGCGAATTAAAAGAATTCCTCGCGCGCGAAATAACACCACCGCCGGATAAACCGTCAATGACTAATTTAACGGAACACCATATTGATGTCGGAAATGCCTCGCCTATTAAACAACGCTGTTATCTAGTATCTCCGAAAGTACAGGAAGCGATTTACGGGGAAGTTGATAAAATGTTAAAAGACGGTATAATCGAGCCTTCTCACAGCGCGTGGTCCACACCAATCGTAATGGTTAAAAAACCGAATGGTACCTACAGGTTTTGCTTGGATTTCCGTAAAGTTAATAGCGTTTCAAAAAAGGATGCCTACCCGCTACCGAATATGACAGCTATCTTGGATAAACTTCGCGCCGCGCATTACCTTTCAACGATCGATTTAAGTCAGGCGTACTTCCAAATACCTCTGGCAAAGGACAGTCGCGAAATAACCGCCTTTACCGTACCGGGTAGAGGATTGTTTCATTTTACGTGTATGCCTTACGGTCTAACAGGAGCACCCGGTACATTCCAACGGTTGCTAGATCGAATAATCGGTCCTGGGGTCCTATTCTCGAGTTCATACGATCAGTTTTCGTATACGCAAGTTGATCACTTGCACATAACGTCTCTCCAAACGGTATTCTCGAATTGGAAGCGCTTATTCGAATACGAAATGTTTCGTACGTTTTGCATCGGGTGGGTGATGACCACACGAAATGTAAGATTCGTTTGAAATTTATGTGTGTCTGCGTATATCGACGGTAATGACTGACAGTGCGTCGTGTAGCAAAATTGTATACGTATAACCTGCAAAATGGCAAATGTATGTAATGCCGTAAATGTAGCCGTATTGCATGCAACATTATATGAACCTCTTAGACGGATATTTCGACAACGGTGTGATCCATTCGAGATACCGGATGATGAATTCGTAAAATTGTACAGATTGAATAAAGATATGGTTACCGACGTGATAAATATTGTAGAAGAATTTGGGGAACCAGTCTCTCGGACGTCAGTATTAAACTCCCAGACAAGGGTAATTATATCATATTAATACTTTGTCCCCATAGTTAGTGTTTACGAAAACAATAGTCCGATCAATAAATAAAATGTCCCATATTATTACTATAATCTTTCTTTAATGTCTATCAAAATACAATACGTATGTAGGTATTAACAGCATTGCAATTCTTCGCATGAGGAAATTATCAATCAGACGTTGGGCATAACATTTATACTGCGATTAGCCAACCATCCGTCAGTCGATGTATCCACAACGTTATACATAGATGCTCTAAATCAACAACACGTGCTTGCTGAATGGGTAAAGTTCCCGAGAAATATACAGGAATTGCAAATTCTCCGAAATAGGTACAGTGTTGTATTTCAGAATTTCATGGTTTATTATCATATAATTGTAACCCCAATACATTTTACAATTATAACGTCTGTATAATGCATTATCTAGATTTTACCAACGATATGGCTTTCCCGGCATTATCGGATGCATCGATTGTACCCATGTTGCAATCGTAGCACCTGACATTAGTGATCATGAGTATCCCGAACATATACAGGGTGAGTTTTAATGCCTGTCCCAACCTTTTACCATCGGAGTGAGGAATACTAACAGACTGCAATCGGAAACTCACTCCGATGGTAAAAGGTTGGGACAGGCATTAAAACTCACCCTGTATATCGTGTACGCGTAATCCTGTACAGGGACCTCGAGAGAAACCGTAGGAGTCACCGGGATCCTTTTCGGTAACTCCCTTAGGCGTTTCCCGTGCAGTCACAATCAAGGAATCTCACACCGACTTTTCCGCAGCCGTGACAGGTGTTATTACGCGGCGCGGTACAATCGCGCGCCCTGTGCCCCTCTCGCCTACAATTCCAACACCTCGCGTGGTCGCGAGGCGTCTGCGAGCAGTGTTGCGATTCGGGCTAGGCTGTTTTGCGCATGTGCGGCCATATAGCGTCAGTGAAGTGCCTAGTTCGAATGAAAAGGGGCACTGTTACCCATTGCTATTAAAACATTTAAAATTTGTTTAAAATTTCTTTAAAAATATATAATATGTATACATTATTTAAAATATGTATATGTGTGTGTAAGAATTGATATAATAATAAAATTGGAAAATATTATAAATATGTATAAAATTTAAATTATAATAAAATAACAGGAAAAAGTAAAAGGATTATACAGTCTTTAAATAAAACACTTTTTATAAAAGTAACAAAAATATTTTATTTGGCAGAGATCTCAAAGAATACCAACATCCATCCGTTGCAAGGGTAAGGAAAACTGTCAAAAACCTTACCAGTATTCATATAACAAAAATATAAATATTATTAATGAATAGAACTATTTAAAATAAAAATAAAAGTATTTACATATAATGAAAATAAAAATTTTAAATTAACAAAAATAATATTTCATGGTACTGGCTTTCCTCAGGTACTCATGTATCACATGCATTTATATTAAATATTAAATGCCCTATGTATCACAGTATATTTACATTGTAAGTACTAAATATCACATTTAAGAATATTGTATAAATGATATAATAAAAAATATAATAAAACTGAAAAATAAAACAGTGTTAATACTTATGTATGTAATTGTAGGGAATAGTCGAGGCCGGATTGTGGGAAAGAATCCTGATTAACAAAAGGAAAATAGAAATATATTTTTAACAAAAGATACAACACCGCTTTGGGTAACTATACGCGCACTAGCCGGTCGACAGGCCACGATAAAGACCCCGGGGCGCACGCTACAGACCCCACAAGAGAGCCCACTCTATGGGCCGTACAGGCCCATGTTTCTCACACGCTAGGAGCGCTAGCTTCGCGCACACCACGGGTGTACGGGCATATAGATCGCGGTCACTCACACTCCTCCTATCGATATGCCCATTAAACATAACATAATATTTGTTACATACTGATTAACAGAAACAAAAATATAACGTTGCAATATACGCATAAATTAATCAGACTTTTCAGTAACGCGTTATTTAGATTTAGTGATTTTCAACAATCCGCATATACAGGGTGTCCCACAACTCAGGGAACTCCCGGAAATCGGGGGTAGCTGAGGTGATTCTGAATGAGATTTTCCTTTGCAAAAATACTGTCCGAGGCTTCATATTTGAATTATTAAGGAAAAACACCGGCGTATGAGAGCGCGCGTAGAGCCCGCGCTCAGGGCCGTAGCGCCCGTCACTCACGGGCGCCCGACAGTGGTCGTGAACGGGCGCAGCGCGGTGATACGGCAGGAAGCATCGGACGGAAATTAATATCCAATAACAAATTAAAATTTCAGAATGACCTCAGATATCCATTAGTCATGCACGATAAATAAAGTAAGGCGTTTATTTCGAAAGTGGTCTAAGTTCATTATTTAAAAAAAATGAGATATCACATAATATTCAATTATTGCACTAAATTATTCACGAATTATGTGATATCTTTTTTTTTTAAAAATTGACTTAGGCCACTTTCAAAATGAACAGCTCAAATAATTATTAAATAAAATAATGGTAAATATACAGCAAAGGGGACCCACCTCCGATGACCTTGAATTTTATATATATTATCAAGGCACCCTTCCCGAGTATCATGCAACAAATTTTAAGCAGGGGTCGCTGTTCGTTAAAAAGTTAGGAATGCATAAAATCAGCGAAATATGTATGCGAGCCGCTGAGCGAAGCGTAGGGCCTCCAATGTCTCCATTACATTCCTAGCTAGGTAATAAACACACGCATTTGTTTTGATACACACGCATTTGTTTAGAGGTGGTTCTTCTTGTACTATATCCACGTTACACACAGTTATTTCGCAGTCGTACGAGTAAGAAGTTACTGATTCTTCGCATCGCTTTAATTGCTACATGCATTTACACGAGTTTCTCCATTTGACACATAATGTTGAGTTGTTATGGAATTTCTTGTGTGAGAAAGAAGTTGTTCGTCGTGACATAGTGTGTCCGCGATGTCAAAAATTATTGCTAATAAGTGTTGCTTGTGAAAATCACTTAATACATTGCACTAATAAATATTACAAAACTGCTGGACACAAGAAACGGCAGAGAGTGACATGTAACTTCAAAATTAGTGCATTACATGGGACGTTCTTTTCGAAAGTACATTTAAATTTGCCTGCCATTTGCCGTTTTATTGCCTATTTTGTGATAATGGATCCACCTCGCCAGGCTTTCATCATGAATGAATTGCATTTCAATCCTAATACTGTTGTTGATTGGACTAATTTTTGCCGAGAGGTAATGCATTACTCATTATATACTTTTGCACATGCAACGTTCAATATGTGAAATTGTTTTTAGTTGCTTCAACAATGGCTGGAAAGCAAACAAGAACTCATAGGTGGGCCGGGTGAAATTGTGGAAGTAGACGAAGCGAAAGTCGGCAAAAGAAAATACAATACAGGACGCATAATTCGTGGTCAGTGGGTGTTTGGCGGCATAGAGCGTAGTAGTAAAAATTTTTTTATTGTACCTGTCGCGGATCGACGTTCCGAGACTCTAATACTCAATATTAAAAAGCATATAGCTCCTGGTTCCATAATCCATTCAGACATGTGGCGGGGATACGATGCTTTACGTTCTTGTGAAAATTACGAGCACGAAACTGTAAATCATTCGAAAAATTTTGTTGACCCCGAAAGTGGCGTGCATACACAAAACATCGAACGATTGTGGAGAGATATGCGTGCAAAAATACCACGATTTGGGACACGCGATTACCACTTCACGCATTATCTCGCAGAGTTTTGTTTCAAAAAAAGATATGATTTCAATGAGCGTATTGACAGTTTTTTTTGATATTATGAGAACAATGTATCCCCTTAATAACATTAGTCAGGAATGAAATAAATATTACATGTAAAAACTAAATGTATATTTACACTTGTTTGAAAAGTGACACACACACACACACATAGTTGCATGCGGTTGTAGCCGCCCGCCCGCCCGCCCGGGGGGGCGGGCGGTGTGTGTTTGTACATGTATGCGATTGTACAAGTGAAATACTTAAAGGTATGTACAAACACATATACATGTACTCTGTTCATTTCCTTACCTACGTGATTGTACGCACATGTTACTATACACACCGCCCGCCCCCCCGGGCGGGCGGGCGGCTACAGCCACATACAACTATGTGTGTGTGTGTGTGTGTGAGAAGAGCAACTTCTAAATGATACCAAACACAAGTGTTGTGCTACATATAGCACGAGTGTATGTGCAAAGACGTCGAATGTACAAAGTGTCATGCTATTCAAATTACAATATTTATCACATCTTTAATGGTGAATATCTTTTTTTACCGACGTGACCCCCAATTATGTCAGAGGGAAAAGTTGTTCCGCATCGGAAGCCGCGTCCGACGCATCTATTTAGAAGGCGATCGGAGGTGGGTCCCCTTTGCTGTATATTTACCAAAATAATTATAGTCATTATTCGTGTAACGGTAACATTCGATTTAACAAATCGAAATATTTTCAAAAACTTTAATTCGTTATTTGAAACCAACGCGAAATGAGATCTCGAAAATGAGATTTATCAATTATTACCAAAAAAGCTTTCGGAATCGAAAAATAGTTGTTTTCTATTAAACGAATAATGACTGCAATAACAAAATCAATTACTCACAGTCCTCGATGGAAGTGTGCGGCTGTCACTGGATCACTGCATCCATCCCGATCGTTCGTCTAATCTCTAGGGCCGAACAGCTGATCCGAGCACAGTCCCGGGCAGGTCGGAGAACTCGAGCCACTACACAGTCACTATCACTATCGGTGTTTGTGTGCGAGCGATTCGCATCTTACGTTAGAATATTGGGTGGCCCTGAAAAGGATCGATTTTGGCCTCATAGGTGAGGCCCGTCGTGGCCTCCATTTACCGCTATGCAAAGTGCAGCACGTTTTACTTCACTACACACAGGTTGCACTGATCCGGTCACATAAACTCCCGACGCTAAATTTTTAAAAGTGCTTGCACTTGCAGGTATTTCACCGGGATACGTCTCACGATACCAATGTGCAGCAAGATTGACATTACCGTCACATTGCGCAAAGATGAAAAACATTTGGTAATATTTCGCGTTGGAACAATTCATTTTAATGAAACACGACGATGCTGTGGCTTCAAGAACGAATTCTCGACTGACTAGTCCTTCGATCCTTGTGAAGGAAACGATCCTTACAGCAATACTGCCGTTGGTGCGGTAGATAAAGATCCATGCGATAAAATTGTTTGATGCGATACCGGCGAATTGTAGACGCAATCGGTTCCTTCGAATTTCTGCCCACAGCCGAGTTATCTACTACCCTAACGGTAGCATCGCTATAAAGATATTTTCCTTTGCAAGGAAGGAGGAACTAGTCAGTCGAGAATTCGTTCTTGAAGCCACAGCATCGTCGTGTTTCATTAAAATGAATTGTTCCAACGCGGAATATTACCAAATGCTTTTCATCTTTGCGCAATGTGACGGTAATGCCAATCTTGCTGCACAGCGGTATCGTGAGACGTATCCCGGTGAAATACCTGCAAGTGCAAGAACTTTTAAAAATTTAGCGTCGGGAGTTTATGTGACCGGATCAGTGCAACCTGTGTGTAGTGAAGTAAAACGTGCTGCACTTTGCATAGCGGTAAATGGAGGCCACGTCGGGCCTCACCTATGAGGCCAAAATCGGTCCTTTTCAGGGCCACCCAATATTCTAACGTAAGATGCGAATCGCTCGCACACAAACACCGATAGTGATAGTGACCGTGTAGTGGCTCGAGTTCGCCGACCTGCCCGAGACTGTGCTCGGATCAGCTGTTCGGCCCTAGAGATTAGACGAACGATCGGGATGGATGCAGTGATCCAGTGACAGCCGCACACTTCCATCGAGGACTGTGAGTAATTGATTTTGTTATTGCAGTCATTATTCGTTTAATAGAAAACAACTATTTTTCGATTCCGAAAGCTTTTTTGGTAATAATTGATAAATCTCATTTTCGAGATCTCATTTCGCGTTGATTTCAAATAACGAATTAAAGTTTTTGAAAATATTTCGATTTGTTAAATCGAATGTTACCGTTGCACGAATAATGACTATAATTATTTTATTTAATAATTATTTGAGCTGTTCATTTTGAAAGTGGCCTATGTCAATTTTTTTTAAAAAAAAAAGATATCACATAATTCGTGAATAATTTAGTGCAATAATTGAATATTATGTGATATCTCATTTTTTAAAAAAAATGAACTTAGACCACTTTCAAAATAAACGCCTTACTTTATTTATTAACCTAATCCTAACTTTTTAACGAACAGCGACCCCTGCTTAAAATTTGTTGCATGATACTCGGGAAGGGTGCCTTGATAATATATATAAAATTCAAGGTCATCGGAGGTGGGTCCCCTTTGCTGTATATTTACCATTATTTTATTTAATAATTATTTGAGCTGTTCATTTTGAAAGTGGCCTAAGTCAATTTTTAAAAAAAAAAAGATATCACATAATTCGTGAATAATTTAGTGCAATAATTGAATATTATGTGATATCTCATTTTTTTTAAATAATGAACTTAGACCACTTTCGAAATAAACGCCTTACTTTATTTATCGTGCATGACTAATGGATATCTGAGGTCATTCTGAAATTTTAATTTGTTATTGGATATTAATTTCCGTCCGATGCTTCCTGCCGTATCACCGCGCTGCGCCCGTTCACGACCACTGTCGGGCGCCCGTGAGTGACGGGCGCTACGGCCCTGAGCGCGGGCACTACGCGCGCTCTCATACGCCGGTGTTTTTCCTTAATAATTCAAATATGAAGTCTCGGACAGTATTTTTGCAAAGGAAAATCTCATTCAGAATCACCTCAGCTACCCCCGATTTCCGGGAGTTCCCTGAGTTGTGGGACACCCTGTATATCACAGGCGCACATGTATTTTTCTTATTCTAATCTTAAGGCTCTAATTTTAACATATTTACGCATTTATTATGCTTTATCTTTGGCAAACTCTTAGTTAGGATATCGGCTAACATTGCCGTAGTGATTACATATTTAACGCAGATATCACCATTTTCGCTCGCTTCTCTCGAGAAATGGTATCGTATATCAATATGTTTGCTTTTACCATGAAACACACAATTTTTACTTAACTCTATTGCACTATTGTTATCACAAAACACATTCGTTGCACCTGTCACTTAATCTTGCAATTCCATGTGCGTTAACAGTCTTCTCAGGTATATTGCCTCCTTTGAAGCCTCTGATAGAGCCATATACTCCGCTTCCATTGTCGAAAGCGCCACCGATTTCTGCTTTTTAGCTCCCCAGCTGATTGGTGCCCCTGCGAGAAGAAACACATTTCCAGAGCATGACTTCCTGTCGTCGATGTCTCCTGCCCAGTCAGAATCTACATATGCACATAACTGACTGTCTTGCTTTATATATGTCAAACCATAATGCATAGTGCCTTTTAAGTATCGTAGAACACGTTTAGCTAATTTCCAATGTTCTTCACCCAGATCCGCACTGAACCTGCTTAGCGCACTTGCCGCAAATGCAATGTCTGGTCTAGTTGCATTTCCTAGGTATATCAGCACTCCTATCAGCTCTTTGTATGGTACCGACTTCATCTGCTGTCTTTCATCTTCTGTGTGTGGCCTTTGCTGCTTGGTAAGTTTTGCGCCTGCTTCCATGGGTGCAGGGTTGCAGTCTTCCATTTTAAATTTACATAGTAGGTCTCTAATATAGCGTTCCTGCGTCAGTCTTATAGATCCAAGTTGATAATCTCTTGTAACATTCATACCTAGTATGTCGTTTAGCGGTCCCAGATCTTTCATATTAAATTGCTTCATTAATGATTGCTTGACTTTTATTAACGTTGCAAGATCTGGTGAGGCTAAGAGTAAATCATCCACATATATGACTATGATTATTCTAATTTCTTGACCAGAATTGACGTAGACACAACTGTCAATTTCTGTTTTCTTCAGGCCCATACTTAATAGTGAGGTATTCAACTTCTTATACCATGCCCTTCCGGCCTGCTTAAGTCCATAAAGTGGTTTGTTTAGGAGACACACCTTATTTTCAGTCCCTGGGATGCTAAATAGCTCAGGTTGCTCCATATACAGGGTGAGTTTTAATGGATGGACCAACCATTTACCATCGGAGTGAGTTACCGACTCACCTCTATAGTAATACTAACAGACTGCAATCTGTAACTCACTCCGATGGTAAATGGTTGGTCCATCCATTAAAACTCACCCTGTATATCCTCTCTTCAAGATCCCCTTGAATATAAGCAGTAATTACATCCATCTGGTGTAGGTGGAAGTTCATTTCCACAGATGCAGCAATCAGCGTCCTAATTGTCTCATACCTGGCGACTGGTGCGAACACGTCATCATAATCGATACCTTGTTGTTGCCTGTGTCCACCAGCGACCAACCTGGCCTTATACTTTAATGTGGATCCATCTTGGTTTCGTTTGATTTTGAAAACCCATTTATTTGGCAAAACCCTCTTTGTATGTGGCCTATCAACTATTTGCCAGGTATTATTTTTCATAAGAGATTTATACTCGTCCTTCATTGCCTCTAGTCATAAATTTTTATCAGGGCGCTCCAATATTTCAGTCACATTTACAGGGTCATCACATGCATAATTAGCTATTTGTTTGTACTCTAGTTTTGGCCTACCAGGTTTTCCTGTTTTTATTTTTCTTGGTCGTCCTGGTCCTCTTTTGGTAATTGTATTTGTAACGTGCTCTTCGGTTCCTACAGGGATCCAACAGCATCTTCGTATGAGATGTCTTCAGGAGGAGAATGTCCTTGTAGACTCGGTTTTCAGGAGCTCTTCTTCTTCATTTGCTATATTGAGTGGACGTCCAACGTCGTCGTTGATTCTTCATGGAGTTTTTCTATAAACCGTACGTCCCTGCTTTTGATGATGGTTCTTGTACCAGGTTTCTATAACCTATAGGCTTTTGACTCAGATGAATAACCCACCATCGTTAGGGTCTCTCCCTTGGGTTCGAATTTCCCTATATTTTCACGTTTCACTAAGTGCACCACTTTGGATCCAAATATGCGCATGTAACCAACGTATGGCTTACGGTTAGTCCACATTTCAACGGGGGTCTTCCCTTCTACTGCCTTAGTGGGACACCTATTTCTTATATGCTTGGCTGTATTTATTGCTTCAGCCCATAAACTTTTTGGTAATCCAGATTGTAGCAGCATGCAACGCGCCATCTCCACTAATGTGCGATTCATCCGTTCAGCTACTCCGTTTTGCTGTGGTGTATACTCCACAGATAGTTGATGTATGATACCTTCTAATTCTAGAAATTGAGTGAATTCTCTAGAAATATATTCTTTTGCATTATCAGTGCGTAGTACTTTAATACACTTTCCTGTTTGTGTCCTAGCACGTCTAAAATAGTCTTTAAATACCTTAAGCACTTCTGAACGTTGCTTCAACATATACACCTCCGTGTATCTGGTATAGTCATCAATAAAAGTTACAAAATACCTAGCTCCTCCTATAGATGAAACTGACATTGGCCCACATATGTCAGAATGTACAATGTCTAACATGCCTTTCACTCTGTTCGCTGTGTTCTTGAATGGTAATTGATGGATTTTCCCACGGTGGCAGACTTCGCAGTCGAATGTTGAGTCATGTGTCCCTATGTTGATTCCTTTCACCATTTGATTTTGTTTTAGCCTTTTTAAGTCGTGTGTATTTAGGTGACCATACCTTTCATGCCAACGTCTCATGGCAGTATTGCAATTTTCTTCGACGTTTAACGCATTTATTTTGCATGGTTCGTTGACTAGATATAAATTTCCCTCTCTGTCGGCTGCCATGGCTAATGTACCATCCTTGCGTCTAACCTCAGCATGGTGTTTTTGAAACACTACAGTGTAGTTATTGTCAGTCATGCGCGACACTGATAGAAGATTGTTCCTGAAACTTGGGACTAGCATTACGTCATTCAGTCTTATGTCATTCACAGTTCTATTTTTCACTTGTGCACACATTTTAATGTCACCGGATCCTACAGCGTCTACACAATGTTCTGCCGCAGTATACACTTTAGTGGGCATGTCATTTGAAAGTCCCGTGAATTTTTCGCGGTTGTTACACATGTGCCTGGTCGCACCACTATCCAGACACCGTTTCAAATGCTTTACAGGTTCAGCATTCATCACAATTGCCGGCATGGCATCTTCTGCGTTGTTTACAGTATAGTTGCTTACCTTCGTCCTGCACACGGGAGCTTTATGGCCTAGTTTGCTGCACTTGTAGCACTTTATGACAAATTTGTCCGTTTTATTCCTCAATGCTATTAATTTTGGCATTGATCTGGTAGCCGATTTCGTTTCTTTAGGATAAGATTGTTTTCCTCTAACAAATAACGCATTATTACGATTTTCACCGCTGGGAATGCTGTTTTGTTCCTCCTGTCTTGCTTCTTGTTCAATTAACTTTAGTTTCAATGCTTCGATTTCCGGTACGTCGTCACGTGACTCGATCGCAACACAGAAGCTATTGTATTCTGTCGGTAATGAGTTGAGCAACATTATCGACAGTAGCTCTTCCGGTACTGTTATACCGGCTTCATCCAACTGCTCGGCCTTACGTGTAAACGCGTGTACATATTGCGTCATACTTTGAGACGCATCCTTCCCAGGGGGATGGCACTCCTATGCTCGAAGTGGTATATTCTTGTAGTTCACTTGACTGTGAACTGCGCAGATGGCGCAAATGTTAGAGCACTTCTGATTGGTTCAAAAATTGGGAAGGGAAGAGGGGATATTATGGTCAACGGTTATTTTTAAACCAGCTTGAAACGCATAAAACAAAAACATAGCTCATAACGGTTAACTGTCGAGAGAAGAGCATATCACATAGCTTCATCGATAGACACGCCGATTTTTTTTTATTTTTATTAATATTATATTATTTCCATCGCCTTTTTATCAATTCTATATATTTTCTGAATAAGCTGAAAAGAATCCTATAGCATCTAATTTTGTTTCAATTATCACTAATATTAAATGAATATTTCATTCTGCACGTGGATTTTTTATCAGCTTAATCAGCAGATATTAATTTATTTAATTATTTAAAGATTGTTTTCTGTGTGTTTTAGATAAATTAGATCACGGAGTGTGCGGATGCCTAAATATACAATAATTGTGAAACATTTTCAAAAAAGTGTAAATACATAGACACAATAGTGCAGTGTATACTTTTCATTGGATGCATTAAAAAGTGAAAATACATAGACACAAAAGTGCAGTGTATACTTTTCACGCAACAAAAAACTATAATATACTTGGACACCATAGTGCGGTATATTTACTTTTCATTGGACGCATTAAAAAGTGAAAATACATAGACACAAAAGTGCAGTGTATACTTTTCACGCAACAAAAAAGTATAATATACTTGGACACCATAGTGCGGTATATTTACTTTTCATTGGACGCATTAAAAAGTGAAAATACATAGACACAAAAGTGCAGTGTATAGCATCAAGAACTGTCAAGAAGCAACGAAGCTGTAACGAAACATTGAGAAGTAAAATTTATTTCGAATAAGGTACCTACTAATATTTTAATCCACATAATACAATTCATTTAGTATACATATATACAGGAGAATAAAATCCGTTTACTGGTATTTCAGAAATATCGGTCGGACGTGTATCGTGGCTGGCTGTCCGTCATTATCAACACAGCCTAGTCACAGGTTACCAAAAAATGAAACGGAAAGAATGAAATGGTTGAATGCAATTCGCAAATTCAAAATGAATATTACAGCGGCGAATGTGGACAAATGTGTTGTTTGCCACTTACATTTCACAGAAAATGATTATTCGTCTGACTACAAATTACGTAAATTGAAGCGTGAGGCTATCCCTTCGATTAATTTACCACAGCAGGTGATATATCAATATTTATGATGAATACAATTCCACATGTGGTATGTAAAAATATAATTAGAAATATGTTCTCTTAGGATAATGAGTCCTTCACCACCACCGATGACGATTCCGCGACGAATCGACCCTCTCCTTTACCACATTCAATAGGACAAGTAGGTGCGCATAACCCAACAAGTCAACAGAGCGATATAATACCTGGACCCAGTCAAGCTGTAGTAAATGTACGTTCTGCACCCTCTAGAGTAAAAATGACAACTGAAAAGCGAGCAAAAATTATTGAAGGGCGCTTCTTGAAAGAAATGTTTTGTCCTATATCAAAGCATTTGTACAAAGTAGCCACAAAATATAGACAGAAGCAGAGAATATTGTCGTCAAAATTGACATCTCTTCGCAAAAGGCAGCAGGAGATGAGAAGATATGCAAAAACAGAACCAATAAACAAATTGCTGAATACTTTAACTCCTGTCCAGAGAGACTTTTTTGAAATGCAGCTACGTCTTGCAAAATATAAACCACAGGTATGCAAACAAATGTTTTTTGAATTAGCAAAAGCCAACGTATTTAAGGCAAGGGAAGAAGCAATTAAAAAGGCCAAGATTATAGAACAGATTGGTCCCACTACTTCCACTAAGCTTCCTTGAATAATTTAACTGCAGTTACGCAATTACTGGAGCAGCCTGTGTATATTATTAAAGTTAATTTTATTTTATTATAACAGGGTCGTCGATTTTCGATACATGAAAAAATATTGTGTCTCTCGATTTTTAAACAATCTAGTAAATCCTATCGCTTTCTGCGAACATATTTTAATTTACCAGCACCACGCACATTACACAGGCTTTTACAAAATCTCAAATTAAAACCAGGCATCAATGACACTTTAATGGATTATTTAAAAGATGAAGTAGGTGAAATGAATTCGTTGGAAAAAGTTTGCTACGTAATGTGGGATGAAATGGCATTGCAACCACAATTACAATATGATGTACACAACGATAATATAGTTGGCTTCGAAGATTTTGGATATGAGAGAAGACCACAGTTCGCAGATCGTGCTCTAGTTTTTATGGTACGCGGTATTCACAGAGGATGGATTCTACCAGTGTCGTATTACTTTTGCGACTCCCAAATGAAGACGCCACATTTGGTGAAATGTATTAAGGAAAATACACGTGCTCTTATCCGAGCAGGCCTTAATGTGGTAGCATTTGTATGCGACCAAGCACGCACTAACATTGCCGCTATTAACAGTTTAAAATTGTCCACATCACGGTTAAATTTCCAGACGGGAACATCTTACAGTAAGAAAAAAACTTTTCCTTGTATTCAAAATGTATACAAATTGACAAATCTAATGTTATAATTTATGTTTAGGAAACACAATCAGGTTGTATGAGAATGACATAATACCTTTGTATGACCCGCCACATTTGATTAAAGGCATTCGTAATAATCTATTAACGAAGGACCTAGAAATTGAATGCGGTGGACCAACAAGGCAGTTTGCCACATGGAGATCCATTGTCTTAGCATACAAAATGGATTCTACCGACACATTATATAGAATGATGCCTAAATTAACCGAAGAACATATTGAAGAAAATAAAATTAAAAAAATGAGGGTAAAGCATGCAGTGCAAGTGTTAAGTAGAACAGTTGCAACTTTTATACATCAGCACGCTCGAATAATAGGTTTGTGAATTTTCTGACCTTACATCAGTTTATTCATACAAGATTAAAAATGTTTGTACTTATGTCATTTTCTTATTCAGGGCACATTGAAACACCAAAAGGTTTATTGTCAATGCCTCTTGAAGAGGGAAAGACAACCAGCAAGGCAGTGTTATTCTTCAATAACTTGTTCGATTCTGTGAACGGTTACACCAAATCACCACAAGCGGCATACAGACAAATTGTTTCTAAAGGTAGTCCTCATGTAAAGTTCTGGAGGGAAGCGAAACACACTTTACATAATATGAGATTTGTGGATTCAACAACGAAAATGCCTAATGAAAGATCCCCCTCTCTCAAAAATTGGATTCATACTATTTCTGGATTCCAACAATTGTGGACAACTCTGCAAAATGAAGGATGTACAAGTTTTAAGCCACGACATGTCAACCAAGATTCTTTGGAAAACCTTTTTGGGCTTATACGTTCACTAGGAGGGGCAATACTCATCCGACATGCAAACAATTTGAAGCCAATTATAAGACACTCTTGATAAACAATTTGAGTGCAAGAAACATAATTGGAGCAAACTGCGAAAAAGTAGATGTGGCTCAAAAACTTCTGTTAAATTTAAAAAAATTGATTACAACTATTTCTTTTCAAGCAGAAGAAAGCAACATTGAAATTAACATTGGCAATGATGACTCACTACCGAACTTAACGCCTGCCCGACTGATTACTGTGAAGCAAGGTGTTAAAGCTTTATACAATTCACCAATGGGAGAGTGTAATGTATGCATTGATAACAGAAATTTTGTGACAACAATATTCTTGAAAGGAACAAGAATCTGTGAAGAGATTTTAAGTGATCATTGCTCAATACAACAATTGTGCCTATATTTAAGTACAATTTTATTAACGCAATTAGATTTTAATAATTTTGAATGTGAATTGCATTTTAATCTTTTTACAACGAATATAGTTAAAATATGTAGTATCACTCTTCTCCATAAATTTATGGATTTCAAATTTAAATAAGATTTTAAAGGGAAAACGTTCGCATTGTGTAAATACAGAAATAGAAACAGCGGCGTACTATAAATGTAAAAAAAATAGGAAAAATAGAAATAAGAAAAACTAAATATAGATTACTTGTTTTAATATTCTTTTTTTGTTAAAGCTAACAGCCCAGGTATCAGTTATCATTTTTAGAAGTACGTCAAGAAGTATATATTTCAATAGTAACATTGATGAACTGATACGGGCTCTTCGCTTTATGTAAAATATCCTTTTTTATTCCACCTAATTTACTACTATTTAACCTATAAGGAGATACACAGCATGTACGTTGGTGTGTGTGTTGACTAATGTAGAGACACACGTTTACATATAGATTTTTAGTTCCATCCACTGTAAACTCCGAAGATGGCGCTACAAGAGTGTATCACTTTCTTCAAGAGGGGAGTGTCAGTCCCCTGATCCTTCCGCATCCGATACAATTGTTTGTAGAGTACGGCTTTTCTAACGGGTCCTTTCGACTCATGGACTTTGGCTAATGCATTCCAGGCAGCTAACGATGTCTCTTCTTTATTTATGTGGTTGAGCTGCGATTTAGATGAACACAGTATAATAAGCGCAAGGGCCTTCCTATCCTTTGTTACCCATGCTTCCAGGTTGGCTTCTGACTTAGGAATATCTCCACTTACGTATCCCCACAAATCATTTACTACAAGAACACTTCTCATCTGAACCTTCCAAGCTTCATAGTTCGTTTCTGTTAATTTTTCGACGTTGCACATGTTGGACACCGCCATGTTTGTTCGAACTTTCTCGCACAATTAATCGATTAAACCTTTTTATATTTATACACAACACCGTAGACCTGGGCCCATAACCTGTAGGGAATAGTCGAGGCCGGATTGTGGGAAAGAATCTTTGATTAACAAAAGGAAAATAGAAATATATTTTTAACAAAAGATACAACACCGCTTTGGGTAACTACACGCGCACTAGCCGGTCGACAGGCCACGATAAAGACCCCGGCGCACGCTACAGACCCCACAAGAGAGCCCACTCTATGGGCCGTACAGGCCCATGTTTCTCACACGCTAGGAGCGCTAGCTTCGCGCACACCACGGGTGTACGGGCATATAGATCGCGATCACTCACAGTAATTAATAAACATAGAAAATAAAATTGGCTAGATGTCAAACAAAATAATCAAAAATACAAAAGAAATAAATAATAGGACAAACATAAGTCATAAAAAAAGAAATAACATTAAGAACCATCACATGTATTGCTTAGTTTTCCATATAAATTCTTCGGATTATGTAATTTTAAATGGCCAGAATCAACTTCAAAAGTTGTACAATTAATACCTTCAGCTTGAAAACTCGATCGAATAACGCAAATCGGGGAAACAGTTTCGTTCGATAATCGATTTCTTTTTTTAGTTTTTACGTCTGTAACCATCGAAAAAATACGTTCTGCCTCGGCATTTGAATGGGGAAAAGATAGAACCGCGTTGACTAATGATTCTAAATGTGGAAAACTTTTTTCCCCATTAAAGTCTTTAAATTCTAATATGTTTTTCCACATGTTGTCAATTTCTAAAGAAACTAACTTTAATTTCTCTTCAGCATTAAAAACCGAAGGTAAAATTCTCCACTCGAAAGATAATTGCGTTATATCAATATTTCCTATACGCGTTGCAATCAAAGTTAAATCTTCAAATTTCACTCTTGATTCGTCATACAGAGCAATTTTCGGTTGTAAAAATTGTAGTTGTTGAAAAATGGTATCCTTATATGGCAAACGTTTTAACATTTCACGAACTGCAGTTAAATAAAATTCTGAACAATTATATTTAAATTCGCGCGCGCATTCTGAAGGTAATGTTTTTAAAAAACTTTCGCATTCCGGGCCAACATATATGTTATTAATATCTTTCCTAATGCTTTCATCGTTTATATTAAAATCGATAATATTCTCTAAAGCTTCGGACATACAAAATTTTGTGCTATCTCGCGAATTAATCGTTGGCTATTTTCAAACAATGTGTGAATTAAAACTTGCCGAGATTGAAATAATGCATTAAAATTGTTGAAAAAATTTAATGAATATTTTAAAAATAATAAATATGCTTTTATAAAGTTATCATTTAATTGATTTAAAATAAGTTCTGCGGACTTTAATTGGTAAAAGTGGGGTTGAGGGGACCCACCTCCGATGACCTTGAATTTTACATATGTTGTCAAGGACACTCTCCTGAATAACGTGCAAAAAATTTTAGGCCGCGGACGCTGTTCGTTAAAAAGTTATTAACAAACAAAGTTAGTGAGAAGTAAATGGAATCTTAATTGTACGACACCATGTACATTCGTAACACTTCACTCTGACTTATATTTGTATTAGTATGAATGAATAGTACATGTGTGAGCGGGGGGGCGCAGCCCTCATGATTTTAAAGATCCGAAGGTTTTAGTCGACACTCATTGTTTGTTACAAAATTAGGCAAAACAGTAGAAGCTATGGAGATTGATCTAACCAGAAAGGCTTTCCACGCTCTCAAGTTAAGATTAATTTATTATTGCGCGGGCGGGCGCGTGAGCCTAACCATCGCACCTGCCTAACCCTTATTAGACTCCCCGCCTAACCTAACCCTAACCTAACATAACTCGCCTAAGCTTTATAAGGGTAACAAAAATAGAGCAAGGCGTTACGAATATATATGGTGTCGCATACTTAAGGTTCCACATAGTTTTCGCTAACTTCTTTCCTTAATAACTTTTTAACGAACAGCGTCCGCGGCCTAAAATTTTTTGCACGTTATTCAGGAGAGTGTCCTTGACAACATATGTGAAATTGAAGGTGATCAGAGGTGGGTCCCCTCAACCCCACTTTTACCCTTTAATTTATCTTCTACTATAGCCAACATAAAATAACTTTTTAAAACTTCCCAATTATTTAATAATCTAACAATACAGTGATGTAATACTAACCACCGAGTATTCGATAATTTTAAAATCTTTTTTTTTTCCACATTGAAAAATTCCTGAAATTCACCTAAAATTGCACATCTCTTTGCACTGCCCGAGATATAAGTGGCAACTCCTCGAATTAAATCTTCGCACGACTCTGGAAGTTTTTCACAAGCTTTACTTGATATAAGCGCGGATGAATGGCAAATACAATTTAATGTAACAAGACCCGGTATTTCTATTGTAATTTTAAGCGCGACATAAAAGAATTATTGCATCCAATCATAACAGATGCATTATCGCTTGCCATTCCGACAATATTTTTTAAAGGAATTTATTTTTTTTCAAACATAAGTTTAAAATTTTCAAAAATTTTGTTCGCGGAGTAATTTGTTGCATCTATAGATAATAAATCTAATAATTGCGTTGTTACTTTTTTAGTTACGGGAGAAACATATTGCACAAGACACACATAAGTTTTGTATCGGATATATCCGTACTCTCATCGATTAAAATTGAAAATCTACAATTCTGAATATTTTGAATAATCTTTTCACCTTCACGTTTCGCGATTACTCGAGTAATAACGTTTGTGCATTTATCTCGGCCTAATGTAAGATCTGACACAACTTCAGGTTCTATGCAGATATCTTTCAATAATGGAACTAAGTGATCCACTGAACAAATAGAAATATTATGTTCAGAAAAAATGCAGCTAATTTTATTTCTGCGCGTTTTACTTTATCTTTCTGAGAAAGAATGCCTCTACTGTCCTCAGTGTGTGTAAAATCAATATTTACATTTTGGGACTTCATATTTTTTAAATGTTGGACCGATTGTCAATGTTGTACTAAATGTGTTTTACAACATGTGATGGTCTTATTGCATATACAAGGTGTCCCGTAATTAGTGTAAGAACCGAAAATGGGGGGCTCCTGGGCTGATCAGAAACAACTTTTTCCTTTGGCAAAATATCGGACGCGGCTTCGTCTTCGAGTTATTAACGAAAAACCCAAGCCAATGAGCGCGCGAGTAGAGCCCGCGGTCCGCCACGGTAGCGTTGGCGGTCCACCGCGCTCAGCCGTGATCGCGAACAAATGCACCGCGGCGATACAGTTAGGTCGAATGATGAATAAAAAAATTAATAAAAATTAGAATTAGTCATAAATAATGAATAAAATAATTAGTTAACATGCACATAAAATAAACAAATCGGTCTTCCGTAATACCTTTATTCGTCATTCAAAGTGAAGACGGAATGAAATCGCGAAAATTATTTTTGACAATTATCGGAAAAAAGAAAAGGAAGAAAACCATTTGGAATGAATAAATAAATGAGAAAATAAGCGACATGTACTTCAAAGTTGAACTGTCCAGAGGTTCTGCGGTAGGAGCCGTAATGTCCACGGTCCTCTTGTCGGAAAGACTTATCACTTTATTCATTTTATTGTCACAACGTACGCAAACAAGACATTCCGCCAACTAGGGATATTCCCTGTTTCTTCCGACAGGCTAGAACGCGTCGAACACGATTTCCGTCCTACCCGGGGACTAATAATTGACGACACGCAAGTATCACGCCTTTTAGAATAATCTGAGGTTCTGTTTGAGAATCGAAAGCCCTTCGACAGATTTATCACCTCCCGCAGTTGTCTGGCGCACTTGAAAATGCATCGCGATCGCCTCACGCGTCAATCCAGGCACCTAGCTTCTTTAGAAAATTATTTGACGCTAACAAATAACTTTACGAAAAAGTGCTTCTCAAATATGTTTACGAAAAACTACTTTCCGAATAATTTACGAAAAAGTATTTTTCGAATAAATTTATGAACAAGCGCCAACCCCCCAGATCGCCTTTGCTCGCGCTTCGCGCTCGCTTTACCGGGTGCAGAAAAGCTTCGCTTTTCTGCAATAGGCACGACCGCGGTACTCGCGCTTCGCGCTCGCCCACGAATTTCAAACCGTTTCCAAATTGTTGAAAATTCAAGTATTGAGATATTAAACTATGCTACAAAGTCCTCTGCGCTTTCGCTTCGCTCAAGCGCCATCCCCCCCCCCCCCCCCAAGTCGTCGGGTGCTCGCGCTTCGCGCTCGCCCACGAAATGCAGCATTTCTGCAATAGGCCCAAGTGATCAAAACCGGACAATTAAATGCATCCGAACCAAAATTTGACATGTACATAGAGTATATACACCTTTACTGCGGTGAAACTTTATGCATGGTTATCTTCAACTATTCAGAAATTGCGACAAATTGAAATCTTTAATCCAGTATTCCGGCGAAACGCTTGCGCGGATTCAAAAAAGAATTGCAATGTAGTTTAAAAATATACCCATTTGGTGCCACGAAACTTTATGGTCATCTTCAACCGTTTCGAAATTACGGGATTTTCAAACTATAATTATAAAATAGTGAATTAAAGATTTGAAACTGGCACCATTTCGAAATGGTTGAAGATGCCCATACACAATGTTTCGTGGCACCAAATGGGTATATACTTGATGTGCATGCCAAATTTTGTCCGAATCCGTTCAGCCGTTTTGCCGGAATAGTGGACTAATCAACTCTTTTGCTGAAATAATGGATTAAAAATTCAAATTTGCCGCTATTTCGAAACGGCTGAAGATGGCTATACATAAAGTTTCCTGGCACCAAATGGGTATATACTTGATGTGCATGCCAAATTTTGTCCGAATCCGTTCAGCCGTTTTGCCGGAATAGTGGACTAATCAATCGTTTTACTGGAATAGTGGATAAAAAATTTGAATTTGCCGCCATTTCGAAACGGTTGAAGATGGCCATACATAAATTTTCATGGCACCAAATGGATATATACTCGATGTACATGCCAAATTTTGTCCGGATCCGTTCAGCCGTTTGGCTGGAAAACTGGACTAATGGATTAATGAATTTTCCGTTAGTCCAGTATTCCGGCCAAACGGCTGAACGGATCGCAACGAAATTTGGTATGTACTTTGAGTATATATCCATTTGGTGCCAGCAAACTTTATGTATCGCTATCTTCAGCCGTTTAGAAATGGCAGCAATATTAAATTTAAATTACATTTTTTTCAAATTTTGAATCTCCCGCCATCTTGTACCGGTTCAAGATGGCGGCTCACAAACCTTATTGTCAACTCACAGTAGTGTACTTGATTTTTGTGCCAAATTTCGTCCCGATCGGTTCAGCCGTTTTTCCGAAATCGAGGATATACACGGACACACACACACACACACACACACACGAACGGTTTTTGCGATGGCGATAGCATAAGTCACTCCCTTTACGGTCGTGCCTAAAAAGGATTGGTGGATTACGGAATATCCACGGAATATCAATATGAAACCGAAATTACTCACAGTCTCCGATAAAAATGGGCCGCTATCGCTGGATCCCTGCTTCGATTCGATCGAAAAATCCGTGCGAACAGTTGATCTCGGGAGGGTCACTGAACTCACATCGCGGCACGGTCACTAATACTATCGACGCCTGTGCGTGAGGATTTCGGTGCCAACCTCCAAACTTTCAATAATTATCGTGCCCGATAGGACCCATTCTTCTCAACTCGCGGCGGTTTCACGAGAAAGCTGGGCGCCGATACGACTCTTTTCTATCGTGAACCACGTCCTCGCACACTGTGCAATCATTTTTTGTACTTTCCGAAAATTATTCGCGATAAATTCGTTATTGACCTACGAGCGTGGCGTCGTTCACCGTCCTCGACGAGATCTTTGCCAAAGGAAAAAGTTGTTTCTGATCAGCCCAGGAGCCCCCCATTTTCGGTTCTTACACTAATTACGGGACACCCTGTAGAACAAAAAGCTTTCTTTTGCGTAGGATGTGGAGCTAACCATCCTTTAAAAATATTTTCATCTAGCCATGATGATTGAAATTTCCTAACTTTTTCTTTCTTAGTTGCTCCTTGTTTTTGCATATTGAAGATTCTTACCTATCTTAACTGCTATGCAACTTACTGTTATCGTGGTCGTCAACGGAAGGACCGGGTCCCGCCGAAGCGCCAACAAAAAACGATCGTACGTTGCTAGGCACATTACTGTATCCCCACTGCCGCGCATGCGCAAAGCTACGCATGTGCCATGCGGCCTAGCCCGAATCGCAACACTAGGTGCATTCTTTTTACATCTCAGTTTGAGATTAAGAGGGAGCCGTACGGGCTAGTACCCAACATTTTAGTCAGCTAAAACCCTAGATGACCCTAGAAATCAAGCAGTATTTACTTTCCAAGTTAACTTGCCTTAGAAATCACTTTTCCTCGAAACGGAGGTGACTAAACGAAAGCTTAAACCTTCCTACTAGTACTGTAACTTTCATATGTAGCTACTTACATATCAGTTCTTGCAGAAATTATGTTTAAAGCAGAGGTGGGCAATTGAGGCTTTTTCACCAAAACAAACATGGCTGTCATAAGAAAGAATTTATTTAATATTTCAACTTATTTAACCCTTTCGCTCCGGCAGTGTGCTCCGTCGGAGTGGCACCGCTGAACGCGCCATCGGTACCGCCGAATAGCGTCACTGAACAGAGCTCTGCGCGGCAAAGTGTGCATGTTGCGCTTAGGTAAACTGGTGTTCGGACATACATCTTTCGCTGCAGCCTTGTCATTCTTCGGATCGTACACTTCTTTAAGTGTTACACAACAACATATTTGGAGATTTTGCAATTATTATCAATAAAAATATATTTAAAAATTAAAAATTACACTTTACAATAACAAATTAAAATTCTCAATAATTTAATTCAGAGAGATAAAGTTTGGAGCAAGGGAATGCCATCGACGTGCAGTATGCCCAAAAATAAAAACATCGCGGGGCTCATGGTCAAGTGGTATCACGCTGACGTCGTCTATAGGCGACGCCCGTACACACAGGTCGTCGCGCGGATGCCGTCTATAGGCGACGCTCGTACACACAGGTCGTCACGCGGATGTCGTCTATAGGCGACGCTCGGAGCGAAAGGGTTAACCGTTTGACGATCAAAAGGACAGTTCGAGAAATTGTACACTATATCACAATTACCAGGAAAAATAATTTTATTCGCATTGGATGGAACAATAAGGAGAAAACTTGGAAAGTATTATCCAGCTGTGACTGGCCACCTAGTACTTCACACTTCTACTGGTAGGTGCGCCTCGATCGACGAAATGTTTAGACCTCGAGTAAGCACGCTCACGCATACAGACGCTGCGTCGCTGAGCTCGGAAGCGCTCGGGCACGCTCGGGTCGCCGAGTGAGAGAGAGTATCTCCTGCCCTTCTCACTCCTCACTAAAGAGATCCACGCTTGTTTCGTTTCGGCCGTCTCGCCTCTCGCCCGAACAGGCGTGAATTTTCCAAGTCCCAGACGCGCACGCTATACACAGAAAAAAAAATATCGTAATTATTGAGAAATATTTTTTCAAATGTGTACAATGCATCTATTCTTTTAAAATAAGTATTTTTATTTATTTAAATTAAATTAACGAATACTTAATTTAAATAAATAATTGCATTGCATATATTTAAAACATATTTTTCTAATATTTCGATATTTTTTCAGTGTAGGCATGTCAAGTATATGAAAGAATCAAATATATATCCACATTAAAATTCTTGATAATCAAGTTTTCGCACAATGTCATATTAAATTAGGAACTTTAATTGATATCATTTAGCAATTAACCTCTACTCTCTATCAATACTCGGAATAAGCTGAAGTCAAAGGGTACTGGACAGTCAATAATTGATTTTTTATTTCGATATTTGTGTGTGAGAATATTATTCTTTTGGAATAATTTGTGAAATTATTACATTTAAACTATAAACCTGACTATCCAGTTGCCTTGTTAATACAAATCCCACTGTTTGTCAGAAACGTGGACGGAATAAAATTTTGTAAGTAATAAACACTCGTTAATTAACATCACAACTGAAATTATACGAAAAACATTCTCAGGCATATTGTAAAGAGTAACAAGTGCAATGCAATAAAACTGTTATCCATATTTTCTGTAGAGTTTTGCTACCAAAGAAAAAAATATTGCAATCTACATTACTGCTCGATGGAAACCGCGAGAAGGTGGTGGTTTCTTCCAGCAGGCGGGAATGTTTAAAATTGTCTAATAATTCGCTTACAAAATAGAGCTCTTATAGACATATTTTTACATTTCCTAGGGAATGGGGAATGGCGGGAATAAAGGAAATGCAAAGCAGAAATAAAAAAAAATAATAGGTACTTTACGCAGCAAAAGAAAAAGCTACAGTATCTGCCAGTGAGCATGCATTTGTAAAAAAGAAAAAGAAATAATCCCAAGAAGTATGTACGTCACTACTAAAGCAATATTACAGCCACCAAGCAAGTGAAGCGCTAAAGGAACATTTGATAAGTTAAACATATTAACTCAGTTTATTGCAACTTTCTTCATTTTAATGTCACAGCAATAAGCATATACTGTAAAATTAAACTGTAGAGAGTAACGAAACGTTAGCACATGGCTTCTGCTGGAAAACGCTATAAATTTTCTCGTGATTGACTGGAAAAGGAAAATTATAAATTTTGGATTAAAGAGGTCCCCGATGACGATTGGGATGCAGTTCCGAAAAACACTTACCTCCGATTGGACTGAATTGTTGAGCAAATGTTCTCCTTAGCTCATATATGAGAACCCCAAAAGGATTTTTGGCGACGAAGCCCCCTTCGCCCTCTACCCTCCCTCCAAGTTTTACCTGTTTTTTTACTGCATCTTCGAAAATATTAATTTTAGAAAAAAAATGTTTCAGACAAAAACTGAAGCCCTTGAAAAGCTCTATAAGAAAGGTCATATACTATTTTAACGTAAACATAAAACTATATCTGCAAATTTGCAAAATATCTGTTTTTATCTAAAAGTGGAAATAAACATCCCGTCGCCGTCGCCACATTAGGCTTGTCAGGTTAAAACAAGCCTAAAACAAACCTAACAAGGGTTAGGACGGGCGAGATGGTTAGGCGCGGCACGGGCGCTTACGCGCCCGCTCGCGCAATGTAAAAACTAGGGGGCAGAGCCCCCTGCGCTTTCGCTTCGCTCAAGCGCCAACCCCCTCAAGATCGCCTTTGCTCGCGCTTCGCGCTCGCCCACGAATTTCAAAGGTTTCGAAATTGTAGAAAATTCAAGTATTGAGATATTAAACTATGCTACATAGTCCTCTGCGCTTTCGCTTCGCTCAAGCGTCATACCCCCCCAGGTCGTCGGGTGCTCGCGCTTCGCGCTCGCCCACGAAATGCAGCATTTCTGCAATAGGCCCAAGTGATCAAAACCGGACAATTAAATGCATCCGAATCAAAATTTGAGGTGAAACTTTATGCATGGTTATCTTCAACCATTCAGACATTGCGACAAATTGAAATCTTTAATGCAGTATTCCGGCGAAACGCTTGCGCGGATTCAAAAAACATTTGCAATGTAGTTTAAAAATATACCTATTTGGTGCCACGAAACTTTATGGTCATCTTCAACCGTTTCGAAATTACGGGATTTTCAAACTATAATTATAATAAAATAGTGAATTAAAGATTTGAAACTGGCACCATTTCGAAATGGTTGAAGATGCCCATACACAATGTTTCGTGGCACCAAATGGGTATATACTTGATATGCATGCCAAATTTTGTCCGAATCCGTTTAGCCGTTTTGCCGGAATAGTGGACTAGTCAATTTTCTTGCTGAAATAATTGATTAAAAATTAGAAGACTTCCGTTTCCGGAGGAGTGTGAGAGTGAACGGCGTGTGTGAGGTGCGAATTTTGTGAGTGAGAAAGGTGGGAAAGGAGGAAGGGAAAGGGCAGGGAAGTGAGGGAGAGGGAGGTGGTACGGGAAGGGAAAGGGTGAGCGAAGGGCAAGGGAGGGGAGAGAAGGGAAGGCGTAGGGCAGGAGTAAAAGGTGACAGGAGTGAGGTTAGGAAGCGGGTAGGACAAGGAGTGACTGGCAGAAAAGAGAGAAGAGAGACGCGTAGCGGGGAAAAGTAGAAGTGAAGGGAACGGAGCGGAAAGGACAGTCGGTAACGTAGGGAGTAGGAAGGGAAGTAGTGCAGAGGAGGAAAGGACAGGAAGGATGGTGAATGAGGATGGAAAAGGGCAGGGGGGGGAGGGAAAGAAGGAGGAGGCGGGGCAGGGACAAGAGTGGAGGGGGGGAAAGGGGGTAAAAGAAAAGGGAAGGAGCGGGAGTTTTTCCGGGAGTATAGAGGAGCTATGGGGCAGGAAAAGGAAAGAAAGAGAGGAAGGAGTAGAGAAAGGGGAAGAGAGGATGTTCAAAAGGAGTGCGAAGACGAAGAGGTCGCCGGAAAAGACGCCGGAAAAGGTGGTAGAGGGAAACGAGAAGGTGGTAGGGATGCTGGGGGAATTGATGAGGAAGATGGAGGAGATGACAGCGGAGATGAAGCAGTTAAGAGAAGAAAAAGGGGAGGTTAAAAGGATAGTGGAAGAGATGAGGGACAGTTGGGAAAGGGAGAAGGAGGAAACGAAGGGGAAGATGGAAGCGATGGAAAGAAGGTTGGAGAAGCTGGAGGCAGGGGCGGGAGGAGGGGAAGAAAGAGAGGAGGTGAGGAGGGGAAAGGAGGGAGGCAAGGGAGAAGAGATGGGAGAGAGAGTGAGGAGACTAGAGAGGGAGGCGGAGAGGAGGGAAAGAGAGGAGAGAAGGAGAAACATAATAGTAAGGGGGGTGAAGGTGGAGGGAGGAGAAAGGGAAGGAGGCAAGGAGGAGGTAGAGAAGATAGCAGAGGAAATAGGGGTGAAGATAAGGGTGCAGGAGGCAAGGATAATAGGGCAGAAGGACAGGGAAGGGAGGGTCATGGTGTGGGCAAGGCTCGAAAGGAAGGAGGAGAAAGAGAAGCTGATGAGGGAGAAACGGAAACTGGCGGGACGAAGGGAGAGGATAGGGGATGACCTCACGTGGGAGGAGAGGAAAATCGCATGGGCGATAGGGGAGGAGGCGGAGAGAGAGAGAAGGAGAGGAAAAAGGGTGAGGATAGGGTACAAGAAGCTATGGGTAAATGAGGAGAGATGGGAGTGGGATGAGGAGAAGGGGGAATTAAGAAAGGGACGAAGGGAGGAACGGAAAGGGAAGGAGCAGGGGGGGGAGAGCGGGTTGGGGTTCGGAGGGGAGGGGGGAGAAAAAAGATGAGGGAAGAGGGGGAGGGAACGGGGGGTGAAGATAGGTTTTTGGAACGTGGCAGGGGTGGGGAACAAGGGGGAGGAGTTTTGGAGAGAGATAGAAGAGTGGGACGTCATTGGTTTGGTGGAAACGTGGGTAGAGGAGAGGGGGTGGAGGAAAGTGAGTGGAAGGCTACCGAAGGGGTACGTATGGAGCAAGCAGTGGGCTAAGAAGAGGAACAGGAAAGGGAGAGCGAGTGGGGGGATGATAGTAGGGGTGAGGAAGGAGCTGGCGGCGAGGGAAGGAGGGGGAAAGGTAGAGGATGAGCAGGAGGGGAGGATGATGAAGAGAGTGAATATAGGAGAAGAAAAATGGAAGATAGGAGTGGTGTACGTCCAGGGGGAGATAGGGGAGAGAGACGTGATAAGGGAATGGTGGGAGGGAAGAGGGGAGGACAAAATGATTATAGGGGGGGATTTCAATGCAAGGACCGGAGAGAGAGGAGTGGGGGAGGGAGAGGAGGAAGAAGGGGGGGGGAGAGCGTCGAAGGATAGGAAAGTGGACAAAGCAGGTAGGAAGTTGGTAAGGCTAGTGGAGGAAGGAGGGGTGAGAATTTTAAATGGAAGGGTAAGTGGAGATTGGGAGGGGGAATTCACCTTCGTGGGAGGAAGAGGGGCGTCGGTGATAGACTACGTGATAGGGGGAAGAGAAGAGGAAGATAGGATAAGGAGAATGATGGTGGGGGAGGGGGTGGAATCGGACCACATGCCGATAATAGTGGAATTGAAGGGAGGGGGGGGAGGGAGAGAAGGCAGAGGAAAAGGCGGGAGGAAAGGAGGGAAGGTGTGGGATTGGACGGAGGAGGGGAAGAGGAGATACGGAGAGGAGACAGGAAGGATAGAGGTAGAAGGGGAGAGGGCGAGGGACAAGGTAGAGGATCTAAAAAAGAAGATCCAGGAGGTGAAGGATAGGATAGGAAAGGAGCCAGGAAAGGGAGGAGGGAGAGGAAGAGGGTGGTGGGATGGAGAGTGCCGAGAAGGGAGGAAAGAGGTGAAAAGGAAGCTAAGAGACTGGAGGAGGGGCAGGATAGAGAAGGAGGAGTACAGGAAGGAGAAGAAGAGGTATAAGGAAATGTGCGAAGGAAAGAAGGAAGAGCTGAAGGAGGAGAGAATTAGGAGGATAGGAGAAATAAGGAATCAGGCGGGAGTGTGGGAAGTGGTGAGGAGAGAGAGAAGGGGGAGGGAAGGAAGGAACGAAGGGATAGGAGAGGAGGAATGGAGAGAGCACTTCATGGGACTACTGGGGGGCACGAGAGAGAGAGTAGTGACCGGGGGAGGAGAGAGAGGAGGAGAAGGAGTAGGGGAAGGGAGAGAGGGAGGATTGGAGAGGGAGGAGGTGGAGACGGTGATAAGGAGGCTCAAGGCGGGGAAGGTGGCAGGGGAGGATGGGTTAGGGAACGAAATATGGAAGTATGCGGGGGAGGGAACGAGGAAGGCGGTGTGGGAGATATGTGAGGGAGTGTGGAGAGGAGAGGGATGGCCGGAAGGGTGGAAGACTGGGGTGATTGTCCCAATAAGGAAAAAGGGGGAGGGGGTGAGGGCGGAAGAGTACAGGGGAGTAACCCTGATGGACTCCCTGTACAAGGTGTACGCGACGGTGGTGGAGAGAAGACTGGAGGAGGAGATAGGAAGCGGGGAACTCCTGCCGGAGGAGCAGGCAGGATTCAGGAAGGGGAGGGGGGTAATGGATAATATTTACGTACTAAATTACCTGGCGAGTAGGGAGGTGGGAAGGAAGGGAGGGAAAATGTGGGCGCTCTTCGTAGATCTCCGGGCAGCCTTCGACACGGTGAATAGGGGGGGTGCTGTGGGGAGCAATGAGGAGAAGGGGGGTGAGCGAAGGGTTGGTGGGAAGGCTGCGGGAGGTCTACGGGGAGACAATCAGCAGGGTGAGGGCAGGGGAGGAGGAGGGAGAGGGCTTTTGGACGGCGAGGGGGGTGAGGCAGGGATGCCCGCTAAGCCCAAAGTTATTCACCCTGCTGATTGCGGACCTGGAGGAGAGGATGAGGGCAAGAGGGAAGGGGGGAATGGAGATTGGGGGGAGAAGACTGTTCACACTGGCGTATGCGGACGACCTAGTGTTGGTGGCATCGGAGGAAGGGGGGCTGAGGCTGATGGCAGAGGAATTGAAAGAATACCTATGGGAGAAAGGGCTGGAGGTGAACCCGAGGAAGTCGAAGGTGATGAGGTTTGGTAGAGGAAGAGGAAAGGAAGAGGGAAGGAGGTGGAAGTGGGGAGGAGAGGAGATAGAGGTAGTGAGGGAATTTAGTTACCTCGGGTTCACCTTCCAGAGCAACGGCGGAAGGGATGGACAGGTGAGGGAAAGGATGAGGAAAGCGGCAGCCGTGATGAGGGAGGTGTGGGGGATAGGGAAAAGGTGGTTCAGGGATGACGCTGGAAGAAGGATGTGGTTGTTCGATACGCTGGTGTGGACAGTCTTAGGGTACGGGGCGGAAGTGTGGGGTTGGGAGGAATGGAAGGGGGTAGAGAGGGTACAGGAGAGGTACGGGAGATGGGTGCTGGGGTTGGAGTGGTGGGTGCCGGGGTACATGGTGCGGGAGGAGTGGAAGAGGAGCAGGCTATGGGGGAGGGCGGCTAAGAGGGCGTGGGGATACGAGGAGAGGCTGAGGGAAGGGAAGGGGAGCATATGGGCGAGAAGGTGCCTGGCGGAGATGGAGGGAAGAAGGGAGAGGGGAGAGGGAAGGTCAAAGTGGGAGAGAGCGAGGAGGGCGTTTATGGCGGACAGGGGGGTGAGGGGAGAGGAAACGAGGGGGGTGGATAGAGAGGAGGTGTGGGAAAAAATCATGAGGGAGGAGAGGAGACAAGATAGGCAGGAAAGGTGGAGGAAGGTGTGGGAGTCAAAAACGAATAGGTGGTACAAGGCGGTGATGGAGGAGGAGGTGCCGGAGTACCTGAGGGGGGGCAGGAAGGAGGAGAGTTGGAGGAGGATAGCGAGGCACAGGTTAGGATGTGAGATGAGGGGGGCGAGATACTGGTTGGACCGGGAAAGAAATCTATGTAGGGTGTGTGGAGGAGAAGTAGAGGAGTGGGAGCATGTGCTCAACGGGTGCGCGAAAGAGCCGGAGGGAGACAGGGAGGAGGAAGGAGCGGGCACGGAAGAGAGGGTGAGGATGATTTTGGCGGGAGATGGATCGGGAGAGGAATGGATGAGGAGGTTGGAGGGAATAAGGAGAAGGGTGGAAGAAGGGGCAGGGCCAGGGTGAGGAGGGGAAGGGAGGGGAGCTGAGGGGGGAGGGAGTGAATGTGAAGAATGAATGGAAGGAAACGGGAGTCGGTATGCAGGGGTGAATGACGGGAGTGGATGGGAAGAATGAAAGAGTGTCTCTCTCTCGCGAGCGTGGAATGCAGGAGTGAAGGGATAGGGTAGGAGAAGGGAGGAGGCGGTAGGTTAAGATAGGTTAAGTTAGAATAAGAGCAGGATGTAAACGGAGCGGAGGTCCGTCTGTACCCCGCAAGGGCAGATTAAACATACATATACATATATACATATTAAAAATTTGAATTTGCCGCTATTTCTAAACGGCTCAAGATGGCTATACATAAAGATTCCTGGCACCAAATGGGTATATACTTGATATGCATGCCAAATTTTGTCCGAATCCGTTCAGCCGTTTCGTCGGAATAGTGGACTAATCAATCGTTTTGCTGGAATAGTGGATTAAAAATTTGAATTTATCGCTATTTCGAAACGGTTGAAGATTGCTATACATAAAGTTTCCTGGCACCAAATGGGTATATACTTGATGTGCATGCCAAATTTTGTCCGAATCCGTTCAGCCGTTTTGCCGGAATAGTGGACTAATCAATAGTTTTCCTGGAATAGTGGATAAAAAATTTGAATTTGCCGCCATTTCGAAACGGTTGAAGATGGCCATACATAAAGTTTCATGGCACCAAATGGATATACAGGGTGAGTTTTAATGGATGGACCAACCATTTACCATCGGAGTGAGTTACCGACTCACCTCTATAGTAATACCACCGAGGAGAGATTGTTAAAGAGGGTCAGCGCTTATGCGTCTAGAGGGGCCGAAAATTTTCACTGCTTTCAGCGCCATTTTTGCCTAACTACATAGCAAAGCAACATAGCTTGCATTACAACTCCATAAGTACGGTTGATCGAATAGAGCACTGCAATTATCTCCGGGACCCGCCGAGACCCGGCAAAACGGCCCCTCCAAATACACGGGCGCTGACCCTCTTGTTACGACCCGATGGGAAGAACGTCGATTGGTAGAGCGAGGTGTTTTTAGTAAGGGATTCGACCTGTCGAGGTTACGACGCACTGACGTCTAAGAAGTTCCGGTAGTTCTTGCAAATAGGGAAATACAGTTCTTTTTTTATAATTGGCGGTGCGTTATTGTAGCTAGTTTAGCTCTTCTCGAGCGAAAGGAATCGAGCCTCTTGATTGGCTATTGTACACGTAGGTAGTTGAGCCGTCTGATTGGCTGTTGTGCCCGAGAACGATAGGACCTTCTGATTGGCTGATCGTTCAGTCTCGGGTTATGTGATACACTAGACGCTCGACGACACAGGTTTATTGACCAGGATTTCTGCGGACCTCGAGGTGCGCCAGGTTTCCCCGTGTATTGTGGTAGTGTAATGATTCTAACCTCTTTTCCTTACTCTGTGATACTGTGATTCTGGAGACAATTCTCTCCTTTACTTTCCTTCTATGAGTCTTGTAAGGTATTTATATCATTGAACAATCGGATATAGATTACATAGATTTATTAAAGTTAGGTTTATACAGTGGTGACAATTTTTAATAACTTGGTTGTTGATTTCAGATATAAATTGCAATTGGTCGCAGTACAGCGAGACAGTGTCCTTTTCTCCAGAGACAACGTACGTATCTCTTATGAGAGTCGGACAATAATACATATGTATATATTTCCAGCTGAGGCTCTTGGCCAATATCCAAAGTCCCGACGTCTGTCGATTTGGACACAAAATTTATAAGACTTAAAAGGGTATACCTTGTTCCTTGTTAGCTGGACACTGACTCTAACTGACTGGACTATTGCAGAGTATCGTCGTTGGTGAAGATTGAACCGGTGTACTGGAACTGACTGTTAGGCTGCTTCTAGACTGCTTCTTTTTAGACTGACTTTCAGGGCTCGCAGGCACCCTTCTTATACTGAAAATCTAAAAATGTGTTGTGTCTGTGCAATGGAATTTCTCTGCAAAACAAGGTCTTATGTGTTGTATCTGTGTGATGGTGTTTACGACAATAATTTCTAGAAAGAATTTATCTAGGCTATGCAGCTGCGTAGAGGACGTCTAGAGGTCGAGTCTATGCGGATTCCACAGGAAATTGCGCAAGCCGGTGGATCGGGTTACAGTGGTGGTCCCCTTTGAAGAAATGTTTTTCCCAAGTCTTACTTGAAGGTCGATGGTGACTCATATGCAGCTGTGCAGAGGATGTTCCATGTGCCTATGCATGTGTCCTATCTTATTTTCTAGGCGTGTATGTCTATCTCCTAAGCTATTCTATCAATGAAATAGTTTTAAAATAAGGCGATATTATAATCATGAGTTTTATCTCTATATAACGCAAAATTCCCTAGACGACCTAGGATGGGATCGTAACACCCCCCTACCTAAAGAGGTTCGTGGTCCCTCACGAATGGAGCTAGGTGACAAAGGACTAATATAGGTACACATTATTTGAATAATTATATATATATTTAAGAAAAAAAAAAAAACTTAATCATGCATTTTATCTAGGGTGTGTACATATCTACCCCGTCGCGTGGATACTCAAAAGTAAAATTTGGATTTGTCAAATTGATAATAACTTCCGATTAATAATAATATTCTTGGTAAGGTTCGAAGCTGCTCTGCTCCGCCCCGTTCGAAGCGTCCGAGACCGGGAATGCCTGTGGATCCCCGTGAGGTGGTAATGGGTGTGCCGGGCGGAATACGAGTGTCCTTCCCGACGGCTCCCCTGACAGGTGAGCTTTTCCTACAGGGCTGGTTCCCTCCGCGGGACGTTCGTAATCCTTCACGAATTCGTGGAGGATAGGCGGTAAACTGCTCCCTCCGTCTTCCTCTGTCGTAGGTTGGTGGGATTTGAGGAAAAGGTCGAATACCTCCTTGTCTAATGTGGGGTCCTCCTCGTCCAAGAGGAACGCCCCTTCGTTGCTCAGGTGTGGGGTGACGCCTGTAGGAGTGCGGTAAGGCGTTGGCGGTGGTAGGGCTGCTGCCTGGGGTGCCGTGGGTACATGGTCCGCTGTAGATCCTTGCGGGAAGCTCTCCCCGTGGCGCATTATATTCGTGGTATTAATGATAATGGCCAGTACCTCGGCGTTTTCCCTTATCCAGCGTGGAGTGATCATTTCGTGAACTTATGATTTTGCTTCTTTGCTCGGTGAAGATTACTTTGCAACTGATTCTTTTATCTTCATCGAGAGTCTCGGAAGCTGTTATGCGGTTGTAATTTTTCTTAGGTAGAAATCGGGGGTGATGGAAGGGGTTGAGGTACTTGCGAGGAATTTGTCGGTGACTGTTTGTCGCTCCTTTTGAGCGCGATGCCGAAAGTGTCATTTGATCCCCTGTTTGTGCGACAACTCGAAGAAGGATTCTCTCTTCGTTCCCTCTTTCCTTATCTCCTTCTTCCCCCTTCTCTCTCTCTCCCTCTCTTCGTTTTTTTTTTTTCCTTGATTGCCGGTGTTATTCTGCCCGTGTATAATATACTTGTTGTAGTTTTGTATGTATGGTAGCATCCGCGTCTGGTGGTGCACTGATGGTCGGATATAGATTTGAATTAGGGTTTTGTTCGATTTGTATTTCAGTGTTTTTCGTTTCAGCGTTCGCCCCTTTTTCTATGATAGGTTCTCCTTTCCCTTTTGGCTCTTTTAAATGGAGCAAAACGTTCGTAACACTATCCCAAATTGCCCCGAGTAGATGTACACCCCATCCGTAGATTTTGTGCAACGCATACCCGTGTAGTGCGGTATCCAAAATGAATTTTGCTATTTTAATTGACATCCATATACCCAACATTCCTGCGCTGAGGGTACCGAAGCCGGTGAACCATCCCCACATACGGGACCAGGTGGAGGCGGCTATCTCTTCAAGAGTGGCATCATCAAGTAAATGTACAAAAGACATTCCGTGTCTGTCCGTGTTTTGTCCGGTCATTCCTCGTGCTATCGTGTTTAAAAGGGACGGGCGTTCGGCAGGAAACATAATATGATCGCGTAGTCGATTTAGTTCCTCCATGGAGTAGATTCCTGACGTTGCGAGTGAATCGGGATTAACATATACCCATGTATTTCTTGTAGAAGGTTGTAATTCGTTAGGTGGCATCGATGCGACCGCTCCGGGCGATATTTTGTACCATATTCCGTCTAACTGATACATGAGAGGCACGTAAGGGTTACAATCTTTCTCCGTGCCAGTTTTCAGTAGAATGTGAGATTTTGCTGACATAAATAGAGAATTATTTCCTCTTAATACGGGTAGTTCCTGGTAGCATACTTTTGTCTCTCGCCGTTTCACTGTGACGGGTACACACTTTACTATGTGTACAACTTCTCCGGTTATTACTGACATATATCCAGGCTGTTTCATTACTTGTGCCGAGAAATCTTCGGGCGAGAATTTCGCTAATGTTAAAGCATTTTCCAGGAGCTGTCTTTCGAGCCGACATTGTCGCATTATAACATCACGGTATAAATTAGTCATTTGATTTTTTATATGTTTTTCCAAGTAGACGAATTTGCTGTTCACATAGGTGAATATATCTAGATTGTCTATGGCTGTTGGCCTCTTCTGTGCAAATGATTCCCCTTTCGCGGTTTCCAAAATAAAGAGTTTTGGATGCTCTGTACGGAATAATACATAATTGCAAACACTAATTTCTCCCTTCTTTGCTAAAGCAAATGTGACGTCGTGAGACGAGATGGCATAGACTTCCGTACGTTCGGTTTCATTGTCGAAAATTTTATTTGCTTTGCCCTCGTACAATACATCATAACTGTCGAATCGACATCGATCTTGAGGGACTGCTGCCCAGAATGTATTACCTCCTTCGGGATCCATGCATTTACCATCAGATAAGATGCAATGGGTACCTGATTTTAATATAATTCTGTTTGTGTCTATTTTCGTACTGGCGTAATAATCGCGAATTGTTATTCGTAGTGTTCCTTGTACGACCACGTCGTTCCATGAACCGTATGGGTCCGCGTAATTTATTCCTTGGCATTTACCATCTAAACCGATCGTTCCCGCGATAGTAATACTCTTTGTAGTGGTCTGATTCCCTTCAAGCCCCGTTATCAATTCTTTTGTGCCGAATGAGAAGCTGTTAGTGAGATGTATTTTGATACAAGCGTCGCGGCTCGTTTCCAGGACGTAATCGAGGCGTCCGTTGGCCACAAGTGATATATGTGAATGCATGCCGCAGTAGTATACTGTGCGGTCAATTTCTATCTTACATTGAATGATGTGGGCGTTTGAAAATTCATTGAGTTGTAACAACTGGAGATACTTATTTTCGATGGTCGGTTCTTGTTTTGGGATATGGCATGCGCCAATTGCGTTTAAAGACATCGTTGTAATATTCATATTGGGTGATCCATAATCGTAGGCTATCAATGCTTGCGTTCTTGCGAGTATGTGTGTCAGAACGACTGCCAGTATTAGTATAACGTGAGGCGTCATCTGTAATGACAAATTTTATTACTTAGTTTTGTTGTGAAGAGTGCCCGTAAGACGGTTTTAGTCTGTTAGGGTGTATTATTTTGTCTCTGTTATTAATTCGAATTTTTACATTTCCATCGTCTAATACTTGTAGAATTTCATAGGGACCCTCGTATTGGTCATCAAACTTTCCTAATCTGTTTCCCTTGAGTAAGAATACCCAATCGTGAGTTTGGAAATTTTGTACATGCTGTCTACGGTCGTAATATTCCTTCGATTTTTCTTTGGAGCGGTTCAAGTTGTCTATTGCAATGTCTCGGATCGCTTTCATCTTATCGAGCATATTGCTAACATAAGATTCATATGCTTCAGTTGTCTGAACAGGTTTGCTTGTTGGCAAATTAGCTGCTCTTCCGAATATTAATTCATGTGGCGTGAATCGAGTTGCTTCATGAACGCTGGTATTGTATGAGAACATGCATAGTTCGATCAATTCGTCCCATTCTGCGTGTTTCTTGATATAATGTTTTAGATATTCCATAAATACATGATGACTTCTTTCAATTGATCCATTTGTCTGCGGGTGGAAGGCTGTAGTTTGTAATTGTTTTATTCCCAACTTCTTTGTTAAGGTTCTCATTAATTGTCCAATAAATGGTGTTCCTTGATCCGTGAGTATGTAACGGGGTACACCGAATTGCGCTATGAATCTTTTCAAAAATGCGTCTGCGATTTGTGTTGCGTTGGCTTCTTTTAATGGTACAGCGAGTGAATATTTCGTGAGGTTGTCTTGTATTGTTAATAAGTATTTATTTGAGTTGGAAGTTCGTGGAAGTGGTCCAACTATATCCATGGCGATTTTGTAGAATGGTTCTGGTGGAGTATCGGTAATTAACATGGGTTGTCGAGTTTTTATTCTGGTTAATTTCTTTTTCTGACAACTGACACATCTCTTGACATATTCTGTGATATCGTTTTTCATTCCTTCCCAATAATAATTCTGCTTGATTCTTTCGTACGTCTTCTTGATTCCTTTATATCCAGCGGTAATAGAATCGTGATTTTCGCGTAATATATTAGGGATTTCATCCTTTTCTGGAATTATTATTTCGTTGTTGTGGACAGTTACAAGAAAGTTATTCGAAATTATAGTAAAGAGTTCGTCCATAATGTCATGCCATGATGTAGTGTATATTCCGTGAGGTGTTTTTGATATTGATACTTCTCTTCGTTCTTGACTTTCAAGTAATTCCATTAGTGTGCCGAAAGCTTTGTGGAAGCTTTCTCTACTATCGACAGTTAAGAAATAATAAGTCCTTCTTGTTTTCTTTTTAATGGTGACTTCTCCGGATTCTCTTTTGTCTTGGATGGGGAATGAGAAAACTTTATGGTCGCGTAAAAGTCTGCTTCCATTATCTACTGGTAATCCGTATTTATTAATGAAACTAATAATATTTTTGCTGGTAGTGAGCATATTCTGACGTGTCTCGTTGAATCCTGGACTAAGTGTATTGGTCATGTTTTCTTGCGGTTCTCTTTGTTGCAAATTTTCATCTTGATCTTCTACCAAATATTCTTCTTCGGCTAATATATTTTCTTCTTGACTTTCGTTGTCTGCTTGTTCTTCTGGATAATCATTTATTGGTTCGTTTTGCATGTCGTACGTTGGCAAGGTATCTAGTGGTGCCGGTTCGTTTCCGACGGGTAGAGGACTGATTATAGGCGGAATAGGAAAATTGGTTAATATGGAGTCAAAATTTATGGATGGTGTCCTCGGTGGTGGAGTCTCTGTTTTACGGTCATGAGAGATTAAAGGGCTGAAGTGGTATGAGTCGTCATCGGACTGAAGGTCGATTGGTAAGACTTGACATCTATTAGGTGGATTTCTTGAGAGCGCGTCTGCGTTGCAATTTGCTTTTCCTTCTTTGTATACTATCGTATATTCGTATTCGGCTAATTTGAATCTCCAGCGGAGTAACCTTGACGTAGGATCTTTTACTCTGTGTAACCATATCAATGGTCGATGGTCTGTAATGAGCATGAATTTTCTTCCGTAGATGTATGGTCTGAAGTGATTGACTGCGTAAACAATTGCTAGAAGTTCTTTTTCTATAACGGAATAATTTAGTTCGGCTCCGTTAAGTACTCTTGAAGCGTATGCTATTGGTAAATCCTTTCCAATTTCCCCTTGGCTGAGGACTGCGCCTAGAGCGTATCCTGATGCATCTGTAGTGATGTTGAAGCATTTTTCGAAATCTGGATATTGTAATATGGGTTCTTCGCATAGAATATTCTTGAGTGCATGAAATGCGTTGTCGTGTTCCCATGTCCATAGAAATGGTACTTTATCCTTTAATAGGTTGGTAAGTGGTTTCGAAATCTTTGCGTAATCTTGAATAAATCTTCTATAGTACCCGGTGAGTCCTAGAAATTGTCGAACTTGCTTGACTGTATCTATTCGTGGAAAATCTTTTACAGCTTTAGTCTTGTTTGGATCTGGTTGAACTCCGTTTTCACTGATAATGTGTCCCAAGTAAGCGACTTCACGTCGTAAGAATTCACATTTGTCTGGTTGTAATGTCAGGTTTGCTTCCCTTAATCGTTCTATTAACTTTCGAAATTTTATTCTGTGTTCTTGAAGTGATCTTGCATATATGACAATATCGTCAAGATATACGAACATTTCTCGGTCTTGTAACCCAGTGAGTGTTTGATCCATAAGACGTTGGAATGTAGCGGGTGCATTTTTAAGTCCGAATGGCATACGATTGTATTCGAAATGTCCGTGCGGGGTCGAAAATGCAGTCTTTTGCTTATCCTCTTCGTGCATTGGAATTTGGTGGAAACCAGAGGCTAAATCGAATATGGAAAAGTATTTTGCTCCTCCGAGTTGGTCCAATATTTCCGTTATATTCGGTAATGGATATGCATCGCCTTTCGTTTTCTCATTCAATGATCGAAAATCTATAACGAGTCTCCATCTTTTGTTTCCTTGACTGTCGGGTTTTTTCGGTACAACCCAAAGTGGTGAATTGTAGGGTGACTCTGATTGTTGAACTATTCCATCGTTTAACATTTCCGTTACTTGTTTATGGATTTCGTCCCTATGAGCAGGCGGATATCGATATTGCTTCGTGTTTATTGGGCAATCATCGACTGTTATTATTCTATGCTTCGTTTTCGTGGTTGCGTCCAGTGGTTCTCCTGGTAAATGGAACCGATCTGAATTCTCTGATACCATCTGTATCACTTCGTTCCTTTCCTCAGGATTTAAGTGATCAAGTCTTAGGAGTGGTAATAACTTATGCGTTCTGTTTGTTTTAGGTTCAACTTTCTTTGCAGCAAAAGTGTTTTCTGATGAACCGTCGCGTGTTAAGGTAAGTACCTTACAATCGAATGGTAACGCTTCATGAATGTCACCTTCGTTTAAATTAAGCATCTCCATGTTTTTCATTATTTCTTCTTCTTTTAAGGCTGATTCATTTCCAGTGAATCTTTCACCTTCTCGCTTATTTTCCTTGACAATTTCCCTTTTAACTTTTGTATTTCCTTTAACTTCATTTCCGTTTGTTTTTTCGGCGTTTTTCTTTTTAATTTTCGTATTTTCTTCGGCTTTATTTTCATTTGTCCTTTTGACGTTTTCCTTGCCGCATTTAAATTCAACATTTCTTTTATGCTTAGCGGACTCTGCGTTTATTTCAACGTGTCCTTCCTTCGTCTCTGTAGACTTAAAGTTTTTCTTGACATTTCTTTTACCTTTTCTAATAATACCTTCATTGTTGCAGCTTGCAGATACACTGTGGTTCGTTGGGGATGAAGTTCCTGTTTCTGGCCTCGGCTTCAACATATAAGGAAATCGTACCCTTTTTGAATCCAACTTGGTATCATTCAGCGTTCGTTGTGTTTGCATATGAGGAGTACTTTTCTCCTTGTGGCAATTTCCTTTAGGAGTCTCCTCCGTAACAGCTTCGCAACCGTGTCTCGTACCATTATCGTTCCCTCTCGTTTCATTGCTCTGCCCTGGTAAATCTACAGCTTGTAGCTTCACGTACGGGAAAACTAGCAATGTGGGTCTGTCGGTACTGTTGATTGCATATAATTGAGCTCTTCTCTCATTGTTCGTAACAATTGCACCTCCGAGGTATATTCCGGAAGCTGCTTTTACTTGTGGCATGTATCCTTCGTCGGGCGAATCTTCTGTCAACAAAATGCTGACCTGGATTTTTGAGCGTGCTGGTAACTTTATGACGTTTTCTTTGAAGAACGGGATTTCCTTTGAGCGCGCGATAAGACATTCCTTCTCATAATCAATCAAAGCGCCTGTGGCTTTGAAAAACGGTGATCCTAAGATTCCGTGATATGGAATTGGGAAGTCATCGGCGACTAAATGAAAGGATGTAAGCTCTCCGTGTATGTCCAGAATAACGTTTCCCAGCGTGCTGGTTTCCATTTTCGTGATTCCCCTGATCGTAATTTTTACATCATGATCCACATAGGAGTCTGGTGTGATTGTACTTTTCTTGATGAGGTTAACTTGTGCTCCGGTATCTATCATGAGTAGCACGGGTGCATATTTGGTACAGGTTATCGAAATAGATGGGGGATCGTCAGGTGGGTCATGAATTAAATATATTCGTGTTCTTCCATCTGTACGTTGGCGACGCGTTTCTTTGCTTGATCCTCCTGTCGTGCGTCGTTCGATCGGAGGGGAGTCTCGTTTCCCGAAACATAACGTTGCTGTTCGTCGAGTTGTCTTTTATTCCAACAGAATTCTATTGAATGACCGTACCTGTTACAAAATGAACATGGATTTTTGGCTATATCGTAGGATTGTTTCTCCCAACAACCTTTTTCATAATGCCCCGATTTCTTACAAAAACGGCATAAACCATCGTTTCTATTACTTTGTTTATTTTTCGACCAGCATGTTACCTCTTCATGTTCCGATTTCTTGCAGTAGTTGCATATTATTCTGTCGCGATCGGCATTGGTTTGTTCTTGTTTCTTCTTTGCCCAACAATTCGATTCTTCGTGTCCGTTCTTCCTGCAATAGGTGCAGTTTGGAAATGATTTTACTTGTACATGACTTGTTTGTCTCGGTGAGGGAGATTTTGATGCGTTGTCTGGCTCGTTCTTTTGGAATCGAGACCATTTTGTTATGCTTCTTTCCATGGTATATGCTTTCTCATGGAGTTCATCGTATAAGGTTCTTTCGGCTTCTGATTCTATTGCTGCGCGTGTGGCTTCGTTTAAATTATTGTACTTGCGAGGGTTAAGGAAGATTCCTTTCTTCAATCCTCTGGCGAAGCATCTTATCGCTTCTTTCTCTGTGTCTCTTTGAAATTGAGGGTTATTCTCGCCAATCGATCTTTCATGTGCTTCTGTAATTAAATTGTATAAATGTCTTATTCGTGTCCCGAATGCGATTACGTTTTCGGTGCGTCCCTGTATGGCGCGACCCATCTGTCCTTGTAAGCATGATAATGATTGAGGTGGTGAAAATAAGTCTTCCAAAAATTTTAGTAGATCTTTCACGGTGTCAAATGAGGTTCCTTCGATGCTATCTTTGGCTGTTCCTCTCAAGCGATTTCGGATGAGCTTTACTAAATTGGCTTCCGCTCGGTCGGGTACCATATCAACTGCATTTTTACATCCTTCGGCGAAGGCATGATACTGTGAACTGCGTCCGTCGAAATATGGTACGGCTTCGAGTGCGTCTTTTATCGTTACTTGTGGTAATAGAATTGCATCTGCAGGTACTATCATACTGGTAGTTGGTGTAGGATTTGATGCTGTAAACGTCGTATTAGGGCTTTCTGTCGTGAAGGCAGTGGTTGTGATTCCTTGATAATCATGTCGTGCTTGAATATGTGTGGTAGTGGTAGTTGGTGGTGGTGGTGGTAAACCGCCGTCTTTTCCATCTTTTCCAACGATTGGCATATTGATTTTTTTTCGTAATAGCTTACTGTGCAAACTCCCGGATTATTACTGTTCAATCTTCTTCGATCTTCCCTCTTTGGAACCCTTTTGGTAGTTTACGTATTTCACGTTTTTCTTCTTTTTTCTAAATGCAGAACTCCTTTCCTTCTCCTTTACGGAATACCTCAGTTTCCGTGACAGATTTGAAAATCCCACCGCTGCCACCAGAAAATTGAACTTGTATTCTGTTCAATTATTCCACCTCTTGCTTCACCTATATTATGTTACGACCCGATGGGAAGAACGTCGATTGGTAGAGCGAGGTGTTTTTAGTAAGGGATTCGACCTGTCGAGGTTACGACGCACTGACGTCTAAGAAGTTCCGGTAGTTCTTGCAAATAGGGAAATACAGTTCTTTTTTTATAATTGGCGGTGCGTTATTGTAGCTAGTTTAGCTCTTCTCGAGCGAAAGGAATCGAGCCTCTTGATTGGCTATTGTACACGTAGGTAGTTGAGCCGTCTGATTGGCTGTTGTGCCCGAGAACGATAGGACCTTCTGATTGGCTGATCGTTCAGTCTCGGGTTATGTGATACACTAGACGCTCGACGACACAGGTTTATTGACCAGGATTTCTGCGGACCTCGAGGTGCGCCAGGTTTCCCCGTGTATTGTGGTAGTGTAATGATTCTAACCTCTTTTCCTTACTCTGTGATACTGTGATTCTGGAGACAATTCTCTCCTTTACTTTCCTTCTATGAGTCTTGTAAGGTATTTATATCATTGAACAATCGGATATAGATTACATAGATTTATTAAAGTTAGGTTTATACAGTGGTGACAATTTTTAATAACTTGGTTGTTGATTTCAGATATAAATTGCAATTGGTCGCAGTACAGCGAGACAGTGTCCTTTTCTCCAGAGACAACGTACGTATCTCTTATGAGAGTCGGACAATAATACATATGTATATATTTCCAGCTGAGGCTCTTGGCCAATATCCAAAGTCCCGACGTCTGTCGATTTGGACACAAAATTTATAAGACTTAAAAGGGTATACCTTGTTCCTTGTTAGCTGGACACTGACTCTAACTGACTGGACTATTGCAGAGTATCGTCGTTGGTGAAGATTGAACCGGTGTACTGGAACTGACTGTTAGGCTGCTTCTAGACTGCTTCTTTTTAGACTGACTTTCAGGGCTCGCAGGCACCCTTCTTATACTGAAAATCTAAAAATGTGTTGTGTCTGTGCAATGGAATTTCTCTGCAAAACAAGGTCTTATGTGTTGTATCTGTGTGATGGTGTTTACGACAATAATTTCTAGAAAGAATTTATCTAGGCTATGCAGCTGCGTAGAGGACGTCTAGAGGTCGAGTCTATGCGGATTCCACAGGAAATTGCGCAAGCCGGTGGATCGGGTTACAGTGGTGGTCCCCTTTGAAGAAATGTTTTTCCCAAGTCTTACTTGAAGGTCGATGGTGACTCATATGCAGCTGTGCAGAGGATGTTCCATGTGCCTATGCATGTGTCCTATCTTATTTTCTAGGCGTGTATGTCTATCTCCTAAGCTATTCTATCAATGAAATAGTTTTAAAATAAGGCGATATTATAATCATGAGTTTTATCTCTATATAACGCAAAATTCCCTAGACGACCTAGGATGGGATCGTAACACTCTTTAACAATCTCTCCTCGGTGGTAATACTAACAGACTGCAATCTGTAACTCACTCCGATGGTAAATGGTTGGTCCATCCATTAAAACTCACCCTGTATACTCGATGTACATGCCAAATTTTGTTCGGATCCGTTCAGCCGTTTGGCCGGAAAACTGGACTAATGGATTAATGAATTTTTCACTATTTCCATTAGTCGAGTATTCCGGCCAAACGGCTGAACGGATCGCAACGAAATTTGGCATGTACTTTCAGTATATATACATTTGGTGCCAGCAAACTTTGTGTATCGCTATCTTCAGCCGTTTAGAAATGGCAGCAATATTAAATTTAAATTACATTTTTTTCAAATTTTGAATCTCCCCATCTTGTACCGGTTCAAGATGGCGGCTCACAAACCCTATTGTCAACGCACAGCAGTGTACTTGATTTTTGTGCCAAATTTCGTCCCGATCGGTTCAGCCGTTTTTCCGAAATCGAGGATCTACACGGACACACACACACACACACACACACACACACACACACACACACACACACGAACGGTTTTCGCGATGGCGATTGCATAAGTCACTCCCTTTACGGTCGTGCCTAAAAACTGTTGACCCCGACGTGATTCTTTCTCCCACGTCTCACGCATACTTTTTTTTTTTTAATGCGCGAGTGCCCGCGGACGGACCTACTGCTAAGCGTCTCTCGATAGGCGCGACCCGACATGTCGACGGCTAGGACCTCGCCGAGCCCCACTACAGGAGACTCGGTGACCACACAGGACTTCGTCGATCTCACTAGTGCAAGGACGACGACACCGGTCGCCCCGCCCGACACCGCGACCACGATGCACGTGGTCAAACGCATCGATACGTCTACGTTCTGGCGGGACGACGCTGCCATGTGGTTTTCGCAGTTGGAAACGCAGTTCCGACTGCACAGGATTACCGCGGAGAACACGAAGTTCGACCACATGGCCGCTAAATTGGATCGCGAGGCTTATCCGCACGTGGCGGACCTCGCCGACGACCCGGCGCATTCGAGCCGATACACGGAGGGCAAGCAGCGACTCCTGCGAGTCTACGAGGACTCCCCAGCGATGAAGCTGCGCAGAGCGATCCACGGCACCATCTCGGAGGGATTTAAACCGTCGATCCTCCTCATGAAGATTCGCTCCCTGGCAGGCACCTCGACCCAGGCGGATATCGTAATATCCATCTTCCTGGAACGCCTACCTACGTCCATCCGCAGCTTCCTCGTCATATTGGACGTTCCGGATCTCGATACGCTAGCGGAAATGGCCGACAAGCTTTATGAGATGCAACGACATTCCGGGAGTGACGTCATGGCGGCCGCTGCGCGGTCGCCGGTTTTTAGCGCGCCCCCTGACATAGGTGCGCGTCGCGTCACGCCTACGTACGAGCAGCGCGTCGAGACACGCGCCTCCGAATCTGACGTCACGCTGACGTCAGCGGTAGTCCGATGCGAACAATTATTACGCGAGTTATCGGGTAGGCTCGCGCAAGTGGAACTACGCGAGTTACCGACAGGCAGTTACCGATCGCGATCACGTTCGCGCACGCGTCGGTCGATAACACCCGCTGGCAGATCGTCGCGAGGGCACAGCGCTGCCGGAGAGGTGTGCTACTATCATCGGCGTTTCGGAGACGCCGCGCGTAACTGCCGCTCGCCCTGCCGCGAGGGTACTAGACGTCCCGCCTCGCCGAAAAACTAGCTCACAAGGGGAGGTTGGGGTGTGGTAGATTCGGATTTACTTGAAACTTATGGTGCTTAAAGATGACCCCTCGTAGAACAATTAACCAAAATAGTAGGACCTAACACTTTGATTTGGCCGAGAAAATCGACTTTGAAAATTCTGTGCCGAACTAGGACCCTTGAGATGCTGAACATTTCAACGAGCAGCATGGGCAGCTGGGTAAGGCAGGAGCGTAGTAAGCGGCAGGTCTCACGTTCGAGTTTCACTGCGGACTTTTTTTTTTCCTTTGAAATTTGTATTTATTTTATTACTACTTAATTCCCGCTCGCAAAATCAGCTTTTTTTATTTGTGAATAATGAAAATAATATAAACGGGAATGTCTGGAACGTTTGTAATCATTTTTACGCAAAACCAACTAACGGTGTCCGTACATAGGTTGCCGAATACTGCTATTTATGACATACATTGTAAAATAATGTATATTTTAATACAACTCTTCCATTTTCTACAAATTTGTCCACTTTTGCGTAAAAATGATTACAAACGTTCCAGACATTCCCGTTTATATTATTTTCATTATTCACAAATAAAAAAAGCTGATTTTGCGAGCGGGAATTAAGTAGTAGTAAAATAAATACAAATTTCAAAGGAAAAAAAAAGTCCGCAGCGAAACTCGAACGTGAGACCTGCTGCTTACTACGCTCCTGCCTTACCCAGCTGCCCATGCTGCTCGTTGAAATGTTCAGCATCTCAAGGGTCCTAGTTCGGCACAGAATTTTCAAAGTCGATTTTCTCGGCCAAATCAAAGTGTTGGGTCCTACTATTTTGGTTAATTGTTCTACGAGGGGTCATCTTTAAGCACTATAAGTTTCAAGTAAATCCGAATCTACCACACCCCAACCTCCCCTTGTCAGCTTCCCAGGCCAGTGACGTCGCGACGGCCACTGGTCCGCGAGCTCAAAATAGACTTTGCGTAACGGACCGCCGTTCAAAGACGTTCCTCGTGGATACTGGTGCGGACTTTTCTTTCCTCCCACGGGATAACCCCCTGGGGACACCCGTCACTGACGAAGAACTCGAAGGCATGCGTTTCCAGGCGGTCAACGGATCGCAGATCAGGACGTACTGCACCAGGCGCGTCCTCCTCGACTTGGGCCTGAAGAGAAATTTCGAGTGGAAATTCATCGTCGCGGACGTCCGAGTGCCAATCCTCGGCGCTGACTTCCTGCGCAAAAATGAGATACAGGTCAGCCTCTCGCAGAATCGTTTGACAGAGACCTCTAGTAAGTTACACGTGGCGACGATCCGACTGCTTAGCCGACAACCTACTCCAACGGCCGCGCGTCGACAATCCACTTTACCGACGGCAGTTCACGACTTCACCGACGTCACGCGACCTGCATTACTGATCGCACCGAGACACACGGTAATGCATCACATCACCACCACGGGACCGCCACAATCCGAGAGGGCACGGCAGCTCTCCGGGGAGAAACTGGCCACTGCCAAACAAGCCATCCGGGAAGCTCTGGATCAGGGACTCTGCATCCCGTCCAAGAGCCACTGGGCAAGCCCACTTCACCTCGTTAAGAAACCATCGGGCGAATGGCGCGCGTGTGGTGACTATAGACGTCTCAACAGAGTAACTGTGCCAGATAAGTACCCGTTACCACGATTAGCTGACTTTACGCACACCCTGCGGGGGGCCAAAGTGTTTACTACGCTGGACTTATATCGCGCGTATCACCAAGTGCCCGTGACACCGGAAGACCGCCCTAAGACCGCGATAATCACGCCGTTCGGGCTGTACGAGTATACGGCAATGACCTTCGGGCTATGCAATGCGGCACAGACTTTTCAAAGACTTATGGACGCAGTGTTCCGCGATCTCACGTTCTGCCACGTTTACCTGGATGATATACTGATCGCATCCAACTCGTCGGAGGAGCACGACGCACACCTCCGAACAGTGCTCGAACGCCTCAGAACCCACGGCCTCTCGGTGAACGCGAATAAGTGCGTGTTCGCGCAGCCGGAGGTGAGATACTTGGGCTACACCGTTAACTCAAAAGGTATAAGCCCACCCGCGGACCGTGTAAAAGCAATCCAGGACTTTCCGCGCCCGCGCACCATAGCCGAGTTGAAACGTTTCCTCGGCGTTTGGAATTTTTACAGGCCACACATGCCTCATGCCGCACACGTGCACTCACCCCTGGTAGAGCTGACGGTAGGCGCGAAGCGAAACGACAAGCGACAGGTGGAGTGGAACGTCCATACTGCCCAGGCATTTGAGGACTGCAAGCGGCTTCTCGCGACATCAGCAACGCTCGCATATCCCGCTCCGGACTCCGAGCTTACATTAAGATGCGACGCCTCAGATTACGCCATAGGTGCTGCCCTTGACCAATCCTGCAACGGGATTACGCAGCCGCTAGGTTTCTACTCTCACAAGCTGTCCAAAGCAGAAAGAAACTACAGTACGTACGACCGCGAGTTACTCGCCATTTTTATGGGCATCCGCTTCTTTAAGCACATCCTGGAGGGACGGCAGTTCGAGATCGTCACAGACCATAAGCCACTGACGTTCGCGCTACAGCAGCAATCGGACAAGGCGTCACCCAGGCAACAAAGGCACCTGCAATTCATAAGCCAATTTTCGTCGAAAATCTCTTACACAAAGGGACTAGACAACGTCGTACCTGACTCGCTATCACGCATAGATAGCATACAAATGCCCACTATAGTCTCGACGAGGGACATCGCAGAGGCACAAAACCAGGACGCCGAGCTGCAGAACCTGCTCCAATCCACGTCGTCGCCATTCAACCTCAAGAAGATCCGCATCGACGACACGGACGCTTCCGTCTACTGCGACATCACAGGAACCGATATTCGCCCATATATCCCGGTGACCTTGCGTCAGCAAGTATTCAATGTGGTACACAACTTGGCACACCCGAACGGACGCGCCACCAAACAGCTCATTTCACGACGCTTCGTATGGCCACGTATGAGGTCAGATATACAGGGTGAGTTTTAATGGATGGACCAACCATTTACCATCGGAGTGAGTTACCGATTCCAGTCTGTTAGTATTCGTGATCGCCACCAAGGTCGCCACTTGAATCTTCCATGCGTCCTGCAAAACCGGATTTTAGGTGAGTTTTATTAACATTATGATATACATATTTTGTAAATGTTTTGGAATTGATACTTCATAACGGGATTACATAATATAAGTTTAACGTTAAATTACAGCGTAGAAATATTATTTTTACCGTTTTACTGAAATATTTTACATTATTATAACATTAAGAAGTACTTATGTGATAACGTTACATGTTATAAAATATGAAGATAAGAATAAGAAAAATAAATAAAGGTAATTGGCGCACGCGTAATAAGACGTTTAATAAAAAATAAAAAAATTGCGCGCTCGTAACGCGTGCAATCAATTACCTTTATTTATTTTTCTTATTCTTATCTTCATATTTTGTAACATGTAACGTTATCACATAAGTACTTCTTAATGTTATAATAATGTAAAATATTTCAGTAAAACGGTAAAAATAATATTTCTACGCTGTAATTTAACGTTAAACTTATATTATGTAATCCCGTTATGAAGTATCAATTCCAAAACATTTACAAAATATGTATATCATAATGTTAATAAAACTCACCTAAAATCCGGTTTTGCAGGACGCATGGAAGATTCAAGTGGCGACCTTGGTGGCGATCACGAATACTAACAGACTGGAATCGGTAACTCACTCCGATGGTAAATGGTTGGTCCATCCATTAAAACTCACCCTGTATACGAATGGGCACGTTCGTGTCTTCAATGTCAACGAGCGAAAATAGGTCGCCACATACACAACACACCGGCACACATCGAGGTTCCATCCGAAAGGTTTAAGCACGTCCACATGGACTTAGTCATCCTTCTGAGAGTACAAGGATACAGATATTGCCTCATCATAATCGACAGGTTTTCCCGATGGCCAGAAGCGTTTCCTCTAAAAGATATAACCGCGGAAACAGTCACTGACGCCTTCTACAAGGGATGGGTCGCTCGTTTCGGCAGCCCGACGACGCTCACGACCGATCGTGGGATGCAATTGGAGTCGCGAATCTTCGACTCAGCGGCCAAACTGTTTGGATGCGACCGCATCAGGACGACGGTGTATCATCCAGCCTCCAATGGGCTTATCGAGAGATGGCACCGGGCTTTCAAAGCGGCTCTTATGTGCCACGACGCCCAGGACTGGGTCACAGCCCTACCTTCAGTCCTCGGACTCCGGACATCGGCGCAAGTCCGGCGGAGCTTCTATACGGCTCAACTTTCCGGCTATCTGGCGAATTTTTCGTCAACGACGCAGCGGCGACAGATCCCAGCGTCTTCGTCGGACAACTCCGAGACACCATGCGCAGCGTTCGTCCAACACCCACGGCACATCATGGAAAGAAACGAGCTTTCCGACACAAAGCGCTCGACACGACAACCCACGTATTCCTGCGAGTCCAGGACGCACGACGCTCACTTGAACCTCCGTACAGAGGACCATATCGGGTCCTGGAACGCATCTCCGAACGCACCTTCAAGATCCAGACGGAGGAGGGGCCTAGCGTTGTAACCACGGAGAGATTGAAGCCCGCTTTCACTGAGACGCTACCCGACCCTAATCCTTCCCTCTCTCCAAGCTATGTTTCAGAGTCCACAGCAACCAAGAGGGTTAGATTCGCGGCTACCTCTGTCGATGCAACCACTCTGGGGGGGCCCCTGTGGCGACCATCGAAAGGCCACCACGAGAGGGCAGCTCCAGCGGCGCGTTTCTATGTGCGGCGACCATCGAAAGACCACCACGAGAGGGCAGCTCCAGCGCCACGTTCTAGGGACTGCGCACGTCGAGACCTTTTGTGATCTCTCCTGTCCGCTCGCTCTACGGGACTCCCGCTCTTCCGGACATGCCGATCCAGTCCTGTCTTACCGCGTGTTACCCAATCTTCCATTGGTATCTATCGGCATCGTCTCTCGCGTTTCCGCGTACCGCGGTGGTCTTGTATTAAAGGTTCTAACATTAAACAGTGTTGGTGATTCAGATATTCTTTTATTTCTTCTAAAAAACCACAACGGCGAGACTTACAGCGGCGTGAGTGGAGAACGCGTGGGGATCCGGCCTGAGCCCGTTACGGCTCTGCCACCGTGGTGTTCGCCATCCCCACACAAGCTCATCACGAGCGCTGCGTCTGTATGCGTGAGCGTGCCGTCGCGATTCGAGCTTCTCGCTATGGCCGTACACCGTGAGGTGCTGTAGTCATTTCAGAAGTCACTGTGGAGATTAAGGGAAGATGGGGACAACGAAGTGCACCTTAACCGTGTATATTTTCACCTTCTCCACCGAATACAAAAAACGTGCGCGGGAGTCGATAATGGCGGTTGATGGTCGATAGATATCGAACGTGGTCGAACGTGGACTCACGAAGGCTGACTAGGACGAACTGCGCGAAAGCGCGTCTCGAACGTTCTCTCTCCCGCTAGGGGCGCGGATGGCGGAAAACACTAGATAGGGAACTCGACGCCAGTGGACAATCCCCACAGTACTCCCCCCCCCCCCCCAAGTGTTAACGCTATTAGTAACGCATTAACAAAAATATATTATATACGAATATCAAACAAAAATATATTTGGAGATAACTAAAAATCTATCTTTGGCTCGTCGTCAACGGTGCGAAAGTGACCGTTTTCCGAGAATAAGTTTTCACAGGTACCGTATTGCCCACATTCTGAGCATTCTCAGGATTCTTCTCTGACGTAGCAGAGTCTACTAGCTCATCTCGCAAGAGGTGAGCTGGTTTAAGTAATTCTATAGATACGTTCTTTAATGTGCCATTCACATTAATTCTAAATACGCGATCAGACAGGCGTTGTTCAATTTTATGGGGTCCAGTGTAAGGGCGCTCTAGAGCCCTTTTAGCAATCTTTTTTAAAAATACGTGAGAGCACGTGTATAAATCTTGGAACACGAATGCCCTGTCACGACGGTGATGGCTCACCGGCACTGGACGGATATGTCGCATGTACTCTCTGAATTCCTCAATGAAGATATTGGGGTCTGGCTTGTAGTCCTCCGGGAGGAAGAATTCTCCGGGGAGTCGCAAGGTCGTACCAAACACGAATTCAGCTGGAGACGCGCCCGTGTCCAACCGTACGCAGGTTCTAAGCCCCAATAGCACAGTTGGTAACATCTGTACCCAATTTTCGCTCGCACTACACATAAGTGCTTGTTTAAACGAGCGGTGCCAACGCTCTATTAGGCCATTCGATGCCGGATGATAGGCCGTCGTACGAATGCGCTCGCAACCGACTAAAGAGAGCAAAGAAGAGAAAAGTATCGATTCGAATTGCGCTCCTTGATCCGTAGTGACGATCTTGGGCGCACCATAACGTGAAATCCACGTGTTGAAAAACGCTCTACAGTGAATCCTCGATTTAAGTCCCTTTCTGGCTTTCGATTTAAGTCCCGAGTGCTGGTCCTACGCCACGGCATACGGCGTGTTTGCGCCAATGTTATCTCCAGCGGAGTCGGTCAAGCGTACAATGTACAATAGTTTAAATGCCTCCGTTGCCTCGGCTCTCCTTTCATTCTTATCTCGTATTCGCTGTCCTTTTCTTCGTTCGGCGAACTACAAAGGTGGCCCGAGGATCGAGTTTCGATTCCTAGGTCTCGATATATGTCCCCTTACGATTCTACTTTCGGGACTTAAATCGAGGCATTACTGTACTTACAGTCTGGGCTGAAGTTACTCGCAAAGGTGCCACTTCAACCCAACGCGAAAACCTATCGATTAACGTTAGACAATAGGCGTAACCGTCCTGCTGAGGCAGAGGACCAACTATGTCTAAATGTACGTGGTCAAAACGACCATCCAGCGCGGCGAAGTGAGCTGGCACCGGAGCAACATGCCTCGAAATCTTTGATTGCTGGCAATCGACGCAATTCTTACACCACCTAGTAATATCCCGGTGCATATCTGGCCATACATACCACTGTCGTACCAAACGATCTGTCACCCTCGCGCTTGGATGAGCTGGGCGATGAATCAGGTTAAACACCCTACGGCGCAGAGACGCCGGTATGTATGGGCGGATTGCCTCACCCAAAATCTCGCAAAACACGGTTGTATGGTTCACCCCCCATTGGATTGCCTTCATTTTAAGTGGAAACTCAGGAGACTGACGAATTGATTGAAGTTGTTGGTCGGACTCTTGCTCTTTCGCCAACTGCGATAAATCGACCTCAACCGGCAGTCACAACGAATCTATTCGCGAGAGCGAGTTTGCTACAATGTTATCCGGGCCCGTAATATGCTGGATTTGCGTTGAAAATTCCGCAATGAACGACAATTGGCGCAACTGTCTTGGCGAAGCTTTCTCCGCCTTTTGTTTAAAAGCATAAACCAAGGGTTTATGATCCGTAACAATACTAAATTGTCGACTCTCTACGAAATGACGGAAGTACTTCACTGACTCAAAGATCGCCGTAAGCTCGCGATCGTAAGCGCTATAATTACGCTGAGCTGGCGAGAATTTCCGCGAAAAAAACGCAAGGGGTTGCCACTCCCCGCTAGTCGACAATTGTTCCAGAGTAGCGCCCATGCAAAAATCAGACGCATCCGTTACAAGGCGTATTTCCGCTCCCATGCGAGGGTGAACCAACAACACAGCGTTGATGAGGTCGGACTTCACTTGTGTAAATGCCGCCTCAGCACTCGGAGACCATGGAATTTCACGCCTATCATTTTTCTTCGATTCATGTAAAAACTCGTTGAGAGGTGCCTGCGCTTCCGCTGACAATCGGAGACTTCTTCGGTAAAAATTCACTACTCCGAGAAATCGGCGTAACTCTACAACTGTACGCGGCTTAGAAAATTCTGAAATTGCCGCAACCTTCTCCTGAGTGGGGCGAATGCCCTCCGCGCAGACCAAATAACCTAAAAAGTTAATTTCCGGGACGGCAGAAATACATTTATCCACATTAAGGTGGAGATGAAACTCTCTTAATCTAGCAAAAACAGTCTTAAGATGTGCGACATGTTCTTCTCTGGACGTGGAGGAGACTAAAATGTGGTCGATGTACACAAAAACGAAATCCAGATCGCCCAACACGCGGTTGATATACCGCTGAAATGTTTGGTTAGCGTTCCTCAACCCGAACGTCATAAATTTATATTCAAATAAACCAAATGGTGTAATAATTGCCGTTTTGTCGATGTCTTCGGAAGCCATCGGTATTTGATTGTAAGCTTTTCGAAGGTCCAGAGAAGAGAATATGCGTTTTCCCGTTAGTACATTAGAGCAATCGTGCAAGTGCAGGGACGCGTATCGGTCCGGAACCGTCATCGCATTTAATTTGCGGTAGTCGCCGCATAAACGCCACGAGCCGTCTTTTTTTGGCCCAAGGTGAATGGGACTTGCCCACGGGCTGCTGGAAGGGCGGCAGACACCCGCCTCCACCAACGCCTGGATTTCAGCCTTTGCCGCCTTCAACTTTTCCGGGGTTAACCGTCGCGGACGCTCAGCCACCGGGGGACCAGTTGTGACAATATGGTGCAACACCTGCTGGTTCTCGACAGGAGACAACTGCGAAGAACCTGTAATCTCTGGAAAGTCTTTAAGAATTCCGGCAAACGCGGACTGATCATTGCACACCCGAAACGAACAAATTGACGTCGGTCTAAGTACTGCACAAGTATGTAACTTTGTCGCCGAGTCGATGACTCTGCGGCTTTTGAGATCAACAATTAGGCCATAGTGCCTGAGCAAGTCCGCACCGATTATTGCATAAGGGACGGCAGCAATTATAAAATTCCAGCGTATCGGACGCCTTAGTCCTAAATCTAAACTGCGGAACGATTCACCGTACGTATCAATCTTAGAGTTATTTGCTGCGAACAACTTAAAACTAGATACTTCGCCCTTAAAGTCTTTACTGGCAGGAAGGAGGGAAATATCCGCTCCTGTATCAATCAAAAACGTTTGGTTTGTCGCGCGATCGCGAACATGGAGACGGTTTTCGCACAAAGGAGCCTCACTGACAGTCTCCACACAGGAAGGCGTAACTAGTTTTTTGACTTCCATGAATTATACTTCTCGCACCACTCGCGACAGGAAAGTGGGTTATCGGGGAATTTACGGTGTGCAAAGCACAATCCAGAGGTATCCCTACTCTTGGACCTATTACGACTTGTCCCCTTTGATCGTTGTGAGGGGCGCCTGCTGCGGCGTCCAAATTGTTTCGCGAATGATGCTACGGTTGCTGTCAGCTCCTTGACTTGCTCTTGCAACGAGCAAGCACTAGCGTCAGCCTTTGAAGATGCAGCTACTTGAATGTCCCTCGTGTGGGCGTTGTCGACAACCTTGTCAGCAATCTTCGCCAGTTTGTCCAAGTCGTCATCTTCTACTGCAGCCAAAACTGCTTGAGCCTGTGGTGGAAGTTGGTCCATGAACACGGACTTGATGATGGCATCGTCACAACCACCCTCATTTAAATTTCGAAGCCAACTGAGGATAAGGGATGGTTTTCCATCCGTCAGCACTTGGCCCTTGAGCAGCTTACGCAGCTTACTCTCTGCTGAGCCAGCGTAAGTGGTAATAATGCGTGCTTTAATTCTTTGAAAAATATCCTCCGGAGACGGAGAGGCAGAGATTATGTCTCTCACGCAACCAGCAACTTCACCATCCACTGAAGCGAGTACCACATCGGCCTTCGTGGCTTCTGCCGTGATTCTTGCGTTCCTTAGCGACGCTTCGACTTGGAGAAACCACAGTACCGGATCCGACCTGAAGAAGCATGGAATCTTCGGCACTCTATAAAAATCTGCATGGGGTGACGACGCGGTAGACGCGTGAGCCGCTAACCTTTCTGCGACCAGACGGTCTACACGCTGATCAATCGTCTCGTCATCAGGCATCGTTGCTAACTATTACACTGTCTGCCACGACACAACCCTTGCCGGCTTATGAAATTAGAATTTTCGCAACGCGGTCCCTCGACCGCACGAAGGGTTCGCTGAAGCACGTGCGTAGTTCCGACCGCACTGGGGTAGGCCCCGTAGTCACCAAGCAGGAACAAAGGCGCCGGTGACGTTGGCTTCACGCAAACTGCAACCTGGTGAGCTGAATCCCTCACAGCAAACTGGAGATGATGTAGACAGCGTCGAAATAACGGTCGCGTTCTTACAATAGAAAGCGCCGGCCATGCGACGACCACGTGTTGCAAGCCCGGCGTACGTAGAACAAAGAAACAATGGCGACCACACGCCCGCGTGCTATAAATGCGACGCGTTAATTAATGGAAAAAAACTTCCCGACTCCCCGAGATCACGTCGGGGTCACCAATGTGGAGATTAAGGGAAGATGGGGACAACGAAGTGCACCTTAACCATGTATATTTTCACCTTCTCCACCGAATACAAAAAACGTGCGCGGGAGTCGATAATGGCGGTTGATGGTCGATAGATATCGAACGTGGTCGAACGTGGACTAACGAAGGCTGACTAGGACGAACTGCGCGAAAGCGCGTCTCGAACGTTCTCTCTCCCGCTAGGGGCGCGGATGGCGGAAAACACTAGATAGGGAACTCGACGCCAGTGGACAATCCCCAGAGTCACTAGCCGGTACGGCTCCCTCTTAAGAGGGAGCCGTACCGGATAGTGACTTCTGAAATGACTACAGCACCCTCACGGTGTACGGCCATAGCGAGAAGCTCGAATCCCGACGGCACGCTCACGCATACAGACGCAGCACTCGTCGATGAGCTTGGAAGCGCTCGGGTCGCCGAGTGAGAGAGAGAGTATCTCCTGCCCTTCTCACTCCTCATTAAAGAGATCCACGCTTGTTTCAATTCCGGCCGTCTCGCCTCTCGCGCGAACAGGCGTGAATTTTCCAAGTCCCGCGTTTTGGCCGTCTGTAAATTTTTTTCAAGGCAACGCTATTTTCAGCGAGATCTTGAAACAATGTCAAAATCTTCTCGGGTGTAGTACCGAAAAGCACTTACCTCTGATTGGACTGAATTTTTGAGCAAAGGTTCTCCTTAGCTCACATATGAAAATCCCAAAAGGATTTTTGGCGATGAAGCCCCCTTCGCCCTCTACCCCCCTCAAAGTGTTACCTGTTTTTTCACTGTATCTTCGAAAATATTGATTTTAGAAAAAAATGTTTCAGACAAAAACTGAAGCTTCTGAAAACCTGTACAAGAAAGGTCATATGCCATTTTAACGTAAACACAAAACTATATCTGCAAATTTGAAAAATGTGTGTTTCTATGTAAAATAGGAAATAATCACCCAAACCAAAAAAAACGAAAGATAAAAACATAAATGTAACACGATCCCCATGCTCTCCTTTATGGGACGTAGTTGCGCCTCCCCCATCCCCAATCTCATCCCTACCCCTATTCCATCCTACATCCATTCACTCATGAAATATGTAATAAATTTCAATTCGAAAAACAGAAAGTATGAAGATTCATCTAACCATAAAGGCCTACCACGCTGTCAAGTTTAGATTATTTTTTCATTGCGCGGGCGGGCGCGTAAGCGCCCGTGCCGCGCTTAACCATCTCACCCGTCCTAACCCTTGTTAGGTTAGTTTTAGGCTTGTTTTAACCTAACAAGCCTAATGTGGCGACGGCGACGGGATGTTTATTTCCACTTTTAGATAAAAACAGATCTTTTTCAAATTTGCAGATATAGTTTTGTGTTTACGTTAAAATAGTATATGACCTTTCTTATAGAGCTTTGCAAGGGCTTCAGTTTTTGTCTGAAACATTTTTTTTCTAAAATCAATATTTTCGAAGATGCAGTAAAAAAACAGGTAAAACTTGGAGGGAGGGTAGAGGGCGAAGGGGGCTTCGTCGCCAAAAATCCTTTTGGGGTTTTCATATATGAGCTAAGGAGAACATTTGCTCAAAAATTCAGTCCAATCGGAGGTAAAAGGCAACTGGATAGTCAGGTTTATAGTTTAAATGTAATAATTTCACAAATTATTCCAAAAGAATAATATTCTCACACACAAATATCGAAATAGGAAATCAATGATTGACTGTCCAGTACCCTGGTTTGACTTTAGCTCATTCCGAGTATTGATAGAGACTAGAGGTTAATTGCTAAATGATATAAATTAAAGTTCCTAATTTAATATGACATTGTGAGAAAGCTTGATCATCAAGAATTTTAATGTGGATATATATTTGATTCTTTCATATACTTGACATGCCTACACTGAAAAAATATCGAAATATTAGAAAAATATGTTTTAAATGTGCGCAATGCAATTATTTATTTAAATTAAGTATTCGTTAATTTAATTAAAATTACTGTATTTTATTTAATTTAAATAAATAAAAATACTTATTTTAAAAGAATAGATGCATTGTACACATTTGAAAAAATATTTCTTAATAATTACGATATTTTTTTTTCTGTGTCTAGCCTGCGCGTATGGGACTTAGAAAATTTACAGACGGCCGTAACGCGGGACTTGGAAAATTCCCGCCTGTTCGCGCGAGAGGCGAGACGGCCGAAACGAAACAAGCGTGGATCTCTTTAGTGATGAGTGAGAAGGGCAGGAGATACTCTCTCTCTCACTCGGCGACCCGAGCGTGCCCGAGCGCTTCCGAGCTCACCGACGAGCGCTGCGTCTGTATGCGTGAGCGTGCTTACTCGAGCTAAACGTTTCGTCGATCGAGGCGCACCTAGCAGTAGAAGTGTGAAGTGCTAGGTGGCCAGTGACAGCTGGATAATACTTTCCAAGTTTTCTCTTTATTGTTCCATCCAATGCGAATAAAATTATTTTTCCTGGTAATTGTGATATAGTGTACAATTTCTCGAACTGTCCTTTTGATCGTCAAACGGTTAAATACGTTGAAATATTAAATAAATTCTTTCTTATGACAGCCATGTTTGTTTTGGTGAAAAAGCCTCAATTGCCCACCTCTACTTTAAACATAATTTCTGCAATAATTGATACGTAAGTAGCTACATATGAAAGTGACAGCACTAGTAGGAAGGTTTAATCTTTCGTTTAGTCACCTCCGTTTCGAGGAAAAGTGATTTCTAAGGCAAGTTAACTTGGAAAGTAAATACTGCTTGATTTCTAGGGTCATCTAGGGTTTTAGCTGACTCAAATGTTGGGTACTAGCCGGTACGGCTCCCTCTTAAGGGCATTCAATAGCTGTGAGCAACCTGCGAAATAATCGAAGCGCCACGGTGCGGTTAATAGGCCAAGTTGGGCCAAGTGTGTGACAGCGGCAGGAGCTGCTAGATGGGAGTCTCACGAAGCTCTCATTGTTAGGGTCGTGCCGAAAATCGGGTACCATGAAGGGCCCCAAAATTTTTTTAAAATTTTTTGGTGTAGTAAGGTACCGAGGTGTACATGTAAAATGCAACAGTTTTGATTGTATGTGGAAATTATTTGTGCTTTTATTTTATTGGTGTTGATGGGAACAGTAAAGAAGCTAAATGGATGAAGGGAGAGAGAGAGAGAGAAATGTAGTCATGTAAAGAACAGTGAGGCAGAGAGAGAGAGAGAGAGAGAGAGAGAGAGAGAGAGAGAGAGAGAGAGAGAGAGAGAGAGAGAGAGTGAGTGAGTGAGTGAGTGAGTGAGAGCGAGCGAGCTACTTTCAAATGTAAAGTAACTGTTTGCAAAATTTATTTACTAAATAATGTTATGCTCGGTGGCATATGTGAATGCATATAACTTTCAAATAAAATAAAGGCGTTTAAAGTACAACTAACTCTTTATTAAAACATCTTGACAGTTATATTCGTGTTAACATTGTAAAATTGTAACATTATTGTAATTTTATTGCAACATGAGGTGATATTATATAAATGAGGATTGTACGTTGAACCTTGCCCGCTCTTCCAAGAAGTATACCCGTACGTTGGCGATACGTGCTTCACCATAGGTATTTTGAACCCAATATTGGCTCCATCGTTGAATTCTGAAGTGAAGACTTTGCTGCTGTAAAAAAAAAATTGTGATTCAGTATTTTCATTAAACTGTCTATGCAATAAACAATATATGGAACAATTTCATGTACCTATGTAATATCGATAGATATTTAACATTGAAATGCTTCTACTGTAATTTGTGGTGGCTTATCGCATCTATTTTTAATTTTGTTCTTCTATAGATTCCCTTGACGTGCGACTTTTGATCCTAGGTAACCTACAGAAAACATTAATTAATTAATTAATTAACATCTGGAATAAAGGGAACATACAAACTCGTTAAGCAACGCAAAAAGTGTAAGAGTAAGAAACGAAAAGTAAAATAACTTACCATTTAAGTTAAGCGTTAGAGCTGTTTCGTTGATACATATACAAGATTGTTGATGGGAACTCCAACAGTTTAAATTTCGACACTTGATCTAAGTTCCTGTAATCGGTATTCCTGCAATGAACAAAAAATACTACAGAATGTATTTTTTCGCAGTTAAGACAGTGGTACCCTTCTTAGTCTGGCATCACCCCCTCGACTTGACCACTACAAAAATAATTATTATCACTAATCATTATTCTGGTATTGTCAGTCCAGTCTTGGGGTTGGTTGATGCACGCAAGCCTCCCCACCCGCTCATAAGAGCTACGTCAAGGTGAGGGTACCATCGGGGAAGAAAAAAATTTGTGCCACGTGTAGGTTTTTTCTTACCCTAATCTAATAATTTGACTAAACATACATTCCAATCTCACTCACAAAACAAGCACATTCTTACTTTTTCCTAATTCTCCTCAGACTTGTACGCCTGGTTGTCCCCATGGCCAGTGTCTTCCCTGCCAGGATTCAGCACCTGAAGGCGAACCTTCCCCATCCTTTCTTACCACTGAATGAAAGAAAGTTCGACTGCTTCAAGGCAATCCTTCGAGTAGGAGAATTCTAATGTCCCTGATCTACTACCTATATTCCTACACTTGTGACTGACCTATTTTCTTTTTATTCTTTTAATATTAAAATTATTAATATCAGCAATAACTTATAGAAATATGAAGTATGAAATATTATACAATACATTTTTATATTTATCAATTCTACAAGTTGTTTACTCCAATTTTTTATATTATTTCAGCTGACAGATTTGCACGAAAAAGCGCACAGCAGTCACATTACAAGTGTACTACATGAGTACTTTTGTTTTTGTTTTATAATGTAGTAGTGTTTATTAAACGCCCTTACGGGGTACATTAAGGGACTCCCGCTCCCTTTACAATTTGTCTACTTAGCCTATCTTAACCTATCTTAACCTATACGCTCGTGTGTGTGCGCGCCCGTGCATGTGCCCTCTCTCTCCTCTGTCTCATCCCTCCATTCCTCCATTCCTTTCCCATTCATCCCGGCTTCCGTTTCCTTTGTCTCACTCACTCTCCCCTTCCTCACCTTCCTCATTCTCACTTCCTTCTTCCATTCCTTCCCTCCCCTACCCCCTTTCCTTCCTCCTTCCCTCCATCATCTTCATCCACTCTTCCCCCCCTCCTGTCCCGTCCAATATCTCCCTCACTCTCTCCCCCAAGCTCTTCTCCTCTTCCCCCTCCCACCTCCCACACCATTGCAATACGTGTTCCCAGTTCTCCTCCTCTCCTCTACATATCCTGCACTCTCTCTCCTCCTCCTCCTTCCAATACATCCCCTCCCTCATCTCGTTTCCCAGCCTATACCTTACTATCCTTCCCCATCTTTTTTCGGCCCATCCTCTCCTCAAGTATCCTGGTATCTCCTCCTCTACCAGCCCCACATAATACTTATTATATCTCGAGCCCCCTATCCTCTCTCTCCTTTCCCTCTTATCCTTCTCCTTCATCCTTCTCTCTATCTCTACCCTTTCTATTCCCTCCCCGCTCCTCCATTCCCTTTCCCCTTCCTCTATCCACTCCCCTATTCCCTCCATACATTCCCTTTTTTCCTTTCCCCATCTCGTTTCCTTTCCTTCCTTTCCTACCCTCTCCATCGCCTCTGTCCAGCACCTCCTCGTCCATACACACCCTCCCCCTCCCCTTATCTTCTCCTCAAATCCCCCTATTCTTCTCACTGCCCTTACCCTCAACTTCTCCCTTTTCAGTTCCTCTCTTACCATGTATCCCGGCGTGTTCCAATCCAACCCCATTACCCACTTCAAAAATCTCTCCTGTAACCTCTCCATCCTTTCCCATTCCCCCCATCCCCATACCTCTACCCCATAGCTTATCACTGTCCACACTAGCGTGTCAAACAGCCATAGCCTCCTTTCCCAGTCTCTCCCAAATAGCCTCTTCCCCAGTCCCCATATTTCCCTCATCACCACTGTCCCCTTCCTTACCCTCTCTTTCACCATCCCCTCCCTTCCCCCGTTCCTACTAAACTTGTACCCTAGATATGTAAATTCCCCCACTTCTTCCACTTCTTCCTCCTTCCATTTCCATTCCACCTTCTTCCATCTTCCTCCTCCCTTCCTAAACCTCATTATCTTCGTCTTCCCGACGTTCACTTCCATCCTCTTTCTCTCCACAAACCTCTCCAACGCCCTCAGCATCACTTTCATTTCCCCTTCCCTCCTTGCCATCATAATAATGTCGTCCGCGTACGTTATCGTGTACAGCCTTCCCCCCCCCCACTTCTACCCCACCCACCTCCCCCTTCGCCATCGTTTCCTCCAGGTCCGCCATATAGATATTGAATAAGTGGGGGCTTAACGGGCATCCTTGCCTTAGCCCCCTCGCGGTCCAGAACCTCTCTCCCATCCTCCCGTTTACCCTGACCCTGCTTCTTGTCTCCTCATACGTCTCCACTATCCTTTCTCTTAACCCTTCTCCTATTCCACATCTCCCCATTTGCTCCCACAGCACCCCTCTATCCACCCTGTCGAACGCTGCTTTCATGTCCACAAACGCCGCAATCAGTCCTCCTTTTTTTCTCCTCCTTGTCTCCTTTTCCACCACATGATTCAACATGAATACCCCGTCCGCCGTACCCATCCCCCTCCTGAACCCCACCTGACTGTCCGCCAACACTCCTTTCTCCTCCATTTCCCTCTCCAATCTACCTCTTAATATCGACGCATACACTTTGTACGCGGACGACATTATTGTTACCCCCCTAAAATCCCTCACCTCCCTTGCCCCTCCTTTTTTTGCTATCGGGACAACTATCCCCTCCTTCCACTCCTCTGGCCAACCTTCCCCCTCCCATACCCTCCTACACACCTCCCATATCGCATCCCTTACTCCTCTCCCGCCAAACTTCCACACCTCTCCTGGTATCCCATCCCTCCCACTCGCTTTCCCTATCTTCATCCTCTCTATTTCCCTCTCCACTTCCTCTCTTCTCAGTCCCTCTTCTCTTTCTCCTACTCGCTTCCTTCTCCTCCCCACCACCTTCCTTTCCACCCCCCCCAATGTTTGCATAAAATATTCCGTCCATTCCTCCATTCCTATCTCTTCTCTCCCATCCTCTTTCCTTTTCCTTCCTCTGTTTATAATTCCCCATACCTCCCTTTCCTCCTTGATCCTTCCTATTTCTATTGCTAACCTCTCTACTTCCTCTTCCTTCTTCCTTCCGCACAACTCCTCGTACCTCTTTTTCTCTTCTACGTACTCTTCTCTTTTCCTGTCCCCTTTCCTCCACCCCTTCAGCACTCTTCCCACCTCCTTCTTTTTCTCCCTACACTCTTCGTCCCACCAGCTCTTCCTCCCTTTCTTCCTTCCCCCCCCATCCTCCCTCTCTCTTAACCCCTTTTCCTTCGCTTTTCTCCCTATCTCCCTTAATATCCCGTCCAGGTCTTCACTCTCCGTCCTTACTTCCCTCATCTCTACCTCGAACCGTTCTCTTCCCTCCCTGGACCAGTCCCATTCCTTTTTCTCCCTCCTCCCTCCCTCTTCCTTCCTCCTTCCTCTCCTCCCTCCCCTTCCCTTTATTACCGCCACTACCGGCATGTGGTCCGACTCTATTCTTTCTCTTACTTCTACTCTTTTCACCTCCCTTCTCACTTCTCTATCCCCAATTATATAATCAATTACCGAGCTACCTCTCGTCCCTACATACGTAAACTCTCCTTCCCTATCCCCTTCCATCCCTCCGTTCATTATCTCCCATCCCTGCTCCTCCAGCATCTCCAACATCCTCCTTCCTTCTCCATTTATGACCTCGTCTTTGGATCTTCTCCTCTCCTCCTCCTGATCTTCTTCCCATCCCTCCCCTCTCCCCTTGTTACCTGTCCTCGCGTTGAAATCCCCCCCGATGATTGTCATTTCCTTCTCTCTACATCCTCCTCCCCATTCTGCGATCGTCTCCAACCTCTCCTTCCTATCCCCCCTTACGTACGCTCCTATTACCCTCCACCTTACTCCGTCTACCTCCAACACCTTCATCATCACTCCTTCCCTAGCTCTCCCTTCCTCCTTCCTCTCCTCTATACTTTCTCTTATCCCCATAATCATTCCCCCTATTGCCCTTCCCTTCCTCTTGTCCCTCTCCGCGAATTGCGCCTCCCATCTATATCCCTTCGGCAGTCTCTTTTTTGCCCTCTCCCATCCCTTCCTTTCTAGCCATGTTTCGGTCAATACCACCACCTCCCATTTCTCTATCTCTCCCCAGAACTCCTCATCCTTGTTATTTAACCCGGCTATGTTCCAGAACCCTATTCTCCATTTCTCCTCTCCCGCCCTCTCCGATCCTCCTTCCTTCTCTCCACTCCTCTCCTTTCTTGTTCTCTCCCCTCCTCCTCCTTCCTTCCCTGTCCTCTCCTTCAGCTTTCTCCTCTCCCCTTCCTCCCTCCCTCCTCTTCTGCTTCTCTTTCTCCTCCCTACCTCCCGAACCCCTGCCCTCCTCCTCCTTCCTTCTCTTTCTCCTTCCCTTCCTTTGTCCTCGCGTTCCTTAACTCCCCCCTTTCTTCGTCCCAGTCCCATCTTTCCTCGTTTATCCATAGCTTCTTATATCCTATCCTCACCCTTCTCCCTCTCCTCCTTTCCTTGTCCGCTTCCTCTCCTATCGCCCACGCTATCCTCCTTTCCTCCCACGTAAGGTCGTCTCCTATCCTTTCCCTCCTCCCTGCTAGCTTCCTCTTCTCCCTCATCAGTCTTTCTTTATCATCTCTCCCTTCTAACCTCGCCCACACCATCACCCTCCCTTCCTTGTCCTTTCGTCCCACCACCCTTGCCTCCTGCACCCTCACTCTCACTCCTATGTCCTTCGCTATCCTCTCTATTTCCTCTTTACCTCCCCCTCCTTCCCCCCCTCTATCTTAACCCCCCTCACTATAATGTTCCTCCTCCTCTCCTCCCTTTCCCTCCTCTCCGCTTCCTTTTCCAACCTCCTTATCCTTCCTCCTAGCTCCTCTCCCTCCACTCCTGCCCCTACCCTTCCGCCCTTTCCCCCTTCTCCTACCTCCCACCTCCCTGCCTCTAATTCCTTTATCCTCTTCTCCATCTCTCCCATTGACCCTCTCGTCCTCTCCCTCTCCTTCTCCCAGCTCTCCCTCATCTCCTCCACCATCTTCCTAACCTCCCCCTTCTCCTCCCTCAACTGCCTCATCTCCACCCTCATCTCTTCCATCTTCTTCATCATCTCCGCTAGCATTTCTAATACTTTCCCATCTTCCTTCCCCCCTTCTCCGGTGACCTTAACATCAGCGCGCTCCTCTTAAATGCCCTCTCCTCCGTTTTCTCTTTCTCTCCTCCCCCTCCCATCTCTCTCTCCTTCCTTTTCCTCCTCCATATCTCGTCTAAGCTACCCGAGAAGCTCCCGCTCCTCTCCTTTCCTTTTATCCCCCTTCCCCCTTGCGCTTCCTCTCCTTTCTTTCCCCTTCCCTCCCCTTGTTCCATTCCTTTCCCTTGTTCTTTTCCGTCCTCACTCATCTTCCTTTCCTCTCTTTCTTCCTTCTTCCCACCTTTCCCTTCCTGCTTCCTACCTTATCGGCCGTTCTCTCTATCCCTATCCCTCACGCTTCCCCTTCTGCCCACTACGCGTCTCTCTAGTCGACTCCTTTCCCGCCAGTCACTCGCTTCCTACTCACCTCCTAACCTCACTTCTGTCTCCCTTCTATCCGCCCTTCGCCTTCCCTTCTCCCCTCCCTCTTTCCCTACTCTCTCCCTTTCCCTTCCTAGCCCTCTTCCACACCCTTCCCTTCCCTGCCCTTTCCCTTCACTCTTTCACTCCCTTTCTCACTGCAAACTTTCACTCTCTATACACACCGCTATCACACACTCTCTCCGGAAACGGAAGTCTTGTTTTATAATGTTTCTGTACATATCTGTTTGTTTGGTTGGATATAATACAAGCTTTTTTATTATTATATGTTGAATTTTCACTTGTATGTAGATATGTACATTGGAGTAAAGCAACCGAGTTTTGCCGTATTTACTTTTATCCTGATGGGAACAGCTACACGATACGCCTTTTCATAACAGTCGACGATAATTGTATGTTTTTATTTCATTTCTCTTGTAATGCGACTACTGTTCGCCACTTCGCACAAATCTATCAGCTGAGATGTCGACATGTTAAGAATTAGCGCATCGTGCTAACGACGAACATTATTGTGAAATTTAGCAAACTTTTTCATTTTCTTCACATTTCTAGTGTTGTCTAATTGGCATATTTCGTAAGTGTCTGCTATCTATAATTTCAGGCAGCAGACACTTTCGATAAAATGTAGCCAGTACCGGCTCCATTTTTTCTCGCCAGAAAGTATCATTTTTGTATATATGCATAACATGAATACCTTTCGGAGTCCATAAAACAAACACGCAGTATTCTCTTTGCGTGATGTGTAGCTGACCTTGCACTTCGTAGTAATACGGATGCTGCATGTTCATCGTGTCCATGTCATCCCGAGCAAATATGAGATGAATCTTCTGAAGGCGCTGCTCCATCGCTTCCTGTGGTGTCACATCCTTCAGCGCACCGTAATATTTTATATGTATAATTCCATCCTCGTCGACGAGCCCCGTGGGTCGTGCGCCCAAATAAGGTGTATCGTTATCGATGATCAATCCACATCTGTTCACTGGTGTGGGTAACAACGCTTGTATCTGTTCCAGTGCAAGTTCTTCGTACTCGTGTTCTTGATCTATAACAGAAAGATTTGGAAGTTTAGGGTACAATATATCTTTTACAATTTTAGTCTGTGATGCATTATTTCTTGTCCGGCAAACTGCTCCAAAATGCTCAGTATGCAGTATTTTCTTCACGTAAGTCATCCATACTGTGCTTTGTGGTCCGTCGACAGTTTCCTTTTCAATGGTTTCTCGTCGATGATGCCATTCGAGGAGTCGCGCTTCGTGTAGATCAACAATCGCCTCATAGTCATCTGTCTCCATGTCAGGTCTGGCTGCATTTGATCCGTAATTCGCGTCACCTTGTTGCTTCGTAGTACTAGCTGTTTCTCGTCGTTTCTTCTTCTTCGCTTCCGTACTAGTGGCCATTCGCATTCTCTTCTTTATGCGCTTTTCTTCAAATGTCTGCACTATTTCTGACGATTCTTTTTCTGCGGCTGCACTAACAGCACTCAAACAGGTTTGGGTGTTATATTGCACAGCTGCTGCAGAACATCTCGCTTCGTAAGAACCACGCTTTCCAAAGTGAATTCTTTTTCCGCCAATAAATTTACAGATCACTGAGTTGTAAGACTCAACGGCGTTGCTATTCACATTGTAGATCAAACTTTTCGCGTTACAACTCAATTGGTTCAAAGCATCCTCTATCTTATTGTAGAGGCCTACTGCTGTCAATTGCGGAACGTGATCTTCCTCTCCAGCTTTTCTGGAACCATCGCAGAAATATTGAAGTTCTGCACATTTTTTATGTTCTCCAAAAATGTGACTCGCAATATTCCGTATATCTTCTTTTAGAAATCGAGCTTTCGTGCTCGTTGGTAGGTCTTGTTTTCTTCTGTGCTCCGCAGCTTTGCATACGGCATTCCTTATGCGCATCGTACTATTTTCCACGATTTTTCGCCAATTTCCAAGACGTCCTTTCGTCTTCGATATATCTTTAATCTTCCTGCTTAAATTTCTGAGCAGATGATTCGTGCACTCGATCTTCTTAACTGTCACGTCATCGTATGGATTGCTGTCTATAATCTTCTTGTATACGCTGCTGTCTCCATCGCCGATCAACGTGGAATATACAGGGTGTCCCACAACTCAGGGAACATCGGGAAATGGGGGGTAGCTGAGGTGATTCTGAACGAGATTTTCCTTTGCAAAAATACTGTCCGAGGCTTCATATTTGAATTATTAAGGAAAAACACCGGCGTATGAGAGCGCGCGTAGAGCCCGCGCTCAGTGCCGTAGCGCCCGTCACTCACGGGCGCCCGACCGTGGTCGTGAACGGGCGCAGCGCAGTGGTACGGCACGAAGCATCGGACGGAAATTAATATCGAATAACAAATTAAACTTTCAGAATGACCTCAGATATCCATTAGTCATGCACAATAAATAAAGTAAGGCGTGTATTTTGAAAGTGGTCCAAGTTCATTTTTTAAAAAAAATGAGATATCACATAATATTCAATTATTGCACTAAATTATTCACGAATTATGTGATATCTTATTTTTTTTAAAAAATTGACTTACGCCACTTTCAAAATGAACAGCTCAAATAATTATTAAATAAAATAATTATAGTCATTATTCGTGTAACGGTAACATTCGATTTAACAAATCGAAATATTTTCAAAAACTGTAATTCGTTATTTGAAACCAACGCGAAATGAGATCTCGAAAATGAGATTTATCAATTATTGCTAAAAAAGCTTTCGGAATCGAAAAATAGTTGTTTTCTATTGAACGAATAATGATTGCAATAACAAAATCAATTACTCACAGTCCTCGATGGAAGTGTGCGGCTGTCACTGGATCACTGCATCCATCCCGATCGTTCGTCTAATCTCTAGGGTCGAACAGCTGATCCGAGCACAGTCCCGGGCAGGTCGGCGAACTCGAGCCACTACACGGTCACTATCACTATCGGTGTTTGTGTGCGAGCGATTCGCATCTTACGTTAGAATATTGGGTGGCCCTGAAAAGGACCGATTTTGGCCTCATAGGTGAGGCTCGACGTGGCCCCCATTTACCGCTATGCAAAGTGCAGCACGTTTTACTTCACTACATACAGGTTGCACTGATCCGGTCACATAACTCCCGATGCTAAATTTTTAAAAGTTCTTGCACTTGCAGGTATTTCACCGGGATACGTCTCACGATACCGCTGTGCAGCAAGATTGGCATTACCGTCACATTGCGCAAAGATGAAAAACATTTGGTAATATTCCGCGTTGGAACAATTCATTTTAATGAAACACGACGATGCTGTGGCTTCAAGAACGAATTCTCGACTGACTAGTTCCTCGTTCCTTGCAAAGGAAAATATCTTTATAGCGATGCTACCGTTAGGGTAGTAGATAACTCGCCTGTGGGCAGAAATTCGAAGGAACCGATTGCGTCTTCGATTCGCCGGTATCGCATCAAACAATTTTATCGCATGGATCTTTATCTACCGCACCAACGGCAGCATTGCTGTAAGGATATTTTCCTTCACAAGGATCGAAGGACTAGTCAGTCGACAATTCGTTCTTGAAGCCACAGCATCGTCGTGTTTCATTAAAATGAATTGTTCCAACGCGAAATATTACCAAATGTTTTTCATCTTTGCGCAATGTGACGGTAATGCCAATCTTGCTGCACAGCGGTATCGTGAGACGTATCCCGGTGAAATACCTGCAAGTGCAAGAACTTTTAAAAATTTAGCGTCGGGAGTTTATGTGACTGGATCAGTGCAACCTGTGTGTAGTGAAGTAAAACGTGCTGCACTTTGCATAGCGGTAAATGGGGGCCACGTCGAGCCTCACCTATGAGGCCAAAATCGGTCCTTTTCAGGGCCACCCAATATTCTAACGTAAGATGCGAATCGCTCGCACACAAACACCGATAGTGATAGTGACCGTGTAGTGGCTCGAGTTCGCCGACCTGCCCGGGACTGTGCTCGGATCAGCTGTTCGACCCTAGAGATTAGACGAACGATCGGGATGGATGCAGTGATCCAGTGACAGCCGCACACTTCCATCGAGGACTGTGAGTAATTGATTTTGTTATTGCAATCATTATTCGTTCAATAGAAAACAACTATTTTTCGATTCCGAAAGCTTTTTTAGCAATAATTGATAAATCTCATTTTCGAGATCTCATTTCGCGTTGGTTTCAAATAACGAATTACAGTTTTTGAAAATATTTCGATTTGTTAAATCGAATGTTACCGTTACACGAATAATGACTATAATTATTTTATTTAATAATTATTTGAGCTGTTCATTTTGAAAGTGGCGTAAGTCAATTTTTTAAAAAAAATAAGATATCACATAATTCGTGAATAATTTAGTGCAATAATTGAATATTATGTGATATCTCATTTTTTTTAAAAAATGAACTTGGACCACTTTCAAAATACACGCCTTACTTTATTTATTGTGCATGACTAATGGATATCTGAGGTCATTCTGAAAGTTTAATTTGTTATTCGATATTAATTTCCGTCCGATGCTTCGTGCCGTACCACTGCGCTGCGCCCGTTCACGACCACGGTCGGGCGCCCGTGAGTGACGGGCGCTACGGCACTGAGCGCGGGCTCTACGCGCGCTCTCATACGCCGGTGTTTTTCCTTAATAATTCAAATATGAAGCCTCGGACAGTATTTTTGCAAAGGAAAATCTCGTTCAGAATCACCTCAGCTACCCCCCATTTCCCGATGTTCCCTGAGTTGTGGGACACCCTGTATAAGACCATGCATGTCTATACTGCACTTGAAACCTTCTACAATCGCCACAGTCTCCATGGCGGTCGAAGATTGCCAATGTTCCCAATTTTTGAAGCACCGATGTTCCTTCGGTGGTACACCTCTTCTTGCTGCACTTTCGCACATTGAGCAATATTTATTCTTTACTGCTATGAAAAGGATCTTTTTCGTATGGTAACCTATAATGGCACCCATACCGGATGGAGAATCATATTTTCCACCTCTATATGATCTTTTCATCCAACTTCCGTCCGCCATGACGGGAATATGAGGTACGCCATCGATTACATCACCTCTTTCAATCGCTAAGCGACGTTCTTCTTTGGCGGCTGCTTTCATTTCGTCCAAGGCAGCTTTCTCGAAATATTCTGTCACTTCTTCGTGTAACTTCGCATATGTTGCTTGCGCCATGCAAGGAATGTTTGCGCTCGTTAGCAACTCTTCCAATTGCGAATATCCTATGTCAGTTGTTATTGTGCCAACTACCACCGCTTGATTCACATTTAAAATTCCTGAATCTTGTGGTTCAGTTAGCAGCGATGCCTTGTACTTGCATAGTTCACACCGCACAAAAAGTTTTGTCATCAAGCCTATGGGCTGGGAATGAACAATGACGAAATCTTCCCATCGACAATCCAAAGGGCTCTTATGGCCACTGTATATTCGTTTCATCTCATTAAATATATGATTAATATCTACAATGCGGCGTCCTAAGATCGGCACACATTGGATATACCCTACATCCAGATGGCAATCGACATGCAGAGGTGGCAATGTGTCGTCTTCTTCATCGTGGCGCACCGTGTCTGCGGGAGGGTCGACATCATTTTCAATGGATTCGCCATTGTCCTGCGTGATATCCATATCTTGTGTTTCTTCGAGCAATGTTTCCGATATCATATGTTCATTGCTGCTTGTCGGTGACGGATGTTCATGCAGAAGCAGCTGTTGCTCGTCGTCGGGTGGCGGAATATCCCGACATTGGCGAAGAGCCGCCTTTTCGTTTCTTCTGCAACATACGGAAACAAAAAACATATTTTCAAAACATACCGCATGTAAGTGATTATACAGGGTGTTTGACATAAGATGTCGGAGCCGAAAGTTGGAGATAGATTGAGTAAAACCGAGAAGGAAAGTCGTATACCATAATGTAAAATTCGCAATAGTTATCCTGATATAAAAACGCGTGTGCCAATGAGCGGTAAGACGGCTGCGGTAGCCCGGTAGCAACTTGGCGAGGCGGAGTCAGTGAACGGCGATGGACAAGAGGCGCGCGGCGGGGGGCAAGCGCGATAGACAAGAGGCGCGGGTGTGCAGCGAACCACAAGTGTAGGAAGAATGATCAAAGATGATAATCAAATAATCGCAAGATATAACACACGAGAATATATATTTGTAACAACAGAAAAACCAATATCGGCGTCAGGATGCCGAATCCGTTACACATCGATCTCTACGTTCTCTCGCACACACTGTCTCCTTTCTCTACCGCACGCCTTGTGGCGCTGTTCGTTAACAAACAAAATCGCTCGCGTCCGCGTTCACTCGCTGCACTTTCGCGGGCTTTATGAAAATTGCTTACACAAGTAAAAAATATTACAATGTAATATTGCAATGTGTATTACGATGTAATATTGTAATGTGTATTACGATGTAATATTGTAATGTGTATTACGATGTAATATTTTTTAATCGGGTTCGCCGCGCGCGCGCGCCTCTTGTCTATCGCGTTTGCCCCACCTGTCCATTGCCGTTCACTGACTCCGCCTCGCCAAGTTGCTACCTGGCTACCGCGGCCGTTTTACCGCTCATTGGCACACACGTTTTTATTAATATCACGATAACTATTGCGAATTTTACATTATGGTATAGGACTGTCCTTCTCGGTTTTACTCAATCTATCTCCAACTTTCGGCTCCGACATCTTATGCCAAACACCCTGTATGTATATGCATATTGCTTATATAGAGTTCTGTAAAAGTAACGGATAAAGTAATAATTTTCAAAAAAATGTTTTATTCCAAAAACGCAAAAACACGTTGATTAAGATTTTTAAAAATAAATTTTTCAGTGTCATCCGTTTTTTCGCGATGTCAGTGCAATCCGAACTGTGATGTAATCGGTATTTTTAGAAAATGGAACGTATCACTTTGTACCATTTTTTTAGAATCTCCTCTTCCCCTCTAAACAAACTGCGGTACCCTAACCCTAACCCTAACCCTAAATACACGATGAGACAACATCACAAATCGCAGGCTCGAGGACGATGAAAAGCAGAGAAAAGCGAGAGAGAATCGAGAGTCGATACGCATCTCTCTGTCCCGTCAGATCAGTGCGTCTCCTTCAAGGCGATACGTGCCTTTCTTTTCCGCCAAGAGAGGCGCGAGAAAGAGAGGAACGTATCGCTGAGAAAGAGACGCACTGGTCTGGCGGGACAGAGAAGCACGTATGGACGAGAGAAAGACAATCGATTCTCTCTCGAGGCTTGCCAGCGCTCGACGGCGAAAGTCAGATGGGCAAAAAAGAATCGACTGTCTTTGTCTCCTCCATACGTGCTTCTCTGTTCCGTCGAATCGTGCGTTTTTTTCTCGCCCATACGCGCCTTTCTTTTCCGCTGAGAGAGGCACGGGAAAGAGGGGAACGTATCGTCGAGAAGGAGACGCACTGATCCGATAGAACCGAGAGACGCGTATCGGCGAGACAAAGACACTCGATTCTCTCTCGATTTTCTCTGTTTTTCGTCGTTGAGCACTGGCGAGCCAGCTTATCACTCCGACATTGATTCATTATCATTTCGGACCAAAAAATCATCAACTGTGTCTGCAATTTTCTCGAAAACTATGCAATAGTCAGATTTTCTCGATATCAGGAGTTTCTGGAGATTTGTCAACTATACATATAATGTATTTGAAATTTAGCGATATTGAAGACGATGAAGTTGAGTTCCCCCTTGTAAGTTTTTAATTATAATTGTGGGGCGAACATTTTTTCCTTGAAATTCATCCAAAATAAGGTTTGGAAAAACGAGGAGATGAAACGAAAAGGCAGAACAGTTCTTTATAGACTGACAAAAGCGGGAAACTGATTGTCGGGAAAGAGACAGAAGCTTCTCTGTTGATCACTGCCTACCGCTGACGAGCCACGAGACAATCGAAGCTATTGTCATTTCAGAATGAAAATCACGAAAAGTATACGGAGATAAGAAAATCAGAAGTGACCCCAAAACCAAATTGACGTGCGATGGGTCATGCGATAGCTCCTCACTGTAATATTACACTGAACAGCAAAAAACTAGTACATTAAAAATTTGGGAAAAAATTACCAAATTTCAAATAATCATAACTTAGTAAATAATGAAGATAAAAATATGTGCAAAAAGCAAAATGAAGCTTGAAACGTCCTCTTTAGGAATATTTGAATAGCAATCATGCTCGGTAACTTTTTTCAAAATAGCGGATGATAAAGTGAGAGGATGCAAAATTGATAATCACAGGTCCGTGTTTGCGATGGTCCATGGCGCGAATCAGGTATCGCAGCCTAATGAGACCTAATGCACATGAAACTGCAGAGTGTTATCATTAAAATGCTTCTTTACCAAGCTTGATGCGATCATTTTTCACCGAGTTATTCAAAATTTTACAAAAAATGCGGTTTTCTTGTAAAATTGGCATAACTCGGTGAATAATAATCGCACCAAGCTCTATAACGAAGCATTTTAAAGAAAACATTCTATACTTTCAGATGTTTTTCGTCCCATTGAGCTGCGACGGTTACTTCATGCACCATCGCAAACACGGACCTGTGATTATCAATTTTGCATCCTCTCACTTTATCATCCGCTATTTTGAAAAAAGTGACCGAGCATGATTGCTATTCAAATATTCCTAAAGAGGACGTTTGAAGCTTCATTTTGCATTTTTGCGCATATTTTTGTCTTCATTATTTACTAAGTTATGATCATTTGCAATTTGGTAATTTTTTCTTAAATTTTTAGTGTACTAGTTCTTTTGCTGTTGACTGTATTTCCTTTTATAACAATGAAAAACTATACATTTACATTGGTGACTCTTTCAATACGAAGTCGGCAATTTGCAGTTATCATTGCATCTACATATATTTTATTACAAGTAGGTTGGTTAGAAAAAAATCTTAAAGAATTCTATTTTTAATACGTTCGTTCTAATACATTGTATTTATTCGACAGAAACCACACGTATAATTCGTTTCGTTGCGCTGGGCCCATGAAAACGGCGAAAGCGTAACAGACTATGGAATTACCGAGAAGCAGCAGTCGAACGAAACTCCGAGAATCAGTGGAACGGTTGATCGAAAAAATTTGCTACTATTTTTAGCATCTCGGCCCACACTGACGCACACAGCGTTGAGTGGTCACCAGGTGCACCGAGTGGTTGCCACCGATAGTCTAACACTTCCTTCGGTACACATTCAAATATTAGCTTCCAACAATTGAAAGGGGGCACGTCTACTCAAAAGTTAAGTGTTCGATATTTGAGGCCGTACATTTTCCGAAGTTTTTTCATTAAAGAACACTTTTCTCAAAGTTGGCGTTAATCCGACTCAAATTTTTGAACATGTAGGAATAAGGGTACGATATGGTTTTTTGATAACGGTCATGTTGTACGAACAAAATCTAATGAAAATCTTGTTAGACTGTAACACGGTTGTATTCCTTCAAACCGTCACATTTATTACGGTTACGCGTCACTAGGCCATTCGTCACGTTCTCTCGCTATTCGCGCTCGGTCTCGCGCTCGCGCTCGCGACAACGCTCTTGCACCGCAAGCAACGTATTACCTCGCACTCTTTGTGCGGTTATTCGCAAATTACGATAACACCTGAGGATGTGCCGAATATTACCGATATCTTATTACTGCCTACAAATCTATCGTCAGTACGATACCATACGATCACCTTCGGTTATTCACGCCTGGTCAAGATTTTGCTTACGTGTCCGTTACTCAACTTATAATGAACCCGAAAATGATAATCGTTTTATAGAAGAGAATAACTTACCGCTGAGTATGCTTCTTCAAACGACTGTGCCGCCGCGCCGTAAGCGTGTATTTTCCTATTGGATTGCCTCTTCTTTTTTCACACACTTCTTTACGCGTCAAATTTGTGGCACACGCAATTTCCATTTTTAAAAAAAAACCAATTGAATTTATTGCAATTAGTAAAAAATACGTTCGCGAGGTATTATAACTTGTAGCACACGCGCACGTACTGTTCGAACAACGGAAAGCGTAAAGATTCCTTTTTGCAAGAAACGTAGAACCTTGCCTGTCCGTTGTTTGTGGCACAATGGCCCCCAGAGGCAACGTCCACATTCGTTTTATAACTTGCCTTCGATCATTTACGCATGCGTACGTCGGTTCTGACCGCGGATATTTACAGGACCACGTGCACTCTATTGCCCCCCCCCCCCCCTCGCGCCTGTTCAAATTGTTCTTTTCATTATTTGTACATACGGTTACAATTTCTAGAAATGCGAATTAATTAGGTTTTTATTTTTTGGCTATTAAAAAAAAATTTGATTGAAAAACATGATGGTGGCGACGGGGGGCCCCGTTGACGCGAGCGCTCCCGTGTGCGATACTCTGATCTCGCGATCTCTCCCCCCACTCCTCCCGCCGCGGGCTCCATGCACGTGCGTTGCGGCCAGGGATGGTCAGCGATGCCCCCACTATGGAAAAATCTTCCCTCTCTACCAGTAACTTCTCCTTCAGCGGCTATCCGTATGAGGAGAATCCGTACGCGACAGCCAGTCCACATCTCTCGCGATGGTAGTGGGGGATAATGTGACGTCACGTAACGATGGTAGAGGGAGAAGCTGCAAGTCTTGGCATACCATCCTTGGCACGCCGTGGTTAGTTCTTCGCGAAGAGCAAGATGAATAACGACGTAAGTATTGCACGTTCACCCATTATTCTTGTTATAAGGGATATTCACGAAGTTACAAAAAGATTTTAGAAAAGTGAATGCATGTTTTAATGGTGCTCTCCGAGACAAATTGTGCGGTATATCTCGCGGGTGTCCGAAATGAACATGACGGTCGAAATTCGGGACGCAAAATTTTAGTCAAAAATCACATTTTGCTCGTTTACGCGCGTATGACTGAAGTATAGCTAAAATAAGGGTATATTTCAACTTTGCTCGTGAAAGGCTATCAAATGAAACTAACAAAGGGAAAACCCGGGAGGGTCGCCACCAATTTCGCTGAATTTGATATACATGATAGTTCAGCACCCCTAGAGAGTCGTGGTAACGGGAAAAAATGTAATGAGACCTCCTTCTCCGTGATACGTGCTTTTCTTTTCCGTCAAGAGAAGCACGAGAACGAGAAGAACGTATTGCCAAGAAGGAGACACACTGATCCAACGGGACAGAGAGAAGATGCGTATCGACGAGATAAAGACATTCGACTCTTTCTCGGTCTTTTCAGTCATTCGTTCTCGAGTCTCGAGTCCGTCATTGTACTGTTGCCACATCCTCAGTTTAGGCCGAAAAATCGCAATATTCAACTGCAATTTTCTCGAAAACAGGGGCCCATTGTATCCTAATTCGTTACCACGAGCATCTAGGGATGCTGAACTGTGATATATTTCAAATTCAGCGAAATTGGTGGGGACCCTCCCTTGTCTTCCCTTTGTTAGCCGCATTTGATAGCCTTTGACGAGCAGAGTTAAAATGTACCCTTGTTTTAGCTATAACTTCAGTCATACGCGCGTAAACGAGCAAACCGTGATTTTGCGACCGTCATGTTCATTTCGGACACCCGCAAAATATACCGTATAATTTGTCTCAGCGACCACCATTAAAACATATATTCACTTTTCTAAAGGGCTTTTGTCATTTCGTGAATATCCTCTGTTAAATGCAAATACGCTTGGTGTATTCAGCCTCTAATATAATATGTAATGAAACATTCCTGTGATAATATGAAAAATATTGTATCGAATCATTTTCGATTTTAGAAAAAAAAAAACACGTATGCCCGTGTAGCGGGAGCCCCGGGACCAAAGTCAGTAAGTATTCACACTTTTTTGAGAATGTATAGTGATAAGAATGAACAGTCTGTTTTGGGAAGTATTCTATTATGTAAATTTTACTTTTTTTGTTTTATAGAGAAAAATACCAGGTGACATGCCAGGCACGGGCGGGGGAGACGGCGCGCCACCAGCCGCAGTAAGTATTTACGTTTTACTTACAAAAGTATACTGTTTTAAAAAAAAAAGACAGTCATGTTTTAGGAAGTATGCTCTTATGTAAATTTTAAATTGTTTTTGCAGAAAGAACAGAAACAAACAGTGGCAGAGGGGAGGGCGCCGGCCGCGACCACGATCACGACCACGGCCGCGACCACGACCACGACCACGACCACGGCCACGACCACGACCATGACCACGACCACGACCATGACCACGGCCACGGCCCCGACCATGACCACGACCACGGCCCCGACCATGACCACGACCACGGCCCCGACCATGGCCACGACCACGGCCCCTGCGGCGCCGCCTCACGAGTCGAATGTCGTAAGTATTTTTACTAATGGATAATTTTTGTTCTGTACATAACGAAACAGTTGCCGCGTAATAAATGTATGAATAAATTTTATATTTACTCACGAATTAAAATTCAATAGTACATCGGAAATTAGGACCCTATTTTAATATTTCAAAAATGTTTCGCTTTCAGTAACGGAACAAAATTGCTCTAACGTTGGGCATTCTCAATGTACTTCGTTCACTTTCTACTCGGCATAAATGTACCTTCAAATCTGTAAAAAATTACTTTTTTTAATTTTTCAGACTCGTGCTATCATTCTCAAGGCGTCGGAGGACGTGGTGGCGGCGATGGCCGAAGGGGGCGATGTGGCGGAGTGTCACAGAGTAAGTGTTATATCGCGTTATGCTTTCCTTTTTTTATCACACTTTATGTAGAAAATCAGTTTGACTGATATCAATATTTTAATATACTAATATTCAAATATTCAAATATTAAAAGTTTATTAACCTTTGCAGGTCCTGGTGGCTCTCACAAAGATTTATGGCCAGGATGGGGAGGGCCAAAACCCCCCTGGGCGAGACCGCGGAAGAGGCCGCGGTAGCTACCGCGGTAGAGGAGGCCGCAGAGAACGCCGCCGCCGTGGGGGTCGACAGGGGGGGGGGGGGGAAGGTTGTATAATTCAGTATTATTACAATAAACAATAAAATCATATCTTTTAAATATGTGTATATTTTATTCCCCACCCACCGCCTTTCCTCACGAAGTGGTAGGCTCGTGGCTCGTCGGTGCTCGACAACGAAAGGAAGAGAAAGGTGAGAAAGAATTGGAAAGAATCGAATGTCTTTGTCTCGTCGATATGCGTCTCTCTGTCCCATCGGATCAGTGCCTTTCCTTCTGGGCGATACGTTTCTCTCTTTCTCGTGCTTCTCTCAACGGAAAAGAAAGGCACGTATCGCCGAGAAGGAGACGCACGATTCTTTCTCCCTTCGTAGTCGAAGCTTCCGAGCGCTCGACGGCGAAAAGCAAGGAGAGCCTAGAGAGAATCGATTGTCTTTGTCTCGTCCATACGTGCCTCTCTCTCCCGTCGGATCAGTGTATTTCTTTCTGAGCAATATGTGCCTCTCTTTCCCGGGAGTCAACGGAACTCTCTTTCTTGGCGATACGCGCGACTTTGCCACAACATGATTATAGACTGACATATTGCAAAATTTGACTGAAATTTTTTCAGAAACTCTAAATGCGCTTTATAGATTGCCACTAATCTGTAGGCTTGGACAGCTGGAATATATTTTAAATTTGGAGAGATTCAAGCCGGTGTCGGCGCGCGACGGCCTCTCCTTATTAGACACGGAGCTATTGGGCCTTACTCTCACCCGTACTTTATAAGCCCATCTAAACCCTATTTACCTAAAGTCGATTCGAGCGCGGCTAAACATGGTCGTACTCTCATCCACGTTTAGCAGCGCTTATAGCAAAACACGCTCAACTTGGGAAGTAGATATGGCAACGTTGCAAAATCACGTCTGGCCAATACTGCGCATGCGTCCTACTAATAAAAATGCGGGGAACTTGAATTGAAATGTGGGCAATACAAACTCTCTCAGTTTTCAGATGATTAATGATATGGCTGCAGATGCTTAACAATTTGTTAACATCGAGCATACGACTGTATACTTAAATTGTTGATCGAAAGGTAATAATCGGTATTAATAAACGTTACGTATATTGCGTAAAATAGCTACCAGGACCATGACCGTGGAATGATCGTCATTTGTTATATTCTTTTGTCGTCGAAAATTCATTGTTCGTTTCACTTTGCTCTCGACGTCTGCAGGATACGCATCGTAAGTATAGATACACGTGTTGCGCGTATTGTAAAACTAGGATATTATTTCTAAAATATTAATAATAAATGATCTTTTAGATGGCAAACCCTAATGCGAGAAGGAGAGAGAATTTTACGGAAGCGGAAAAAGCACGAATTCTGGAATTCGTGCAAAGTAATAAAGTTATCTTGGAGGACAAAAGCAGCAAAGCCAGTAGCCACGAGGAAAAGAAGAAAAAATGGAAGGAACTGGCGGAAATCGGGAAGGCAACAGGCAGCCAGCGAGACTGGAAGGAGCTTCGCAGCGCCTACCAGCGATGGAAGGTGGCTGCGAAGAAAAAGGTCGCTGCCTACAGGCGAGCCAGAAGTGCCACCGGTGGAGGACCCTCCATCTCAAGCCCATCGGACCAGGATTTCTTTATCGAATCCTTATGTCCGATGGACTTCGAGATGGATGTAAATCCGTTGGACAGTGATGGCGTGGTAAGTAGCTATTTTCATTTGTTTCTTTGCAACACGGTACTTGTTGCGTACTAATGTAGTAGTAAGTCCACCAGGCGAAAGGTGGCAGCACCTCCCGCACCGCAGACGTAAAATCACTAAGTCAATCAATAACGCAATCGATACGCTGCGATACGGGAGGCCGCTCGACTCACGGCGTAGCGCGAGACGCATGCGTGCACGCTCACTAAGCGTGCGCCACCAATTAGAAATTAGATCACCATCCCACTCTTCCTTCCGCTCACGAGGCTTTGCCTCGTGAAGACGGAAGTATAGCCATTACTGTACTCATCACGCTCTTGTTCGGATCATCGCGCGCGACGCGTGTGCTCGTTAGTTCGGATCATAGTACAAATCATCGTGTGAAAATGGCTCGTGTTTCGTCCGTTTTCAACTCATAAAGTGTAACTCTCATATCAGTTAAACTCATTCAGTAATCAGTTCATCATAGCTTAAACTCATGTAAATCTTAGAACCGATCACCACGTGCTGTACCTTGTACATCATCACCGCCATTGCGACACAGCACGTGGAACATACTCAACGTGGAATTCCGTGGTTGCGGTTCTACCTCATAAACTAGTTCAACTCGTCAATTTTGTAAGACTCAAGTGTGTGCCAATTTGTACATCAACACCACCACAAGTGGCCGGCACAATTGTATTACGTTTTCAACTCAACTAATTATATATCATTTTACGCTACGGATCCCTGTCACCAAGAGCCGTTTATTTTAACATCTAAATCCAGTCCTAATCATACAGTACTTCTCTTCTGTTCTTGTAGGAGAAAGAAAGTTTCATTTCAATACAACATATGCATTTAAATTTCTTTCAGCGAGAATCTGGTACCGTCACCTCTGCAACTCAAGAAGACGAGTCAGCAGAGGTGTCTGTTTTGGATCCTGCAACTGGGTAAGTCTTAATATAAATTATCTATGATACGAAGCACATACTAATTTGGCTAATGATAATAATTATTATATGACATTTACAGCGAGCTCATACCATCCGGAGACGCGACAGTCGAACCCAGTGCCTCTACCTCAGATGCTGTCGAACCTGCTGTTCACCCTCGTAGGAGGCGAAAACAGCAGGAGTTGACAGTATATGAGGAGAGGCACTGGGAAACATACGAAGACAGGTTGCAGGTCCAAAACCGGTACCAGGCTCAAAAGCACGAAGCGGAAATGCGCCTCCTGCGAACACAACAACGGGTGGCGAATGCCCAATTGAGGAGGAACCGCCCATTCGCAGGAGGGCACAACTGCTTTTGCAGGGACAGAAGCTTCTTTTTTTGGTGAGAAACTATTACACTTCTCGAGGCTTCTGTACCTGCAACCATCACTGTCCAGACTCCACCTCGCCTGTAGGAAGCGATACTTCCTTCCAGTGCCCATGGCTGCCTACGCCTCCAGGTTTCCGTCAGTTTAGTGTTTTACTTCTTTTCTTCGTGGCTACTGTATATTGAATCCTCCAAGATAACTACAATGCACGAATTCCAGAATTTCGTGCATTGGCTTCTGTAAAATTCTCTCTCCTTTGATGTGTGTCCTATAAATAATAAAAACATTTGTAAATAGACCCCATCTTTTTCATTTTACATCCTATCAATATCTACATATCTAAGTATCTGCTATTCTACAGCACATGCTCAGTTAGCCAGTGTTCCGTTTTCTTTGTAACAAAGATTCGAAAATAGATTCTATATAGAGAAATGTAACGGCAGGCCGTCATAACAGAAAATAAGTCACTCCCTTTACAGTCGTGCCTAAAAAGAAAGTAAATGCTAAAGTATCTTTGTGTATATATGCTGGAGGAAAGATAATAAAGAAGTAGCACAGTTTTCTATAAAAAATAAGATTTATTCTAAATATTAAACCTAGGGTATAATTGAGCATTTGGAAAAGGTTCGTGAAATAAATATATATAGAGAGCGGATAGACCCATTTGAAGTGTATGACAATGCAGAACTTCGGAATTGCGTGATTGTCGAAAGAGTGCGGCTAGTGGTTGAGCTGGTGAAGAAAGGGGCATCTTAGGTGAAATGGCGACGGATGAATTGTTGGCGGAAGAGAGACCCAGCTGTACAGTCTGGCTGCCTTGAGCTGGGTGGCTCCTCTTCCGCCACCTCCTGCTCAGAATCTTCATCGTCTGCGTCTGCAAATACAAATTAAAGAAAATATAGGGGTTACTATCTTCACAGTATACAGGGTGTCCCGCAATAGGTGTAATCCCCGCGAAGGGGTTATAGCTGAAGTGATTCTGAACAAGATTTTCCTTTGCGAAAATGTTGGATGAGGCTTCATATTTGAATTATTAACAAAAAACACTAGCGAATGAGCGCACCCGTAGAGCCCGCGCGCAGGGCCGTAACGCTCTCCACTCACCGCGTCGACCATGGTCATGGACGGGCGCGCACCGCGATGCTTCGGCACGAAGCGACGGACCGAAATTATGTCAAATGACAAATAACATCCAGAGATTCATTAGTCTTGAGTAATGAATACCCCAATTACTAGTTGCGTAGATTTAACAGATTGTTTAAGTGCTTTAACATTGGACGTAACTGCTATTACCTTTGGATTTGATAAATCAAAATGTTTAATACCTTTATTTTTCATTTCAAAGTAACACGGAATAAGATCTCGAAAATAATTCCCGTCAATTATTCCGAACAAAAAGTTTTTAAAAACAACAAATAATTTTGATAAACGACTTTTTTATTCAACGAATAATTGAAATAGAATATTAAAGAAAAATATTACTCACAGCCTTGGATGAAACTGGATAACTGTCACAGGGCTACTCCGCCAATCCAGACCATTCGTAGAACACAAGAATACGTAGCGCGCCACCGAACAGCTGATCCAAGCGAGGGTATTCGTTACTCAAGACTAATCAATCCTTGGATATTATTTATCATTTGACATAATTTCGGTCCGTCGCTTCGTGCCGAAACATTGCGGTGCGCGCCCGTCTACAACCATGGTCGACGCGGTGAATTGCAAGCGTTACGGCCCTGCGCGCGGGCTCTACGGGTGCGCTCATTCGCCAGTGTTTTTCATTAATAATTCAAAAATGAAGCCTCATCCAACATTTTCGCAAAGGAAAATCTTGTTCAGAATCACTTCAGCTATAACCCCTTCGCGGGGATTACACCTATTGCGGGACACCCTGTATGTAACAAGTTTGATATGTTTAAAAATAATCACCCATACCATATGGAGTGGTGTCACCAAAGTTGATGCGGATGTTATGTAGGACAGCCATTGCAACAATGGCTGTCCTAGCCGTGGGCAGGGTGATCTGCATGCCGTTTTTTAGCGCCCGGAAGATGTTTTTCCACAGGCCGAAGCAGCGTTCCACGACATTCCGGGTACGCACATGGGATGTGTTGTATCGCTCTTCAGCAGTGTTTCGAGGGTCGCGGATTGGTGTGAAAAGGTAAGTTCTGCAAGGATACCCGGAATCTCCAAGCAAAACTCCCTTTATCCGATGCTCCTGTAAACAAATCAAATGCTATATATACCATGTATGCAGCATAACACCATAAATTACATGCATATGATAACACTTTATAATAATTACCAACAAATATTTATTCATACCTCGAAACTCTGCTTGAGCTTGCACTCATCCCATATGCGACTGTCGTGGACACTGCCTCTCCATTTGGCCACAATGTCCAGGATACGCATCCTTGCATCGCATACCACTTGCACGTTTAAAGAATAAAAACCCTTTCGATTGATGTACATATTGGCAATCTTCTCACCGGGGTTCTTGATTGGTACGTGCGTACAATCAATACAGCCCACGGCTTCGGGAAAATTTGCCAAATGGTACAATTCACTCTGAAGGGTTTCTACCTGCTCGGGAAATCCGATAAAACGTGGCAAGAGAGTAGCGAGCACGGTGGATACGGCACGTACTATCCTGGACACCGTTTGCTGCGAAACGCCATGCAGATCACCTACAACAATAAGGAATTGAGTTAGCACAACACAGGAATGCGTTACATCGACAACAGTTTCTACGAACTATCATCTACTTTCTTCAGAAAGTTACATACCTGTTTCAACCTGGTAACACCCCTTTGCATAATAACGCAGAGCGATGAGGAGTTGCAGGGACGGTGTTATATCCGTTGCCCGTTCGTCCACCTTCGATGCCAACTTATCTTCCACCAGCTCAAGCACATAACGCACGCATTCTTTCGACAATCGATAGCGCCTCCGAAACTCGCTATTGTCGTACACTTCAAACGGATCTATCCGCTCTCTATATTCTCGCGGCCGCTGCTGCTGAAATCTTATTTCGTGTATTTCACGAACCTCTTCCAAATGCTCAATTAGTGCATTTAGCTCCTCGATATTTCTATGTTTGTGAGGTTACGAGGCTCGTAAAATCATGTTAAAGTCGCTGAAAATGTGCCCCTACCCACATTTTCGATTCCACGCGCAACTTTAGCCTAAAGTCGCGCTAAAGTCACGTTAAATAGGGGTGAGAGTACGGATTTCGCCTAAATGTGGTTCCCGGCGAGCCTGCTAGATGAGCCTTAGATGGGCTTCGTAAATAGGCGATAAATAGAGGATGAGAGTACGGCATCATTTATAAAACGTATCTAAAGTCTAGAGCGCTGCTAAAGTTAGGGTGAGAGTAAGGCCCATTATTGACAGGATTATTCATAAAAAAGTATCAAATTGGGCTAGAGTTCCTCTGATCCATTCCATTCCGAAACCAAATCGTTTTAAAAAATATTTTTAATAATAAAATTGTCTGGACGAGTAGTTCATTTGCTTTTTCAAACCCCCTTTTTATTTAGAGTAATAATTATAATAATATAACTGTAAATCTCGCTTTGAAATATATTTGTAATAAAGAAAAAACAAATAATAAGTAAGAATTTTTTTCTGGGTGTAAGCACTCCGGGCCGTACTCTAACAAAGTCAATTCAATTTTTTCCTGCCTGCCTTGCTTACATGTTTCATCCTTTACGGAGAAATTCTTTTTCATTTATAATATTATTGAGATAATATAATTATGAATTTAGTTTTAAAATACATTTTTAGTAAAAACAAAACATAAAATAAGTAATAAGTAAATTTTTTCTCGATCTAAGCCCTCGGTATAACCTTACAAAATCCATTCAAATTTTCTCCTGCCTACCTAACCTAAGTACGTTTCATGCTTTTCTAATAACCCCAATTCCTTTATAATGTAATTATAATAATATGGTTATGAATTAGTTTTAAAGTATACTTTTAATCAAAACAGATCGTAAAATAAGTCATAAGTAAATTTTTCGTGCCTGCCCAACCTACATTTCATCCTTTTCCCACAAACCCCCTTTCATTTAATTATTGACTTCATCTGAAATAAGAACGGATTTTAAATAAAGAATAAAAACGGGAAAGTTATACGGATCACGATAGTAAACCAAGTTTTCCTTATTTCAGCTCATTCTTTTATTTTAATTTTCCATAATTCATAGTGGCATCGTATTTCAAAACAGACTCGTTTTCGATTTAGCGGGGTTATGTCAGGTTATGTGAATCAATCTGAATGAGCGCGGCGATCGGGCATTGTCGGGCATGTCCGAGGTGGTCCGAGGGCACAGATGGGTACAGGGCCCCCCAAGACTGTGGTTCAAGCTGCACCTGAGCAAAGAATCGATGGGAACGCCGCACAGTGTGAGAATTCGCCAAACTAGCGGGACAAAAGTCAAATTTTCAACCTACACCAAAATCTTTGGTAACTATCGGTTTCATTTGTTAAATACACAGTTTACAGAAACCCGAAAGCCATTTTTTAATATCTGGTGTCCACAATAAATAATAAACATTGAAAGTGAGGGTATATGAGACGGTGATCGAAAGACATGTTTTTCTGTGATTTTATGCGTTGAATTTTTGTAACTTGCAGTCATCTGACGTTCTTCATTTATTTTTTTACATTTAAAGCACATTCTCTAGATTAGCATAACATATTTGGCAAAGTCAGATATTTGTTTTTTACCACATAAAATATTTTTTCTAGTCGGAAGGTGAAAAAGTGAAAATGTTAGATATAAAACAGTCATAAAAAATGTGTTGGCAGCGAATGGCAGGTTTGGGTCCACGCAGAGATTAAAGGTGAAAGTATTGGCTTTCAGAAGAAACAAAAAAATTCTGCGGGTTTTTGCGGGTTTGGGAGATATTGTAAATTTTATTGTTACGCGCTTCAAATCAGGCGTATAATACTACCTACAGACATTGGGCCGAAATCGTAAAATTGTTTATTTCTCTACCATTAAACAAATTTTCTGATTCCTCTACCTTTGTACAGTAAATATACAATGAAATTTTGTAAGAATTTTCAAAATCTATTGTATTTGTGTACTACACGAGCATCGAACTAATGACTACAGTACAATAGGCAGAACGGTTGAGATTTTCAATTGAGCAGAAACATTATCTTTGTTATACGAACAAGTAAACTTTTCTGAGAGTAACGTGGATACTTATTCTCAGATGAATAACCAGAACCCCGTATTTTTTTAATATAAGCCATATCAGAAATTTGGATGATTAATCTATCTATTGCGCAATATGTTGTGTCTAATCGGGACGATATTTGGCAGCAAAATCAAGTCTGTAATAATTTAGTAAAAGTAAAGTTTCTGTGCCGCCATCTTAAATTCTTTCGAAATTTTCCTGTGATTTTAAGAGAAAAAAATTGTTATGAAATTTTGCATTACTTTCATTTTTTACATGCTTTGGACTCTTCATAATAAACTATGATTAGAAGCAACGTTAATAAATAGATTAATTATCCACATTTCTGATATGGCTTATATTAAAAAAATACGGGGTTCTGGTTATTCATCTGAGAATCAGTATCCATGTTACTCTCAAAAAAGTTTACCTGTTCGTATAACAAAGATAATGTTTCTGCCCAATTCAAAATCTCAACCGTTCTGCCTATTGTACTGTAGTCATTAGTTCGATGCTCGTGTACTACACAAATACAATGGATTTTAAAAATTCTTACAAAATTTCATTGTATATTTACTTTACAAGGGTAGAGGAATCTGGTAAATTTGTTTAATGGTAGAGAAATAAACAATTTTACGATTTCGGCCCAATGTCTGTAGGTAGTATTATACGCCTGATTTGAAACGCGTAACAATAAAATTTACAAAATCTCCCAAACCCGCAAAAACCCGCAGAATTTTTTTGATTCTTCTGAAAGCCAATGCTTTCACCTTTAATCTCTGCGTGGACCCAAACCTGCCACTCGCTGCTGTCATTTTTTATGACTTTTATATCTAAGATTTTCACTTTTTCACCTTCCGACTAGAAAAAATATTTTATGTAGTAAAAAACAAATATCTGACTTTGCCAAATATGTTATGCTAATCTAGAGAATGTGCTTTAAATGTAAAAAAATAAATGAAGAACGTCAGATGACTGCAAGTTACAAAAATTCAACGCACAAAATCACAGAAAAACATGTCTTTCGATCACCGTCTCATATACCCTCACTTTCAATGTTTATTATTTATTGTGGACACCAGATATTAAAAAATGGCTTTCGGGTTTCTGTAAACTGTGTATTTAACAAATGAAACCGATAGTTACCAAAAATTTTGGTGTAGGTTGAAAATTTGACTTTTGTCCCGCTAGTTTGGCGAATTCTCACACTGTGCGCCGCCAGCACCAAAGCCGTGAACTGATATACGGCAAAATGACAGCGAGAAGCAGCTAGAAATTTCCTTGCGCGCCCACGCCTTTTTTTTGCAGTTGCATGGAGTGAAATAAATTTTTGTGACAAACGGCATATAGTGCGGACTGGTTGAGATACTCGTATTCGAGCGTAGTGTCGTCATGCGGAAGCAATTAAAGAAAATATAGCCGTAAGAACGGCCATATTGGATGGATGCTGACAGCTAAAGTGACCACCGCTTCTTTCGAGTGTAATTATTCATTTGCTGTTCTTTTATCCATCCGTGCGAGTATCCGCGCCCGTACAAAAAGGTTCAAGCTTTCAATATGTATGCGACTCGTTGAGAAATAATGTAATATAAGAGGCTGGGCGCGCAAGGAAATTTTCTGTAATTTCCGCGATTTCTATTGGCTCTCGGGCTAGTTACTTTTTGGTCATCGCCAGCTGTTGAATGCCCTTAAGGGGCAGTATCACCTTTGGCATGTGGCGACTGGAGCGATACTTGCAGCTTTGACTGTACCATTTCTACGGGGAAATTGCAGTACATTACAATATCAGAAACTACGGCTCTGTACTTGATTATTTCCCAGTACGAAACGAACGAAACGAAAGCTAAAAAACCCGGCTACCTAATGAATGTTTCAGATGCAATCAAATTGTCAGGATGGTATTTTTAAATTACGATCGAAATTGCGAGTGTGGAAAATGGGTGATTTGCGCGAAAAAAGATGGCTGCCCCTGAGTATTAGTTTTTCACGATTTTCGCACAAATCACGCTCGAACGATCGACACTCTTTGTTTCATTAGCGACGAACTATATCACAGATATTGACAAAAATTATTTTTTTGGGTTTCTATGCGAAAATAAGCCGTAGTTTCTGAGCCCGCGATCCAGCTGTCAATCCGCTCTCTAGTTGCTGACAATAGTTCACACCTTCGCCGACGGGCGGCATCCCAATCGAGAATCTACCGCTGAATGATACAACAACCAATCACAGCGGAGGATCTCGATTGGCACGCCGCCCGTTAGCGAATACCTAAACTATTGTCAGCTCTAGAGAGCGGATTGACAGCTGGATCGCGGGCTCAGAAACTACGGCTTATTTTCGCATAGAAACCCAAAAAAATAATTTTTGTCAATATCTGTGATATAGTTCGTCGCTAATGAAACAAAGAGTGTCGATCGTTCGAGCGTGATTTGTGCGAAAATCGTGAAAAACTAATACTCAGGGGCAGCCATCTTTGTTCGCGCAAATCACCCATTTTCCACACTCGCAATTTCGATCGTAATTTAAAAATACCATCCTGACAATTTGATTGCATCTGAAACATTCATTAGGTAGCCGGGTTTTTTAGCTTTCGTTTCGTTCGTTTCGTACTGGGAAATAATCAAGTACAGAGCCGTAGTTTCTGATATTGTAATGTACTGCAATTTCCCCGTAGAAATGGTACAGTCAAAGCTGCAAGTATCGCTCCAGTCGCCACATGCCAAAGGTGATACTGCCCCTTAAGGGGATCCAACCTTCCTAGGCTTTCCCCTCGGGATTACACTGAGAGCCAATAGAAATTGCGAAAATGAGAGGAGATTTGGACCAAATTGTTCGGCTCCATTTTACATTATTTCCTAACCGCAAGGGTATGTATCGAAAGCTTGAAGTTTATTCTATTGACGATGACAGCGATATACGTGCATCGAAGAATGTTAAATGAGTAATTACACTCACAAGCCCCATCGGTCCCTCTAGCTGTCAAGGACATCCCAATATGGCCGCTCTCGCGGCTGTATTTTCATGAATTTCTGCAATCTGCGCGCACTACGCACACATATCGCTGTCATCGTCAATAGAATAAACTTCAAACTTTCCATATATAACCTTGTCGTTAGAAAATAATGTAAAATGGAGCCGAACAATTTGGTCCAAATCTCCTCTCATTTCCGCGATTTCTATTGGCTCTCGAGGTATTCCCGAGAAGAAAGTCTAGTCCGGACGGATCCCCTTAAGGGGAATCAACCCCGTATAGTGACCTAAAAGGAACTAGCCCGGGAGCCAATAGGAATCGTGGAAACATTGAAAAATCCAATAAGATCTGACGTCTTTATAATACGTTTATTCCTCATGAAACTGGTATTAATTGAAAGCTTGAACTCTGTTGCACCCCGCTCTGGTCTCGTACAGAGGGACAAAGCCGCGATAAACGAATAATTGTAGTCGAAAGAAGCATCGGTCTCTGCAGCTGTCAAGGACAGTCCAACATGGCCGCTCGAGCAATTGCATTTTCTCTTATTTCTCCGATTTAACGACACTACACTCGAATATCGTACCAGAGCGAGATCGGCACTTCTTCACAGTTATTAGGAAAATTCACTTCACTGCGCTTTCTTCCCGTAATAAGCCGTCAGATCTTATTTACGAATCCAGCTGTCACACCGCCGAAAAATAGCGTGTAATAGTTCCCGGCTTTGGTGCTTGGCGGCGTTCCCATCGATTCTTCGCTCAGGTGCTGCTTGAACCACAATCTTGGGGGGCCCTGTGCCTTCGGACCACTTCGGACCACCTCGGACATGCACGATCACCGCGCTCATTCACATAACCTGACATAACCAGACATAACCCCGCTAAATCGGAAACAAGTCGTTTTTGAAATACGAAGCCCCCCATTATGCATTATGGAAAATTAAAATAAAAGAATGAGCTGAAATGCGGAAAATCTGGTTTACTATCGTGATCCGTATAACTTTCCCTCGTGTATTCTTTATTTAAAATCCGTTATTATTTCAGATGAAGTGAATAATTAAATGAAAGGGGGCTTGTGGAAAAAAGATGGAATGTAGGTTAGGCACGCATGAAAAATTTATTTATGACTTATTTTACGATCTGTTTTCATTGAAAGTATAAATTAAAACTAATTCATAATCATATTATTATAATTACATTATAAAGGAATTGGGGTTATTAGAAAAGCATGAAACGTACTTAGGTTAGGTAGGCAGGAGAAAATTTGAATGGAATTTGTAAGGTTATACCGAGGGCCTAGCCGAGAAAAAATTTACTTATTACTTATTTTATGTTTTGTTTTTATTAAAACTGTATTTTAAAACTAAATTCATAATTATATTATCTCAATAATATTATAAATGAAAAAGAGTTTGTCCGAAAAGGATGAAACATGTAAGCAAGGCAGGCAGGAAAAAATTGATTTGAATTTTTTAGATTATGGCCCGGAGTGCTTACACCCAGAAAAAAATTCTTACTTATTTTAGGTTTTTTCTTTATTACAAATATATTTTAAAATAAGATTTACAGTTATATTATTATAATTATAATTCTAAATAAAAAAGGGGTTTGGAAAAGCAAATGAACTATACTCATCCAGACAATTTTATTATTAAAAATATTTTTTAAAACGATTTGGTTTCGGAATGGATCGGATCAGAGGAACTGTAGACTGTAGCCCAATTTGATACTTTTTTATGAATAATCGTGTCAATAAAAGCTTCGTGTCTAATAAGGAGAGACCGTCACGCGCCGACGCCGGCTTGAATCTCTCCAAATTTAAAATATATTACAGCTGTCCAAGCCTACAGATTAGTGGCAATCGATAAAGCGCATTTAGAGTTTCTGAAAAAATTTCAGTCAAATTTTGCAATATGTCAGTCTATAATCATGTTGTGGCAAAGTCGCGCGTATCGCCAAGGAGAGTTCCGTTGACTCGCCGGGAAAGAGAGGCACATATCGCTCAGAAAGAGACGCACTGATCCGACGGGAGAGAGAAGCACGTGTGGACGAGACAAAGACAATCGATTCTCTCTAGGCTCTCCTTGCTTTTCGCCGTCGAGCGCTCGGAAGCTTCGACTACGAAGGGAGAAAGAATCGAGTGTCTTTCTCTCGTCGATACGCATCTCTCTGTCCCGTCGAATCAGTGCGTCTCCTTCTCGGCTATACGTGCCTTTCTTTCCCATCGAGAGAGGCGCGAGAAAGAGAGGAACGTATCGCTGAGAAAGAGACGCACTGGTCCAACGGAACAGAGAAGCACGTATGGACGAGAGAAAGACACTCGATTCTCTCTCGAGGGCCTCGACGCTTGCCAGCGCTCGACGGCGAAAGTCAGATAGGCAAGAAAGAATCGACTATCTTTGTCTCCTCCATACGTGCTTCTCTGTTCCGTCGAATAAGTGCGTCTCCTTTTCGACGATACGTGCCTTTCTTTTATCCATTATCCATTTTCATTTATCCAGCAAATGTAACAAATATGTAAAAAAAGATAAATATCTTCCAGAAAGTGAATTCATCGATTTTTTATTTAACAATTAACTGTTTAAACATTTTGACGCATGGATGTCGGTCATTGACATTGGCAACAAATATATATATATACTTTAACTAAAAAGTTAATTGTTAAATAAATAATTGATAAATGCACTTCCCGGATGATATTACAAAAACTTTATGAACAAATTTCGTCCCACTACCGAAACAGTAGCATTTTACATGTTGACCTCGGCATCCTATCTACACCGAAAAATATTTAAAAATTTTAGGGGCCCTTCGTGGTACCCGATTTTCGGCACGACCCTAACAATGGGAGCTTCACGAGACTCCCGTTTGGGAGCTCCTGCTCGGGCCGGTGAAGTGCGGTTAGTTGACCGACCGGCCGCACGGCGGCGCTTCGATCGATTCGGAGATAGCCCGTTGGGGTTGATTCCCCTTAAGAGGGAGCCGTACCGGCTAGTGACTTCTGAAATGGCTACAGCACCTCACGGTGTACGGCCATAGCGAGAAGCTCGAATCGCGACGGCACGCTCACGCATACAGACGCAGCGCTCGTCGATGAGCTTGGAAGCGCTCGGGTCGCCGAGTGAGAGAGGGAGTATCTCCTGCCCTTCTCACTCCTCACTAAAGAGATCCACGCTTGTTTCGAGTCGGCCGTCTCGCCTCTCGCGCGAACAGGCGTCAATTTTCCAAGTCCCGCGTTTTGGCCGTCTGTAAATTTTTTTCAAGGCAACGCTATTTTCAGCGAGATCTTGAAACAATGTCAAAATCTTCTCGGGTGTAGTACCGAAAAGCACTTACCCCTGATGGGACTGAATTTTTGAGCAAAGGTTCTCCTTAGCTCACATATGAAAATCCCAAAAGGATTTTTGGCGATGAAGCCCCCTTCGCCCTCTACCCTCCCTCAAAGTTTTACCTGTTTTTTCACTGTATCTTCGAAAATATTGATTTTAGAAAAAAATGTTTCAGACAAAAACTGAAGCTTCTGAAAAGCTGTACAAGGAAGGTCATATGCCATTTTAACGTAAACACAAAACTATATCTGCAAATTTGAAAAATGTGTGTTTCTATGTAAAACAGGAAATAAACACCTTACCAAAAAAAACGAAAGATAAAAACATAAATGTAACACGATCCCCATGCTCTGCTTTATGGGACGTAGTTGCGCCACCCCCATCCCCAAAACTCATCCCTACCCCTATTTCATCCTACATCCATTCACTCATGAAATATGTAATAAATTTCATTTCGAAAAGCAGAAAGTATGGAGATTGATCTAACCATATAGGCCTACCACGCTGTCAAGTTTAGATTATTTTTTCATTGCGCGGGCGGGCGCGTAAGCGCCCGTGCCGCGCCTAACCATCTCACCCGTCCTAACCCTTGTTAGGTTAGTTTTAGGCTTGTTTTAACCTAACAAGCCTAATGTGGCGACGGCGACGGGATGTTTATTTCAACTTTTAGATAAAAACAGATCTTTTTCAAACTTGCAGATATAGTTTTGTGTTTACGTTAAAAGAGTATATGACCTTTCTTATAGAGCTTTGCAAGGGCTTCAGTTTTTGTCTGAAACATTTTTTTTCTAAAATCAATATTTTCGAAGATGCAGTAAAAAAACAGGTAAAACTTGGAGGGAGGGTAGAGGGCGAAGGGGGCTTCGTCACCAAAAATCCTTTTGGGGTTTTCATATATGAGCTAAGGAGAACATTTGCTCAAAAATTCAGTCCAATCGGAGGTAAAAGGCAACTGGATAGTCAGGTTTATAGTTTAAATGTAATAATTTCACAAATTATTCCAAAAGAATAATATTCTCACACACAAATATCGAAATAGGAAATCAATGATTGACTGTCCAGTACCCTGCTTTGACTTCAGCTTATTCCGAGTATTGATAGAGACTAAAGGTTAATTGCTAAATGATATAAATTAAAGTTCCTAATTTAATATGACATTGTGAGAAAGCTTGATCATCAAGAATTTTAATGTGGATATATATTTGATTCTTTCATACACTTGACATGCCTACACTGAAAAAATATCGAAATATTAGAAAAATATTTTTTGAAATGTATGCAATGCAATTGTTTATTTAAATTAAGTATTCGTTAATTTAATTAAAATTACTGTATTTTATTTAATTTAAATAAATAAAAATACTTATTTTAAAAGAATAGATGCATTGTACACATTTGAAAAAATATTTCTCAATAATTACGATATTTTTTTTTCTGTGTATAGCCTGCGCGCTGGGACTTAGAAAATTTACAGACGGCCGCAACGCGGGACTTGGAAAATTCACGCCTGTTCGCGCGAGAGGCGAGACGGCCGAAACGAAACAAGCGTGAATCTCTTTAGTGATGAGTGAGAAGGGCAGGAGATACTCTCTCTCTCACTCGGCGACCCGAGCGTGCCCGAGCGCTTCCGAGCTCACCGACGAGCGCTGCGTCTGTATGCGTGAGCGTGCTTGCTCGAGGTCTAAACGTTTCGTCGATCGAGGCGCACCTAGCAGTAGAAGTGTGAAGTGCTAGGTGGCCAGTGACAGCTGGATAATACTTTCAAAGTTTTCTCTTTATTGTTCCATCCAATGCGAATAAAATTATTTTTCTTGGTAATTGTGATATAGCGTACAAGTCCTCGACCTGTCCTTTTGATCGTCGAATGGTTAAATAAGTTGAACTATTAAATAAATTCTTTCTTATGACAGCCATGTTTGTTTTGGTGAAAAAGCCTCAATTGCCCACCTCTGCTTTAAACATTATTTCTGCAATAATTGATACGTAAGTAGCTACATATGAAAGTTACAGGACTAGTAGGAAGGTTTAAGCTTTCGTTTAGTCACCTCCGTTTCGAGGAAAAGTGATTTCTAAGCCAAGTTAACTTTGAAAGTAAATACTGCTTGATTTCTAGGGTCATCTAGGGTTTTAGCTGACTGAAATGTTGGGTTCTAGCCGGTACGGCTCCCTCTTAAGGGGATCCAACCTTCCTAGGTTTTCTTCTCGGGATTACACCGAGAGCCAATAGAAATCGCGGAAATGAGAGGAGATTTGGACCAAATTCTTCGGCTCCATTTTACATTATTTCCTAACCGCAAGGGTATGTATCGAAAGCTTGAAGTTTATTCTATTGACGATGACAGCGATATATGTGCATCGAAGAATGTTAAATGAGTAATTACACTCACAAGCCCCATCGGTCCCTCTAGCTGTCAAGGACATGCCAATATGGCCGCTCTCGCGGCTGTATTTTCACGAATTTCTCCAATCTACGCGCACTACGCACACATATCGCTGTCATCGTCAATAGAATAAACTTCAAGCTTTCCATATATAACCTTGTCGTTAGAAAATAATGTAAAATGGAGCCGAACAATTTGGTCCAAATGTCCTCTCATTTCCGCGATTTCTATTGGCTCTCGAGGTATTCTCGAGAAGAAAGCCTAGGAAGGTTGGATCCCCTTAAGGGGCAGCAGGACCCGGCTAGTAACGTTCAAAACCCGTCAGTAACTTGTCCAAAAAATATTTTTTGCTAGGGAAATGCAGAGGTTTGCGCGCCTACTAAATTCGTCGCCGTCGTTGATTATTTTTCGCTGCGATACGAAGGAAATGATAGCTTAAACATTTTTACAGGATCTGAAATCTTTATTGACGGTCGTACTGGCAGGATGGTATTTATAAACGAGATTGAAATTGCGAGCCTCAAATACGACGATTTGCACGAACAAACATGGCTGCCGTCCAGCATCAGTTTTTCACAATTTTCGCACATATCACACTCGAACGATCAACACTCTCTATTTCATGGCCTATCAACCGTATCACAGAATTCAACAAAAATTTGTTTTATGGGTTTAGGTACGGAAATAACGCGAATTTAGTAGGCCACGATTCCAGCTGTCAATTCACTCTCTCGTCACTACTAATAGTTGAGGCGTTCGGCAACCGGAGGCGTGCCAATCGATGCATCGCTGTAACATTGCTCCAGCGAGGGCCCCGCACCAAAGCGAAACAGTGTCACGACGAAGGCAGTGACCAGTTGTGACAGCCAGTAATAGCTGTAGCACAACACCGCGCGCCTTGGAATGTTTTTCGTTATTCCTTGTCACAATATTCACATGTATCGCGAATTTTTGGTGCCCTACACGGCACCCTATTTTCGGCACGGCACTAATTCTAGAGAATTTTCAGACAACCTGACTTCTTCCACTCGCCGCCGCTGGCCGAGCGCCTCGATCAGTTTCAACGTTACTAGCCCGGTCCTGCTGCCCCTTAAGGGGATCCAACCTTCCTAGGCTTTCTTCTCGGGAATACCTCGAGAGCCAATAGAAACCGCGGAAATGACCGACTTCTGCGCCGGGTGCATTCGTCTCCGTTTTACATTATTTTCTAACCGCAAGGGTATGTATCGAAAGCTTGAAGTTTATTGTACGGCGTGAAATAGCGATATGGAGGGATAAGATAACGTTAAAGGAGTAATTCCGGTCATAAGCACCATCGGTCTCTGTAGCTGTCAAGGACATTCCAATATGGCTGCTCTCGCGGCTGTATTTCCTCGAATTTCGCCGATCTGCGCGCTCAACGCACATACATCGCTATTTCACGCCCTACAATAAACTTCAAGCTTTCGATACATACCCTTGCGGTTAGAAAATAATGTAAAACGGACACGAATGCACCCGGCGCAGAAGTCGGTCATTTCCGCGGTTTCTATTGGCTCTCGAGGTATTCCCGAGAAGAAAGCCTAGGAAGGTTGGATCCCCTTAAGTCAATCATTGATTTCCTATTTCGATATTTGTGTGTGAGAATATTATTCTTTTGGAATAATTTGTGAAATTATTACATTTAAACTATAAACCTGACTATCCAGTTGCCTTTTACCTCCGATTGGACTGAATTTTTGAGCAAATGTTCTCCTTAGCTCATATATGAAAACCCCAAAAGGATTTTTGGCGACAAAGCCCCCTTCGCCCTCTACCCTCCCTCAAAGTTTTACCTGTTTTTTCACTGTATCTTCGAAAATATTGATTTTAGAAAAAAATGTTTCGGACAAAAACTGAAGCTTCTGAAAAGCTGTACAAGAAAGGTCATATGCCATTTTAACGTAAACACAAAACTATATCTGCAAATTTGAAAAATGTGTGTTTCTATGTAAAACAGGAAATAAACACCCTAACCAAAAAAACGAAAGATAAAAACATAAATGTAACACGATCTCCATGCTCTGCTTTATGGGACGTAGTTGCGCCACCCCCATCCCCAAACTCATCCCTACCCCTATTCCATCCTACATCCATTCACTCATGAAATATGTAATATATTTCAATTCGAAAAGCACAAAGTATGGAGATTGATCTAACCATAAAGACCTACTACCCCATACAGCACACAAACGTTGAATCAACATTGAAAAAATGTTGATTCGCAACATTGCGAATGTTGTTTCAACGTTTTGAGATGTAGATTCAATGTAGAAAAGACATTGCAGAAACGTCTTATGTCCGTTGAATTGTAATGTTTTGTAGACGTTATAATTCAACGTCTAAGAAACATTGCAATTCCACATCCAAAAAACATTTTCAAACATTGCCTTATACACCATTTTCGAGTGAAGCGGGTTTGAAATTGAGGTTAGTAGTAGCTGGGTGGTTTTATTACTAGTTTTTTTAACGTTCTGCTCAGTGATTTGATTTCGAAAAAACCGATCGTACGGCGGTGGGACTCGAACGCGGGTCACTAGCGTGCGAGCCGTCTAGCTAGGCTACTACGCTACACTCATTGCCTTGAATGGAATTGGACATAATGGGTATACATGTACTCCTTAATAAATCGTAAACATTTAAAACCAATTGTCTTGACAACGAAGGGCCGTCGCTAAAAATCCCTCTCAGCGTCATTGGATGCTTTCTATTTACCGATACAAGTCAACGCAAACATCATTCTACCTTTATTTCACATACAGTGAGTAACAAAAATAGAATGATGCTTATTATAAATAACATTCGCAATGTTGCAATTCAACATTTTTTCGATGTTGATTCAACGTTTGTGTGCTGTATGGGTGTGTGTTACTGATCAAGATATATCGTTTCATACGTCTACGAAACATTTCGAAATAAACCTCAGATGATCTTATAACATATATGAATGATTATTTTATGATTATTTCTGATTTTAATTTATATATATATGTCTTTTGAATATCTCTATCTCATTTTTGAAAGACATACTTTCTTCAATATTGTCTCAACGTTGTAGCAACGTACAGAATCAATATAGAAGCATCAACATAAATTCAAGGTAGCAGAAATATTTGTACTTCAACGTGCAACATCGCAACGTCTCAGCAACATCGTTTCAATGTTCGGTGCTGTATGGGTACGCTGTCAAGTTTAGATTATTTTTTCATTGCGCAGGCGGGCGCGTAAGCGCCTGTGCCGCGCATAACCATCTCACCCGTCCTAACCCTTGTTAGGTTAGTTTTTGGCTTGTTTTAACCTAACAAGCCTAATGTGGCGACGGCGACGGGATGTTTATTTCCACTTTTAGATAAAAACAGATCTTTTTCAAATTTGCAGATATAGTTTTGTGTTTACGTTAAAAGAGTATAGACCTTTCTTATAGAGCTTTGCAGGGGCTTCAGTTTTTGTCTGAAACATTTTTTTTCTAAAATCAATATTTTCGAAGATGCAGTAAAAAAACAGGTAAAACTTGGAGGGAGGGTAGAGGGCGAAGGGGGCTTCGTCGCCAAAAATCCTTTTGGGGTTTTCATATATGAGCTAAGGAGAACATTTGTTCAAAAATTCAGTCCAATCGGAGGTAAAAGGCAACTGGATAGTCAGGTTTATAGTTTAAATGTAATAATTTCACAAATTATTCCAAAAGAATAATATTCTCACACACAAATATCGAAATAGGAAATCAATGATTGACTGTCCAGTACCCTGGTTTGACTTTAGCTTATTCCGAGTATTGATAGAGACTAGAGGTTAATTGCTAAATGATATAAATTAAAGTTCCTAATTTAATATGACATTGTGAGAAAGCTTGATCATCAAGAATTTTAATGTGGATATATATTTGATTCTTTCATATACTTGACATGCCTACACTGAAAAAATATCTAAATATTAGAAAAATATGTTTTAAATGTACGCAATGCAATTATTTATTTAAATTAAGTGTTACGTCCGTGACGTAACGAGGCTCGATATCAAAGGGACGCTGCGACAATCCGGCCGTCGGTAGGCAGCAGTGAATGGTAACACAAGATAAGACGAATTCTCTTACGCACTCAAAGCGTAACTTGGGACTTTATTTTCGGGATACTCTCTTTGACATCGAACCGATTATTAATAATATTACGAATACGTAATAGGGTTTGACGATGCATATACGCTATGAGAATTCCCCACAATTGAAAAGTAAAGTAAAATAACATAATTTATAGCTGTGCCAAGTATGTAATATTCACTTCAACCACCGGGATTTTAATGTCACAAACATAGCGAATATGTATGACTCATTCCCGTCACCGCATTTCAATCTCACGCTTAGCAGCGGATCGAACATATAGAAATCATTCTGACCATGGCCAATTTCTGGGAAGTGACGTCGAATGCAAACGCACATATTGGTAAAAGACGCAGGGAGAGAAGAATTGTTTAGACTACTCTGGACTCTGAAACGCACAGCGACCTGTCATCGGAAAATCACGAAACGCCTGACTCAAGGGTAGAAGGCCACTGCGCGGCCTGACCTGATTGGCCAACGAAATGTGACGTTCCTAAGATGAACCTACCCATCTTATTCTTTCTTATGTTCTTATCCTTCCCTAATTATCCCACTTCTGTATCGATCCGCCCATGCATGCATCATCCTAAAGAAATCATAAAAAGGCCACCAATGCCCATTTTCCCCCATTATTATTCGGGCTCGCATTATTATTCTTTCTCTCAAACGTCGTTCGATTCACACCTTAATCCGTTCTCAATTAAATCAGTTCGTAGTCTTTTCGCTTCACTCTTCAATTTACGTGGTCAAAGCAACCAACCAAGATTCAAAGTCTATTTCAATATATCCTGACCAATTCAATTGTGCAATTAATCAATCGCGTACTACCAAAAGGGTCTCCTACTTGGGTTGTAATCGTCAATCGAAAGTAAGTAGTCATTTGATTTGAGCTGCCTTGAATATCAACCGAATTTGTCAGAGCTCCTTCATTTTCATTTCTCCTTCGTTATTAACATGTTTCCTTGTGCACCACTATTTCACAGCGCATCCCTTTTGTGCATCGCATCCCTTTCGATCCTACTTCTATCCCATTTCTGTTGTACACTTTCCTTTTGATAATTCCTACTCAAATCACCTACTTCGTCGCCCTGTTCTTACAGTTTCCAATCCTAACTCTTCCTGCTCTTTTCCTTGAGGAACCGTGTGTTAATTAGCACCAACAAGAGACGCAGATCCCTTATTGACAGGGCCTGTGCGAACATACTCCCTCAATCAGATCCTCCCATTCCTCTCTATCTCGATACCTAAACACGCTGTCACCAAACCACTCGTCCTCTCCTCAAGTCCTTTTCTTCACAGCTTTATTTTACGATCCCTCCTTCAAGTCACAATTTCGTTGTCAGTTCATTCCAACAGTGACCATCGTGTCTTAAAGATCTTTGATTTGCTCCAAGTGTTAAGTTCCGCTGTATTGATCAATTATTTTCAATATATACATATATATATCTCCATATTTTGTACTATAACCTCAGTGTACGTTCATTCAAGTTACCTTCCATCACATCGAAAAGGGATTAGTTCCAGAAAACACCGAAAAGTAAGAGCTAGTGGATTAAAATCTTTCTCTGTCTCCTTTCTCTCTCACTCTCTGTCTCTCTCTCTTTCTCTTTGACTCCGGTCGTTGTTCGACTTCACCGTTTTCACTACGCATCCTACCCTCTCGAGTCATCGACAATCTCCCTCCAAACGATCGACGATCATTGACTTTCTGCCCTATCCCGAGTTATAGCGCGTATCGTGTTGACTCAAAAAGGGGCGCCGTTCGACCGTCGGATAAACGCGAGTAAAGTTTCGACTGACCGCCCATCTGGCCTCCAGGTCGAGCGAACGATTCTTCGGGAATCGTACTGTCGACGTCTCGCACGCTTCGTTCGGGACGTAACAGGATAAAAATTGGGGGCTCGTCCGGGATCGAAGAAAGTTAATGTAACTCGATTGTTATGACTACTAGATCCCACTCTGACAAGACGGTTATTCAATCAAATTACGATCAGGCAATCGCCTCTGGTCCCATTAAGTCAAATCCTCCACCGAAAACCCCCTCTGATAAGACTGGTACCGAGACTTTGGACGATACTATTATTTGTCAAAATTCTGCGAGTGATTTTGAGGACACTCAAATCGCTAGTAGTACCCCCTTTTTAAAGAAACTTAACTTTCAAAAGAAACCAGAAATTATAGCAATGTCTTTAAATAACGGTCAAACGATATCTTTGAAAAATGCTTTGGAGATTGTACCTTATTTTGACGGAAAGAATATTCCGCTTAGTTCTTTTGTGCGAGGATGCAAGGAAGCATTGTCTATGCTTCCTCCTGAAGCAGAAATAAATTTAGCAAAATTAGCGCGCACTAGATTGTTAGGCGAACCGAGAGAAACAAGTGAAGGGTTAAAAATTACTAAGCTATCTGACTTACTGACAAGTAACTCTACCCAACTGTAAATCCCCGATTTTGATAATTTTTTAATATGTCATAGTAGACGCAAAAATAAGACATACGTATTTTTTTTTATCGGCAGAGATGCATATTTAGGGGGTGAAACACCACTTTGAAAAAAATCGGTGTTTTTCTTTCGAAGTGTATAGCGTGAAAACTATGCAAGATAGAAAAAAATGTTTCCAACAAAAGTTGAACTGTTTCAAGAGCTCTTAATAATAGTGTTATCGATTGTTTAAAAAATATTAAATTTTTAAACATACCCCCCACTGTCACAATTTTTTTGGCAATTTCAGAATTTCGTTTCGACAAAATGAAAGCATATTTTCTTCCGAATCCAACCATATATAATAATGTTGCCTTCCGACATACGGATTTTTCGAAAAATAAATGTAAATGCCCGCCTCTGCCCATACCGCGCTATGCACAGCGCTTATGATTCCAACTATTATGTAATGATATTACTTTCTGGCAAGTAACACTACCCAAATGTAACTCGCCGATTTTTATAATTTTTTAATATGTCATAGTAGACGTAAAAAGAAGACGTACGTATTTTTTTATCAGCGGAAAAACATATTTTCTCACATACAAAACATTGCATTATCAAAAAAATTAATGCATTATCTCCACAATAATTGCAGGATATAGCAGAATCTTGAAAACAATATTGGACTGGAGTCTTGCATATAGGTGGTTTTTCTTGAATATACCCACTTTTATACCACACACATTTAAACAGGTTTACAAACCTGGGTGAAGAAAACTGGTGGTTATGTTTTCCATACCCCCCCCCCCCCCCCCCCCCCCGGACCAACGCGATGTCCATAACGTTCCAGAAACTTCCTTCTTTGAAATATGAACTACAGGATGTGAATGTGAATGTGAATGTAACTGTGACTGTGAATATGAAGATGAAGCTATATTTACTCTATTTTATAAATATTTTCCTAAACAAGCGATTGTAGAATTGGAAGAATCATAACCACCAGTTTTCTTCACCCAGGTTTGTAAACCTGTTTAAATGTGTGTGGTATAAAAGTGGGTATATTCAAGAAAAACCACCTATATGCAAGACTCCAGTCCAATATTGTTTTCAAGATTCTGCTATATCCTGCAATTATTGTGGAGATAATGCATTAATTTTTTTGATAATGCAATGTTTTGTATGTGAGAAAATATGTTTTTCCGCTGATAAAAAAATACGTACGTCTTCTTTTTACGTCTACTATGACATATTAAAAAATTATAAAAATCGGCGAGTTACATTTGGGTAGTGTTACTTGCCAGAAAGTAATATCATTACATAATAGTTGGAATCATAAGCGCTGTGCATAGCGCGGTATGGGCAGAGGCGGGCATTTACATTTATTTTTCGAAAAATCCGTATGTCGGAAGGCAACATTATTATATATGGTTGGATTCGGAAGAAAATATACTTTCATTTTGTCGAAACGAAATTCTGAAATTGCCAAAAAAATTGTGACAGTGGGGGGTATGTTTAAAAATTTAATATTTTTTAAACAATCGATAACACTATTATTAAGAGCTCTTGAAACAGTTCAACTTTTGTTGGAAACATTTTTTTCTATCTTGCATAGTTTTCACGCTATACACTTCGAAAGAAAAACACCGATTTTTTTCTAAGTGGTGTTTCACCCCCTAAATATGCATCTCTGCCGATAAAAAAAAATACGTATGTCTTATTTTTGCGTCTACTATGACATATTAAAAAATTATCAAAATCGGGGATTTACAGTTGGGTAGTGTTACTTGTGAGTCATTCAGAACGTATTTACGAGTCGAACAAAACTGTCTATCAATTATTTGGAGAATTGGGAACTTGCTATCAGCAAGAAGGAGAATCCGTTGCTAATTTCGCGAATAGAATTCGAAGGATAGGGATACAAATTTTTGAGGCACATTCCTTAGCCAACACTGGTGGAAATGGTATAACAGTCCAAACAATAGAACAAGATCAGGTTAAATGTTTTATACGAGGGTTGAGACCTGAAATCGAGCAAAAATTAGGAACCTACGGCAGTATTAACGAAACAGTAAATAAAGCTATAGAAATAGAACGGGATGTGATAGCTCGTCAAACGTTTAAATACGTTGAAATATTAAATAAATTCTTTCTTATGACAGAAAGCTCCCTCTTAAGAGCCGTACCGGCTAGCACCCAACATTTCAGTCAGCTAAAACCCTAGATGACCCTAGAAATCAAGCAGTATTTACTTTCAAAGTTAACTTGCCTTAGAAATCACTTTTCCTCGAAACGGATGTGACTAAACGAAAGCTTAAACCTTCCTACTAGTCCTGTAACTTTCATATGTAGCTGCTTACGTATCAATTATTGCAGAAATTATGTTTAAAGCAGAGGTGGGCAATTGAGGCTTTTTCACCAAAACAAACATGGCTGTCATAAGAAAGAATTTATTTAATAGTTCAACTTATTTAACCGTTTGACGATCAAAAGGACAGGTCGAGGACTTGTACACTATATCACAATTACCAGGAAAAATAATTTTATTCGCATTGGATGGAACAATAAAGAGAATACTTTGAAAGTATTATCCAGCTGTCACTGGCCACCTAGCACTTCACACTTCTACTGCTAGGTGCGCCTCGATCGACGAAACGTTTAGACCTCGAGCAAGCACGCTCACGCATACAGACGCAGCGCTCGTCCGTGAGCTCGGAAGCGCTCGGGCACGCTCGGGTCGCCGAGTGAGAGAGAGAGTATCTCCTGCCCTTCTCACTCCTCACTAAAGAGATCCACGCTTGTTTCGTTCCGACCGTCTCGCCTCTCGCGCGAACAGGCGTGAATTTTCCAAGTCCCGCGTTGCGGCCGTTTGTAAATTTTCTAAGTCCCAGCGCGCAGGCTATACACAGAAAAAAAAATATCGTAATTATTGAGAAATATTTTTTCAAATGTGTACAATGCATCTATTCTTTTAAAATAAGTATTTTTATTTATTTAAATTAAATAAAATACAGTAATTTTAATTAAATTAACGAATACTTAATTTAAATAAATAATTGCATTGCGTACATTTCAAAAAATATTTTTCTAATATTTCGATATTTTTTCAGTGTAGGCATGTCAAGTATATGAAAGAATCAAATATATATCCACATTAAAATTCTTGATGATCAAGCTTTCTCACAATGTCATATTAAATTAGGAACTTTAATTTATATCATTTAGCAATTAACCTCTAGTCTCTATCAATACTCGGAATAAGCTGAAGTCAAAGCAGGGTACTGGACAGTCAATCATTGATTTCCTATTTCGATATTTGTGTGTGAGAATATTATTCTTTTGGAATAATTTGTGAAATTATTACATTTAAACTATTAGGTGTATAAATTAATTCTCGGCCTTTTTGATCAAAGTTTGGACTTTATTATAAAAAAAATGAGACATCTCGTAATCTTCAAAATAATCTCCCTCATTTTCCATATATTTTTGCCACTTTTCAGGTAACTTTCGAATTCCGTGTCGGAAAAATGATGGCGGTTTTGACTCGATGAATTCATCGATGGTTTTTTTTACTTCCTCAAGAGATCGAAAGTGCGAATCGGATAGGTGATGTTGTAGCGACCGGAAAAGGTAATAGTCAGAAGGGGTGAGGTCTGGAGAGTACGCCGCATGAGGGAGAATTTCCCAACCCAAGCTGGAGATGACTTCCGTGGTCGCTTTTGCTGCGTGTGGCCGTGCGTTGTCGTGCAAGAGAATCACCTGCCTCGTTCCACTGCCGCTAAAAGGCCTTTTTGCTTCAATAGCATCACTTAATTTAATCATTTGGTCCTGGTAACGCTCTGAAGTAATAGTTTCACCGGGTTTGAGCATCTCATAATAAATGACGCCTTTAAAATCCCACCAAATACACAATAACACTTTTTTCGAGTGAATGTTTGGTTTCGCAATACTGGTTGATGGCTCACCCGGACGAACCCACGATTTTCGTCTTTTTGGATTGTCGTACAATACCCATTTTTCATCGCCAGTAACAATTTTATGCAGAAAGTCCTTTTGTTTAAATCGTGACAGCAGGGACATTGCCGTATCATAGCGTCTAATCTTGTTTTCTGCGGTGAGCACATACGGAACCCAACGACCTGCTTTCTGTATTCTTCCCAGTTTGTGTAATCTTACAGAAATGGCTGGCTGAGTCACTCCAAGTTCTTTAGCAAGTTCCCCTTGCGTCTGGCAAGGATTTTCGTCCAGTATCTGTTCGAGTTCCTGGTCATCAACTTTTTTTGGTTGTCCAGGGCGTTCTCTATCCTGGAGATCAAAATTTCCATCCCGAAAGTTTTGAAACCATTTTTTACACGTGCTATAGGACACGGCATTTTCGCCTAAGGCGGAACAAATCATTTGTTTAGCTTCAGCGGCACTTTTTTTCAATTCAAATGAGAAAAGAAGGCAATGCCTCAGGTGCTGCTTTTCGAACGACATAGCTTTTACTATTGTTTTTTGAAGTTATATTATCAACAATATTAAGTATGATAGCTCGTTTTGAAGCCAAAGGATGGCGCTTCAAAATGATTATACGGCGGCAAAGATATATAAATTTAAGTAGATACTCTCTTCGAATAAAGTGAGGGGCCGAGAATTAATTTATACACCTAATATAAACCTGACTATCCAGTTGCCTTTTACCTCCGATTGGACTGAATTTTTGAGCAAATGTTCTCCTTAGCTCATATATGAAAACCCCAAAAGGATTTTTGGCGACGAAGCCCCCTTCGCCCTCTACCCTCCCTCCAAGTTTTACCTGTTTTTTTACTGCATCTTCGAAAATATTGATTTTAGAAAAAAAATGTTTCAGACAAAAACTGAAGCCCTTGCAAAGCTCTATAAGAAAGGTCATATACTCTTTTAACGTAAACACAAAACTATATCTGCAAATTTGAAAAAGATGTTTTTATCTAAAAGTGGAAATAAACATCCCGTCGCCGTCGCCACATTAGGCTTGTTAGGTTAAAACAAGCCTAAAACTAACCTAACAAGGGTTAGGACGGGTGAGATGGTTAGGCGCGGCACGGGCGCTTACGCGCCCGCCCGCGCAATGAAAAAATAATCTAAACTTGACAGCGTGGTAGGCCTTTATGGTTAGATCAATCTCCATACTTTCTGCTTTTCGAATTGAAATTTATTACATATTTCATGAGTGAATGGATGTAGGATGGAATAGGGGTAGGGATGAGTTTGGGGATGGGGGTGGCGCAACTACGTCCCATAAAGCAGAGCATGGGGATCGTGTTACATTTATGTTTTTATCTTTCGTTTTTTTTGGTTAGGGTGTTTATTTCCTGTTTTACATAGAAACACACATTTTTCAAATTTGCAGATATAGTTTTGTGTTTACGTTAAAATGGCATATGATCTTTCTTGTACAGCTTTTCAGAAGCTTCAGTTTTTGTCTGAAACATTTTTTTCTAAAATCAATATTTTCGAAGATACAGTGAAAAAACAGGTAAAACTTTGAGGGAGGGTAGAGGGCGAAAGGGGCTTCATCGCCAAAAATCCTTTTGGGATTTTCATATGTGAGCTAAGGAGAACCTTTGCTCAAAAATTCAGTCCAATCAGAGGTAAGTGCTTTTCGGTGCTACACCCGAGAAGATTTTGACATTGTTTCAAGATCTCGCTGAAAATAGCGTTGCCTTGAAAAAAATTTACAGACGGCCGTAACGCGGGACTTGGAAAATTCACGCCTGTTCGCGCGAGAGGCGAGACGGCCGAATCGAAACAAGCGTGGATCTCTTTAGTGAGGAGTGAGAAGGGCAGGAGATACTCTCTCTCTCACTCGGCGACCCGAGCGCTTCCAAGCTCATCGACGAGCGCTGCGTCTGAATGCGTGAGCGTGCCGTCGCGATTCGAGCTTCTCGCTATGGCCGTACACCGTGAGGTGCTGTAGTCATTTCAGAAGTCACTAGCCGGTACGGCTCCCTCTTAAGGGGATCCAACTTCACTAGGCTTTCCCCTCGGGATTACACCGAGAGCCAATAGAAATTGCGAAAATGAGAGGAGATTTGGACCAAATTGTTCGGCTCCATTTTACATTATTTCCTAACCGCAAGGGTATGTATCGAAAGCTTGAAGTTTATTCTATTGACGATGACAGCGATATACGTGCATCGAAGAATGTTAAATGAGTAATTACACTCACAAGCCCCATCGGTCCCTCTAGCTGTCAAGGACATCCCAATATGGCCGCTCTCGCGGCTGTATTTTCATGAATTTCTGCAATCTGCGCGCACTACGCACACATATCGCTGTCATCGTCAATAGAATAAACTTCAAGCTTTCCATATATAACCTTGTCGTTAGAAAATAATGTAAAATGGAGCCGAACAATTTGGTCCAAATCTCCTCTCATTTCCGCGATTTCTATTGGCTCTCGAGGTATTCCCGAGAAGAAAGTCTAGTCCGGACGGATCCCCTTAAGGGGAATCAACCCCAACGGGCTATCTCCGAATCGATCGAAGCGCCGCCGTGCGGCCAGTAGGTCAACTAACCCCACATCACCGGCGCGAGCAGGAGCTCCCAGACGGGAGTCTCGTGAAGCTCCCATTATTAGGGTCATGCCGAAAATCGAGTACCACGAAGGGCCCCTAAAATTTTTAAATAGTTTTCGGTGTAGATGGAATGCCGAGATCTACATGTAAAATGCTACTGCATTGATAGTGTAGCGAAACTGTTTGTTAATAAAGCTTTTGTTCTCTAATTGTTAGTAGTAATAGTGAAATTCATTCTACAGAGAGGGAGTACGAGAGAAAGGAGCGCATATGCTACAGACAAACTACGAGAGCGCAATTTTAAAAATTGTATAAGAAATTTGTTACATTCTTATTATATAAAGAAATAAATTTACTGTTAGTTTCAATAATTACATTTTTTTAATTAGACATAGAAGAACTTTATTGAACTGAGTGTTCATTTTATTTTTTCTTATTACATAAGATACATAAAATAAATCATAAATTTAACATAATATTCTACAAGAGTAATTTATATATTACTGCATTTCATACATTATTATGTCCTCAAATTTATTAAAACTAAGTGGTTCCTGCTGCTTCGTTAATAGTCTTCTAGCATTTGTACACCCGTAGAGTAAGCCAAGAAGAAGTTAGTTGCGTTGACTCCTACTGTGAAACTGCAGCAGTGCGGTATTACTAAAAAAAGATACAGAAGATTACAGATGATTTCAGTAAAGTTATATTTTATAAAATACAGACAAAGTATTGTCACACACCTGCACAGGGACGCAGTTCTTATGTTTGCCCACATCCGTTGTAGCGCCTAACACTATATGAAAATTTACAATTTTAAAGCGTCATTTTTACTATATAATTGCTACACTTCCGTTATCCACCGTTGGTCCCTTTATCCATAAGTTTACGTTGCATTTTCCATTTTCATACATTTAACTCTTTCATATCCAGTGTAAATTGGCAGGTGGCGGTTCTGGAACGAACAGACGACGATAAAGTTTTATCAAGCAAAACTGTAGAAATAATTACATAGAAAACAATTTAAAATAGAGAGTGTAGGTGAGCGGCATACGTGATGTCTCATTATAGATTTGTATGAAGTTCTATTACCAATGATAAGTTGATATTCTTAGTAACATTAAAATAAAACACAAAAATCTGTAGACTGAAAAGGTAAAAATACATACAAGACGTGAAATATTCAGCTCATCCAAGGTGTTTCCTGATCAGTGTCACAAGCCATATGGTATTCGTCCACTTCAAATTCTGGATGGAATGTTCCTGTAATAATTTAAAGATCAGTGTTGATGAATAATGCACAATGCTCTGTTACTTAGTACAACACATATTGGTACTCTTCTTGGTCTGACATCTCCCCTTTAGCTGGTATAGCGTAAGTTATCAGTGCTATATCTTTACTACACTGATTCCAGTCATTAGGTTCATCGATGTGCAGGAAGCCTCCCCTCCCGCTCATAAGAGCTTCGTCAAGGTGAGAGTACCATCGGGGAGGAAAAATGGGTGTGTCACAACATGTAGGTTTTTTGCACCCCTAATCTACAAAGCTAAGTAAACATTCATAGCTTAGGCATAGAATAAGAACATTCATACTTTTCCCTAATTCTCCTCAGACTTGTTCGCCCGGTTTTCACCATGGCCAGTGTCTTGCCTGCCAGGATCCATCACTTAAAGGCGAGCCTTCCCCATCCTTTCTTACCACTGAATGAAGGAAAGCTCGACTGCTTCAAGGCGATCCTTCGAGTAGGAGAATCCTGATGTCCCTGATTTTCTATATTCTCCATACCTGTGTGTGTATACCTGGAAAATACCAAAGTAACTTCGGTCAATTGTTTCTGTTTACAAAAATATAAGTATTATACATATCAAACTAGCAATGTGAAGTGCGCATGTTATAAGACATTTAATTTTTCATCCTTATATTTCTCAGTATTAATAACGCTATACTCCAATCTTTGCTTTGATAGCCGACAGATTTGCACGAAAAAACGCACAGTAGTCACATTACAGAGTGTACTACTGTACACTATACGTTTTAGTTTTTGTACATACCTCTTCGTATTATTTGTTGTAATACAAGCGTTTCTATTGTTATGTAGGAATTGGTTTTACGCTTGTATTTATAGGTATGTACGATGGAGTAAGCAACTGAGTTTTGTCGTGCTTTTATCCTGATGGTAAAAGCCGCACGATACAGCTTTTCTTAACAGTTGACAATAATTCTACGCTTCTTTTGTATTTGTTCTGTAATGTGACTACTGTCCGCTACTTCGTGCAGATCTATCGGCTTGAGTGTCAACTTGTTAAGAAATAGCGTATCATGCTAACGACGGATTCTATATGTCGTCATAAAGATTTTATTCTTCACATTTCTAATTTTTTCTAATTGGCATATTTCGTAAATGTCTGCTATCTATAATTCCTGGTAGCAGACTATTGTAATAAAATGTAGCCAATAATGGCTCCATTTTTTCTTGCCAAAACGTATTATTTTTGTGCACATGTGTGACATGCATACCTTTCGGAGTCCATATTGCCAAAATGCAATACTCTCGTCCTGTAATGTGCAGTTCTCCTTGCACTTGATAATAAAGTGCATGCTGCATATTTACCGTATCCTTGTCATCTCCATCAAAAAGAAGGTGAATATTATCAATACGCTGCTCGATTGCTTCCTGTGGTGTAAAGTCCTTCAGCGCACCAAGACATTTGATTTGGAAGATGCCATCCTCATCGAGGAGTCCTGCAGGACGTGCGCCCAGATAAGGTGTTTCTTTGTCCATTATCAGGCCACATCTTCTGATTGGCGAAGGCAATATATCTTGCAGCTGTTGCAACGCAGACTCTTCACATTCAAATTCATACTCTGCAACAGAAAGTTTAAAAGGTTTTGGATACAATATATCTTTTATAAGCTTACTGCGCGACGTATTATTTTTTATCCTGCACACTGCTCCAAAGTGTTGGGCAATTAATATCTTTTTGGTGTAGGTCATCCACATTGCACTAGATGGCCCATCCACAGTTTCGGTTTGGATAGCATCTCGTCGTTGCTGCCATTCCAAGAGGCGGGCTTCGTGTATTTGGACGAATGCTACGTAGTCGTCATTCTCCATATCGGGCTTCGTTGCATGCGCTCCGTAGTGTGCATCGATGCCTCGTTGTCTTGACGTGATTGGGTTTTGCCTTCGTTTCTGTTTTGCTATTTGTTTTGATTTTATGGTCAGCTTCTTTCTTGATATGCGTTTTTCTTCGAATTTTCGCACTATATCGGACACGTCCTTTTCCGCAGCAGCGCTAAGAGTACTCAAACAGCTTTGAGTATTATATTGTACAGCTGCTGCAGAGCATCGCGCTTCGTAGGACCCACGTTTTCCAAAGTGGATTCGCTTGCCACCGATAAACTTACAGATTATTGAGTTGTACAACTCAACGCAGTTGCTATTTAAATTAGCAAGCAAGCTTTCAGGTGGTTTTTTTTGCAACTCAGGTGGTTTAAAGCGTCTTCGAATTTGTCATATACACCCAACGCTTTTAATTGTGGAACGAAATTTGTTTCTCCGCTGGAAGGATTACAAAAATATCCCTCGCATTTTGGATGATCTCCGAAAATGTGACTTGACACATTTCGGATGTCTTTTTTAAGAAGGTCCACTTTTGTCTTGGTTGGACGGTTTTCCGCTGCTCTATGTTCGGCAGCCTTCTTTACGGCGTTACGTACTCTCATTGTACTGCCTTCAATCATTTCTCGCCAACTTCCTAGTCGACCCTTCATCTTGGAAATTTCCTTAACTTTGCGACATAAATTTCGCAAGAGGTGATTCGTGCATTCGATTTTCTGCACTGTCGTCTCGTCGTACGGATTGTTGTCCAAAATTCTTTTGTAAACGCTGCTATCTCCGTCTCCGATTAACGTCGAATAAATGAGACCGTGCATTTCTTTGCTGCACTTGAAGCCCTCGACGATTGCTTCGCTTTCCATGGCGGTAGAAGAGAATTTTCTTCGTATGGTAGCCTACTATGGCACCTACGCCAGACGGAGAATCATATTTTCCATTTCTGTAAGATCTCTTCATCCAACTTCCGTCTGCTACGACAGAAATGTGGGGAATGCCTTGAATTACGTCTCCTCGCTCGATTGCTAATTGGCGTTCTTCCCTGCCAGCTGCTTTCATTTCATCCGAGGCAGCTATCTTGAAGCGATCAGTGATCAGTTCGTGAATTGTGGCATAAGTTCTCTGTGTCATGCAGGGAACATTAGCTCCTGCCAAAATTTCTTCAAGCTGCGAGTACCCTATGCCAGAAGTAATTGTAGCTGTCACAATTCCCTCGTTGACATCTAAGACTGTATCGGTTTCGGGTTCGCTTGATATCACTGCTTCATAGTGACACATCCGACATTGCATACATATATATGTTTTTAGTCCCTTACGACGAGAGGCAACTATAACAAAATCTTGCCACAAGCAATCTAAGGGGTCTTTATGCTGCAGGTACGCCTGCGTCGCTGCTCCAAACATATAGCAAATGTCGACAATGCGACGTCCTTCGATATGTACCGCTTCTATACGTCCTACGTCGACATTGTTATCCGTAAGCAAAGGAGGCAGTGGATTGTTTTCATCGTCCTCCTCAGGTGTTACGTCCATGGGGGCATTCGATAAAAAATCCTCATTGTGGGAGTTCGATGTTCCCGCACTAACTTCTTCTTCTGGGAACGTCTCTGTTGTGCCCACTTCAACATTGTTACTTGGCAGGAGGAGCTCTTCTATATTCATCTGCTGCTCATCGTTGAGCGCAGAATCCTGAAATTCGCATGGAACCAGAATATTGCTATTCTCTTCATTTCTTTCCATCTCAGCGTCTCGCAAAACAGCTCTCTGCTTCCTCCTGCAACCAATAATGTTAATGTTAATGTTTGAGAATTGCATTGAACAAAGCGTTGAGAAAGGACGTGGTGGAGACAGGTGTTAAATAATGGTTGTGTGAACGCGGAATTGTCACGTAATGGCTGTGAGAGGCCTCAGTCATTTATTGAAAATGTCTTGTTATGTCACAGTGTGATAAGTCGATAGTTTGTGAGAGTACGGTGAGAGCAGATTGATTAGCCCGCCGGTCATGTTAGACCTAAGCGGCGCGTTCAGAGCGTAGCTTCGTGAGCTAATGCTGTGCACCCGCGATCCGCGTGATACACTCCGCATGAGTGAGTGTGATGATGTACTATTGAGAATAACGTAGAAAGCGTAAACGAGCCGACCGTAATTGAGAGTACGAAACAGACTCATTGAGATTACTATAAGACCAGGGTATGGAAACTCGTTGCGTATTATTGCCTACACTCGTATTTTTTACATTTTGTATAATGGTATTGCATAGCTTGATGTTCTATAATATTTTGGGGTTTTACAGTGCATTTGCCTCGAATTTTTTTGTTAATATTCGAATACCACTGTGGTATGTTGAAATATTCTACGATAACATCCATAAAAATAATTTGAAAGTATTGTTTATGTTCACTACATGTAAAAAATTGAAGATCTACTTCTTTTTTAATAATAGCACTTAACTTTTTTGATAATTGAACGCGGAAACATACAGATGGCATTTTATTCCTGCATGTAGTATAACGATAATTTCGCGGGGAGAAGTCCGGGCTCAAGGAAAGAATAAATACGATAACTGGTCTTTATTATACGACTCACACGGTACAGATTATTCTTCCGAGCGTCACAGATATCCCGACCCGATCGTTAAAACTTCGGCTCAAGGGAGGCAGACTCGCTCGCGGTACCGACTGCAAACCAAACGGATCAGGTCGCTTGCGTCGAGCGCGATTCGACCAACTAACCGCCCCGACGGTATGTCTCACCCACGCTCACGCCCGACGGACCAAAGAGGTCCACGTCAGGGAGTTGTGGTACCCAGAGATCTACTCGGGGAGACTACGAGATGGGCGCCAGTTACCTTTTCGGCAACAATAAAGAACAGACCTGATCCTAACCAAAATTACTATAATCGGTACCCGAATCGAACTCCCCTGAGACGGAAAGCTCCGGCGGCTCAGCTTTCTTCAACGGTAGAGGGGCGCGATTCTTTATGGATCGCTCCGATAGTTCGCCCGCCACAGATATCACACAATCACACACGGGCCCCACGATTCGAACGTGGGCGCCGACAGACAAACCTAATTACCAGATCTAATAGGTGTGACGACACCCGCCTACTCTACTTTACGTTAGGGCGATCTACTGCCCTAACGGCTGCTCCGTTCGGGAACGGAGGGCAGCGAAGGAGAGACGGTACAGCTACTAGAATTAGCGGTGCCACCAAAATGGCGGCACTAATACGATAAGGCTAGAATTCTAGAGCGCGAACAGTAAGTCCGCGAGAACACAAACGCACAAACACCCGGTAAAGGCGGAAAGACTCCTTACCAAAAGTTGGACCAGGAGGTCACGTCGCCAGGAAGTCTCCTCGGAAATTCGCTCTCCAGACACACCTGTGCCGCGTTCGGCTCGAATCCGCGACACTTAAACGCTCTTATAGTCCTTAATTTTCCGTTATACCCGCACAACTAGTCGGTACCACGGCATAAACGGAACAGGCTTCGGCCAGGATCTTCGGTGCCGAAGCTCCCTCGGTGTCTCCCACTCCTGCTCCTTTGCGCGCCAAAATCCTCTTCGCGGATTGGCGATAACGCCGGATCTTCTTCGGTATCCTTGCTATCGGCGGGAAAACCAAGGGATGTGACGTGGGCTGCTTTCCTGCAGGGGTGCCTACTTAGGTGGCGTGACCGATCCGCGGACATCCTCTGGACGACCGATGCTGCGACGCTCTCCACACGGCCAAATCCCAAAAGTCCAAAGGTCCAATGGGTCGAGCCTGCTCCAGGTTAGCGGATCTCCTTGGCTGCGGAGTCGGTAGTGAAAGCTGGCTGGAGCGGCGCCTGGCCGCGAGATCATTTCCTCTTCTCCTTGTAGCGAGAGGTGGTCTCCAGTCGCTTCCGCCGGTACGCTCGTGGTGGATGATTCGGCGCCAGGCCGAGAAATCATGGGAGCGGGCAGCGCTCGCGCTGTCATTCATCCCCACGGCTGTAAGATGTTGCTGTGGTCATCCCTCTGCAGCTGCATCTCGCCCTTATGCAACCGAAGATCAGGCGTGATCTTCGATGCGCTCGCCTGGTCTCGGCGGCTGCGTCCCGCTTGGTTCCCCTCTTGCCGGTATAGCTCCGCGGCGCGGGCCGTACTCGCCTCGCGACGCGTTCGTGATGAGAAGGGCGGGGAGTGCCGTGGCGCTCCTCGCCCAGAAGTCTCGGCGGTGCGGGCGTTGTTCGTCCCGCAGCTTGCGGATGAGGAGGGCGCAGGACGGTATGGAGCTCCTCGTCCTCAAGTCTCGGCGGTGCGGGCGGTGGTCTTCCGCAGCGTCGGTGACGAGGAGAGGGCGGAGTGGTGTTGTCCCGCGGCGGTAGTGGATCTGCGTTGCCATCCTTGGTGTGTGTTACGCTGACTTATTCTACAACTTAATAACTCGGTTCCCGACGCTATTAGTATTAGTCTCCTTCGCTACACCTCCGTCGATACCGCCAGTCGTATCGTCCCGTCTGATCTTAATTTATTACATTTTTGTGACGTGCCAAAAATGCAACATCACAGTAGCAAAAGCAGTATTTACAGCAACTTTGGTTTCTTTTAATAAGATACCTTCCTTGCAGGAAGAACAATTATTAAAAGGTGGCAAATATAATTATTTCATAATAACAGAGCTGTAACCAGCTGTACAATTGCTACTTACAATTTCTTTATGTATTATTGTAGACATACCCCCGATGTCAACTCCTTCTTCAATTAACTGTTCATCTGAAGTAATTAATGTTTGAAGACTGCTTTCTACAAAATGTTTCAATGAAAATAAAACATCTCCATCGTCAACTTCACAGTTACCGCCTACAGTACGTTTGCCCGTTAAATTGTTTATCAATAATGTCTTGAAGGAGGATTCAAAATTTGTACATGTGGGGTTAATGTTCGGATATTGTGACTCCTTATCATACCAAAAAAGTTTTCTAACGGGTCTCGATTTATACAGGGTGGTCCGTTATAAGTTGGCACTAGCAAACATGCTTATAGAGCGGCTTAAAACAAACACAAAAGTCCCGGACCATTATTCAAAATTCGCAATATTAATCGAGTTATTAACTGTTAAAGATCAAAGGAAAGGGCATCCACCAAAACGGCAGCGGGAGGAGCGCTAGAGCCTCTGCGAGCTGTAAGACGGCCCAGTTTGCCTACAAACAAATGCGGGGTGCGGTAAGGGGAAGGATAAGACGCCGCTGCACGGCCGGTTTCTTTTGCGTTATTCTTCTCCTTACCGCGCCCCGCATTGTTGATGGTAAACTGGGCCGTCCTACAGCTCGCAGAGGCTCTAGCACTCCTCCCGCTGCCGTTTTGGCGGACGCCCTTTCCTTTGATCTTTAACAGTTAATAACTCGATTAATATTGCGAATTTTGAATAATGGTCCAGGACTTTTGTGTTTGTTTTAAGCCGCTCTATAAGCATGTTTGCTAGTGCCAACTTATAACGGACCACCCTGTATACCGGGTTTTTAAATACTTCATTCCCATTTTATCTACAGTTACCCATAATTTTTGAAAGCCTTTAATAGTTTCGATCCAATTATTTAGAGAAGTAGTAAACATTGTTTTTCTGGTTGTTTTAGTAACAAAGCGCATGTCTTTTAAGATTTTAACGGCATCATACCAGAAAGAATGGTGTTTGCTATTTTTTTTAACGGCGACTCGTAGGGGTATATCCATATCCGACTGAAGTTGGAGTCCATTGACGGAATCAAATAACTTGTTAAAAAAGTCTAATACTTTTGCTGTTGCAAATCCTTCCTTACGAGGTATTTGCAATGGTTCAATATCGGTTTCAACAAAGCCTAAGAAAAACAAATTTTTTAATATTTCAATTACTTTTGTAACGTATTTTCTTTTCTGTATATTAAAAAAAGTAACTAAAATTAGGTTTGTCCTTTGAAAAAGTAATGAACTCATAAATAAATAATATTTATCAATTTATATTTTAATACTAATAGTGTTATTAATTACTATTACCAATTTTGTGTAATTACCTTGTATTCGACTGTTATATTCAATGAAAGCTGACAAAGTTGCACTGAAGACTTGCGTTGCCAGTTTCATTTATTTTGCTCCTTACAATATGTTGATCTGTTAGTTTTTTTAACTGGCGATTTAATGTATTACTATTAACATCGGGGTAATAAGCTATTTCAACTACATCCCAAGAAGCAAATTGTCTATCATTGTCAGTAGAAGATGTTTTTTGAATTTCTATATCTTTAGTCAGAAAATTATTCCTTATACCTTTCATTAAATGAGGAGGATCGTATAAAGGAATAATCTTCTGATTATATAGCATAATCGTTCCATCTGAAACAATATTTTTATTTAAATCTTATCGCAAGATATATTTTATGAACTAATATGATACATAACACATTCCAACTATCTTAAAAAACAAGAAATTATTCTTCCAAAGTAAATCCGTACAATACATATATTTTATCAACATGTCTCGATTAATATGTATATATGTGTAAGAAAAATTTACTTACCAAATTTTTCATGATTTCTGAAACACATTCCTCTTGCACGATTTAATAATTCATTTATTGCAGATACATTTGATGTACCCTGGTCACATACCATAGCAATAATAGTGAAACCGGCTTCTTCAACTTTCTTAAAAATTTTTTTGATGCAATATATTAATTGGTCAGTTTTCGTTTGATTTTTGCAAAAATTGTAGGATAAAGGTATTTTTCATCCACTTCTTATACCTCTCAGCATAAATACAAGTGCGTGATTAGCTATACGTTGGGTTCGTTTATGGCCCCAATCTTCAAAGCCAATTATTTTATCATTGATTGTATCATATTGCAGTTGCTGTTGCAAGGATATTTCATCCCACATGAGTAAACATATTGTATCCTTCACATTCTTAAATAATGATTGTTGATGAAGTAAGTGTAAAAATATAACTTGATTTATACCAGCATGTAAGGGAACTTTTTGCAGCAAAAGCCGTAAAGTTCTGCTACTAGGTAAAGCAAATAGTTGTTGCAAAAATGCATAACCACCAGAACATTGTTTATACAATGATAATGCCAAAATCTTTTCTTGCAAAGTAAATCTTCTACCCTATACACAAAATGCAATATATATATATAAATACACACACAATAATAAAAATATACAATAAAGATATTAAGATAATAATTCTGACACATGATCAAGATCAAATATACACTCAGTGCAAAAATTAAAGGATCAATTAATTTTTCTTCAAAAATATGCAAAATTGACATGGCTGTAACATCGTCAAAAATGAATGGAATTTAAATTTTCAAAAAACGTTTTAAAGATTGAAACCTCTACTTTCGAAAGAACTATGTGTTTTTTCGGTTGCCGTGAGTTTCATAATTTTTACATACAGAAAAGTACACACTGAACAAAATCGAAAATTTTCTTCCCACTTTGTGGATCTGTATCTTGTGTAAAAAAAATCTTCCAAAGTTTTCGACTTACTGGTGTGAAAGCGTGAAGCTTTCCCTACAAAATCGTTTTTTGAAATTGTTTCTACGATTTTTTGTTACTGAGTTACCGTGGATTAAATAAAAAGTGATCGTTCCGAATCTGATTGCTCATAACTCCGTTAAAAATCATCGTACCGCAATTGTAAAAACAGATTTTTAAAGCTGAAAGGTTACTCTATCGAATGGCGTCATTGAATTTTTTTTTGTAAAAACATATAGACATGAGACATCTGAATAAAAATAACGTAAAAATTAGCGATTTTTTCCTTTTTCATTTGGACCCAGAAAACAATTGTGTAAAACAAGCAAATAAATTTGTTCTCCATATTTTTTTGTACCTTTAGGTACCCTGAATGTAAAAAAAAATTGCCGAATAGCTGTGACATTTTTAACATGATGGCCACTATGGTTTTATGCAAAGCACTCATAAAATAATGAATTTTATTTCACTGAATAAAAAGAAAGAATGAAAAATAAAGTTTAATTAATGTTGAAAATTGATTTCCAATTACGCTACGCTGACTTTTTTACGTGTAGCTTGTCAGGTTACTCACACATTGAATACATAACCCTTCTTTCTTGGTTTATTTTATAGGAATTTTAATACGATTTTGTGATCGACGGTTCTTTGAAATAAACTTTTTTAATTTTGCATTCATTCATTTCTTTAATTAAACTTTATTTTTCATTCTTTCTTTTTATTCAGTGAAAAGAATTCATTATTTTATGAGTGCTTTGCATAAAACCATAGTGGCCATCATGTTAAAAATCTCACAGCTATTCGGCAATTTTTTTTTTACATTCAGGGTACCTAAAGATACAAAAAAATATGGAGAATAAATTTGTTTTCTTGTTTTACACAATTGTTTTCTGGGTCCAAAGGAAAAAGGAAAAAATCGCTAATTTTTACGTTATTTTTATTCAGATGTCTCATGTCTATATGTTTTTACAAAAAAAAATTCAATGCTATCATTCGATAGAGTAAACTTTCAGCTTTAAAAATCTTTTTTTACAATTGCGGTACGATGATTTTTAACGGAGTTATGAACAATCAGATTCGGAACTTCATTCTTTCTTTTTATTCAGTGAAATAAAATTCATTATTTTATGAGTGCTTTGCATAAAACCATAGTGGCCATCATGTTAAAAATGTCACAGCTATTCGGCAATTTTTTTTTTACATTCAGGGTACCTAAAGGTACAAGAAAATATGGAGAACAAATTTATTTTCTTGTTTTACACAATTGTTTTCTGGGTCCAAATGAAAAAGGAAAAAATCGCTAATTTTTACGTTATTTTTATTCAGATGTCTCATGTCTATATGTTTTTACAAAAAAAATTCAATGACACCATTCTATAGAGTAAACTTGTAACGTACCGTTTCCCCCTCCAACGGCTCGAACGCGAGTGGTCGCCACGCGACGCGACCACGCCACGCCGAAACGCGCCAGCGCCGAACACCTGCGCTGGTAATGACGTCACGCCCCCACTCCGAGGCCGCCGCTGGCGTCCCACCCCGAACCGCACCGTAAACCCGAGGGGCGCCAGTGGGTATATAAACCCCGGAGTGGAGGACTGACGGCAGAGAGAGAGCGAGAGACCGAGGCAAGCACAAGACATAGTCCGAAAGCGAACCGACGAATCCAGATCTTCCAGGAGTGTGTTGAGCTGCATCCAGAAAGGCGTATTGAGCCTGCGACGTATTGAGTCGCCTCCGAACCACCGCATTTCCGGCAGCGTATTGAGCTGCATCCAGAAGGCGTATTGAGCCTGCGACGTATTGAGTCGCCTCCGAACCACCGCATTTCCGGCAGCGTGTTGAACTGCATCCAGAAGGCGTATTGAGCCTGCGACGTATTGAGTCGCATTCCTACCACCGTATACTCGGCAGTGTGCTGAACTGCATCCCGAAGGCGTATTGAGCCTGCGACGTATTGAGTCGCATTCTTACCACCGTATACCCGGCAGTGTGTTGAACTGCATCCAGAAGGCGTATTGAGCCTGCGACGTATTGAGTCGCATTCCTACCACCGTATATCCGGCAGTGTGCTGAACTGCATCCCGAAGGCGTATTGAGCCTGCGACGGGGTGAGTCGCTTCCTTTTCGAAACCATAACAGTCGCCTTCGGTCGCTTGCCGCACCGCGCGCTTCCCGCGTCACCGAGAATCCGAGCCCGCGGAGTGGGGACTGTATTCCTCGCCGAGCGCACGCTAAGCCGGCCGTCGGCCTCGATCGCGTTCCGCCGCGAAAACAAAACAACTGCGTTTGTAAACAAGTAGCGTCGCGGGTCCAGGTGACCTTTACTACATTTAAATCTAACGCGTGGCCGGAATCGGCACAGTTATCCTTTTGTACATATTTTTGACGATTAACGCTCTTTAATAAAGGACGCTATTTATTGCACATACTTCTCGCCTCCCGGAGGTCTTTTCCTGAACGCCGGATACTCAGAGAGCATCCGGCACTCCTGCCGGGCTCCCACCGAAGGAGCCCAACACCGTTACAAATTTTGGCGCCCGAACAGGGACCCGGGTGGGCGAGAGACAAAGGGAAAAATTCATCATGGCCGAGTCAGGGGGCACCGCATGGATCAACAAACTGTCCAAAGACCAGCTGCAGGAGGAAATGAGAAAGCAGGGCCTCGTCACGGACGGAAACCTGGACGACTTACGCAGGAAGTTCGTCGCATTCCACAAAGGCAGGACCACCGATCAGGAGGGAACCACGCCCATCAGCAATGTCGACCCCAGCGAGGCGGCCGGGCTGGAGCGGTCCTCCGCCAGCTTGCTGGACAAGGTGCGGAAATGGGGCTGCCAATTCGAGGGGAAGGACCCCATTTCGTTCTTAGAGAGAATCGAGGAGCTTGACAGCAGTTACGGTTTCTCGAAGCCCCAGCTCCTGACCTGTCTTCCAGGACTACTAAAGGGAAAGGCACTCTTGTGGTTCCGAAACAACAGGCACCGGTGGACGAGTTGGGAAGACTTCGAAAAGAGTTTTCGAATCTACTATGTCCCAGCTCGCCTACAGATCCAGCTAGAGGAAGAGATTCGGAACCGGACGCAAGGGCGTCAGGAGCCGGCCAAGGACTACGTCACAGCCCTGGAGACATTGATGCGACGATACGGGGAGATGTCCGAAGGTAGCCAACTAGAGCGAATATACCGCAACCTTCGTCCGGAGTACCGACGACACATCAAACGGGCAGAGTTTTGGGACCTCGACAGCCTCTTGGTCCTCACTGACGGATATGAAGCGCTACAGATCGAAGAGAAGATGTACCGGCCACCGCCGCGCCGGGGCCTAGCCACTCATGCATGCCAGAGACGGCATACCACGGCTCCACTACGGCGAAGCGACCTTCCCGAGCCACGCTTAGCCTCGTCACCCCTGCATACTCAACACGCGAGAATTGTTGGAACTGTGGGCAAAGGGGACACACCCGCTACCAGTGTCGACGGCCCCGAAAACTATTCTGTTCACGGTGCGGGACAGAGGGCGTCCTTAGCCGGGACTGCCAATGCGCGGGAAACGGACAGCCGGCCGACGACGCGGGAGACCGTCGGCCCCCGTCCAGCGCCTCCCAAGGTCCACCCACATCGGGGAGATCCCCCTCATGAAGACCGTCGACTCCGTCAACGACCCACGTCCTCGACTCGACCTCCGAATAGGGCACGGAAACTATCGTGCCCTGGTCGACACCGGGGCCAGTTTATCCTACGTCAACCGACGCACGGCCCAACAAAGCCAGCAGGAGGGAGGCCGTCTCCAGAAGGCGCATACCCGTCAGGCACGATTGGCGGACGGACACTTGACGACGCTCCATACCGCACTGCGTGCGCCCATCAGCGTAGGAAATTACCAGGGGAAACATGAGTTTCAGGTAGTGCCGACGCTGACCCAGGACGTCATCGTAGGGATGGACCTGTTGGGAAAGATGGGATTTCACTGGTCCATCGAAGATAGTCCGGGGTACTCAACCCCCACCGACGTGGGACTACTAGAAAGTACCAGGGAAAATCGGCCACAGGACGCGGGACTGCAACGATGCACGGCCACCCAGCAAGGGACGCTAGACACCCTACTGGCCGCCGAAATACCCAAGTTCCAAACGCTTGGGAGGGTGACACCACTGACCGTGCATCGGGTGAAGATCAAGACGGGACAAGAACCCATCCGACAAAGGTATCGACCCCGTAATCCGGTACTGCAGGCGGTCATCGATGAAGAGGTTGCGAAGATGCTGGCCGACGACGTTATAGAACCATCAGCGAGCCCTTGGAACTCCCCCGTGGTATTGGCGAAGAAGAAAGACGGCCGATACCCATTCTGTATAGACTTCAGACGGGTGAACGAGGTGACGGAGAAAGATGCCTACCCACTACCACAGGTGAATCACATTTTGGATCGACTTCGGGAGGCCAGGTATTTATCAGCCCTCGACCTAAAGAATGGGTACTGGCAGGTCCCCATGGACCCGGACAGCCGGGCGGTCACGGCTTTCGCTATCCCCGGGAGGGGACTGTTTCAGTTCAAGGTTATGCCGTTCGGACTCCACTCCGCACCCGCTACGTTTCAGCGTCTCCTGGATCGCGTCATAGGGCCCGAGATGGAACCACGGGCGTTTGCATACTTAGACGACATCATTATCCTTGGCCGTACCTTCGAGGAGTACCTGGATAACCTTAGGGAGGTCCTCCACCGACTACAAGCCGCCAATTTGCGCATTAACCCCGACAAATGTCAGTTCTGCTGCACCTCCCTACGCTACCTGGGACATGTCGTAGACCAAGAAGGACTGCACACCGACCCGGACAAAGTCAAGGCCATCTTGGAGCTCCCGCCGCCTAGTGACCTGGCCCGGCTACGATCCTTCTTGGGAGTGGTGTCCTGGTACCGCCGCTTCATTCCTGATTTAGCCCAGATATCGACACCGCTAACCCGTTTGCTAAAGAAGAAGCAACCGTGGGAATGGGGCGAAGAACATGAAGACGCGGTACAGAGCATCAAGAACCGACTCACTACCGCGCCTATCCTGAAGTGCCCAGACTTCGAGAAGCCTTTTTGCCTCCAGACCGACGCAAGCGACAAGGGACTCGGGGTCGTACTAACTCAGGACACCGAACAACGGGAGCACGTAATCGCATATGCCAGCCGGGCTCTACGACCCGCTGAGCAAAACTATTCGGCCACGGAGAAGGAGTGCCTGGCCGTCGTATGGGGAATTGAGAAAATGCGGCCTTATCTAGAAGGGTACCAGTTCACCGTGATCACGGATCATATCGCACTGAAGTGGTTGCGCACCCTGGAAAATCCGTCAGGACGATTAGCCCGCTGGGCGGTAGCATTGCAGCAGTATGATTTCACCATACAATACCGGAAGGGCGCACTGAACAAGGTGGCCGATGCACTCTCGCGACAACCGGTGGAGATAGCGGGAGACGACTCGCCAGAGGACCTCGCGTCGATTACCCCCGACGAGCAGTGCCCGTGGTACACCCGCACCTTCCAGGCCGTCCAGACGCGCCCAAAGGAGCTCGCCGCCTACTCTATACGGAACGGGAATCTATACCGAAAATTCCACGACCGCACCGACCTACTGGACACCGACCCCGAAGAAGCGTGGAAGCTCTGCGTGCCTCAGCCTCTAAGGGCACGAGTGCTCAAAGAGTGCCACGACGAACCGACCGCCGGCCACCTGGGAATCGCGAAGACCGCGGCACGGGTAGCCAGAAGGTACTATTGGCCCGGGATGTTTCGCGAGATCACCCGGTACGTACGTGGGTGTAGGAACTGCCAAACCCACAAACCAGAACAACGCGCACCAGCGGGACTGATGCACCCGTCGCCCGTTTCCGAACCATGGGAGGTAGTCTCCAGTGACCTCGTGGGGCCCTTACCGCGGTCCAGCCAAGGGAATACACACGTGGTGGTCTTCCAGGACCGATTCACCAAATGGCTCGAGGTCCAGCCCCTTCGACGAGCCACCGCCGCGACTGTCACCAAAGCCCTGCGCGAACGCATCCTATTACGACACGGGTGCCCGCGCACCCTCGTCACCGATAACGGGCGACAGTATGACAGCCGCGAATTCACCGGGGCCCTAAGAGACTATGGCATCCAACATCGACGCACTCCACCGTATACTCCGCAGTGCAACCCTGTCGAAAGAGCGAACCGGGTAATAACTAGGGGGTAAACCCCCTGCGCTTCCGCTTCGCTCAAGCGCCAACCCCCCAGATCGCCTTTGCTCGCGCTTCGCGCTCGCCCACGAATTTCAAACCGTTTCAAAATTGTTGAAAATTCAAGTATTGAGATATTAAACTATGCTACAGAGTCCTCTGCGCTTTCGCTTCGTTCAAGCGCCATACCCCCTGAGAACGTCGGGTGCTCGCGCTTCGCGCTCGCCCGCGAAATGCAGCATTTCTGCAATGCGCGCAAGTGATCGAAACCGGACAATTAAATGCATCCGAACCAAACTTTTACATGTACATCAAGTATATACCCCTTTGCTGCGGTGAAACTTTATGCATGGTTAACTTCAACCATTCAGAAATTGCGACAAATTGAAATCTTTAATCCAGTATTCCGGTGAAACGCTTGCGCGGATTCAAAAAAAATTTGCAATGTAGTTTAAAAAAATATACCCATTTGGTGCCACGAAACTTTATGGTCATCTTCAACCGTTTCGAAATTACGGGATTTTCAAACTATAATTATAAATAAAATAGTGAATTAAAGATTTGAAACTGGCACCATTTCGAAATGGTTGAAGATGCCCATACACAATGTTTCGTGGCACCAAATGGATATATACTTGATGTACATGCCAAATTTTGTCCGAATCCGTTCAGCCGTTTCAAGATGACCATACATATTGCTGCCATTTCGAAACGGCTGAAGACGGCTATACATAAAGTTTCCTGGCACCAAATGTGTATATACTTGATATGTATGCCAAATTTTGTTCGAATCCGTTCAGTCATTTTGCCGGAATAGTGGACTAATCAACTCTTTGGCTGAAATAATGGATAAAAAATTTGAATTTGCCGCCATTGCGAAACGGTTGAAGATGGCCATACATACAGTTTCATGGCACCAAATGGATATGTACTCGATGTACATGCCAAATTTTGTTCGAATCCGTTCAGTCGTTTGGCCGGAAAACTGGACTAAGGGATTAATGAATTTTGCACTATTTCCATTAGTCCAGTATTCCGGCCAAACGGATGAACGGATCGCAACGAAATTTGGCATGTACTTTGAGTATATATCCATTTGCTGCCAGCAATCTTTATGTATCGCTATCTTCAGCCGTTTAGAAATGGCAGCAATATTAAATTTAAATTACATTTTTTTCAAATTTTGAATCTCCCGCCATCTTGTACCGGTTCAAGATGGCGGCTCACAAACCTTATTGTCAACTCACAGTAGTGTACTTGATTTTTGTGCCAAATTTCGTCCCGATCGGTTCAGCCGTTTTTCCGAAATCGAGGATATACACGGACACACACACAGACATACATACATACATACATACATACATACATACATACATACATACATACACACACACACACACACACACACACACACACACACACACACACACACACACACACACACACACCAACAGTTTTTGCGATGGCGATAGCATAAGTCACTCCCTTTACGGTCGTGCCTAAAAATGATCTCCCAGTACGTGGACCGGGATCACAAAAGTTGGGACAAATTCCTCCCGGAATTAATGTTCGCCGCAAACACCGCCGTACACGCAAGCACCGGGTTCTCGCCGTCCTTCTTAAACTACGGCCGCGAGATGGCAGCACCACGCACGGTACTGTGGCGGTCGCGCAACTGCGCGCAACCACACAGCCCTGATTTCCCTAGACGCGCCCAGCGTCACATCGAGTTGCCTCTCTAGTTTTCGCGCTTCTCCTGCTTTACGTGTTTTGCCCGCGACTTCTGTTTGTCACTTCGCTCTTCCTCTTTCTTCCCTGGAAATTCCTACACGCACCGACATCGGTGAGCAGTAATACCGACGTAGTCGGGTGGAGGGCTGCCTCACCGACCTCGCGTTCTCATCTACGCGATTCCCGTAATCTTACCTCACACGGGACCATCTCAACCTCTACACTGGTGACCCCGACGTGATATTTCGCCGCGCTGCGTTCTCCATTTACCGTGCCCTGTTCCTGCCCCTACACCGCGCGCGCTAGACTTCAGTGCCGAAGCCCCTTAGTGTCACATGCCCTAGAACACTCCCCTACTCGCCGAGGAGGAGAGAATATCGCTTCCACGCCCGAATCTCACGCGTCTACCACCCAATCCCCCATCATGACCGACGGAGGAGGTCCACACGCTGACCCCAACACCGTCTTGTCGCCCAAGGACCCTCTCACCGAAGGTCTCCTAGCCAGAGTAGGCATCCGCATCATCCCATTTTGGAAGTCCACACCCGAGCTCTGGTTCTTCCGCCTTGAGCATCAATTCAAAACGGCGGGTATTACCGCCGACGAAACCAAATTCTCCTATGCCGTGCAAGGACTTGAGGAACAGACCATTTCCATCATCAGCGACCTCATCGCCAACCCTCCCCCTGAAGGCCAGTATCTAGCTTTAAAACAACGTCTGATTAATGTCTACGCAGACAGTGAAGAACGCCGGCTGGATACTCTCTTGTCAAACGATGACCGTGGATTCGAGAAGCCCTCACAACTTCTCGGTCACCTACGTGGCCTCAGCCACCAGCACGTGGGCGAGCACATCTTGAAGTCGCTTTGGGTCAAAAGACTCCCAAACGCGACCAAGGCGATACTCTCCGCCTCCACCCATCTTACCCTGGACGAACTGGCTACCCTGGCCGACCGAATCCAGGAAGTCTCATCTCCAGGCATCAACGCCGTTTCCGTCCCCTGTCCGGACCCGCCGATCTCCGTCGTCCCTTCGCCGCCGAATGCTGCGCTGCAGATCAACGCCGCTGACGCAGCCCTGAACGTCGTCACGCACTCCCTTTCAGCCATCAGCGAACAGCTGGCCACCTTGACAACCCGTTTGGAGAGATTGGAGGCCAGGCGCCATCCACGACCTCCGTACGACGATCACCGCCGCCGTTCACACCGATCCTGTTCCCGAACGAGGCAACCAAGTCCACGAAACGGCCTATGCAAATATCATGACAGATACGGAGCGGCAGCCAGGAACTGCGCTACCCCCTGTTCCTGGCCCTCACAGCGGACAGCGGAAAACTGACGCCTCGAATGTCTTCGGCGTCCGACGTTCGAGGTATCCTCCGACGCCGCCTAACCATGCACGACAAACACTCCGGCTACAAGTTTTTAGTAGACACTGGTGCCGATGTATCCGTGATACCAGCCACCCAAAGCGAGCGCCGCAACCAAGGAGACTTCACCCTCTATGCAGCCAACGGTGCCGAAATTCGCACCTTCGGAAGGCGCACGCTCACCCTTGACTTTGGCCTCAGGCGTCCCTTCACCTGGTCTTTCATTCTCAGCGAACTCGAACAGCCGATCCTTGGCACGGATTTCCTCGCCCACTATCAGCTCCTTGTTGACGTCCGAAACGGAACGATTCGGGATGAGATAACGTCACTGGAGGCCCGAGGACTTGTTCGCACCGTGCAGTCACCGGAAGTTCACAGGCTGTCGGCCAATCAACCGTACAAGGATCTGCTCCAGAAGTTCCCGTCGCTGACACGCACGACCTTGGCATCTTCTTCACCGGCCCACTCGGTTCAACATTTCATCGAGACCACCGGCCCTCCTCTCACTGCCAAAGCCAGGAGACTCGACCTTGGCAAACTCAAAGCTGCGAAAGAGGAATTTGATTTTATGATGCACCAAGGCTTGTGCCGACCTTCCAAAAGCCCATGGGCCAGTCCTCTCCACTTAGTTCCCAAGAAGGACAATAGCTGGCGTCCCTGCGGCGATTACCGCCGACTGAACACCGCGACGATCCCTGACCGATACCCTCTTCCTTTTATCCAGGACTGCGTCGCCCTGCTACATGGTGCCACCGTCTTCTCCACCATTGATCTCGTCCGGGCTTACCAACAGATCCCGGTTAGGCCTCAAGACATTCCGAAAACGGCCATTGTCACACCATTCGGCCTTTTCGAGTTTCCTTTCATGACATTTGGGTTGCGCAATGCAGCGCAAACATTCCAGCGATTTATCAACGAAGTCGTCGCTGGCCTAGACTTCTGCTTTACATATTTGGACGACATTCTGGTCGCATCCAAGGATGAAGCAGAGCACCGCCTACACCTCACATCACTGTTCGAGCGTCTACAGCGTTACGGTCTAGTGATCAACCCAAACAAATGCACTTTTGGCTCCTCCGCTGTGAACTTCCTTGGTCACCGAGTTAGCGCAGACGGTCTCCAGTCCCTACCTGGAAAGGTCGAGGCCATTTGTAACCTGCCTCAGCCCGACACCGTCGCCGGTCTTCGCCGTTTCCTCGGTATGACGAACTTTTATAATAGGTTCATCAAACACGCCGCAGCGTTGCAAGCACCTCTTCAGGCCGCCATAGCGGGACAGAAAAAAGGAAGCCGTCAATTGATCTCATGGACAGATCCCATGAGACAGGCCTTCCAGGAGTTGAAGGATGCCCTCTCAACCGCCGCCTTGCTGACGTACCCGTCTCCCGACGGCGTTCTTTCTCTCCATACTGATGCTTCGGACCTGGCACTTGGTGCCGTCCTTCACCAGGAGATAAACGGGACCCGTCGTCCCCTGTGTTTCTTCTCCAGGAAGCTGTCGCCAACCGAGCAACGCTACAGCACGTATGACCGCGAGCTACTCGCGATTTTCCGAGCCATACACCACTTCCGCCACGTCTTAGAAGGACGAGAATTCCACGTCGTCACTGACCACAAACCTTTGATCTTCGCCTTCTCCAAAAAGACAGAACAATCTCGCCACGCCAGACCAGACATTTAGCCTTCATCTCCGAATTCACGACGGACATTCGTCACATCTCAGGCGAGCACAACGTTGTCGCGGACGCCCTTTCCCGCGTTGACGTCATCTCTGCACCAGTCTCCCTTGACACAGAAGAGATCGCCCAGGAGCAAACCAAGGATGAAGAGCTCCGCAACCTTTTATGCGCGCCTACCGCTTCGTGCAAACTACAAAAATTCACGCTGACCGGATCGGACAGCGTTTTGTTCTGCGACGTATCCCATGATATGATACGGACTTATATCCCCGCATCCTTGCGGAAGCGTGTTTTCGACCTTGCGCACCAATTGTCGCATCCGAGCGCTAGGTCTACACGTCGTGCGATAGTCGACAAGTTTTTCTGGCCCGCTATGAATCGTGACATCGCGAACTGGGCCAAAACTTGTTTACCGTGTCAACGTGCCAAGATTCATCGCCACAATCACCTAGTGCCTGACAAAATTTCCGTGCCCGACAACCGTTTCTCGCACGTCCATATAGACATCGTCGGTCCTCTTCCCATCTCACACGGTTACAGATACATCCTCACCATGATCGATCGGTTCAGCAGATGGCCAGAAGCCGTTCCTATCGTCGAAGCCACCGCCGATACCGTGGCTAAAGCTTTCTTTACCCACTGGGTTGCACGTTTCGGAGCGCCCCGCTTCATTACCACGGACAGAGGTTCGCAGTTCGAAGCAGCCCTTTTCGCCGCCCTGGTTAAGTTGATTGGAGGTCGACGCTGCCGCACAACCGCCTACCACCCGGAGGCGAACGGGTTACTTGAACGCTGGCACCGCTCCCTTAAAACAGCGATCATGTGCCACGAGCAGGAGGACTGGCTAAGCATCCTCCCCGTCGTTCTTCTTGGACTCCGCACGTGCTACAAGGAGGACCTGCGCGGTTCTCCGGCTGAACTAGTATACGGTACTACGCTACGTGTTCCCGCAGAGTTCTTCGATTCCGAGGAACTGGACAGCGACCCGCAGATCTTCTTAGAAGAGTTTCGCATCCTCATGCGGAAGCTCCGCCCGGTTCCTACTGCACACCATACTAAACGCCGTATCTTCCAGTATAAGGATCTTCATTCCTGTACTCACGTCTTCCTCCGCGTCGACGCCTCGCAGCCTCCGCTGCATCAGCCCTATACCGGACCGCACAGGGTGGTGGATCGCATCACTGACCGCGTTTTCGCCATTGACAAAGATGGAAAGATCGAGCACGTCTCCATTAATAGGCTCAAGCCAGCCTACTTGTTAGCAGTGGCACCGGAAGACCCTTCCTCATCCGCAGGCTGTCCCACGCCTACCAGTTCTGCCGTTCCGCCACACGCTCCTGCATTCACTCCATCATCGTCCTCACCTCAGCCGCACCCGCGCGGCATTCTCAAGACGTATGGCAGACGTACTGCGCCACACGCACCTCGCCACTTGCGTTTTGAAAAACCTTTGTAAATAGACTAAGTTATTTGTACATAAGTAGTTTAAGCAAACTCCGTTTCCTTTTCTAAGGGGGGGAATGATGTGGCGGTCGCGCAACTGCGCGCAACCACACAGCCCTGATTTCCCTAGACGCGCCCAGCGTCACATCGAGTCGCCTCTCTAGTTTTCGCGCTTCTCCTGCTTTACGTGTTTTGCCCGCGACTTTTGTTTGTCACTTCGCTCTTCCTCTTTCTTCCCTGGAAATTCCTACACGCACCGACATCGGTGAGCAGTAATACCGACGTAGTCGGGTGGAGGGCTGCCTCACCGACCTCGCGTTCTCATCTACGCGATTCCCGTAATCTTACCTCACACGGGACCATCTCAACCTCTACACTACACCGGCAGCACGAGAGCACCGATACCGATCCGAGGGATGGCGCCACCCGACACGCGCAACGACTCGCGCGGCTAACCGACGCGCTTGCCCTGGCTAAAATAAAGCTCGGACGCGCATTTGACGAGCAACGGCGACATTACAATCTCCGTCGGCGTGACTGGAGGCCAAAACTCGGAGATGCAGTCCTGCGACGCGAACATCCGTTTTCGGCAGCAGGAAAGGACTTCGCGGCTAAACTTGCACCGAAGTACACCGGGCCCTACCCTACACCGTTAAAAACGTTGTCTCACCCGTCATCGTGCAATTAGAGGACGCACGGGGTCGGGACGCGGGACGGTGGCATGTCCGTCACCTCAAGGGAGCCAAAACAAACATCAGTGCGCTCTCCAGCGAGTCAAAACGACCCCCAGGCGGGTATATAAGCCCCCGCGGTTCCAAGAATTTCACAACGCCATCGACCATGGCACCTGTAACGCCGGCTACGCCACGTCCAACGAGACGAGCGGAAGTTCGGACCAACCTCCTGCTCCAGGACCTCTTCGGGGACATCTCCGATCTGGGGCAGGAGGGGGATTCCCAAACAAAGGATCCACCGCCGCCGACGCCACCACGGGCCCCCAAGGCGCCTCCACCGAAGGGTCGTTCCAGACCGCGGCTAGCGACCAGCCGGTCGGCACCACCACCGGCCAACCGGTCAGCGCCTCCAGCGACCGGACCGGCGGCGCCTCCACCGACCAGACTTCCGGCGCCCCCAACGACCGGACACACGGCGCGTCCACTCGTCACCAGGCCGGAGCGGCCCGCCAGCCGACGCCCAGCGCCTCCACCGGCCGTCCAACCACCGCCTGCGCGGTCAGCGCCTCCACCGACCACAATCCAGGCCGCCAAGCCGCCGCCTGCCCGTTCGGCGCCTCCACCAGGGACCACGGCGACCGTCCAGGAAGGGACTCCACCACGGCGCCTGCCCTGGAATATGCCACGGTGGTCACCAACCCCGGTGTCGCCGATACCCTCCTCGCCACCAACCCGAGGAGCCATTCCCCGTCGCGCCCTCCACCTGGGCGATCCAAGGGCCGAACCACCGCCTGCACCCCGGACCAACCCTCCGCCAACAGTCGCACCGGAGGTAGCGCTACTGGGCCCCGACCTGGCGCAACAGGTCCCGTGGGGTCGCCTCCGCCCGGGACAACGCTTCCGTCTTCGCATCCCCGACGGGCGTATCTACATACGCCGGGAGCGAGACGGAAGCACGTCCATCCGCCGTAGCATGTAAGACCGTAGTATTAAGAATTTATGTGTAGCCTGCGTGCGAGCAATAAAGTTTAAGTTCCGTGCCGTCCTAAAAAAAAAAAAAAAAAAAAAAAAAACACTACCGCGGTACCACCTAGTTGACGTTCACGAACTTTGGCGGAAGTTCGCTCCTCCGAAGGAGGGGGGAGATGTAACGTACCGTTTCCCTCTCCAACGGCTCGAACGCGAGTGGTCGCCACGCGACGCGACCACGCCACGCCGAAACGCGCCAGCGCCGAACACCTGCGCTGGTAATGACGTCACGCCCCCACTCCGAGGCCGCCGCTGGCGTCCCACCCCGAACCGCACCGTAAACCCGAGGGGCGCCAGTGGGTATATAAACCCCGGAGTGGAGGACTGACGGCAGAGAGAGAGCGAGAGACCGAGGCAAGCACAAGACATAGTCCGAAAGCGAACCGACGAATCCAGATCTTCCAGCAGTGTGTTGAGCTGCATCCAGAAAGGCGTATTGAGCCTGTGACGTATTGAGTCGCCTCCGAACCACCGCATTTCCGGCAGCGTATTGAGCTGCATCCAGAAGGCGTATTGAGCCTGCGACGTATTGAGTCGCCTCCGAACCACCGCATTTCCGGCAGCGTGTTGAACTGCATCCAGAAGGCGTATTGAGCCTGCGTCGTATTGAGTCGCATTCCTACCACCGTATACTCGGCAGTGTGCTGAACTGCATCCCGAAGGCGTATTGAGCCTGCGACGTATTGAGTCGCATTCTTACCACCGTATACCCGGCAGTGTGTTGAACTGCATCCAGAAGGCGTATTGAGCCTGCGACGTATTGAGTCGCATTCCTACCACCGTATATCCGGCAGTGTGCTGAACTGCATCCCGAAGGCGTATTGAGCCTGCGACGGGTTGAGTCGCTTCCTTTTCGAAACCATAACAGTCGCCTTCGGTCGCTTGCCGCACCGCGCGCTTCCCGCGTCACCGAGAATCCGAGCCCGCGGAGTGGGGACTGTATTCCTCGCCGAGCGCACGCTAAGCCGGCCGTCGGCCTCGATCGCGTTCCGCCGCGAAAACAAAACAACTGCGTTTGTAAACAAGTAGCGTCGCGGGTCCAGGTGGCCTTTACTACATTTAAATCTAACGCGTGGCCGGAATCGGCACAGTTATCCTTTTGTACATATTTTTGACGATTAACGCTCTTTAATAAAGGACGCTATTTATTGCACATACTTCTCGCCTCCCGGAGGTCTTTTCCTGAACCCCGGATACTCAGAGAGCATCCGGCACTCCTGCCGGGCTCCCACCGAAGGAGCCCAACACCGTTACAAACTTTCAGCTTTAAAAATCTGTTTTTACAATTGCGGTACGATGATTTTTAACGGAGTTATGAGCATTCAGATTCGGAACGATCACTTTTTATTTAATCCACGGTAACTCAGTAACAAACTAGGGGGTAAACCCCCTGCGCTTTCGCTTCGCTCAAGCGCCAACCCCCCAGATCGCCTTTGCTCGCGCTTCGCGCTCGCCCACGAATTTCAAACCGTTTCGAAATTGTTGAAAATTCAAGTATTGAGATATTAAACTATGCTACAGAGTCCTCTGCGCTTTCGCTTCGCTCAAGCGCCATACCATGTCGTCGGGTGCTCGCGCTTTGCGCTCGCCCACGAAATGCAGCATTTCTGCAATAGGCCCAAGTGATCAAAACCGGACTATTAAATGCATCCGAACCAAAATTTGACATGTACATAGAGTATATACACCTTTGCTGCGGTGAAACTTTATGCATGGTTATCTTCAACTATTCAGAAATTGCGACAAATTGAAATCATTAATCCAGTATTCCGGCGAAATGTTTGCGCGGATTCAAACAAAATTTAGCATGTAATTTAAAAATATATCCACTTGGTGCCACGAAACTTTATGGTCATCTTCAACCGTTTCGAAATTACGGGATTTTCAAACTATAATTATAAAATAGTGAATTAAAGATTTGAAACTGGCACCATTTCGAAATGGTTGAAGATGCCCATACACAATGTTTCGTGGCACCAAATGGGTATATACTTGATATGCATGCCAAATTTTGTCCGAATCCGTTCAGCCGTTTTGTCGGAATAGTGGACTAATCAACTCTTTGGCTGAAATAAAGGATTAATAAAAATTCAAGTTTGCCGCTATTTCGAAACGGCTGAAGATGGCTATACACAAAGTTTCCTGGCATCAAATGGGTATATACTTGTTGTACATGTCAAATTTTGTCCGAATCCGTTCAGCCGTTTCGTCGGAATAGTGGACTAATCAATCGTTTTGCTGGAATAGTGGATTAAAAATTTGAATTTTCGCTATTTCGAAACGGTTGAAGATGGCTATACATAAAGTTTCCTGGCACCAAATGGGTATATACTTGATGTGCATGCCAAATTTTGTCCGAATCCGTTCAGCCGTTTTGCCGGAATAGTGGACTAATCATCGTTTTGCTGGAATAGTGGATTAAAAATTTGAATTTGTCGCTATTTCGAAACGGTTGAAGATGGCTATACATAAAGTTTCATGGCACCAAATGGATATATACTCGATGTACATGCCAAATTTTCTTCGGATCCGTTCAGCCGTTTGGCTGGAAAACTGGACTAATGGATTAATGAATTTTGCACTATTTCCGTTAGTCCAGTATTCCGGCCAAACGGCTGAACGGATCGCAACGAAATTTGGCATGTACTTTGAGTATATATCCATTTGGTGCCAGGAAACTTTATGTATAGCCATCATCAGCCGTTTCGAAATAGCGGCAATGTTAAATTTAAATTACATTTTTTTCAAATTTTGAATCTCCCGCCATCTTGTACCGGTTCAAGATGGCGGCTCACAAACCTTATTGTCAACTCACAGTAGTGTACTTGATTTTTGTGCCAAATTTCGTCCCGATCGGTTCAGCCGTTTTTCCGAAATCGAGGACACACACACACACACACACAAACGGTTTTTGCGATGGCGATAGCATAAGTCACTCCCTTTACGGTCGTGCCTAAAAATCGTAGAAACAATTTCAAAAAACGATTTTGTAGGGAAAGCTTCACGCTTTCACACCAGTAAGTCGAAAACTTTGGAAGATTTTTTTTACACAAGATACAGATCCACAAAGTGGGAAGAAAATTTTCGATTTTGTTCAGTGTGTACTTTTCTGTATGTAAAAATTATGAAACTCACGGCAACCGAAAAAACACATAGTTCTTTCGAAAGTAGAGGTTTCAATCTTTAAAACCTTTTTTGAAAATTTAAATTCCATTCATTTTTGACGAAGTTACAGCCACGTCAATTTTGCATATTTTTGAAGAAAAATTAATTGATCCTTTAATTTTTGCACTGAGTGTAGTTCCTGTAAATACATAAAAATCCTCATATATTGTAAATCTAACTTCTACAACTATTTGCTGCAGGTCATACGATGTAACTTCATTTTATATTAATTATTGAGACTTATTTTTTCTAAAAATTCTGAAGCATGTTCCTTACATATATTTTTTATTTCTAATTTCAAATTTTTATAAAATGTTGGAAAATGTACCTTTGGTTTCTTTTTCAGATTATTTAATTGCATGTTAATAAACATTTTTTGGGAATTGCTTAAAGCTTGATAATTTTTTAAAAAAAATACGGTTTGAAATTTTCGTAGCATAGTTCAGTCTGTCTTTATAACTCGCAACATTCCTTTGTAAAGCTATATTGTGTTTCCGAAGTGCAACTGTTTTATTGTATAACTGTCTGGCTTTTGGAGTCAGTTGTTTCTGTCTAGTGACACTGCCAAGTATACTTCTTCCAGTATGTGTGGTAAAATGAGACCTCTTTGGAGTCATTTCTAATCTTAGCTCAGGTAAATCTTGACTTGGCTCACTTGTACTTGGCTGATATAAATCTTGAGCACTTGTACTTGGCTGAAATGAATCTTGAGTACTTGTACTCGACTGAGGTATATTTTCTATTTCGTGTTGAAGTAAATTGACAGTTGGGATTGCATCATGTTTTAACTTCCTACGGTGCAAACTAAAAATATATGCATCTTCACTGAAGTGTAAATGACAGATTTTACATTTGCGAATCTCCTTTTCTGATAAAGAATATAATTCTGGTACTGAGATTATATCTAGCCATTTCTTTCGAATGTCCTGATTTGTGGGAAAACAATGTCCAGGAGCTTTAGTATTCGATACACATTGTGGTATCACACATTTCCACCAAATTTTGGTCATTATATTCTACAATAAAATTATTCTAATCAGTACTGGGATTCTGTAACTTCTTGACAGCTACTTGCATGCAAAATACTAACAGAGTACTTACACTTTAAAAATGAGGTAATATTATATTATATTATTATTAATCCTTTGTTTCTTCACACAAACGTAGCAACTGACCAACTGACTGCAACTAGTGTGAATTTGGTCATTGAACATAGTCACTAAAGCCAGCTGACTTCAGACAATACTTGTATCGCCACCTGGGCTAAAAGACCAGGCAAACGGAACTAAAAATGCGGTTTGAAAAGTCATATATGAGTTGCCAGACCCTGTATAAGACCAATGCAGGAGGAAACAATGATAAGACAAGATCAAGCAGAGTGAGCGGTGCTCACATGACTGTGCAACACAGGCAGCTCGTGACGCGTGCACTCGTCGCGCGCTGCGCGGTGACAAGAGCCACCTGTTGATTGATTGGTGATCTATAATCAATAAGATGTATATTAATCCGCTAGAGTGCTCTCAGCTGTGGTTCGGCGTGAAAGATCAGCCACGCGCAGCGTGTTCTGCCACAACGCGGTGTACGATACATAATGAGGAGTCTTGAATTCAGATATTTCCCGAACAGTTAACAAACACTATAATAAAGTATTTTTCCCTCACAAGTACATTTTGAAATCGAAAGGAATTTTACGAAAACGACCGCGAGTGTAAACGGTTAATTATTGTTGAAATTTTGAAGACACTGACTGAGTGATTACAAGCTTGCTGCACTCACTTTAGCTGAATTTGAAATATATCATAGTTCAGCAGCCCTACAAATTCGTGATAACAGGAAAGAAAGTGTGATGGGGCTTAGTGAAGAAAATTGCGGTAAAAAAATTGCGATTTTTCAGTCTAAATTCACGATAAAACAACATCGCAAATAGCAGGCTCGAGGCTCGTCAGTGCTCTACGATAAAAGATACAGAAACCGAGATAGAATCAACTGTCTCTTTCTCGGCGATACGTGCCTTTCTTTTCCGTTGGGAAAGGCGTGAAAAAGAGAGGAACGTATCGCCGAGAAAGAGATGCACTGATTCGACGGGACAGAGAGATGCGTATCGACGAGAGAAAGACACTCGATTCTTTCTCCTTTCGTAGTCGAAGCTTCCGAGCGCTCGACGGCGAAAAGCAAGGAGAGGCTACAGAGAATCGAGTGTCTTTCTCTCGTCGATACGCATCTCTCTGTCCCGTCGGATCAGTGCGTCTCCTTCTCGGCGATACGTGCCTTTCTTTTCCGTTGAGAGAAGCGCGAAAAACAGAGGAACGTATCGCCGAGAAAGAGATCCGACTGGACAGAGAGATGCGTATCGACGAGAGAAAGACATTTGATTCTCTGTTGTTTTTTCCTGTCTCTCGTTCTCGGGCGCTGCGCTGCCACATCCTCAATTTACGCCAAAAAATCGCAATATTTAACTGCAATTTTCTCGAAAACTACGGGCCATCTTCATATAAAACCGGGTACCATGAGCATCTAGGGGTGCTGAACTATGACATATTTCAAATTCAGCGAAATTGGAAACAACACATTGTGGGCCTCCCCTTGTGAGATACCGCAATGCTAAAAGTAATGCTAAGTGTCTGTGGCACATAGAAAAAAGAGGAGTTACAATATTGCTAAAAATACGGAAGTTATTGCAAAACTTAACAATTTGTTTTAAACATTTTTGGTTTTGCAATTTCGAAAGCTGCGCTGAGTTCTGCTCAACAACAATTATTTCACTAATAATGTTTGCTAATCGATGTCGCCTCCTATGCGTATGATTATTTTTGTTCAACCACGGAAAATATACGTATACAGGGTGTTTGACATAAGATGTATAACCCGAATGTTGGAGATAGATGGGGTAAAACCGAGAAAAAAAGTCATGTACCATAATGCAAAATTCGCAATAGTTATCGAGATATTCATAAAAACGCGTGAGCCAATGAGCGGAGCCAGTGAACGACGATGGACAAGAGGCGCGCGGTGAGAGGCAAGCGCGATTGACAAGAGGCGCGCGGCGAGGGGCAAGCGCGATAGACAAGAGGCACGCGCGCGCGGCGAACCACGAGTAAAAAATATTACATCGCGCCGTCGCGTCTTTTCGGAGGCGATAGGAAAGTGATGCGGTATCATTTCCACACCACCTTGCGGTAGATACCTTGGTGCGTTTTTTTTACAGTGGTTTCCCCGGTAGGCCTAATCCACTCTTACAAACTAATGTAAAAATTGTTCGAAGTGCCGTCCTCTCTCCCGTATGCAGAGTACGGCCCTTCGAACAATATTGCGCGTTGCACGGTGCGCCATGTCCGGCGTAATGGTATCAAAGGCCGCAACAATGGCTTGACGTATCTCGTTTTCTGTACCATTACGCCGCACATGGCGCACCGTGCAACGCGTAATATTGTTCGAAGGGCCGAACTCTGCATACGGGAGAGAGGACGGCACTTCGAACAATTTTTACATTACTTTGTAAGAGTGGATTAGGCCTACCGGGGAAACCACTGTAAAAAAAACGCACCAAGGTATCTACCGCAAGGTGGTGTGGAAATGATACCGCATCACTTTCCTATCGCCTCCGAAAAGACGCGACGGCGCGATGTAATATTTTTTACTCGTGGTTCGCCGCGCGCGCGTGCCTCTTGTCTATCGCGCTTGCCCCTCGCCGCGCGCCTCTTGTCAATCGCGCTTGCCCCCTCGCCGCGCACCTCTTGTCATTCGCGCTTTGCCTCTCGCCGCGCGCCATTTGTCTATCGCGCTTCCCCCTCGCCACGCGCCTCAAATCATTCGCGCTTGCCCCACCTGTCCATCGCTCTTGCCCGTCGCCGCGCGCCTCTTGTCCATCGTCCTTCACCGGCTCCGCTCATTGGCTCACGCGTTTTTATTAATATCTCGATAACTATTGCGAATTTTGCATTATGGTACATGACTTTTCTTCTCGGTTTTACCCCATCTATCTCCAACTGTTGGGTTATACATCTTATGTCAAACACTCTGTATACGCGTATGGTTATAAAAAAACAATAATGCCCATAGGAGGCGACATCGATAAATAAGCATTCTTGGTAAAATAACTGTCGATGAAATGATTGCCTATGAGCGAAACACGTCGGCGAGTTAATCGTTCGAGTGCCAAACGGCGCGATAGCGCTTCTTCTGTTCTGTGTCGAAAAGTATTGTGAACATTGATATTACAATGAGGTTTATTGGAATCACGATCAATGATTATAACAACCCTCTAATGTCCCCACTCCCGCTCAATGTGATATCAAAATAGGATTGAGCCGATAGAAGTAAAATTTACCGCATATATGTTCAATTAAAACAGCGCGATCAAGCTTCTTAGCATTTTTTGAAGTTTGAAAAACGCTGACCCCAATACAACGATAAATAATTTTTTAAACAAAAAAATGACTTACCGTTGACGCAATCTTTTGGCAAGACTCAGTCGCCATGTTGACGGATGATACGTTTTTTCGGAGCGATTTTCTTTTTTTGCGATGCGAATTTTCGCGCAAATAACAATGTTCTCTTTGTCCATATTTTTATCAAGCACAATGGTACATCCGCGTAAAACGAAAATTTTCGCACGTACACGCACGCACTATCGAAACAACGGGATGCAGTCAAGAATCCTTGTTTGAAAAAAATTCAAACTGCACCTTCCGTTGATGAAACTACAAACGAAAATGTATGTAGAAAACATGTGAAACAGCGTTCCCAGCGCGGGAGTAATGTGACGTCACGAAGCGGTGGTCGAGGGACTCTCCCTGGCAACGCTGACCAGTACATAGTGACCAGTAGTCGCTAGGTAACACTGAGTGATCTGGATTGATCTGGATCATTTCTTATTGAACGCAGCTCGAAAATGGATCCACCAGAAGTAAGTAGAAAGACTAATATTTTGCTATAAAAGATTTCGTGGTATCTCACGTAGCGTATTTAACTCGAAACATTAAGATGCAATTTTTTATAAATACTTTTTGATTTCAGATCGAAAAGGTACAAGAACAGGGCGCGGTGGATGAGGTGGTAAGCGTTTTCATTCCTTTTTGTATAACTTTATTAGTAAATGCAATAAATTACGTTATTGTTTTACTTTTTAGGCGAACATGTTCAGCCTACTGACGCCGTCGACGTCGATGACGACGACGACGACGGTCACGCCGACACCGACGCCGACGCCGACGGAGGTGCCCGATGCGGTGGCCGACGCCGCCGTCCAGGACGAAACCATGCGCAGGAATGTAAGTACTTGCAGAAAAAATAACAATTTTGTGAGTTATCTATAAAAAAAAGTAGGCAAAAAATTCATTAACACTAGATATATCGAAGCTAATTTATAAATAAGCTAATTAATAAATTTGCGTTAACAGGCCAATTTGGGCTCGGCAATTAATGCCCTATTGGCGATGCGGTCGGAGGAGCCCGCGGCCCGCCAGGCTGTAAGTATTATATCTTCTTATTACGCTTTCCACAAATATATACAATAAAAACAATAAGAAAATTCATTTGCTTTCTGTTCTAGAGTGAAGAGGCCATTTTACATCTTTTAGGGATCGGCCGGCGGGGCCGCGGAAGTCAGGGCCGTGGAGGTCGGGGCCGCGGAGGTCGGGGCCGCGGAGGTCGGGGCCGCGGAGGCCGGGGCGGCGGAGGCCGAGGCGGAGGAGGCTGGGGCGGCGCGGGCAATATCATTATTAATTATAAATAACATGGAAAATAATAAAATAAATGTTTTATGTTTTTCTAATAAACCCATTTTCACTTATAATGTAATTATAATAATATTATGAAATAGTTTGAAAGTATACTTTTTGTAAGAACAGATCGTAAAATAAGTAAGAAGTCAATTTTTCGTGCGTGCATAACCTGCAATCCATCCCTTTTCCACCAAACCCTTTTTATTTAATTACTGACTTTATCTGAAATAAGAATGGATTTTGAATAAAGAATAAAAACGGGAAAGTTATACGGATCACGATAGTAAATCAGGTTTTCCTCATTTCAGCTCATTCTCTTATTTTAATTTTCCATAATTTATAGTGGCCTCGTATTTCAAAACAGACTCGTTTTCGATTTAGCGCGGTTATGTCAGGTCATGTCAGGTTATGTGAATCAATTTGAATGAGCGCGGCGATCGGGCATTGTCGGGCATTTCCGAGGTGGTCCGAGGGCGCAGGTGGGCACAGGGCCCCGCAAGATTGTGGTTGAAGCAGCACCTGAGCGAAGAATCGATGGGAACGCCGCACAGTGGAACGAAACCACCGATTTTGTGGACATCGATCATTTCTTCTAAAATATGCGTTTTAGAGAAAAATGTTTCATATAAAAGTTGTAGGATATTAAGGGGGACATATGATGTTGACATTTATTTAACCTTGAGATGACCTTGAGAAGCGTTATCAAGGTCAACATAAGAATCTTATATGGAACTCCCTATTTTTCGTAGCATATCTTTGTAACTGACGTTGAGACGTTTCCGAAACACTGGTTAGAAATCTTTTTCCCATAAGAACTTTCCCAGTTATGGGACTTGAAAGTTACACTATCCAAGTATTAGCACTACCCAAGGTATACCTCATAGAGAGGCCGCACGATCGGATTTACACCTCTCTTGTGTTGTGTGAAAGTGTGTCACACCAGTGTGACAGCAGTATGAGTCAAATCAAATTTTAACTCAATTCATATATTCATTTAGTAATAAACTAGGGGGTAAACCCCCTGCGCTTTCGCTTCGCTCAAGCGCCAACCCCCCAGATCGCCTTTGCTCGCGCTTCGCGCTCGCTTTACCAGGTGCAGAAAAGCTTCGCTTTTCTGCAATAGGCACGACCGCGGCACTCGCGCTTCGCGCTCGCCCACGAATTTCAAACCGTTTCAAAATTGTTGAAAATTCAAGTATTGAGATATTAAACTATGCTAGAGAGTCCTCTGCGCTTTCGCTTCGCTCAAGCGCCATACCCCCTGAGAACGTCGGGTGCTCGCGCTTCGCGCTCGCCCGCGAAATGCAGCATTTCTGCAATGCGCGCAAGTGATCGAAACCGGACAATTAAATGCATCCGAACCAAACTTTTACATGTACATCAAGTATATACTCCTCTGCTGCGGTGAAACTTTATGCATGGTTAACTTCAACCATTCAGAAATTGCGACAAATTGAAATCTTTAATCCAGTATTCCGGCGAAACGCTTGCGCGGATTCAAACACAATTTGCAATGTAGTTTAAAAATATACCCATTTGGTGCCACGAAACTTTATGGTCATCTTCAACCGTTTCGAAATTACGGGATTTTCAAACTATAATTATAAATAAAATAGTGAATTAAAGATTTGAAACTGGCACCATTTCGAAATGGTTGAAGATGCCCATACACAATGTTTCGTGGCACCAAATGGGTATATACTTGATGTACATGCCAAATTTTGTCCGAATCCGTTCAGCCGTTTCAAGATGACCATGCATATTGCTGCCATTTCTAAACGGTTGAAGATAGCGATACATAAAGTTTCCTGGCACCAAATGGGTATATACTTGATATGCATGCCACATTTTGTCCGAATCCGTTCAGTCATTTTGCCGGAATAGTGGACTAATCAACTCTTTGGCTGAAATAATGGATAAAAAATTTGAATTTGCCGCCATTTCGAAACGGTTGAAGATGGCCATACATAAAGTTTCATGGCACCAAATGGATATATACTCGATGTACATGCCAAATTTTGTTCGAATCCGTTCAGCCGTTTGGCCGGAAAACTGGACTAAGGGATTAATGAATTTTGCACTATTTCCATTAGTCCAGTATTCCGGCCAAACGGCTGAACGGATCGCAACGAAATTTGGCATGTACTTTGAGTATATATCCATTTGGTGCCAGCAAACTTTATGTATCGCTATCTTGAGCCGTTTAGAAATGGCAGCAATATTAAATTTAAATTACATTTTTTTCAAATTTCGAATCTCCCGCCATCTTGTACCGGTTCAAGATGGCGGCTCACAAACCTTATTGTCAACTCACAGTAGTGTGCTTGATTTTTGTGCCAAATTTCGTCCCGATCGGTTCAGCCGTTTTTCCGAAATCGAGGATATACACGGACACACATACATACACACACACATACATACACACACACATACATACGAACGGTTTTCGCGATGGCGATTGCATAAGTCACTCCCTTTACGGTCGTGCCTAAAAAAATTGCCTGCATTTGCCCGATTAACGGAAGGATGGATATTATTCTATGACACTTTTACTTGAAATATCCGTAAAAATTGGATGCTAATAGGTGCTAATGCACCAGATATATCTCTTTATACTTTTGTAGCGCTCCATAAGTCACCGTACTTTCGTGTACTGGTGTGACACACTTTCACACAACACAAGAGAGGTGTAAATCCGATCGTGCGGCCTCTCTATGAGGTATACCTTGGGTAATGCTAATACTTGGATAGTGTAACTTTCAAGTCCCATAACTGGGAAAGTTCTTATGGGAAAAAGATTTCTAACCAGTGTTTCGGAAACGTCTCACCGTCAGTTACAAATATATGCTACGAAAAATAGGGAGTTCCATATAAGATTCTTATATTGACCTTGATAACGCTTCTCAAGGTCATCTCAAGATCAAATAAATGTCAACGTCATATGTCTCCCTTAATATCCTACAACTTTTATATGAAACATTTTTCTCTAAAACGCATATTGTAGAAGAAATTGTCGATGTCCACAAAATCGGTGGTTTCGTTCCACTGTGCGCCGCCAGGCACCAAACTCGGGAACTATTATACGCTATTTTTCGGCGATGTGACAGCTGGATTCGTAGTTTAGAAATCACAGCTTATTACGGGAACAAAGTGCAGTGAAATGAATTTTCCTAATATCTGTGACGAAGTGCCGACCCCGCTCTGGTCCGATATTGGAGTGTAGTGTTGTTAAATCGGAGAAATAAGAGAAAATGCGATTGCTCGAGCGGCCATGTTGGACTGTCGTTGACAGCTGCAGAGACCGATGTTTCTTTCGACTGCAATTATTCGTTTATCGCGGCTTTGTCCCTCTATACGAGACCAGAGCGGGGTGCAGCAGTGTTCAAGCTTTCAATAAATACCAGTCTCATGAGGAATTGATGTACTACGAAGACGACATATCCTCAGGACTTTTTCATAGTTTCTACGAATTCTATTTTGGCTCCCGGGCTAGTTCCTTTTAGCTCATTATACGGGGTTGATTCCCCTTAACTGAGCCGAACTGAGTTGAGATTTGGTGAGATTATGGGTGCTTCCGATAACCTATAGTTGAGTTGATTTTCGTAGGAATAAAATATACGATAGGTACAACCATCTAGTATCACCATACTTCATGACAACTCAATGCTGTCTTGTAACACCATTGAATTGAGTTGAGTTGAGTTGAGTGATATTAGTAATTTCTCAAAATTATACAAAATTATAAAGTAAATTGAACTTTAATTAATTGATACTACAGTTACGTTCACTAACATTTATTATTATGCAAAATTACGACGTATCAATTAGTTAAAGTTTAATTTACTTCACGATTCGTATAATTTTGAGAAATTATTACCTTATATCGTACCCTTGGTTGTACCTTATATCGTCCTTTGCTGCTACCTAACTCAACTCCACTGAACTCAATGGTGCTACAAGACAGCATTGAGTTGTCATGAAGTACGGTGATAATAGACGGTTGTACCTATCGTATATTTTATGCCTAGAAAAATTAACTCGACTATAGGTTATCGGAAGCACCCTATGTGATCTAAGAACTTTTCTAAAAGAACGGTCAATAGCGAGTACGTATTACTCGGCGTTTACTTCAGATTATTGCAGCGCTTGCTTATGACTTCATGTAAAACGCAATTCGAATTACAAAAGTGTGTAGAAATACGAATAAGCGTTAATTTTCTTTCTTATATTTTGAAATCATACAGGCATTCATGGAAATCATTACGCAGAATCGCTCTTCTTGGTAAGTGACATACAACTATAAATAAGTTTTCAAAAATTTAGTATATGGCATAACCAATCAGTTATTAACCTATAAAATTATTGTAAACAGTCCGTATAAAATGTAAATAGAATTCGTATTGTAGCAAGAAATCTATGAGAGTCTGCTTTATTTTTGGAACCAATGTTTTATTTTAGGATTTATTGTTTGAGGATGACGATGATTTTTTTATCACTTCATCTGGGACTGAATCGTCGGATGATGAAGAAATACGTTGTATCAGTAGGCGACGTACTTTAACAAGGATCCCATTTTTTGTTGAAAGTGTTGTTGCAAAATATGATAATATCGAATTTCAAGCTCATTTTAGGGTTTGCAGAGAAACATTTGAACATTTAGTTGGTAAGGCTAAGAATATTTATGTTAAGAATGTTTATAACACTGTATAATAATCATGTTTCTTATAAGACTGAATTATACTATTGTTTCAGAATTACTTGCATTATTAACAGTTCTACCCACTCATACATTTGGGCGATTAAAGACAAATGCCAAAACTGCCTTATTGATAACTTTATGGTATTTTGGAAACCAAGAGACATACAGACAAATCTCTGATAGATTCAACCTGACTAAGAGTTGTGCATATACATGTGTAAAAAAAATTGTGAAGTGGCTTGTGGGTGTAAGTACCCAATATATGTATGGCCGAACAGTGGAAATGTAGATGCAGTCATTAATGGTTTTAAAAGCCGACACGGCATTGAAGGTGTGATAGGAGCCATAGATGGCACCCATATAAACATAAAGCGGCCTACTAAAAACCAAGAGGTATTTATTTATCAGACATAGGTTATTAACAAATTATTCCTAATATTAGTTCATATCATTTTATGCAACAGGTGTATTGCAATAGAAAGGGGCAGCACAGCATATTATTGCAAACTTTTGCAGACCATACAAGACAATTCATAGATGTATTTTGCGGAGAAGCTGGCTCAATTCATGATGCACGTTTGCTAAAGTGGTCATCCTTATATGAACGGTGTACAAGTTCAAATTTTTTAAGCAACAATTTCATCTTAGGAGATTCAGCATATCGTAGTCTTAGCTGGCTAGTACCTCCTTTCAAGGATAACGGTTCGTTAACCGAGAATCATAAGATTTTCAATTACAGACATTCTGCAACCAGGATTATTATAGAGAACGCATTCGGCCTTTTAAAAGGCAGATTTAGAAGGTTAAGATTTTTTGAAGACAAAAACATAAAATTTATTGTGGAATGTGTAGTAGCAGCGTGTACCTTACACAACATTTGTATCAATTATAATGATACTGGTATAGATTTTGATGTGGTTGAGACAGAAAGTGATTGTTACGAGTGTCCTTCCAGTGAAAGTTTGCGTACAAGTGATGTAGATAGAAGGCAACAAGTTTTTAATAAAATGTTTGCATAAAAATTGGTTTTATAAATGTTTATTAAACACACTGGTAAAAAATACAGGGTGTCCCACAACTCAGGGAACTCCCGGAAATCGGGGGTAGCTGAGGTGATTCTGAACGAGATTTTCCTTTGCAAAAATACTGTCCGAGGCTTCATATTCGAATTATTAAGGAAAAACACCGGCGTATGAGAGCGCGCGTAGAGCCCGCGCTCAGGGCCGTAGCGCCCGTCACTCACGGGCGCCCGACCGTAGTCGTGAACGGGCGCAGCGCGGTGGTACGGCAGGAAGCATCGGACGGAAATTAATATCCAATAACAAATTAAAATTTCAGAATGACCTCAGATATCCATTAGTCATGCACAATAAATAAAGTAAGGCGTTTATTTTGAAAGTGGTCTAAGTTCATTATTTTAAAAAAATCAGATATCAGATAATATTCAATTATTGCACTAAATTATTCACGAATTATGTGATATCTTTTTTTTTTAAAAAAATGACTTAGGCCACTTTCAAAATGAACAGCTCAAATAATTATTAAATAAAATAATTATAGTCATTATTCGTGTAACGGTAACATTCGATTTAACAAATCGAAATATTTTCAAAAACTTTAATTCGTTATTTAAAACCAACGCGAAATGAGATCTCGAAAATGAGATTTATCAATTATTACCAAAAAAGCTTTCGGAATCGAAAAATAGTTGTTTTCTATTAAACGAATAATGACTGCAATAACAAAATCAATTACTCACAGTCCTCGATGGAAGTGTGCGGCTGTCACTGGGTCACTGCATCCATCCCGATCGTTCGTCTAATCTCTAGGGCCGAACAGCTGATCCGAGCACAGTCCCGGGCAGGTCGGCGAACTCGAGCCACTACACAGTCACTATCACTATCGGTGTTTGTGTGCGAGCGATTCGCATCTTACGTTAGAATATTGGGTGGCCCTGAAAAGGACCGATTTTGGCCTCATAGGTGAGGCTCGACGTGGCCTCCATTTACCGCTATGCAAAGTGCAGCACGTTTTACTTCACTACACACAGGTTGCACTGATCCGGTCACATAAACTCCCGACGCTAAATTTTTAAAAGTTCTTGCACTTGCAGGTATTTCACCGGGATACGTCTCACAATACCAATGTGCAGCAAGATTGACATTACCGTCACATTGCGCAAAGATGAAAAACATTTGGTAATATTTCGCGTTGGAACAATTCATTTTAATGAAACACGACGATGCTGTAACTTCAAGAACGAATTCTCGACTGACTAGTCCTTCGATCCTTGTGAAGGAAAATATCCTTACAGCAATGCTGCCGTTGGTGCGGTAGATAATGATCCATGCGATAAAATTGTTTGATGCGATACCGACGAATCGAAGACGCAATCGGTTCCTTCGAATTTCTGCCCACAGCCGAGTTATCTACTACCCTAACGGTAGCATCGCTATAAAGATATTTTCCTTTGCAAGGAACGAGGAACTAGTCAGTCGAGAATTCGTTCTTGAAGCCACAGCATCGTCGTGTTTCATTAAAATGAATTGTTCCAACGCGGAATATTACCAAATGTTTTTCATCTTTGCGCAATGTGACGGTAATGTCAATCTTGCTGCACATTGGTATCGTGAGACGTATCCCGGTGAAATACCTGCAAGTGCAAGAACTTTTAAAAATTTAGCGTCGGGAGTTTATGTGACCGGATTAGTGCAACCTGTGTGTAGTGAAGTAAAACGTGTTGCACTTTGAATAACGGTAAATGGGGGCCACGTCGAGCCTCACATATGAGGCCAAAATCGGTCCTTTTCAGGGCCACCCAATATTCTAACGTAAGATGCGAATCGCTCGCACACAAACACCGATAGTGATAGTGACCGTGTAGTGGCTCGAGTTCGCCGACCTGCCCGGTACTGTGCTCGGATCAGCTGTTCGGCCCTAGAGATTAGACGAACGATCAGGATGGATGCAGTGATCCAGTGACAGCCGCACACTTCCATCGAGGACTGTGAGTAATTGATTTTGTTATTGCAGTCAATATTCGTTTAATAGAAAACAACTATTTTTCGATTCCGAAAGCTTTTTTGGTAATAATTGATAAATCTCATTTTCGAGATCTCATTTCGCGTTGGTTTCAAATAACGAATTAAAGTTTTTGAAAATATTTCGATTTGTTAAATCGAATGTTACCGTTACACGAATAATGACTATAATTCTTTTATTTAATAATTATTTGAGCTGTTCATTTTGAAAGTGGCCTAAGTCAATGTTTTAAAAAAAAAAGATATCACATAATTCGTGAATAATTTAGTGCAATAATTGAATATTATCTGATATCTCATTTTTTTAAAAAAATGAACTTGGACCACTTTCAAAATAAACGCCTTACTTTATTTATTGTGCATGACTAATGGACATCTGAGGTCATTCTGAAATTTTAATTTGTTATTGGATATTAATTTCCGTCCGATGCTTCCTGCCGTACCACCGCGCTGCGCCCGTTCACGACTACGGTCGGGCGCCCGTGAGTGACGGGCGCAACGGCCCTGAGCGCGGGCTCTACGCGCGCTCTCATACGCCGGTGTTTTTCCTTAATAATTCAAATATGAAGCCTCGGACAGTATTTTTGCAAAGGAAAATCTCGTTCAGAATCACCTCAGCTACCCCCGATTTCCGGGAGTTCCCTGAGTTGTGGGACACCCTGTATACTCCATGTACATACCAAATATCGTCCGAATCAATTTGGCCGGTTTGCCGGAATACTGGATTAAAGACTTAAATTTGCCACAATTTCGAAACGGTTGAAGATGCCTATACATAAAGTTTCGTGGCACCAAATGGGTATATACTCCATGTACATACCAAATTTCGTCCGAATCCGTTGAGTCGTTTTGCCGGAATACTGGATTAAATAATTAAATTTGCCGCCATTTCGAAACGGTTGAGGATGGCTATACATAAAGTTTCGTGGCACCAAATGGGTATATACTCCATGTACATGCCAAATATCGTCCGAATCCATTTAGCCGGTTTGCCGGAATACTGGATTAAAGACTTAAATTTGCCACCATTTCGAAACGGTTGAAGATGCCCATGCATAACGTTTCGTGGCACCAAATGGATATATACTCCATGTACATACCAAATTTCGTCCAAATCCGTCGAGTCGTTTTGCCGGAATACTGGATTAAAGACTTAAATTTGCCGCCATTTCGAAACGGTTGAGGATGGTTATACATAAAGTTTCGTGACACCAAATGGGTATATACTCCATGTACACACCGAATTTCGTCGGAATTCGCTGAGCCGTTTTGCCGAAATACTGGATTAAAGAAACGGTTGAAGATGGCTGTACATAAATTTTCGTGGCACCAAATGGGTATATACTCCATGTACATTCCAAATTTCGTCCGAATCCCTTGAACCGCTTTGCCGGAATACTGTGTTACACTACTGTGAGTTGACAATAAGGTTTGTGAGCCCCCATCTTGAACCGGTACAAGATGGCGGGAAATTCAAATTTCGAATAAAATTTAATTTTGCCGGTATGAAACGGTTGAAGATGGCAATACATAAAGTTTTCTGGCACCAAATGGGTATATACTCCACGTGCATGCCAAATTTCATCCAAATCCGTTCAGCCGTTTGGGCGGAATACTGGATTAAAGATTTTTTTAAGCAAATTTAAGTCTTTAATCCAGTATTCCGGTAAAACGGCTGAACGGATTCGGACGAAATTTGGCATGTACATGGAGTATACAGGGTGAGTCCGCCAAGGCATGCCACCCGAATAACTTCTACAATTTTGGTGTTAAGAAAAAATGTTTCAAGTAAAAGTTGTTTGATATTGAGGGGGGCATTGTGTGACGGGGACCATTTTCTTCCAGGTGGAGGCACTTCGGAGATTTGAAGATCATTTTCATTTTTTTAAATAGAATCATACATTTTCGAATACCTACGATTGTAGCCCTTTCCAAGGCCATTTCAAGGACCATAGATGTTCAAGGTCAGTCAAGGTCAAGGGCACAAAAAAAGTGGAAAACCGATTTTATCACTTGTATTACAAATGTGATTGCTTTTATTGTTTCAAAATCATTGAACATTAATGTAAACACATTGCAGTTAAACGCTTGGCATTCAATGTTAACGACTCACTACAAATGTTCGAAATGGTGACCGTTTACAGCAAGGCACTGTCTAAAACGTTCACCTACAGATTGCGTTACACGTTGGAGTGTTTCTCGGTCGATTGCAGCACAAGCTCGTTCTATGCGTTCTATCATTTCTTCTTTAGTAGTTGGTATGGGTCGCATTCATTTGACCGATAATCATTTAACCGACGCATCATTTGACCGACACCACTTGACCGACAGTACACTTAACCGACAGTATCACTTAACCGACAAATCACATGACCGACAGGTACACTTAACCGACACAGTCATTTAACTGACAGTTTATTTAACCGACAAATTATTTCACCGACAATGATTTAACCGACAAATCACATGACCGACAAGTACACTTAACCTACACAGTTATTCAACCGACAATTTAACAAAAAAAATCACAACACATAGGTGAATAGAATTGGAGAATAAATGCAGGCGGGAATAAACAAAAAATACATATCTTTATCGCATTTATCAAAATTTTATTTCTTACCTCCTTAAATTTTAATTCAACAAATAATTTCATTACAATGAAAAATTAAATTGAGATATTACAATTGAAATATTACATCCTTGATTTGACTTTACGTTTCGTTCAACTGTTGTTATGTTTAGAAATATACGTAAGTTGGTGTTATTGACGCTGTATTTACTGGTTATTTAGTTCGTTGTGGACATTCACATAGTTCACACAGTTCGTTAATTTTCAGTCAATGAGAAGTGATTCGAAGCAATATTATTAGTAATTTGATATTATTATCAAGTGTTTTTGTGTTTGGTTTGTAATGGGTTCATCTGAGGAAGTCTGTGTTAAAGTAGCACAAATTATTGCTACTAGGAAAAACAAGTTAAAAATTAATATTGATGGTTTCCAATTTATTAAGGATAAAAATCGTGATGATATGTATTATTGGGTTTGCGAACGTAGAAGCAGAAGAAAGGACGATGGACAGTGTATTGCAAGAGCAACAACAATATTTATCAATGGACAGCATATCGTTCGTAAAGATGGTGCTTCGGAACATAATCATGCAAGTGAAGCTGACAAACTAGAAGTTGAAACAGTACGCAATCGGATGAAAGAAATTGCTAAATTGAGTAATGATCAGCCTGTTCAAATTATCAGCAATGTATTAGCATCAACATCATCGGATATTCAACCGTGTTTACCATCAAAAGATGCATTAAGGCAACAAATTAAAAGAGCTAGAAGACGTGATTTTCCTGCAGAACCAAAGACATTAGAAGAATTCTCGATGCCTGATGAATTGTTATTGACAATTTCGGGTAATCACTTTTGCAAGGATGTACGTGATGGAAGTCAGAGAATTTTGATGTTCACTACGAGTGAAAATTTGAGATATTTACAACATGCAAAATACTGGATAATGGATGGTACATTTAAGACTGTTCCAACTGTCTTTAGACAATTATATACGATTCATGCAAATGTTGGTAGTGATTCTAATCCCCGTGTTGTGCCATTAGTTTACGCTCTTATGAGTTTAAAAAGTGAAGAGCTATATAAAAGATTGTTACAAGAGTTAAATGATTGGGCTGAGGAATTTTCATTTGATTTGAAACCCGATTATGTATTAACAGATTTTGAAAAAGCTGCTATCAATGCAGTTAAATCCGAATTTCCGTTAACACAAAGTAAGGGTTGTCATTTTCATTTGTCTCAATCAGTTTATAGACAAATTCAAGGAAATAATTTGGCATCAAAGTATGGTAATGATCAAAATTTTAGTCTTCTTATCAGACACATTCCTGCCTTGGCGTATTTGAGTCCCATTGAAATACCTGCAGCTTTCGATGAAGTGAAGAAGCTTCTTCCTGAAGAAGCAGAACCAATTATTGAATGGTTTAACAACAATTATGTTCGTGGAAGACATCGAAAAACTTTGAAAAATGGACAGATTCAAAGATGGCCCCCGGCGTATCCACCAGAAATGTGGTCTGTATTTGAAAATAGACATTTAGGTTTACCGCGTACTCAAAATAAAGTGGAAGCATGGCATAGACGATGGGAAACTCTTGTTGGCCGTGCTCATGTAGGTATTTTTTCGATTGTTAAGGAGATACGAAAAGAGCAGAATATTGTAGAAAATGAGATTGAACGAGCTTTGAGAGGGGAGCTACCTCAGAAAATGCGGCGTTGTGATACGCAAAGAGAGATTCGTTTTTAAAGTGTAATTTCTGATCGTGAGAATAAAACAGTTCTCCAATATTTAAGGGGAATTGCGCATAATATTTCAATTTAATTTTTCATTGTAATGAAATTATTTTTTGTTTATGGAAGGAAAGTTTTGTGTTGAAAATAATATTTGCGATCGTCATAAGCAGTTTTTGAATATTAAGAGAAAATTGTTTGTAATATTTCAATTTAATTTTTCATTGTAATGAAATTATTTGTTGAATTAAAATTTAAGGAGGTAAGAAATAAAATTTTGATAAATGCGAAAAAGATATGTATTTTTTGTTTATTCCCGCCTGCATTTATTTTCCAATTCTATTCACCTATGTCTTGTGATTTTTTTTGTTAAATTGTTGGTTGAATAACTGTGTCGGTTAAGTGTACTTGTCGGTCATGTAATTTGTCGGTTAAATGATTGTCGGTGAAATAATTTGTCGGTTAAATAAATAGTATAAATTTAAATAAGTTTAATGTGTAAGTTATAAGTGCGTTTTGCACGGCGCGCTACGCGCGCCCCACCCCCCTCCACCTGCCCTCCGCCCAACCCCAACCCCACCCCCCGCTACCACCCGCCCTCCACCCAACCCCACCCCACCCCCAGCCCCACCCGCCCTCCACTCCACCCCACCCCCCAACCACACCCCACCCACACCCCACCCACCCCCAACCCACCCCATCTGCACCCCACTTCCACCCTCCACCCCTATTCACCCATGTATTGCAATTTTTTTTGTTAACTTGTCGGTTAAATAACTGTGTCGGTTAAGTGTACCTGTCGGTCATGTGATTTGTCGGTTAAGTGATACTGTCGGTTAAGTGTACTATCGGTCAAGTGGTGTCGGTCAAATAATGTGTCGGTTAAATGATTGTCGGTCAAATGAACCGGACCCGTTGGTATATCATGATACACACCTGCTTTCAATTGTCCCCATAAAACATTAATGTTCAATGATTTTGAAACAATAAAAGCAATCACATTTGTAATACAAGTGATAAAATCGGTTTTCCACTTTTTTTGTGCCCTTGATCTTGACTGACCTTGAACATCTATGGTCATTGAAATGGCCTTGGAAAGGGCTACAATCGTAGGTATTCGAAAATGTATGATTCCATTTAAAAAAATGAAAATGACCTTCAAATCTCCGAAACGCCTCGACCTGGAAGAAAATGGTCCCCGTCACACAATGCCCCCCTCGATATCAAACAACTTTTACTTGAAACATTTTTTCTTAACACCAAAATTGTAGAAGTTATTCGGGTGGCATGCCTTGGCGGACTCACCCTGTATACTGATTTGGTGCCACGAAACATTGTGTATGGTCATCTTCAACCATTTCGAAATGATGCCAATTTCAAGTCTTTAATCCACTATTTTATTTTATAATTATAGTTTGAAAATCCCGTAATTTCGAAACGGTTGAAGATGATCATGCATAAGTTTCGTGGTACCAAATGAGTATATTTTTGAACTACATGCCAAATTTTTTCTGAATCCGTGCCGGCGTTTCGGCGGAATACTGGATTAAAGATTTCAATTTCTGCAATTTCTGAATCGTTAAAGATAACCATGCATAAAGTTTTACTGCAGCAAAGGGGTATATATTTGATGTACATGTAAAATTTTAGTTCGAATGCATTTAATTGTCCGGTTTCGATCACTTGCGCGCATTGCAGAAATGCTGCATTTCGCGGGCGAGCGCGAAGCGCGAGCACCCGACGACTTGGGGGGGGGTATGGCGCTTGAGCGAAGCGAAAGCGCAGAGGACTCTGTAACATAGTTTAATATCTCAATACTTGAATTTTCAACAATTTCGAAACGGTTTGAAATTCGTGGGCGAACGCGAAGCGCGAGCAAAGGCGATCTGGGGGGTTGGCGCTTGAGCGAAGCGAAAGCGCAGGGGGTTTACCTCCTAGTTAGGTATCTCGATCGCGGCGAAAGTTTTCTTTGGCCGTATGTTCTTTTTCGGCCGATAAGCAAATTCTGGGCACGGCTAGTCTTCCGGTAGCGGTGGTTGTTGGAAGTTATCTGCGGCTTTTATCGTCGCTTCAGCCCTTCGCGCCAGTAATTCTAAATCGCGAAAAGCTAAACAGGAGCTTAGCGCGACCGCGAGCTGTAAACGCGGTTGCAAATTGCGATGAGCATACGTGATTTCGTCCTCGCGGCTTAACGCGGGAACCAATCGATCTAAGAGAGCTCTGTAACATGTTAGGAAGTCGGCAACGGGTTCGTCATCCCCGTGCGTCCTTCTTAGCAATTGATCGCGTAATGCAAATTGTAAATCTGGGCTGCTAAAGCGATTGCGCCACTCGCATACAAAACCCGCCCATGAATCCCAGGTAACGCGATGCCGTCGATACCAGTGTAATGCTAGTCCCGACAAGAAAAATGGAATGCATCTGAAGATCTCTTCGTTGTTGGTAGGGAACAACGCGCGACCCTCCTCAAGCCGGAGTAAAAAGGCTTCCACGTCCTCCCCCGACGCGCCCGAGAATTGCAGAGACCAATGCCGCATCGCGTGAAACGTTGGCGAGATTTGGCTACGCGCTCTAAAGTCCGGATACGGTGGAGTATATGCCGGTGAGGTTAAAGCCATCGGTATCGAGACGTCTATGAGATTCCCCGTTGTGACCGGTGGGGTACCATGGGGCCTTTCGCCCGCCATGGGAGTCGGCGTATGGGGTATTTCCGTATGCCCTTCCGGAGTCAGCGACATTTTCGTTCGCGCGCGTGTGCAAGAAACAATTCAACAGAGAATTTTACTTGTTTTCACGATAGGAAAGTTAATCAACAAAAAGGAAAAGAAAAAAAAGTTTTTACGCGAGGTATCCTGAAAGAAAGGAATTCGTTAGCCCCTTACTTGCACTTACCGGTGTCCAACCAGAAAATAGATAATGACGAAAGACACTATGTTACAAAAATAAATAAATAAAATCAAATAAATTAAACACAGAAAAATTATCACAAAGGCACAGAGATGCTGAGGGGATCTCTCTGTCTCTCTCTCTCTGTACCCGTCCGTATCTTCTCATTCCTATCAATTTTTCCCGGAGTAATTTTTCAAATAACAATAAAAATGTTTAAATAAATTTAGCTCCGATATAAGATATCTTGCAAACCGTTCGCGAGAACCCCTGGCTGGCGCAATAGACAACAACAATGTCTATCGCCCAGGGAACAAAGGTCTCCTTCGCTCAGCGACCGTTAATGTTTACTTTGTTATACAGGGTGGTTTTGTCTCAACTGTCAAGCCGGAAACAGTGAATAGAGCGGCTTAAAACAAACAGAAAAGTCCTGGACCATTATTCATAATTCGCAATATTGATCGAGTTATTAATTGTTAAAGATTAAAGGAAAGGGCGTCCGCCAAAATAGCAGCGGGAGAAGCGATGGAGTCTCTGCGAGCTGTAGGACGGCCCAGTTTACCTACAAACAAATGCGGGGTGCGGTAAGGGGAAGAATAACGAAAAAGAAGCCGGCCGTGCAGCGGTGTCTTAGCCTTCCCCTTACCGCGTCCCGCGTTTGTTTGTGGGTAAACTGGGCCGTCCTACAGCTCGCAGAGGCTCCATCGCTTCTCCCACTGCCGTTTTGGCGGACGCCCTTTCCTTTGATCTTTAACAGTTAATAACTTGATCAATATTGCGAATTTTGAATAATGGTCCAGGACTTTTCTGTTTGTTTTAAGCCGCTCTATTCACTGTTTCCGGCTTGACAGTTGAGACAAAACCACCCTGTATACTTGCTACCTCATATTTTTATTGAAACATTAAGATAATTAAACGTTCGTATCATGCTCCATGTAGGGCACTCACCGCGAAGGAGACGCGTCAGCATTTAGACATCGCGAGGCGACCCAGCTGAGGAATGCGTCGACTCCTCCAGCATGGGCTCGCACCACATGCCTACCTACTTTGGGGCACGGACACCGCACTCCACGCCTCGCTTGACCACCGTATGATTTACAATAAAAGACTCGCGATTGTAATCAACATTGCCTTTAGAGTTTCAGACTTCGTTACGCTGTCACTCTGCTCCGTTATCTTGCACCGATTCATATTAGAATCTTGGGTAAGGACAAAGTCCCGTACTTTATCGTTTAGCACCGCGCAATAGTCGCTTTGCAACGTAAAATCGGGAAGGGCCCGCGGAATACTTGACTCTCGATAAACGTAGACCACGAACTGGCTACGTGTAGACTCAACCGCGTAAAACACTCTTTAAATCGTTGCCAGCCCACGCAAGAGCCTGGAGCTGTAGTTTGTAAGCGTAACTAAGAATATTAAAATCACGCCGCGAACGCGTAAACGTGTCTCCTCCGCGGTGAGTTAGCTTTAAAGCAAAATAACTATTGTAAATCGCGGAATAGAATTATATTCTTGTATCAAAATCGATCGCCCTCAGTCTCATTGTACACCTGAGTTGCGATCTCACTTGTATTTATTCAATTCAATATACGATTTGATATTTGTTAACCTCAGAATCCTAGTGGAGTCATATGTCATTAGACATTCAAGCGCAGGAAGGTGCGCTAACCCAAGCCTTAACCTAGCCTACTCCACTATATTCCTAATAGGGAAGAATTGAGCTCTACCGCTCGGATTCAATTTCTTCCTTTAAACAATCTGTTACTGGGACCTTCCATCCTGACAACTCCCTACGTAACAACTTCGCGTGTCTTAGCTCGGTTTCGCTTGCGAAATGCTCGCTTTTAGGCACCTTAACTGTGCAAATTATTTCTCACGTAAAATTTTCAATTTCTCTAATCAATCTCTCAATTATTAATTTCTGCTTAAATTAGGTGTTTTAGGTAGCAAAAATTCCGTACCTTTTTTCAGGCAAATTTCCTCTTACTACCCTTAGCACGTTGGGCGCCAAATCTATATGACGTTTTTCGCCCGGACCTTACGGTAGCTCGAGATTTTCCCCGTGGAAAAAGGGGACGCGGTTCTAAGGCGCCTCCGCGCGCACGTGGAGGAATCTCGACTGGGTTAGTGCGCCACAAGAGTTGGTTAAAGATCTCGATTCCCACACGGTATCACCCCCGTCCCTTCTCGCGGAAAAGCCCTTTGGGACCGACTGACATGTTGGGTGCCAGACGCCACTGCGTCGAGATTAACATTTCTCAAAGACCTGGGGTCCCTCCCTGATTTCCGCGAGCCGGAGTGATACCGGGACCCGTAGCTCAGGATGCAAGTTGCGACGGAGAGGGGCGGGGTTAGGAAGCGTGAGAAGAAGCGGCAGAAAGTAAAGCAGCGGTTAGATAACAAACCAAATAACAATTTATTGAAAGCAAAGATAGGAGAAAGTATTGAAGTTAACAGAGTGGTTGTCTCGCAATCCGAAGCAACGCGATTAGGCTCGCAAAGATCTTGGTAGCGCGGGCGTGCAGATACGGCACGCAATTAAGACAATAACTGCGAATCGTACTTGCTTCGTAATAGTTTTTCGGGTATCTTCACGCCGCGAGTTTTTAGTCGAGCGCGTCGTACCGGTAGCTACTCCGAATTCGCCCGTTGGCGGTCGTCGCGTTACAGATAGTAAAGATCGGTTCGCGAGCGAGATTCAACCACGAGATGATTGACGATATGAAATTGAGAAATAACTAGGGGGTAAACCCCCTGCGCTTTCGCTTCGCTCAAGCGCCAACCGCCGATCGCCTTTGCTCGCGCTTCGCGCTCGCTTTACCGGGTGCAGAAAAGCTTTGCTTTTCTGCAATAGGCACGACCGCGGCACTCGCGCTCGCCCACGAATTTCAAACCGTTTCGAAATTGTTGAAAATTCAAGTATTGAGATATTAAACTATGCTAGAGAGTCCTCTGCGCTTTCGCTTCGCTCAAGCGCCATACCCCCTGGGAACGTCGGGTGCTCGCGCTTCGCGCTCGCCCGTGAAATGCAGCATTTCTGCAATGCGCGCAAGTGATCGAAACCGGACAATTAAATGCATCCGAACCAAACTTTTACATGTACATCAAGTATACAGGGTGGGGCACTAACTATTAGCACCTCAGATATCTTCGAAACTATAAGTCTCACAAAAATTTTTGCTGACATGAAATTGCACAGTACGGAGGGGGTCACCCGATGGCGTTAATGTTTTTTTTGTAGATGGAAGTACTTCGGACATTTGAAGGTCACCTCCATTTTTTTAAATGGATCGGTATGTTTTTGCTTCCGTATCGTGATAGAGGATCTTAAAACGAGTTCAACGACCTATTATATAAGGTCATTGAAGGTCATAGAAAGTAGAGAAAGACGATAATACTTACGGTTATGGTAGTAAATGAAACTTACGTTTATAGTAGGTGTTCGAAATGATGACCATCACTGTCAATGCACCATTGGATTCTGTTCACAATTGATTGACTTGCAAGTCTTACAGCGTCATAACTTATTGATGCACAGGCTGCAATAATTCGCTGTTGCATGTCGTAAGGTGTAGTTGGTACTTCTTTGTACACTTTCTCTTTCAGTGTACCCCACAGAAAGAAATTTAAAAGAGTTAAGTCTGGTGAACGAGCTGGCCACGATATTGGACCGCCGCGTCCAATCCAACGATTTCAAAATTTTTCATCGAGTTCCCTTCGCGCAATCAATGAATAATGTGCTGGACATCCATCATGTCGATACCGCATGGTTTGTCGTATAAATAAAGGTAACTCTTCTAGCAAAAGACCCAATGTATCCTTAATAAAATTAGCATAGATGTTGCCATTCAAATTTCCATTAATAAAATAAGGACCAATAATTTTATCACCTATGATACCGCACCATACATTCACAGACCATTGTTTTTGATATTCAACCTGTTGCAGCCAATGTGGATTTTCCGTCGCCCATAAATGCATGTTATGCAAATTAAGATTCCCATGATTTGTGAATGTTGCTTCATCGGTAAATAACACGGTATTAAGAAAGAACCCATTGTTTTGAATCCGACGTTTCGCCCATCGACAAAACTCAACGCGATTCATGAAATCGTTCCCATGCAATTCTTGGTGAAGACTAACATGGTACGGATGATATCTGTGACGGTGCAAAATGCGAAGTGCGCTCCTCTTACTAATGCAAGATTCGCGTTCAATTTGTCGCGAACTAATATGAGGATTTATAGACACACTTGCGAGCACACCGATTTCAAATTCTTCCTTAGTTACACGTTTCGGGCGTTCAGTTTTACGAACACTTAAACTACCGGTTTGCGTAAGTTTATCACACACATTTTTAAATGTTTGGCGCGAAGGCTGAGACCGATATGGATATCGTTCAGCATACAAGTTTTTCGCCCTTACAGAAGTTTGTTGGCATAAATAAGAAGTATATCAACTTGCACTTCAAACGGATACATCGTGCCGGATTAACCGATTCATCGATACTAATCTTATCATGTTTATCTTATCCTGCAAACTTATTAAAGTGTCCTTTAAGCAGTGTTTATTCTCAATGAAGTAAACGGTAAGCATTGCCGTCAATGGGCTAAATGTCAGATTCAATACAATGAGTATTAACAAACCATGTGGTATCAACATAATGGATGTCCAGCACATTATTCATTGATTGCGCGAAGGGAACTCGATGAAAAATTTCGAAATCGTTGGATTGGACGCGACGGTCTAATATCGTGGCCAGCTCGTTCACCAGACTTAACTCCTTTAGATTTCTTTCTGTGGGGTACACGCATAAAGGTATTACGGAAGACCGATTTGTTTATTTTATATGGATATTAACGAATTATTTTATTCATTATTTATGACTAATTCTAATTTTTATTAATTTTTTATTCATCATTCGACCTAACTGTATCGCCGCGGTGCATTTGTTCGCGATCACGGCTGAGCGCGGTGGACCGCCAACGCTACTGTGGCGGACCGCGGGCTCTACTCGCGCGCTCATTGGCTTGGGTTTTTCGTTAATAACTCGAAGACGAAGCCGCGTCCGATATTTTGCTAAAAGGAAAAAGTTGTTTCTGATCAGCCCAGGAGCCCCCCATTTTCAGTTCTTACACTAATTACGGGACACCCTGTAGTTTCAAAGATATCTGAGGTGCTAATAGTTAGTGCTCCACCCTGTATACCCCTTTGCTGCAGTAAAATTTTATGCATGGTCATCTTGAACCATTCAGAAATTACGGAAATTGAAATCTTTAATCCAGTATTCCGCCGAAACGCCTGCACGGTTTCAGAAAAAATTTGGCATGTAGTTCAAAAATATACCCATTTGGTACCACGAAACTTATGCATGGTCATCTTCAACTGTTTCGAAATTACGGGATTTTCAAACTATAATTATAAAATAAAATAGTGGATTAAAGACTTGAAATTGGCACCATTTCGAAATGGTTGAAGATGACCATACACAATGTTTCGTGGCACCAAATCAGTATACAGGGTGAGTTTTAATGGATGGACCAACCATTTACCATCGGAGTGAGTTACAGATTGCAGTCTGTTAGTATTACTATAGAGGTGAGTCGGTAACTCACTCCGATGGTAAATGGTTGAAGATGGTCCATCCATTAAAACTCACCCTGTATACTCCATGTACATGCCAAATTTTGTCCGAATCCGTTCAGCCGTTTTACCGGAATACTGGATTAAAGACTTAAATTTGCTTAATAAAAATCTTTAATCCAGTATTCCGGTCAAACGGCTGAACGGATTTGGATGAAATTTGGCATGCACGTGGAGTATATACCCATTTGGTGCCAGGAAACTTTATGTATTGCCATCTTCAACCGTTTCGAAATAGTGGCAAATTTAAGTATTTAATCCAGTATTCCGGCAAAACGACTCGATGGATTCGGACGAAATTTGGTATGTACATGAAGTATACAGGGTGTCCCGTAACTAGTGTAAGAGCCGGGAATGGGGGGTTCCTGGGCTGATCCTGAACAACTTTTTCCTTTGCCAAAATATCGGACGAGGCCGCGTTTTTGAGTTATTAAGGAAAATGTCTGGCCAATGAGTGCGCGCAAATTTCCCGCGCTCAGGGCCGTGGACGTTAGCTGACCATCGCGCTCGGCCGTGGTCGTGTCAAACGCGCCGCGGTTCAGGTCAAAGGAGTAATGCGAAATTAATAAAAATCAGGATTAGTCATGAATAATGAATAAACATATTAATAATTATTCACGTAAAGTAAACAAACGTACGTCGCGACGCTCCACGAGTTAATTAAGGCACGTGTCTGCCTTACAAAGTGATTTGGCGATATCAAATAAGTTTACGAAAAAGTGATTTTGCAATAAATTTAGGAAAAAGGATTGGTGGATTATGAAATAGGAGTCGAATATCAATAACAAGTCCATTACTCACAGCTTTCCATGAAAAAATGGGTCGCGTCATTGGATTTCTCCATCGCTCCTGATCATCCAGAGAATATCGACGAACAGCTGATCGCAACCGGGTCATTGAACTGGCATGGCTGCACGGTCACTAACACTTTCAATGTCCATGCGTGAAGATTTCGTTTCCAACCTCCGACGTTTCGTTAATCCATTATTCTTAACTCCCGACGGTGCTTCGAGAAAGGAGGGCCTCGATACGAGTAACAGCTTTAACGCCAAACACGTCCTTGCACGTTTTACAATAATCCTTTGCACTTTCTGAAAATTATTCACGATAAACTCCTTTTTATTGACCTACATCGTCGCGTTGCCGCATCGAGATCGACCATATCGACTGCCTTCTCAATCATTTGTCAACTAAGGCTGTGCTACACAATGCGACGACCATCTTACAACGTGCGTCGGCCAGATGATGCGCGAGAAACCGTCAAGCGGCCGACCGACGTGTGAGGTGGTCGTCGCATTGTGTAGCACAGCCTTAGTTGACAAATGCCGATCAAGAAGGCAGTCGATATGGTCGATCTCGATTCGGACAACGCGACGATGTAGGTTAATAACGAGGAGTTTATCGTAAATAATTTTCGAAAAGTGCAAAGCATTATTGTAAAACGTGCAAGGATGTGTTTGGCCTTAAAGGTGTTACTCGTATCGGGGCCCTCCTTTCTCGAAGCACCGTCGGGAGTTAAGAATAATGGATTAACGAAACGTCGGAGGTTGGAAACGAAATCTTCACGCATGGACATTGAAAGTGTTAGTGACCGTGCAGCCATGCCAGTTTAATGACCCGGCTGCGATCAGCTGTTCGTCGATATTCTCTGGATGATCAGGAGCGATGGAGAGATCCAATGACGCGACCCATTTTTTCATGGAAAGCTGTGAGTAATGGACTTGTTATTGATATTCCACTCCTATTTCATAATCCACCAATCCTTTTTCCTAAACTTATTGCAAAATCACTTTTTCGTAAACTTATTTGATATCGGCAAATAATTTTGTAAGGCAGACACGTGCCTTAATCAACTCGTGGAGCGTCGCGACGTACTTTTCAAATGCGCTAAGACCCCAAATTATTTATACAATCCAAATGGATTTTCCCTTCTTTTTTGCAATCATTCCCAAAAATATTTTTCGGGATCTCATTCCGCGTTCATTTTAAATAACCAGTAAAGAAGTAATTACGGGCAATTCGTTTGTTTACTTTACGTGAATAATTATTAATATGTTTATTCATTATTCATGACTAATCCTGATTTTTATTAATTTCGCATTACTCCTTTGACCTGAACCGCGGCGCGTTTGACACGACCACGGCCGAGCGCGATGGTCAGCCAACGTCCACGGCCCTGAGCGCGGGAAATTTGCGCGCACTAATTGGCCAGACATTTTCCTTAATAACTCAAAAACGCAGCCTCGTCCGATATTTTGGCAAAGGAAAAAGTTGTTCAAGATCAGCCCAGGACCCCCCCATTCCCGGCTCTTACACTAGTTACGGGACACCCTGTATACCAGGGGAGTGTAACTCAATGTTCAATTTTTGGTCAATCAAATAGTGTTTCCCACAGTCGCGAGCGGCGCTGACGACACACAACGCGCCACATTCAAATGCAGACATCGCTACAGCAGTGCAGAAAAACAAGTACTCACTTCGACCAATTGCAATCAACATTAATCAACAATGAACTGGGCTATTGTTAATCGTCGATTAAAGTTAATCGAAATTGGTTGAAGTAACCTGAAAATAAAGACTACAATTAAAAATGACACACTGAAAGTAAAGTATACCCTAAAATTTAAAAAGTATAAGCAAGATGCGTGGAATGAAGAAACGAATAAAGTCCGATGTACATATAAATTATGTTTATTGAAACCCTTTTAAGCATCTTATTTTACGTTTCCTCGATTTATATTTTAGGAATTTTAATTTTGCTAAGTTTTGTACTTCATCATATGCTTTGTGGGAAGTTCCTCGTAAAACCCGATTTGTTTGTGAAATCCAGGCATTTAACACGTTAAGCGCCACGTCGGTCCCTAGGGACCGACGCTAGACTTTCCGTTCAGGCCACGTCGGTCCCTACGGACCGACGGCAGACTTTTCGTTCTTCTATCGCGGCGCGTGTGTTACACCCGCCTGACGGCTAACTGTGGCCTGAACGGAAAGGCACGCAAATTCGGCGTGGCGCTTAACGTGTTAAATATGCATCTATAAATATGTTTGAAAAAATGCGAAGCAAATCGTGCTTCTGGCAAGATGTAATTGGTGATATGTTGGCAAATATTGTAGCAGACAAACGTGCTTTTAATTCTGGCTCGTGACAAATGTGGGGTACATAATGTTTTAATAACTCTGCACATTTTCCTGTCCATTGCAGAAATATACTGTTTTCTTGCAGCATGGCCATAGATAAGTTTGCTGCATTTTCATACGGGGACATTAAAAACTGTCTACATTGTAAACAGGCCCCTATCACACTGCATAATTTTCTTTTAACACATTTTGTTAAATATAAATTCTGCGAAACGCAGTAGCTATTATTTTTAAATAAAAAATTTCCCTCTATTTCATTTCTGCTCTCAGAAGCAGATTCACCACATTCAGTACAGTTCGTAAAATATCTTCTTAATGAATTCAATAAGATAGTACATATCATCTTCACAATTTGCATGCGGAGAGTGTAGCAGAAAATTGGTGACAATTAATGTTTTATAAGTACGTGCAAATGAAGCTGCATTCGGATTGATATTGCGCACACCATGCGCACGTACATTTCCAAAAAAGTTCTCTAATCTTGATTCAAACGTTTTGTGTGTAGTCTCCTGAAGCCAATTGTTTGCAAATTTTCCCATAAGTGTAACAGTCCATAAATTGTTCCGATCCAATTTTTTACACTTGGTGGTATTTGATGTTTTCTTCCATCATTAATCAAAAATTATATGGAATTCATTACTCTGTAATCGCTTCGTTCCACCAGCACACATGCGTTGAGTGTTTAGTTACAATACTTCGTAGGTTTTTTCCATCCTTGGTTTTCAATGTAGATGCATTGAAGCTGTCGAACAATTTATCAAAAAATAATAAAAAGTCAGCAGTATCTACCGCCTGTTGTGGAAATCCTTGTACTGCAAAATACAAAGTTCAATGTAAATATTGTCGTGAAACAGCAATATCTTTGTGCTTTAAGAACAGATTTTACAACGCTTACCTAATTGTACAAGCCCACGCATAGTAGCAGATACTTGCTGCGAAAATACTTGTGCAGCGAGTTTCACTCTCATCATTTTTATTTTATCTTTATATACATGTTCAGCGGTTAATTTACTTATCAACCTCATATCGAAGGCCCCTTCATCCCTTTCATATAAAGAAATAATGTGTTGCCAGTCTGCAACTTGTTCCCCCTTCCTCCAAATAAATTGTGCTGGTGCATTTAAAAGGCAATTTCTAATTCCTTTTAATAAATGAGGTGCATCAAATAATGGTACAATTTGTTGTCCTCCAACTTCAAAGTAATAATTTGCAGCTGTTTCCATTTTCAATTTATGTATGGCTGCAGTATTTGTACTCATCTGGTCACACACAGTAGCAACTACGTGCGAATTAATACATATTTTGTAGTGCTTCAATGCACGCTTTTAAAAAATGTGCAATATCATTTGCACTCATACCACTTTCTGTAAAATAAAAAGCTAGTGGTTGTTTCCAGTTTCTTGAAATGCCTGTTGCCATAAAAACCATAACATGGTCTGCAAATTTTTTCTCCGCGCCATTGCCATAATCTTTAAACCCTTCTATTTTGTCCGCCTGTGCATTATATGATAAAGTAGGCTCTAACGACATTTCATCCAATAGAAGGCAGCAGTACTTGTCCAATTTATTCATTTTTAGGCACGACCGTAAAGGAAGTGACTTATGCAATCGCCATCGCGAAAACCGTTCGTATGTGTGTGTGTGTGTGTGTGTGTGTGTGTGTGTATGTGTATGTGTGTGTCCGTGTAGATCCTCGATTTCGGAAAAACGGTTGAACCGATCGGGACGAAATTTGGCACAAAAATCAAGTACACTACTGTGAGTTGGAAATAAGGTTTGTGAGCCGCCATCTTGAACCGGTACAAGATGGCGGGAGATTCAAAATTTGAAAAAAATGTAATTTAAATTTAATATTGCTGTCATTTCTAAACGGCTGAAGATAGCGATACATAAAGTTTGCTGGCACCGAACGGATATATACTCAAAGTACATACCAAATTTCGTTGCGATCTGTTCAGCCGTTTGGCCGGAATACTGCACTAATGGAAATAGTGCAAAATTCATTAATCCATTAGTGCAGTATTCCGGCCAAACGGCTGAACGGATCTGAATAAAATTTGGCATGTACATCGAGTATATATCCATTTGGTGCCACGAAACTTTATGTATGGCCATTTTGAAGCGTTTCGAAATGGCGGCAAATTCAAATTTTTTATCCACTATTCCACCAAAACGATTGATTAGTCCACTATTCCGGCAAAACGGCTGAACGGATTCGAACAAAATTTGGCATGCACATCAAGTATATGCCCATTTGGTGCCAGTAAATTTTATGTATCGCTATCTTCAACCGTTTAGAAATGGCAGCAATATGCATGGTCATCTTGAAACGGCTGAACGGATTCGGACAAAATTTGGCATGTACATCGAGTATATATCCATTTGGTGCCACGAAACTTTATGTATGGCCATTTTGAACCGTTTCGAAATGGCGGCAAATTCAAATTTTTTATCAACTATTCCACCAAAACGATTGATTAGTCCACTATTCCGGCAAAACGGCTGAACGGATTCGGACAAAATTTGGCATTTACATCAAGTATATACCCATTTGGTGCCACGAAACTTTATGTATGGCCATCCTCAACCGTTTCGAAATGGCGGCAAATTTAACTCTTTAATCCAGTATTCCGGCAAAGCGGCTAAATGGATTCAGACGTAATTTGGAATGTACATTGAGTATATAATCATTTGCTGCCACGAAACTTTATGTATAGGCATCTTCAACGGTTTCGAAATGGTGGCAAATTTAAGTATTTAATCCAGTATTCCGGCAAAACGACTCAACGGATTCGGACGAAATTTGGTATGTACATGGAGTATATACCCATTTGGTGCCACGAAACTTTATGTATAGCCATCCTCAACCGTTTCGAAATGTCGGCAAATTTAAGTCTTTAATCCAGTGTTCCGGCAAACCAGCTCAACGGATTCGGACGAAATTCGGTGTGTACATGGAGTATATACCCATTTGGTGCCACGAAAATTTATGTATAGCCATCTTCAACCGTTTCTTTAATCCAGTATTTCGGCAAAACGGCTCAACGGATTCGGACGAAATTCGGTGTGTACATGGAGTATATACCCATTTGGTGCCACGAAAATTTATGTATAGCCATCTTCAACCGTTTCTTTAATCCAGTGTTCCGGCAAACCGGCTCAACGGATTCGGACGAAATTTGGCACGCACATGGAGTATATACCCATTTGGTGCCAGGAAAATTTATGTACAGCGATCTTCAACCGTTTCGAAATAGTTTGGAAATGGCGGCAAATTTAATTCTTTAATCCAGTATTCCGGCAAGACGACTCAACGGATTCGGACGAAATGTGGTATGTACATGGAGTATATACCCATTTGGTGCCACGAAAATTTATGTACAGCGATCTTCAACCGTTTCGAAATAGTGGCAAATTTAAGTATTTAATCCAGTATTCCGGCAAAACGACTCAACGGATTCGGACGAAATTTGGTATGTACATGGAGTATGTACCCATTTGGAGCCACGAAACTTTATGTATAGCCATCTTAAACCGTTTCGAGATGGTGGCAAATTTAATCTTTTTAAGCAAATTTAAGTATGTAATCCAGTATTCCAGCACAACGGCTCAACGGATTCGGACGAAATTTGGCATGCACATGGAGTATATACCCATTTGGTGCCACGAAACATTATGTATAGCCATCCTCAACCGTTTCGAAATGTCGGCAAATTTAAGTCTTTAATTCAGTATTCCGGCAAAAGGGCTCAACTGATTCGGTTGAAATTTGGTATGTACATGGAGTATATACCCATTTGGTGCCACGAAACATTATGTATAGCCATCTTCAACCGTTTCTTTAATCCAGTATTTCGGCAAAACGGCTCAACGGATTCCGACGAAATTCGGTGTGTACATGGAGTATATACCCATTTGGTGCCACGAAACTTTATGTGTAGCCATCCTCAACCGTTTCGAGATGGTGGCAAATTTAATCTTTTTAAGCAAATTTAAGTCTTTAATCCAGTATTCCGGCAAAGCGGTTCAAGGGATTCGGACCAAATTTGGAATGTACATGGAGTATATACCCATTTGGTGCCACGAAACATTATGTATAGTCATCTTCAACCGTTTCTTTAATCCAGTATTTCGGCAAAACGGCTCAACGGATTCCGACGAAATTCGGTGTGTACATGGAGTATATACCCATTTCGTGCCACGAAACTTTATGTATAGCCATCCTCAACCGTTTCGAAATGGCGGCAAATTTAAGTCTTTAATCCAGTATTCCGGCAAAACGACTCAACGGATTCGGACGAAATTTGGTGTGTACATGGAGTATATACCCATTTGGTGCCACGAAACTTTATGTATAGCCATCTTAAACCGTTTCGAGATGGTGGCGAATTTAATCTTTTTAAGCAAATTGAAGTCTTTAATCGAGTATTCCGGCAAAGCGGTTCAAGGGATTCGGAAGAAATTTGGAATGTACATGGAGTATATACCCATTTGGTGCCACGAAACATTATGTATAGCCATCTTCAACCGTTTCTTTAATCCAGTATTTCGGCAAAACGGCTCAACGGACTCCGACGAAATTCGGTATGTACATGGAGTATGTACCCATTTGGTGCCACGAAACGTTATGTATGGGCATCTTCAACCGTTTCGAAATGGTGGCAAATTTAAGCTTTAATCCAGTATTCCGGCAAAGCGACTCGACGGATTCGGACCAAATTTGGAATGTACATGGAGTAAATACCCATTTGGTGCCACGAAACATTATGTATAGCCATCTTCAACCGTTTCTTTAATCCAGTATTTCGGCAAAACGGCTCAACGGATTCCGATGAAATTCGGTGTGTACATGGAGTATATACCCATTTGGTGCCACGAAACATTATGTATAGCCATCTTCAACCGTTTCTTTAATCCAGTATTCCGGCAAAACGGCTCAACGGATTCCGACGAAATTCGGTGTGTACATGGAGTATATACCCATTTGGTGCCACGAAACTTTATGTGTAGCCATCCTCAACCGTTTCGAGATGGTGGCAAATTTAATCTTTTTAAGCAAATTGAAGTCTTTAATCCAGTATTCCGGCAAAGCGGTTCAAGGGATTCGGAAGAAATTTGGAATGTACATGGAGTATATACCCATTTGGTGCCACGAAACTTTAAGTATAGCCATCCTCAACCGTTTCGAAATGGCGGCAAATTTAAGTCTTTAATCCGGTATTCCGGCAAACCGGCTTAATGGATTCGAACGATATTTGGCATGTACATGGAGTATATACCCATTTGGTGCCACGAAACTTTATGTATAGCCATCCTCAACTGTTTCGAAATGACGGCAAATTTAATTCTTTAATCCAGTATTCCGGCAAAACGACTCAACGGATTCGGACGAAATGTGGTATGTACATGGAGTATATTCCCATTTGGTGTCACGAAACTTTATGTATAGGCATCTGCAACCGTTTCGAGATGGTGGCAAATTTTAGTTCTTAATCCAGTATTCCGGCAAAACGACTCAACGGATTCGGACGAAATTTGGTATGGACATGGAGTATATACACATTTGGTGCCACGAAACTTTATGTATAGCCATCCTCAACTGTTTCGAAATGACGGCAAATTTAATTCTTTAATCCAGTATTCCGGCAAAACGACTCAACGGATTCGGACGAAATGTGGTATGTACATTGAGTATATACCCATTTGGTGCCACGAAACATTATGTATAGCCATCTTCAACCGTTTCTTTAATCCAGTATTTCGGCAAAACGGCTCAACGGATTCCGACGAAATTCGGTATGTACATGGAGTATGTACCCATTTGGTGCCACGAAACGTTATGTATGGGCATCTTCAACCGTTTCGAAATGGTGGCAAATTTAAGCTTTAATCCAGTATTCCGGCAAAGCGACTCGACGGATTCGGACCAAATTTGGAATGTACATGGAGTATATACCCATTTGGTGCCACGAAACATTATGTATAGCCATCTTCAACCGTTTCTTTAATCCAGTATTTCTGCAAAACGGCTCAACGGATTCCGACGAAATTCGATGTGTACATGGAGTATATACCCATTTGGTGCCACGAAACATTATGTATAGCCATCTTCAACCGTTTCTTTAATCCAGTATTTCGGCAAAACGGCTCAACGGATTCCGATGAAATTCGGTGTGTACATGGAGTATATACCCATTTGGTGCCACGAAACATTATGTATAGCCATCTTCAACCGTTTCTTTAATCCAGTATTTCGGCAAAACGGCTCAACGGATTCCGACGAAATTCGGTGTGTACATGGAGTATACAGGGTGGTTTTGCCTCAACTGTCAAGCCGGAAACAGTGAATAGAGCGGCTTAAAACAAACAGAAAAGTCCTGGACCATTATTCAAAATTCGCAATATTGATCGAGTTATTAACTGTTAAAGATCAAAGGAAAGGGCGTCCGCCAAAATAGCAGCGGGAGAAGCGATGGAGTCTTTGCGAGCTGTAGGACGGCCCAGTTTACCTACAAACAAATGCGGGGTGCGGTAAGGGGAAGAATAACGAAAAAGAAGCCGGCCGTGCAGCGGTGTCTTAGCCTTCCCCTTACCGCCTCCCGCGTTTGTTTGTGGGTAAACTGGGCCGTCCTACAGCTCGCAGAGGCTCCATCGCTTCTCCCACTGCCGTTTTGGCGGACGCCCTTTCCTTTGATCTTTAACAGTTAATAACTCGATCAATATTGCGAATTTTGAATAATGGTCCAGGACTTTTCTGTTTGTTTTAAGCCGCTCGATTCACTGTTTCCGGCTTGACAGTTGAGACAAAACCACCCTGTATACCCATTTGGTGCCACGAAACATTATGTATAGCCATCTTCAACCGTTTCTTTAATCCAGTATTTCGGCAAAACGGCTCAACGGATTCCGACGAAATTCGGTGTGTACATGGAGTATATACCCATTTGGTGCCACGAAACATTATGTATAGCCAGCTTCAACTGTTTCGAAATGACGGCAAATTTAATTCTTTAATCTAGTATTCTGGCAAAACGACTCAACGGATTCGGACGAAATGTGGTATGTACATGGAGTATATATACATTTGGTGCCACGAAACTTTATGTATAGCCATCCTCAACTGTTTCGAAATGACGGCAAATTTAATTCTTTAATCCAGTATTCCGGCAAAACGACTCAACGGATTCGGACGAAATGTGGTATGTACATGGAGTATATACCCATTTGGTGCCACGAAACATTATGTATAGCCATCTTCAACCGTTTCTTTAATCCAGTATTTCGGCAAAACGGCTCAACGGATTCCGATGAAATTCGGTGTGTACATGGAGTATATACCCATTTGGTGCCACGAAACATTATGTATAGCCATCTTCAACCGTTTCTTTAATCCAGTATTTCGGCAAAACGGCTCAACGGATTCCGACGAAATTCGGTGTGTACCTGGAGTATATACTCATTTGGTGGCACGAAACTTTATGTATAGCCATCCTCAACCGTTTCGAAATGTCGGCAAATTTAAGTCTTCAATCCAGTATTCCGGCAAAAGGGCTCAACGGATTCGGATGAAATTTGGTATGTACATGGAGTATATACCCATTTGGTGGCACGAAACTTTATGTATAGCCATCTTCAACCGTTTCTTTAATCCAGCATTTCGGCAAAACGGCTAAACGGATTCGGACGTAATTTGGCATGCACATGGAGTATATACCCATTTGGTGCCACGAAACTTTAAGTATAGCCATCCTGAAACGTTTCGAAATGGCGGCAAATTTAAGTCTTTAATCCAGTATTCCGGCAAACCGGCTAAATGGATTCGGACAGTATTTGGCATGAACATGGAGTATATACCCATTTGGTGCCACGAAACTTTATGTATAGCCATCCTCAACTGTTTCGAAATGACGGCAAATTTAAATTTTAATCCAGTATTCCGGCAAAACGGCTAAATGGATTCGGACGAAATGTGGTATGTACATGGAGTATATACCCATTTGGTGCCACGAAACATTATGTATAGCCATCTTCAACCGTTTCTTTAATCCAGTGTTCCGGCTAACCGGGTCAACGGATTCGGACGAAATATGGCATGCACATGGAGTATATACCCATTTGGTGCCACGAAAATTTATGTATAGCCATCTTAAACCGTTTTGAGATGGTGGCAAATTTAATCTTTTTAAGCAAATTTAAGTATTTAATCCAGTATTCCGGCAAAACGGCTCAACGGATTCGGACGATATTTGGCATGTGCATGGAGTATATACCCATTTGGTGCCACGAAACGTTATGTATTCGCATCTTCAACCGTTTCGAAATGCTGGCAAATTTAAGCTTTAATCCACTATTCCGGCAAAACGACTCGACGGATTCGGACAAAATTTGCTATGTACATCGAGTATATTCCCATTTGGTGTCACGAAACTTTATGTATAGCCATCTTCAACCGTTTCTTTAATCCAATATTCCGGCAGAACGGCTAAACGGATTCGGACGAAATTTGGCATGCACATGGAGTATATACCCATTTGGTGCCACGAAACTTTATGTATAGCCATCCTCAACTGTTTCGAAATGACGACAAATTTAATTCTTTAATCCAGTATTTCTGCAAAACGGCTCAACGGATTCCGACGAAATTCGATGTGTACATGGAGTATATACCCATTTGGTGCCACGAAACATTATGTATAGCCATCTTCAACCGTTTCTTTAATCCAGTATTTCGGCAAAACGGCTCAACGGATTCCGATGAAATTCGGTGTGTACATGGAGTATATACCCATTTGGTGCCACGAAACTTTATGTGTAGCCATCCTCAACCGTTTCGAGATGGTGGCAAATTTAATCTTTTTAAGCAAATTTAAGTCTTTAATCCAGTATTCCGGCAAAGCGGTTCAAGGGATTCGGACCAAATTTGGAATGTACATGGAGTATATACCCATTTGGTGCCACGAAACATTATGTATAGTCATCTTCAACCGTTTCTTTAATCCAGTATTCCGGCAAAACGACTCAACGGATTCGGACGAAATGTGGTATGTACTGTGACGTTTTTCACTCGGTCGTGAGACTAACCCGAGTCTTTCCCCGGGGAAGAGAGAACGCGGTTGATCGGCGCCTCCGCGCGTGAGCGCGGAGGAGACCCGAGCGGGATCCGGCGCCACACGATATTGGGTGTTCAGATAACCTTTGCGCGCACGCTAGTCTTCGGCCCTTCTCGCGGAAAACCCTTCGGAATCGACCTCGGAGTTGGGCGCCAGACGCCTCTGCGTCGAATTTCTAACCTGTAACCTACGATTCCGCTCCTACACCGATTCCGCGAGAAAATATTCCAAGACAGCTGACTTAAGCGTGACCCGTAGCTCAGAAGCGCCGAAGCGAACGGAGAGGGGCTGGGTCGAAGGTGCGAGAGAGCAGAGCAATAAAATTAAAGCAGAGTTGGAAAACAAAGTAATAACAATTTATTGAAGAGAAGAAAGCGTTTGATGGTTAACAGAAAATTATGAGCGGGTGGTCGACTAGCGCAAGGCGGATTTATCCGTTGGAGCTCGCGGAGATCTTAGTCGCGGGGGCGTACGATTACGGCCCGCGATTCGCACGCGTATCGCCGGTCGTATTCGCTCCGATATCGGTTCCAGGCTCCTCCAGGACGCGATTTATAAGTCGGACCGGAATAGGCCGGAAAGATAACAGTAACGCCGTCGTGGAAAGTAACGGAGCGCGGTTTCAACAATCGACCACCGAAAAGATAACGCAGAAAGTAATAGAGTTGAAAATTAACAGAGAAATAGGATAGTAATAAAGTAAGCAGAGCAATGAAATTGTTTGGCGAAGTAGCGGGTCAAGCTCGCGAGATAACGTACGCGAGGTCGGGAGGCCCCTAATGGAACACCCCTGAGCAAGGCCCCGCGGCCTTGGTGGCGGTCGTTCAAAGTCGACGCTACGGTGTCGGTGTTCGGACGGTGATGCTTTTAACAATTCATTCCCGAGTGGAATTTACGGAGATAACAAAATTCACTAGTATAAGTTACACTGAATAAGAAAACAACGTTTTACTTCCGATCTCGCAAAGTTATTACGGACAAGAAATTACGCGACTAAAAGAGATCGGAAGGACCTGCGTAACGAGCGGTACGAATAGAGCCCCCCAGGATGAGTCTTACGCTAATTACTACAAAAATTTAAATACGGTTAGATATCGGAAAAATACAGAACACATGAGAAATTGGTCTAGAGATCCCCAGTGGTGGTCACTCGCCTCTACCTGGGAAACGTCCCTGCGTCCAACTCGCCTACCTCCACCGGCCCCAGGCAACGGTGGGAATTACCGCGGTCCACGTCCCCGGCCCAGCCACCCTTGGCTATCTTCAGCCGAACCCGTGCCCTCGAGGACGGTTCCTCGAGGAGGACTCGACGAGTCCCTTTTGTGACCACCCCAGAGAATCTTTTTGGGAGAGAATTCGCACTCACCACCCTGGAAGGAGGTGTCCCGTTTGGTCTCGTCTCGGCAGTTGCGGGCAGCACTCTTCTCCACTCGCCAACTGGAGGTAGCGGAGGAGACAACAAGATAGCACACTTTTACTAGTTAGCTCAGATATTTTACAATTATAGATAACTCCTTTAATTTCTCTTCTGGTCTTAGATAGCTCCGGTACGCAAGTGCCGGGCCCTTCTTGCGAGTGCCGCTCCGTAACCACCGATACCCCTTCCACGCATCCTTAACCTAACGCACGCTAATTCTAATTGGCGAAATCGCCGATGACGTTGACGGGTCCTGGCTGCTCGGTGGCGGTCTCGGCAGGAGGCTGGTAGAGTTGAATCCTGGCGTGGCGTGCTGTCCCGGTGTGTGACGAGGTAGCGCTGGTTGCTGGTACCCAGGGGCCGTGGCAGCTGGTCGTGGTGAAGTCGGCATCTTTGGGGTGTCCTTCTCCGCCTCCAACCCGCCTCGGTGCGCTCCTCCTCCACCCTCCAGGCCTCGCCAAGGTTAGGGGACGCGTCTTACCCGAGCCCGGGGCAGGCACACAGCTTCCCCAGGACCGTGCCACGTCTGACACGGTGCGGGCTCCGAGGACCTCCGTGGTCCTCGGGGACGGTGGATCACCCCTCCAGCGGTCGGCCGTCCTTGGACGTCAGCCTGGCGGAGCTCGTCGGGCCCCGACGGTTCGGGCTCGCCTCATTGACCTGATGTAATGTGCTCCGCCCGCACCGGCCGCTGGTCCCCGTGATGTTGTGGGGTCGCCTCGACCTCCCCTCCATGGCTGCTCTCCGGCCCGTCCCTCCTCGGCTGCATCCATCGGCGGCGCGGACGGCTCGACGGCTCCTCGCCTCCGCCACTCGGCCTCGGCTCGAGACGCCGCTGCTTCGTCGATGCAGCCGGGGTACGCCGTGGTCCAGGTGTTCGGGCTGCGGTTGCGCCACGCCGGTTCGCCTCCCCGTAGCCTCCGCCGTCCTTCCTGATCTTCTGGCAGTCTCGTTGGTGCCGGTTAGGACGCTCGTGCGATTTTGGTCGTGAAAAAAGTTACATGCTTTACTTAAAGATATCGGCTACAAAATACGCGGCGTGACTCTAAATTAGAAAGGAAACGGTATTACATTTTATATTCGCGCGGCTAGATAACGATTAAAACTATTGATTCTAAAAGAATGAAATTAATTGGACCCATCCTGGGCTTGCTCGATCTACGTGTGCGCTTTCCCCTGTTTCCGAGGTGCCGCCCCGGGGAAATTGTGCGTTGCAATATGCAACGTCACAACTCCCCCGTGCCCGAGACAGACCGACCCGGTCGTGCGAAGTCCCAATCTCTACCCCGTTGCTCGCATTCCGCTCGCCGGCCGGGAACACTTGCAACACTAGACCGTAGTGCCGGGGGAAACGGAGAGAATCACCCCGATTCCTCCTCCCTTGCCCCCGGGTATCAAAATTACTTCCGATAGTTACCGTTTCCCAAAAGAAAACATCTCACAAAAAAAAGAAAAATAACATTATTAAATTCCACTCACCTAGGTGGAGACAACAAAAAAAACAATTTTCTCAATAACTCCTCATCCTGGGGACCTTAGATAGCCTCGTGTCAAATTTTGATTGTTCGGTATCCTCTGGTTGGTTATCTAAATTCGACATCCCTGAAAATTTTTATAAAGAAAGCGGAACGCGAGAAAGACAACCTCAGAAATAGCCACCTGTCCGGCTTTTCTGTTATTCGGTGGTTAACCCTGGTCTGTCTCTTCGCTGTGGTCGTACGGTGTAGGAAACGGGTCGGTAATATTGCTGTATAATGATCGCAAGTTGTAGTTAACTATCTTTATTACCCCTCGTATCTGGGTTTTACTCTGTGGTGTACATTATGTCATGAGACTGCAAAGAAAGAAGAGAAAAAAACGAAAGAAATTGTCCATAGTCGGTTTGGTCGAATACGATAAAGACAGCAGCATGAAAATTAACTGGCTCTAGATAGGCACTTTGGTTTTGCTGTGGTTAACTTAAGATACTCATTTGGGAGGGTTTTCTCCCCCTCACTCGCCTTTTTCTGCCTCATTTTCTCTTTGAGTCGTGTCGGTCCCTTTCCCGGTCTGCTTTACGGTCCCTCTGGAACAAGTGCTCCCGAGGGATATGCCCGATGCCCTTTATATACGGCCCCTCCCTACGCCATTCCTCCTGGCATCGCGGGCAGTCTTTAACCGTGAGGCCCGGCCAACCGCACCTGTAGCAAAATTCCCTCGCTTTTGGGAGTGGGCAATGCTGGCGGCGGTGGCCCTGCTTAAAACAGTTGTAGCACCGTATCACCGGTGCTGGTGGATCCGGGCAATTATTTATCCAGGCGGCTACTTCCTCCCGGGGAAAGGGGCGCGTATTCTTCGGGGTATGTCCCCGCTGGTACAGGCGGTTCCTACGCCCTTTTCCCTGGACCGTAAACTGCAATCGTTCCTCCGTCCGGCGCGCTTCCTTCAGCCAGTAATCTTTTAATAGGCCGAGGGGGTCCGGGGACTGCGGAGTGTCATCCTCGCTGCCTTGGTGACCATGTGACCGCCGGGTCCTCCTTCGGGATCGACCCCGCTCCCGTGGCCTCTCCTCCTCCGTCGCTGAGGGTGAGGCTGTCCCCTCTTTCGGAGCCATCTCTCGCGTTCTCGCCTCGCCGCTGGTTCCGGACACTGGGGTCTCGACCAGGCTCACCGGTACCGGCTCCGGTTCCGGCCTGTGGGGGCTCGTAGCGATGTCCCGCAGGGTCGCCGCTGGTCGATGGGGACTGGTGCTGGCGTCCGTCTGCGTGGGCCACTCCCGAATGCTTCCCTGGTTGCCATAGACGCGGTGTCGGTCCTCCCACAGTTTGATGGTCTCCCCGATCGCCGTACCTAACCCCGGATACTGCTGCCTCAATATTTCGAACAGCTCGGCGTAACCGTTCAAGTAGCGCCACATGTCCTCCCCTTCTTCCTGGGGTGGACTGCTCCGTGTTTCTCTCGTGCCGGGCATCTATTGCACCTCGCATAGAGAGAGAGAAGGGAGGAGAAAACAGACAACCGAAGTTAGTTATGGTATGGCTTGAGGTCTTGTGCATGCATCTTTCCTACTACCGTTCCACCATCACCGACTAGTTGGTACACCACAGGAGACAGCACTTTCCCTATCGTATAGGGGCCCTCGTATCGAGGCGCTAATTTTGCGGCAACATGCTTTCCCGCAGACGAAAGGACATGACGACGTTTCCAGACCAGGTCTCCCACCGAATAGCCAGCATCGCGACGCCTCACATTATAGGCCGTCGCCTGACGCTCGTGGGCTCTTTCTAAATTTTCTCTGACGAACTCCTTCAGGATGTCTAACCTTTCTACCCTCGCTTTCCACCGCGCAGGTGTTTGCGGTACGATAGCGGTTGAATCATTCCCTTCCCTTCGCGAGGTAGCCGTTAAAGGCTCTCTGCCAAAGTTCAAAAATGCCGGGGTGGTTTCCAGAGAGGTGTGGTACGCGGTATTGTAAGCAAAGCGGAACTCATTTAGGTGTTTATCCCATTCCCGATGGTCTTTTTCTAAAAAGGCAACTATCATCGTCTTCAAAACGCGGTTAACTCGTTCGACGGGGTTCGCTTGGGGGTGATATGGAAGCGTAGTTGTCAGCCTGACGTCGTATTCTTTCGAGAGAGCTTGAATGTCTTTGTTATTGAATTCGGTACCATTATCAGTAAGCAAAACCCGCGGCACTCCCCATCGGGTGAAAATGGAGTCAACTAGAGCCTGCCGAATTTTCTCTCCGGTAGCCCGGCGCAACGCGCAACATTCAATCCATTTTGTGAAAAGGTCTTGGATCACGAGGACGTACGCGAAGCCCGAACGGCTCGGAGGGAAAGGCCCCATGATGTCCGCAGCTATGACTGTCCACGGTTGCTCGACCGTGCGTCTTCCCATTAAGCCCACTGGCGCAGCTTGCTCTACTTTAGTGCGCTGGCAAACAAGACAGCTTCTCACGTAAGATACCACGCTTTTAAACATTCCGGGCCAATAATATGCTTCACTCACCCTCCGGAACGTTTTCTCTACCCCCAAGTGACCCGCCATCGGAGTATCATGATTTTCCTGTATAATGCGTTTTTGTTCGCCCTTAGGTATCACGAGTTTCCAAGCCGAGAGATCTTCGTCCAATTCCGCGATCGTTGTATTAGGGCGGTAATGATAAAGCCGATCGTTAACGAATTTCCAATCCCAAAATCGTTTATGCCCGGAGCATGCCTGGTCAACGCGCTTATTATACCACGCGTCGTCGGTATCGATCAAGACAGCAGCGATTTCCGGTTCCGTTTCGGTGTCCTCCTCGAACATTCTCGATAGCGCGTCCGGCACGTGGTGGAGCGCGCCCTTTCGGTGTATTATGGTGTAGTCGTACTCCAGTAAAGATAGCGCCCACCGTGCTAGTCGTCCCGTTGGATTTTTCAAATTATTTAGCCACCGTAGGCTACTATGGTCCGTAATTACCGTAAATGAATAGCCCTCAAGGTACTGTCGAAATTTCTGTATTGACCAGACAACCGCCAAGCATTCCTGCTCCGTTACGGTGTAATTCTTTTCCGCGGCAGACAGCGCGCGACTCGCGAAGGCAACCACGCGTTCGACCGAGTCCACTACTTGAGTCAATACAGCCCCCAAGCCTACCGAACTAGCGTCTGTCTGTAACGTGAACGGAAGCGAAAAATCTGGACAAGACAGCGTAGGCGCGGTTGCTAATTTTGCGCGAATTTCCTCGAAGGCCTCCTGCTGCGCGTTTTCCCATTGCCATCGCTGGTCTTTACGCAGTAAGCGGGTCATCGGCTCGGCCCTCGTAGCGAATTGTGGTATAAAGCGACGGTACCAAGAAGCCATTCCCAAAAATCGTCTCAGTTGTTTAATATTTCGAGGCGCAGGGTATTCTAGTACCGGCGCGATTTTATCCGGATCGACTTTTAATCCGTCCCGATGAACCAAAAATCCAAGGTAGCGGACTTCCGAGCGGCAAAATTCGCATTTGTCAGGATTAATTGTCAACCCGGCCTCCCGAATCTTAGATAGCACAAGCTGCAGCCACTGCAAATGCTCTTTAACACGTTAAGCGCCACGCCGAATTTGCGTGCCTTTCCGTTCAGGCCACAGTTAGCCGTCAGGCGGGCCAAGAAATGTAACGCCAAAAGTAACAACCTTTTGTAATGAATGTACACAGCAACCTCACCTTTGCTTATCTTGTTTCAATAAATTACATTAATGTTTTTAAGTATTATATTCTTTTCCTTGAAGCATTGACCAAACTAAAACCGATATCGCATAATTTAAATGTTCAGTCTCACAAGTATGCAAAGACGGACACACGCGCCGCGATAGAAGAACGAAAAGTCTGCCGTCGGTCCGTAGGGACCGACGTGGCCTGAACGGAAAGTCTAGCGTCGGTCCCTAGGGACCGACGTGGCGCTTAACGTGTTAAAGGTTCGCGTGACGATCACAATATCGTCTAAATATGCGAACGCGTGTGGCTCCATTTCCGGACCGATTATTCGATCTAGCAACCGTTGAAAGGTACCGGGTGCCCCTGTTAGACCGTAAGGCATGCGCGTGAAATGAAATAGTCCTCTACCAGGTACAGTAAAGGCTGTAATTTCGCGGCTGTCCTTTGCCAAAGGTATTTGGAAGTACGCTTGGCTCAAATCAATCGTGGAAATGTAATGTGCGGCCCGCAATTTATCTAAGATAGCTGTCATATTCGGAAGTGGGTAGGCATCCTTTTCTGAAACACTGTTCACTTTACGGAAATCTAAGCAAAACCTATAGGTACCGTTAGGTTTCTTGACCATGACTATCGGTGTAGACCACGCACTATGAGAAGGCTCGATTATACCGTCTTTCAACATTTTATCAACTTCCCCGTAAATCGCCTCCTGTACTTTCGGAGATACCAGATAACATCGTTGTTTAATAGGCGAGGCACCTCCGACATCGATATGGTGTTCTGTTAAATTCGTCATTGACGGTTTGTCTGGCGGCGGTGTTATTTCGCGCGCGAGGAACTCTTTTAATTCTTTATCCTCGTCCGTCGTTAAATCCAGAATTCCGCAACAACGGCTCACTCCCTCTAATTGAAAGGTATTTCTCTCCTCCCCTCCCTGAAACCACCATTCGGCCCGCGCGAAATCGATAACTATTTCAAACTGTTTCAAAAAATCCATTCCTAGGATACACGACAATGCCAAAGAAGATAACCGAGAAGCTTTAATTATTTCACTCCGTCCCCAGAAGGTAATAGGTAACTCTACGTCTCCCCCGGCCTCTTCCCGTTGACCAGTAGCTGTCATTATTCGGCAGGTACGCCCCCTCCGCACCTCTAGCCCGAGCTGCTCTACCACCGACCACGCGTCGGCTCCTAGCAGCGAACGGGTGGAACCCGAGTCCACCAAGGCGCGTAGCGTATGCCCGCGAATATCGACATCAACATAAAATAGGGAGCGCTCTTCCGCTCCATAATCACGAATACTGTATGAGTAATCTAAAATAGGGACCTCGGGAGAAATCGTAGGAGTCACCGGGGTCCGTTTCGGCAACTCCGTTAAGCGTTTCCCGTACAGTCGCAATCGAGGAATCTCACGCCTTCCTTACCGCATCCGTGACACTTTTCATTGCGCGGTGCTGTACAATCACGCGCTATATGCCCCTCCCGCCGACAGTTCCAACACCTCGCGGAGCCGCGAGGCGTCTGCGAGCGGCGGTTCCCCCTCCATTCTCCGGACGACACGGGTTCGGACCGCTCCGGCGCGGCTCGGTTGTTTCCGCCTCTTCCCGCGGGCCACTCGCGCGAGTTACCCCCTCCACGCGGCTTATCGCGTCGTCCGTTCCACACGTTCGTTCGCCCACCGTCGCGCGGTTGCTCCGCCGAACGTGATTTGGAAGAGGTAGCTTTGGCGTTTTCAGGTAGCTCAATTGCAGCGAAAGTTTTCTTTGGTCGTACGTTCTTTTTCGACCGATATGCCAGCTCGGGATATGGCGAGTCTTCAGGTAGCGGCGGTGCTTTAAAATTATCGGCGGCTTTGATGGTCGCTTCGGCCCGTCGCGCAAGCAATTCTAAATCGCGAAATACCATACAGGAACTTCGCGCTACCGCGAGCTGTAAGCGCGGCTGTAGGTTGCGGTGAGCGTATGTTATTTCGTCCTCGCGGTTTAACGCGGGGACGAGCCGATCTAAGAGTGCTCGGTAGCAAGTCAAGAAATCGGCAACGGGTTCGTCTTCCCCTTGCGTACGTCTTAACAGTTGATCGCGCAACGCGAATTGCAAATCCGGGCTGCTAAAGCGATTGCGCCATTCGCACACGAAACCCTCCCATGTATCCCAGGTAGCCCTATGCCCGCGATACCAGTGCAACGCGAGCCCCGTTAGGAAGAAGGGAACGCAACGAAAAATTTCGTCGTCCGAGGTCGGAAATAACCCGCGACCCTCCTCTAATCGGAGTAAGAAAGCTTCCGCGTCCTCCCCCGCAGCGCCAGAGAATTTAAGGGACCAATGCCGCATCGCGTGGAATGTCGGCGAGACGTGGCCACGCGCTCGAAAATCAGTATACGGTGGTGTATACGACGGTGGAGACAGCGCAAGCGGTATCGAGACATCAATGAGATTCCCCGTCGCGACTGGTGGAGTGCCGTGAGGCCCTTCGCCCGCCATCGGGGTAGGCGTATGGGGTATCTCCGTGTGTCCCTCCGGCGTTAAAGACATCTCGGTATTCGTGTAACGGAATGGTATTGTTTCTCAAAAGGGAACGCGATTAATATAAAAGAAAACGAGAGTTAGGCACCCTAAGACCCTAATATGGAGTTCGCCAGAGAATTAGCTTACCGTCTCCCAACCAGAAGATACACAATTATTACAAACACTAAATTACAAAAATAAATAAACAAAATTAAATAAATTAAACACAAGAAAACAATGACACCAAAACAACTATTATTAGGGGCTATCTCTATTCGTACCCTCCTAGGCTCGTTCATTACTTTGCTTCCGGAGCGATAAATAATTATTAAAATTAAAATTTGTAAATTTTTCTTCGTTCTTATTCAGGTACCATACGCGGCTTGAGAATCACGGGCTGATGTAATAAGCAAAAACTATGCTTGCCGTGTTATGATTCTCCCGAGAACAAAGGCTTGGAGACAACCGAGCGTCCGTACTGTTTACTTCGAACGGATTAAGTCGCTTCGCCTCGCCAAATGCTCGCTTCTAAGCGCGTTAAATTCGCAAATTATTTCCCGTGCTAAATTTTCGTTCTCTATTACTTCTCCTTCAATTAGTGAATTTTACTTTAATTAGGTATTTCAGATATCAAAAATTTTGCTCTCTCTCTCCGGCACGTTCCCCGTACCTTTTCGTGGGCCCCACGTTGGGCGCCAAAATCTATGTGACGTTTTTCACTCGGTCGTGAGACTAACCCGAGTCTTTCCCCGGGGAAGAGAGAACGCGGTTGATCGGCGCCTCCGCGCGTGAGCGCGGAGGAGACCCGAGCGGGATCCGGCGCCACACGATATTGGGTGTTCAGATAACAACGCACGCTAGTCTTCGGCCCTTCTCGCGGAAAACCCTTCGGAATCGACCTCGGAGTTGGGCGCCAGACGCCTCTGCGTCGAATTTCTAACCTGTAACCTACGATTCCGCTCCTACACCGATTCCGCGAGAAAATATTCCAAGACAGCTGACTTAAGCGTGACCCGTAGCTCAGAAGCGCCGAAGCGAACGGAGAGGGGCTGGGTCGAAGGTGCGAGAGAGCAGAGCAATAAAATTAAAGCAGAGTTGGAAAACAAAGTAATAACAATTTATTGAAGAGAAGAAAGCGTTTGATGGTTAACAGAAAATTATGAGCGGGTGGTCGACTAGCGCAAGGCGGATTTATCCGTTGGAGCTCGCGGAGATCTTAGTCGCGGGGGCGTACGATTACGGCCCGCGATTCGCACGCGTATCGCCGGTCGTATTCGCTCCGATATCGGTTCCAGGCGCCTCCAGGACGCGATTTATAAGTCGGACCGGAATAGGCCGGAAAGATAACAGTAACGCCGTCGTGGAAAGTAACGGAGCGCGGTTTCAACAATCGACCACCGAAAAGATAACGCAGAAAGTAATAGAGTTGAAAATTAACACAGAAATAGGATAGTAATAAAGTAAGCAGAGCAATGAAATTGTTTGGCGAAGTAGCGGGTCAAGCTCGCGAGATAACGTACGCGAGGTCGGGAGGCCCCTAATGGAACACCCCTGAGCAAGGCCCCGCGGCCTTGGTGGCGGTCGTTCAAAGTCGACGCTACGGTGTCGGTGTTCGGACGGTGATGCTTTTAACAATTCATTCCCGAGTGGAATTTACGGAGATAACAAAATTCACTAGTATAAGTTACACTGAATAAGAAAACAACGTTTTACTTCCGATCTCGCAAAGTTATTACGGACAAGAAATTACGCGACTAAAAGAGATCGGAAGGACCTGCGTAACGAGCGGTACGAATAGAGCCCCCCAGGATGAGTCTTACGCTAATTACTACAAAAATTTAAATACGGTTAGATATCGGAAAAATACAGAACACATGAGAAATTGGTCTAGAGATCCCCAGTGGTGGTCACTCGCCTCTACCTGGGAAACGTCCCTGCGTCCAACTCGCCTACCTCCACCGGCCCCAGGCAACGGTGGGAATTACCGCGGTCCACGTCCCCGGCCCAGCCACCCTTGGCTATCTTCAGCCGAACCCGTGCCCTCGAGGACGGTTCCTCGAGGAGGACTCGACGAGTCCCTTTTGTGACCACCCCAGAGAATCTTTTTGGGAGAGAATTCGCACTCACCACCCTGGAAGGAGGTGTCCCGTTTGGTCTCGTCTCGGCAGTTGCGGGCAGCACTCTTCTCCACTCGCCAACTGGAGGTAGCGGAGGAGACAACAAGATAGCACACTTTTACTAGTTAGCTCAGATATTTTACAATTATAGATAACTCCTTTAATTTCTCTTCTGGTCTTAGATAGCTCCGGTACGCAAGTGCCGGGCCCTTCTTGCGAGTGCCGCTCCGTAACCACCGATACCCCTTCCACGCATCCTTAACCTAACGCACGCTAATTCTAATTGGCGAAATCGCCGATGACGTTGACGGGTCCTGGCTGCTCGGTGGCGGTCTCGGCAGGAGGCTGGTAGAGTTGAATCCTGGCGTGGCGTGCTGTCCCGGTGTGTGACGAGGTAGCGCTGGTTGCTGGTACCTGTGGAGGAGTTGGGGTGTATTTACACGCGAGGATCCATCGGCAGTTTCTACGAAACTGAATTGGACAAGTCCGGTGGATCACGATGTAAACGCTCAGAAGGATCGATCGCGAACGAGCTATGACATAGTAGGTTATGTTCTCGCGAAGAGGTTATGTCGCGGAGAAGTGATCTCGCGAAGAGGTTAGGTTGGCCGGTAAAAGCGCCTCCACGTCCGCTTTACCGGCGAGCGTGATATAGGTTATGAACGCGTTAGTTCTAAGTTAAGCCTGAAGGGCGGAACGCTCGTGCGTCACGATGACGTCACGAGGACGGGTCCGGACAGGAACAAGATAAGGAAGGATAATGGCCAACAAAGCACGTGCGCGACGCGCGCGCAAACTAAGCCTATATTTACAGTAATCACAGCGATCGGCGTCTAAGCCGATTAGGATGATAGTTAGGACTATCGTGAATCGCGCACAGGCGATTGTATCGAGCGCAGCGAGCGCTATATATTAAGCGTCGGACAACGGCCGACGATGACAATGAACTGGTCGTGAAAAGGTTACACGAAATAATCGCGTCGTAGCGATATTGACAAATTAGGATAAGCTAATGATAAACACAGCGAGAAAGGGCGCGAAAGTTAGGTACACGCACTGGTTCACTCACAAGCGAGGCTCGAGACGAGCACGTGGAATTGTCGGGCGATAAGGATCGCGGTTGCACGTGGCATGGCACGGTACAATGAATTACGCGCGGAAATACGTCGCGGTAAAAAGAGGTGCGAGTGCACGTCGCGGTGCTTGACGTTACGCGGAAAAGCGTCGCGGTAACTTGGTCGGCACGCGGAAAGCGAAAACGCAAAATGAAGGAACAAGATCCTTTGTTCAGGCTTGAGAGCCGTGGAATTGAAACGTTAGGTACTCGCGTATGGTCGCGGAACGAATGACAAAAAACGCGCGGAGGCGCGTGAAGAACGATGAGCGTTCTTCGTGAGATAGGTGACTCGACCTAGGGCAACGCTTGTCCCTAGGGAATTTAAGAATGTGCGGTTGGCACAACCGCCACATCATTCCCCCCCTGGGAGAAGACGGCAAGTCTAAAGAGAAACTTAATAACTAAACGCGCGCCTAAGGCTAATAACATTAATATTAAGGTATTTACAAAAGTGCTTTCGAAGAAAGTCTATTTAAGCAAAACGCACACGATGCACTTGCGACGAGCGGGTGCGCTCGTACGTCTTCAAGATGCCACTAGGGCGATGTACGCTGTCAGGTGAAGAAGACACAGCGCCGGGAGCCTGGGAAGGACCAGCTGGAGCCTGGGAAGGACCAGCTGCGGGAGAAGAATCCTCTTCTGTGTCAGCCGCTGTATAAGCGGGTTTAAGACGCTCGATGGAGACGTGTTCTATTCGGCCATGGTAGTCGATGGCGAAAACTCGGTCGGAGATCCTCTCGACGACCTTATGAGGTCCTGTGTACGGCTGGTGCAACGGTGGCTGAACTGCGTCAACACGCAGGAAAACGTGTGAACAGGTGTACAGGTCCTTGAACAGGAAGACACGACGTTTATTGTGATGCGCCGTAGGCACTGGGCGCAGCTTACGCATTAGGATGCGGAACTCCTCCATGAAGATTTGAGGGTTTGAGTCCAGTTCTTCAGAGTCGAAGAACTCGGCCGGAACGCGGAGAGTGGTTCCATACACCATTTCGGCTGGAGAGCCCTTGAGATCCTCCTTGAAGGAAGTACGGAGTCCTAGCAGGACTACCGGGAGGACAGAGATCCAGTCTTCGGTTTGGTGACACATGATGGCCGTTTTAAGAGAACGGTGCCATCGTTCAATGATGCCGTTGGACTCAGGGTGGTAAGCTGTCGTGCGACATCTGCGACCGCCAATTAGTTTGACCAGCGCGGCGAAGAGAGCTGCCTCGAATTGGGATCCACGATCCGTAGTGATGAGGCGAGGCGCACCAAAGCGGGCGACCCAATGGGTGAAGACTGCCTTCGCGACGGCGTCGGCTGTGGCTTCAGCGATGGGAACGGCCTCCGGCCAGCGAGTGAAGCGGTCGATCATGGTCAGAATATATCGGTACCCATGAGACACTGGAAGCGGGCCTACAATATCCACGTGTATGTGGAAGAACCGGCTGTCTGGAACAGTAATCTTTTCAGGTGAAAGGTGGTTATGGCGCGACACCTTGGAGCGCTGACACGCGAGACAAGTTTTGGCCCATTGTGAAATGTCCAAGTTCATCGAAGGCCACACGAACTTGTCAGCTATCGCGGCGCGAGTTGCTCGGACACCGGGGTGTGAGAGTTGATGTGCCAAGTCAAAGACGGTTTTGCGTAAAGACGCGGGCACGTAAATGCGAATAGGATCTTTCGACGTGTCGCAGTACAGCACACGGTTTGATCCAGTAAACGTGCACTTCTGAAGCTTGACCGACGCGGTAGGCGCGTGTAGCAGCTCTTGCAGCTGAGGGTCTTGAAGCTGTTCACGTGCAACGTCGTCCAGGTCCAGGGAGACAGGTAGAGTCACGGCGTCGACGCGAGACAAGGCATCGGCGACAACGTTCTCTTCACCGGGAATGTGGCGAAGATCCGTCGTGAACTCGGAAATAAAGGCAAGGTGTCTGGCCTGACGTGGCGACGATTGATCGGCTTTTTTTGTAAAAGCATACACCAGTGGTTTGTGATCAGTGACCACATGGAACTCTCGACCTTCAAGGATGTGACGGAAATGGTGGATGGCCCGGAAAATCGCTAACAGTTCGCGATCGTACGTGCTGTAGCGCTGCTCTGTAGGAGAAAGCTTGCGCGAGAAAAAGCACAAGGGCTTGCGTGCACCATCTTCAATTTGATGAAGTACCGCGCCGACGGCGGTATCTGATGCATCCGTCTGAAGGGAGATGGTACCTTGGTGTGACGGAAAGGTCAAGAGCGTGGCAGAAGATAAGGCATCCTTCAGGCCCTGGAAAGCCTGCTTCCGTACATCTGTCCAAGGGACGGGTAAACGGGATTTCCTCTTCTGTCCAGCGATGGCATCTTGTAAGGGTGCCTGAAGAGAAGCAGCATTCTTAATGAAACGATTGTAGAAGTTAATCATCCCTAAGAAACGTCGAAGGCCGGCGATGGTATCCGGAAGCGGTAGATCACGGATAGCCTGCACCTTCTCGGGACGTGGCTGCAGTCCATCTGCACTGATCCTGTGACCCAGGAAATCGACGGAAGAAGCGCCAAAAACGCACTTGTCGATGTTGATCGCGAGGCCGTAATGTTGTAGGCGCTCGAACAGGATGGTGAGATGTGAGCGGTGCTCCTCTGGGCCTCTGGAAGCGATGAGCAAATCGTCCAAATAAGCGAAACAAAAATCAAGCCCAGAAACAACCTCGTTTATGAAACGTTGGAATGTTTGCGCGGCATTGCGCAATCCGAACGTCATAAACGGGAATTCGAAAAGCCCAAAAGGCGTAATGATCGCCGTTTTGGGTATATCTTCGGGTCGGACGGGAATCTGTTGGTAGGCCCGGACCAAGTCTATCGTGGAGAAGGTATCCGTCCCATGTAGGGTAGTCACACTGTCCTGAATGAACGGCAATGGATAACGGTCCGGAACGGTGACGGTGTTGAGTCGACGGTAGTCGCCGCATGGACGCCACTGGTTGTTCTTCTTTGGAACCAGGTGGAGTGGGCTGGCCCACGGGCTTTTCGAGGGGCGACAGAGACCCTGCTCGAGCATAAAGTCGAATTCCTCCTTGGCCGCCTTCAATTTGGCGGGGTCCAGGCGACGGGCCTTGGCAGTGAGTGGAGGACCGGTCGTCTCTACGAAATGTTGCACCGAGTGAGCCGGCACAGGCGATACGATGGACGTGCGCGTCAGCGACGGAAACTTCGCGAGGAGGTCCCCGAACGGCTGGTCTGTAGAAAGTCTACGCACTTCGGGCGTTTGCACAGTACTAACCGGGACGCGCACTTGAAGCGAAGTCACCTCGTCTATCAATCTCCTGTTACGGATGTCCACCAGGAGTTGATAGTGCGATAAAAAGTCGCTGCCTATGATAGGTTGATCTAACTCGCTGACGAGGAAAGACCATGTGAAAGGACGTCTGAGGCCTAAGTCGAGCGATAAGGTGCGCCGGCCAAATGTGCGAATGCGCGAACCATTGGCGGCGTGCAGAGTGATGTCCTCTGGATTGCGACGTTCGGTCCGGTTGGCAGGTATCACGGACACGTCAGCACCGGTGTCGACGAGGAATCTCAGGTCCGAGCGTCTGTCGTGGACAGTTAGGCGACGTCGGGCAATGCCTCGAACGTCGGACGTCGGAGACATCCGAGGCATTAGTTTTCCGCCTTGGGATTCGTTGGCCAAGTGCACGGAGCGATACAGTTGCGGGCGTTTGGCCCATAACGATCATGATAATGGCAGAGGCCATTCCCGGACGGCCCTCGCTTGGATCGTGATGACGAGCGGTCACGTCTTGGACGACGGCGGTCAACATGTGATTGGCGAGGAGCGCGCCTGGTCTCCATGCGGTCCAGACGAGAAGTAAGCGCGGCTACCTGGTCTGAGAAGGAAGAGACGGCGGTGGCGACAGCACTCAGCACTGCGTCCCCGGGCGGCTGCGGTAAGGCAGGATTGATTGCGCGCTGATCTCCTGGGGTGTCACTCGCCATGGGCGGACAGGCAGCGCGCCGAGTATAGCCCTGTGTGGTTGAGACAGCGTTGAGCGACGGGCTTGAGACTTCCTGGACGCGATCGGCCAAGGATGCCAGCTCGTCCAAAGAAAGGTGGGAAGCCGCGGCCAGAATCGCTTTGGTCTGCCTGGGTAAACGCTTTATCCAGATAGACTTGAGGATAGCGTCGCTGACGCATTGTTGACCGAGGCCCCGAAGGTGCCCCAAGAGCAACGAAGGTTTGTCGTGAACCCGGTCATCTGCGTCGAGGAGGTTATCCAGCCGACGCTCCTCGGAATCCGCGTAGACATGAATCAGGCGGTCCTTTAAGGTTTTGTATTTCTCCTTGAGAGGAGGACGAGCAACCAGGTCGCCGATGATGGAGATTGTTTGTTCATCCAGGCCTTGAATGGCGTAGGCGAACTTGGTGTCGTCAGCCGTGATGCCCCCAGTGAGGAACTGCGTCTCGAGTCTGGCGAACCAGAGTTCTGGGGAAGTCTTCCAGAATGGCGAGACTCGGACTCCTACCCGGGCAAGGATGCCCGCGGCCAATGTAGCGGATTGGGTAGTATCCATGGTGAGCGGCGGAGTGGTCTCCTGAAGGTGAGTAACACCTTCCTCGAAATCGAGCAGAGGAGGTGTGGATTCAGTCACCGAAGGTGGCTGCTGGTCGGGAGACCTGCCAGGCGAGTGGTCGACTGGCATGAGGAAAACACTTAACGGGAGTTCAACCCGGATGACACGCGCGACGCGTATAAAAAGATACCGACGCGACACCGTCGGTCGGCGCGACGCGCAACGAGAAAGGCACTCGGATACCGCACTGTAGTTTGCGCGGCACTATGCACGCGCACGCGAGTAGAGGCACTGCACAGTAAAAAACGCAAAAATGCACAGAATAAGGGTAAACACTGTGATTGCCATACAGCACACAACGTAAATGCCGACGGAACGCGCGGTTTTACATTCAAATGATTGCATACTGTACCATCACACGCAGGTGATGAAAGGAATCACGCATAACCCAAACAGTGATGCGTTACGCAGAACGCAGAACGCATAAAATAAACGGGAGCGCAAGCGAGTGTTGGCGCAGTGGGTGGGGTTAGGATCCGAAAATAAAAGTTAAGGATAAAAGCAGGAGCCAATTTTGCGCGAAAACCGGTATAGTCCCGTGGCCAAAAAGAAAAGAAATAATCAAGAACGAAAGTGAACGCGTAAAAAAAAAGGTTCGAGTCATTAATCAAAAACAAAAGTGTGAAAAAAAAGAAAAAAATAACGGGATACGTCCGCGAAACAGCGAAAAATATAAACAATTAAAAAGAAAATTCGCGAAAAACTTAGAGAAATAATTAATCATAGAACTGTTATATTCAAATCACGAACGAAAGTGATTAAATAGGCCGTAGAGAAACTTAGCGAACTCATGTGTAAAAGCAACCGGCAAACAAGAACGAAAGTCGTCAGGGAAGTAACGCGTTAAAAAACGGTTCGGGGTCACCAGTTTATGGAGGAGTTGGGGTGTATTTACACGCGAGGATCCATCGGCAGTTTCTACGAAACTGAATTGGACAAGTCCGGTGGATCACGATGTAAACGCTCAGAAGGATCGATCGCGAACGAGCTATGACATAGTAGGTTATGTTCTCGCGAAGAGGTTATGTCGCGGAGAAGTGATCTCGCGAAGAGGTTAGGTTGGCCGGTAAAAGCGCCTCCACGTCCGCTTTACCGGCGAGCGTGATATAGGTTATGAACGCGTTAGTTCTAAGTTAAGCCTGAAGGGCGGAACGCTCGTGCGTCACGATGACGTCACGAGGACGGGTCCGGACAGGAACAAGATAAGGAAGGATAATGGCCAACAAAGCACGTGCGCGACGCGCGCGCAAACTAAGCCTATATTTACAGTAATCACAGCGATCGGCGTCTAAGCCGATTAGGATGATAGTTAGGACTATCGTGAATCGCGCACAGGCGATTGTATCGAGCGCAGCGAGCGCTATATATTAAGCGTCGGACAACGGCCGACGATGACAATGAACTGGTCGTGAAAAGGTTACACGAAATAATCGCGTCGTAGCGATATTGACAAATTAGGATAAGCTAATGATAAACACAGCGAGAAAGGGCGCGAAAGTTAGGTACACGCACTGGTTCACTCACAAGCGAGGCTCGAGACGAGCACGTGGAATTGTCGGGCGATAAGGATCGCGGTTGCACGTGGCATGGCACGGTACAATGAATTACGCGCGGAAATACGTCGCGGTAAAAAGAGGTGCGAGTGCACGTCGCGGTGCTTGACGTTACGCGGAAAAGCGTCGCGGTAACTTGGTCGGCACGCGGAAAGCGAAAACGCAAAATGAAGGAACAAGATCCTTTGTTCAGGCTTGAGAGCCGTGGAATTGAAACGTTAGGTACTCGCGTATGGTCGCGGAACGAATGACAAAAAACGCGCGGAGGCGCGTGAAGAACGATGAGCGTTCTTCGTGAGATAGGTGACTCGACCTAGGGCAACGCTTGTCCCTAGGGAATTTAAGAATGTGCGGTTGGCACAACCGCCACATACCCAGGGGCCGTGGCAGTTGGTCGTGGTGAAGTCGGCATCTTTGGGGTGTCCTTCTCCGCCTCCAACCCGCCTCGGTGCGCTCCTCCTCCACCCTCCAGGCCTCGCCAAGGTTAGGGGACGCGTCTTACCCGAGCCCGGGGCAGGCACACAGCTTCCCCAGGACCGTGCCACGTCTGACACGGTGCGGGCTCCGAGGACCTCCGTGGTCCTCGGGGACGGTGGATCACCCCTCCAGCGGTCGGCCGTCCTTGGACGTCAGCCTGGCGGAGCTCGTCGGGCCCCGACGGTTCGGGCTCGCCTCATTGACCTGATGTAATGTGCTCCGCCCGCACCGGCCGCTGGTCCCCGTGATGTTGTGGGGTCGCCTCGACCTCCCCTCCATGGCTGCTCTCCGGCCCGTCCCTCCTCGGCTGCATCCATCGGCGGCGCGGACGGCTCGACGGCTCCTCGCCTCCGCCACTCGGCCTCGGCTCGAGACGCCGCTGCTTCGTCGATGCAGCCGGGGTACGCCGTGGTCCAGGTGTTCGGGCTGCGGTTGCGCCACGCCGGTTCGCCTCCCCGTAGCCTCCGCCGTCCTTCCTGATCTTCTGGCAGTCTCGTTGGTGCCGGTTAGGACGCTCGTGCGATTTTGGTCGTGAAAAAAGTTACATGCTTTACTTAAAGATATCGGCTACAAAATACGCGGCGTGACTCTAAATTAGAAAGGAAACGGTATTACATTTTATATTCGCGCGGCTAGATAACGATTAAAACTATTGATTCTAAAAGAATGAAATTAATTGGACCCATCCTGGGCTTGCTCGATCTACGTGTGCGCTTTCCCCTGTTTCCGAGGTGCCGCCCCGGGGAAATTGTGCGTTGCAATATGCAACGTCACAGTACATGGAGTACATACCCATTTGGTGCCATGAAACTTTATGTATAGCCATCTTCAACTGTTTCTTTAATCCAGTATTCCAGCAAAAGGGCTCAACGGATTCGGACGAAATTTGGTATGTACATGGAGTATATACCCATTTGGTGCCACGAAACATTATGTATAGCCATCTTCAACCATTTCTTTAATCCAGTATTTCGGCAAAACGGCTCAACGGATTCTGACGAAATTCGGTGTGTACATGGAGTATATACCCATTTGGTGCCACGAAAGTTTAAGTATAACCATCCTCAACCGTTTCGAAATGGCGGCAAATTTAAGTCTTTAATCCAGTATTCCGGCAAAACGACTCAATGGATTCGGACGAAATGTGGTATGCACATGGAGTATATACCCACTTGGTGCCACGAAACTTTATGTGGATCCATCCTCAACCGTTCCGAGATGGTGGCAAATTTAATCTTTTTAAGCAAATTTAAGTCTTTAATCCAGTATTCCGGCAAAGCGGTTCAAGGGATTCGGACCAAATTTGGAATGTACATGGAGTATACCCATTTGGATATACCCATTTGGTGCCACGAAACATTATGTATAGCCATCTTCAACTGTTTCTTTAATCCAGTATTCCGGCAAAACGACTCAACGGATTCGGACGAAATGTGGTATGTACATGGAGTATATACCCATTTGGTGCCACGAAACATTATCTATAGCCATCTTCAACCGTTTCTTTAATCCAGTATTCCGGCAATAGTGCTCAACGGATTCGGACAAAATTTGGTATGTACATGGAGTATATACCCATTTGGTGCCACGAAACATTATGTATAGCCATCTTCAACCGTTTCTTTAATCCAGTGTTCCGGCAAACCGGCTCAACGGATTCGGACGAAATTTGGCATGCACATGGAGTATATACCCATTTGGTGCCACGAAAATTTATGTACAGCGATCTTCAACCGTTTCGAAATAGTGGCAAATTTAAGTATTTAATCCAGTATTCCGGCAAAACGACTCAACGGATTCGGACGAAATTTGGTATATATTTGGAGTATGTACCCATTTGGTGCCACGAAACTTTATGTATAGCCATCTTCAACTGTTTCTTTAATCCAGTATTCCAGCAAAAGGGCTCAACGGATTCGGACGAAATTTGGTATGTACATGGAGTATATACCCATTTGGTGGCACGAAACATTATGTGCAGCCATCCTCAACCGTTTCGAGATGGTGGCAAATTTAATCTTTTTAAGCAAATTGAAATCCTTAATCCAGTATTCCGGCAAAGCGGTTCAAGGGATTCGGACGATATTTGGCATGTACATGGAGTATATACCCATTTGGTGCCACGAAACTTTATGTATAGCCATCCTCAACTGTTGCGAAATGACGGCAAGTTTAATTCTTTAATCCAGTATTCCGGCAAAACGACTCAACGGATTCGGACGAAATGTGGTATGTACATGGAGTACATACCCATTTGGTGCCATGAAACTTTATGTATAGCCATCTTCAACTGTTTCTTTAATCCAGTATTCCAGCAAAAGGGCTCAACGGATTCGGACGAAATTTGGTATGTACATGGAGTATATACCCATTTGGTGCCACGAAACATTATGTATAGCCATCTTCAACCATTTCTTTAATCCAGTATTTCGGCAAAACGGCTCAACGGATTCTGACGAAATTCGGTGTGTACATGGAGTATATACCCATTTGGTGCCACGAAACTTTAACTATAACCATCCTCAACCGTTTCGAAATGGCGGCAAATTTAAGTCTTTAATCCAGTATTCCGGCAAAACGACTCAATGGATTCGGACGAAATGTGGTATGCACATGGAGTATATACCCACTTGGTGCCACGAAACTTTATGTATAGCCATCTTCAACCATTTCTTTAATCCATCCTCAACCGTTCCGAGATGGTGGCAAATTTAATCTTTAATTAAATTTAATTTTATTTTATGTATAGCCATCTTCAACCGTTTCTTTAATCCTGTATTTCGGCAAAACGGCTCAGCGGATTCCGACGAAATTCGGTGTGTACATGGAGTATATACCCATTTGGTGCCACGAAACATTATGTATAGCCATCTTCAACCGTTTCTTTAATCCAGCATTTCGGCAAAACGGCTCAACGGATTCCGACGAAATTCGGTGTGTACATGGAGTATATACCCATTTGGTGCCACGAAACTTTGTGTATAGCCATCCTCAACCGTTTCGAAATGGCGGCAAATTTAAGTCTTTAATCCTGTATTCCGGCAAAACGACTCAGCGGATTCGGACGAAATTTGGTATGTACATGGAGTATGTACCCATTTGGTGGCACGAAACTTTATGTACAGCCATCTTAAACCGTTTCGAGATGGGGGCAAATTTAATCTTTTTAAACAAATTTAAGTATTTAATCCAGCATTTCGGCAAAACGGCTAAACGGATTCGGACGAAATTTGGCATGGACATGGAGTATATACCCATTTGGTGGCACGAAACTTTATGTATAGCCATCCTCAACCGTTTCGAAATGTCGGCAAATTTAAGTCTTTAATCCAGTATTCCGGCAAAAGGGCTCAACGGATTCGGATGAAATTTGGTATGTACATGAAGTATATACCCACTTGGTGCCACGAAACTTTATGTGCAGCCATCCTCAACCGTTTCGAGATGGTGGCAAATTTAATCTTTTTAAGCAAATTGAAATCCTTAATCCAGTATTCCGGCAAAGCGGTTCAAGGGATTCGGACGATATTTGGCATGTACATGGAGTATATACCCATTTGGTGCCACGAAACTTTATGTATAGCCATCCTCAACTGTTGCGAAATGACGGCAAGTTTAATTCTTTAATCCAGTATTCCGGCAAAACGACTCAACGGATTCGGACGAAATGTGGTATGTACATGGAGTACATACCCATTTGGTGCCATGAAACTTTATGTATAGCCATCGTCAACCGTTTCGAAATGGCGGCAAATTTAAGTCTTTAATCCAGTATTGCGCCAAAAGGGCTCAACGGATTCGGACGAAATTTGGTATGCACATGGAGTATATACCCATTTGGTGCCACGAAAGATTACACAGGCCTACAGAAAAAAAAAGTTGTTTTGGTGCCAGGAGTCTTTGAGCTGATTTTTACTATATTTGTGGTACTGAATTCAAATATGAAATTCGTTTTTTTGTATCAGCTCTCCTTTTACACATATGGCACATCCTGTAATTAGTTATTTTAATATTTGTTATACTGAGGAATAGATTACTCAAAGTAAAATAAATTCACAAAGAAACTACTTCTAACTAATCTTGTTGTTTCTTTGTATTATGCCTTATATATACAACAAACTATCAATAAATGTCACGTATATTACTACTTTGTAAGCAAATACCACACCATAAGACAATTTAAAACTTTTAAAATGAGGTACTTCATACTGGTAATCCCATTCAGCCTCCTTTTCTAGGAAAACCGGAAAAAATAACGTAGTCTCATATGATGGCAGATTACCGCTGGAGTTTAAAACGAGACTGTTTGAAAGTTCATTCAAGAAAATCTCACAAAAGAAGCTTCCGTTGCGTTGAGTGAAGTTTTGTTTTTTTGATATTAAATGAGTTTTGTATTCTCAAAAAATGTTGCATACGTTTAACTGTACTATAAGGTTTTATTATGGTTTTATGTCGTTAAATGGCTGTGTAAATATACGTCTTTATTATTTCTCTGATTTTTTATTTTATTACAATATATCCATACCAGCATATTATTGCTTTATCGCGCAAGTACCAACATATCACTTACGTCATCTTGAAAACTAGAGCTGACAGGGGGAAACTAATACCATATTTGGATTCAGCGCCCCCTATATACTTAAAATCAGCTCTAAAAACTTAGGCACCAAAACCACTGTTGGCCTGTGTTATGTATAGCCATCTTCAACCGTTTCTTTAATCCAGCATTTCGGCAAAACGGCTAAACGGATTCGGACGAAATTTGGCATGCACGTGGAGTATATACCCATTTGGTGGCACGACACTTTATGTATAGCCATCCTCAACCGTTTCGAAATGTCGGCAAATTTAAGTCTTTAATCCAGTATTCCGGCAAAAGGGCTCAACGGATTCGGATGAAATTTGGTGTGTACATGGAGTATATACCCATTTGGTGCCACGAAACTTTATGTATAGCCATCCTCAACCGTTTCGAAATGGCGGCAAATTTAAGTCTTTAATCCAGTATTCCGGCAAAACGACTCAACGGATTCGGACGAAATTTGGTATGTACATGGAGTATGTACCCATTTGGTGGCACGAAACTTTATGTATAGCCATCTTAAACCGTTTCGAGATGGGGGCAAATTTAATCTTTTTAAGCAAATTTAAGTATTTAATCCAGCATTTCGGCAAAACGGCTCAACGGATTCGGACGCTATTTGGCATGTGCATGGAGTATATACCCATTTGGTGCCACGAAACTTTATGTATAGCCATCCTCAACCGTTTCGAAATGTCGGCAAATTTAAGTCTTTAATCCAGTATTCCGGCAAAAGGGCTCAACGGATTCGGATGAAATTTGGTATGTACATGGAGTATATACCCACTTGGTGCCACGAAACTTTATGTGCAGCCATCCTCAACCGTTTCGAGATGGTGGCAAATTTAATCTTTTTAAGCAAATTGAAATCTTTAATCCAGTATTCCGGCAAAGCGGTTCAAGGGATTCGGACGATATGTGGCATGTACATGGAGTATATACCCATTTGATGCCACGAAACTTTATGTATAGCCATCCTCAACTGTTGCGAAATGACGGCAAGTTTAAGTTTTAATCCAGTATTCCGGCAAACCGGCTTAATTGATTCGAACGATATTTGGCATGTACATGGAGTATATACCCATTTGGTGCCACGAAACTTTATGTATAGCCATCCCCAACTGTTTCGAAATGACGGCAAATTTAATTCTTTAATCCAGTATTCCGGCAAAACGACTCAACGGATACGGACGAAATGTGGTATGTACATGGAGTATATACCCATTTGGTGCCACGAAACTTTATGTATTGCCATCGTCAACCGTTTCGAAATGGCGGCAAATTTAAGTCTTTAATCCAGTATTCTGGCAAAACGACTCAACAGATTTGGACGAAATGTGGTATGTACATGGAGTATATACCCATTTGGTGCCACGAAACTTTATGTATAGCCATCGTCAACCGTTTCGAAATGGCGGCAAATTTAAGTCTTTAATCGAGTATTCCGGCAAAACGACTCGACGGATTTGGACCAAATTTAGAATGTACATGGAGTAAATACCCATTTGGTGCCACGAAACATTATGTATAGCCATCTTAACCGTTTCTTTAATCCAGTATTTCGGCAAAACGGCTCAACGGATTCCGATGAAATTCGGTGTGTACATGGAGTATATACCCATTTGGTGCCACGAAACATTATGTATAGCCATCTTAACCGTTTCTTTAATCCAGTATTTCGGCAAAACGGCTCAACGGATTCCGATGAAATTCGGTGTGTACATGGAGTATATACCCATTTGGTGCCACGAAACATTATGTATAGCCATCTTCAACCGTTTCTTTAATCCAGTATTTCGGCAAAACGGCTCAACGGATTCCGACGAAATTCGGTGTGTACATGGAGTATATACCCATTTGGTGCCACGAAACTTTATGTATAGCCATCTTCAACCGTTTCTTTAATCCAGTATTTCGGCAAAACGGCTCAACGGATTCCGACGAAATTCGGTGTGTACCTGGAGTATATACTCATTTGGTGGCACGAAACTTTATGTATAGCCATCCTCAACCGTTTCGAAATGTCGTGCAAATTTAAGTCTTTAATCCAGTATTTCGGCAAAGCGGTTCAAGGGATTCGGACCAAATTTGGAATGTACATGGAGTATATACCCATTTGGTGCCACGAAACATTATGTATAGCCATCTTCAACCGTTTCTTTAATCCAGTATTTCGGCAAAACGGCTCAACGGATTCCGACGAAATTCGGTGTGTACATGGAGTATATACCCATTTGGTGCCACGAAACATTATGTATAGCCAGCTTCAACTGTTTCGAAATGACGGCAAATTTAATTCTTTAATCTAGTATTCTGGCAAAACGACTCAACGGATTCGGACGAAATGTGGTATGTACATGGAGTATATACACATTTGGTGCCACGAAACTTTATGTATAGCCATCCTCAACTGTTTCGAAATGACGGCAAATTTAATTCTTTAATCCAGTATTCCGGCAAAACGACTCAACGGATTCGGACGAAATGTGGTATGTACATGGAGTATATACCCATTTGGTGCCACGAAACATTATGTATAGCCATCTTCAACCGTTTCTTTAATCCAGTATTTCGGCAAAACGGCTAAACGGATTCGGACGAAATTTGGCATGCACATGGAGTATATACCCATTTGGTGCCACGAAACTTTAAGTATAGCCATCCTCAAACGTTTCGAAATGGCGGCAAATTTAAGTCTTTAATCCAGTATTCCGGCAAACCGGCTAAATGGATTCGGACAGTATTTGGCATGAACATGGAGTATATACCCATTTGGTGCCACGAAACTTTATGTATAGCCATCCCCAACTGTTTCGAAATGACGGCAAATTTAATTCTTTAATCCAGTATTCCGGCAAAACGACTCAACGGATACGGACGAAATGTGGTATGTACATGGAGTATATACCCATTTGGTGCCACGAAACTTTATGTATAGCCATCGTCAACCGTTTCGAAATGGCGGCAAATTTAAGTCTTTAATCGAGTATTCCGGCAAAACGACTCGACGGATTCGGACCAAATTTGGAATGTACATGGAGTAAATACCCATTTGGTGCCACGAAACATTATGTATAGCCATCTTAACCGTTTCTTTAATCCAGTATTTCGGCAAAACGGCTCAACGGATTCCGATGAAATTCGGTGTGTACATGGAGTATATACCCATTTGGTGCCACGAAACATTATGTATAGCCATCTTAACCGTTTCTTTAATCCAGTATTTCGGCAAAACGGCTGAACGGATTCCGATGAAATTCGGTGTGTACATGGAGTATATACCCATTTGGTGCCACGAAACATTATGTATAGCCATCTTCAACCGTTTCTTTAATCCAGTATTTCGGCAAAACGGCTCAACGGATTCCGACGAAATTCGGTGTGTACATGGAGTATATACCCATTTGGTGCCACGAAACTTTATGTGTAGCCATCCTCAACCGTTTCGAGATGGTGGCAAATTTAATCTTTTTAAGCAAATTTAAGTCTTTAATCCAGTATTTCGGCAAAGCGGTTCAAGGGATTCGGACCAAATTTGGAATGTACATGGAGTATATACCCATTTGGTGCCACGAAACATTATGTATAGCCATCTTCAACCGTTTCTTTAATCCAGTATTTCTGCAAAACGGCTCAACGGATTCCGACGAAATTCGATGTGTACATGGAGTATATACCCATTTGGTGCCACGAAACATTATGTATAGCCATCTTCAACCGTTTCTTTAATCCAGTATTTCGGCAAAACGGCTCAACGGATTCCGATGAAATTCGGTGTGTACATGGAGTATATACCCATTTGGTGCCACGAAACATTATGTATAGCCATCTTCAACCGTTTCTTTAATCCAGTATTTCGGCAAAACGGCTCAACGGATTCCGACGAAATTCGGTGTGTACCTGGAGTATATACTCATTTGGTGGCACGAAACTTTATGTATAGCCATCCTCAACCGTTTCGAAATGTCGGCAAATTTAAGTCTTCAATCCAGTATTCCGGCAAAAGGGCTCAACGGATTCGGATGAAATTTGGTATGTACATGGAGTATATACCCATTTGGTGCCACGAAACTTTATGTATAGCCATCTTCAACCGTTTCTTTAATCCAGTATTTCGGCAAAACGGCTCAACGGATTCCGATGAAATTCGGTGTGTACATGGAGTATATACCCATTTGGTGCCACGAAACATTATGTATAGCCATCTTCAACCGTTTCTTTAATCCAGTATTTCGGCAAAACGGCTCAACGGATTCCGACGAAATTTGGTGTGTACATGGAGTATATACCCATTTGGTGCCACGAAACATTAAGTATAACCATCCTCAACCGTTTCGAAATGGCGGCAAATTTAAGTCTTTAATCCAGTATTCCGGCAAAACGACTCAATGGATTCGGACGAAATGTGGTATGCACATGGAGTATATACCCACTTTGTGCCACGAAACTTTATGTGGATCCATCCTCAACCGTTCCGAGATGGTGGCAAATTTAATCTTTTTAAGCAAATTTAAGTCTTTAATCCAGTATTCCGGCAAAGCGGTTCAAGGGATTCGGACCAAATTTGGAATGTACATGGAGTATACCCATTTGGATATACCCATTTGGTGCCACGAAACATTATGTATAGCCATCTTCAACCGTTTCTTTAATCCTGTATTTCGGCAAAACGGCTCAGCGGATTCCGACGAAATTCGGTGTGTACATGGAGTATATACCCATTTGGTGCCACGAAACTTTGTGTATAGCCATCCTCAACCGTTTCGAAATGGCGGCAAATTTAAGTCTTTAATCCTGTATTCCGGCAAAACGACTCAGCGGATTCGGACGAAATTTGGTATGTAGATGGAGTATGTACCCATTTGGTGACACGAAACTTTATGTACAGCCATCTTAAACCGTTTCGAGATGGGGGCAAATTTAATCTTTTTGAACAAATTTAAGTATTTAATCCAGCATTTCGGCAAAACGGCTAAACGGATTCGGACGAAATTTGGCATGCACATGGAGTATATACCCATTTGGTGGCACGAAACTTTATGTATAGCCATCCTCAACCGTTTCGAAATGTCGGCAAATTTAAGTCGTTAATCCAGTATTCCGGCAAAAGGGCTCAACGGATTCGGATGAAATTTGGTATGTACATGAAGTATATACCCACTTGGTGCCACGAAACTTTATGTGCAGCCATCCTCAACCGTTTCGAGATGGTGGCAAATTTAATCTTTTTAAGCAAATTGAAATCCTTAATCCAGTATTCCGGCAAAGCGGTTCAAGGGATTCGGACGATATTTGGCATGTACATGGAGTATATACCCATTTGGTGCCACGAAACTTTATGTATAGCCATCCTCAACTGTTGCGAAATGACGGCAAGTTTAATTCTTTAATCCAGTATTCCGGCAAAACGACTCAACGGATTCGGACGAAATGTGGTATGTACATGGAGTACATACCCATTTGGTGCCATGAAACTTTATGTATAGCCATCTTCAACTGTTTCTTTAATCCAGTATTCCAGCAAAAGGGCTCAACGGATTCGGACGAAATTTGGTATGTACATGGAGTATATACCCATTTGGTGCCACGAAACATTATGTATAGCCATCTTCAACCATTTCTTTAATCCAGTATTTCGGCAAAACGGCTCAACGGATTCTGACGAAATTCGGTGTGTACATGGAGTATATACCCATTTGGTGCCACGAAAGTTTAAGTATAACCATCCTCAACCGTTTCGAAATGGCGGCAAATTTAAGTCTTTAATCCAGTATTCCGGCAAAACGACTCAATGGATTCGGACGAAATGTGGTATGCACATGGAGTATATACCCACTTGGTGCCACGAAACTTTATGTGGATCCATCCTCAACCGTTCCGAGATGGTGGCAAATTTAATCTTTTTAAGCAAATTTAAGTCTTTAATCCAGTATTCCGGCAAAGCGGTTCAAGGGATTCGGACCAAATTTGGAATGTACATGGAGTATACCCATTTGGATATACCCATTTGGTGCCACGAAACATTATGTATAGCCATCTTCAACCGTTTCTTTAATCCTGTATTTCGGCAAAACGGCTCAGCGGATTCCGACGAAATTCGGTGTGTACATGGAGTATATACCCATTTGGTGCCACGAAACATTATGTATAGCCATCTTCAACCGTTTCTTTAATTCAGCATTTCGGCAAAACGGCTCAACGGATTCCGACGAATTTCGGTGTGTACATGGAGTATATACCCATTTGGTGCCACGAAACTTTGTGTACAGCCATCCTCAACCGTTTCGAAATGGCGGCAAATTTAAGTCTTTAATCCTGTATTCCGGCAAAACGACTCAGCGGATTCGGACGAAATTTGGTATGTACATGGAGTATGTACCCATTTGGTGGCACGAAACTTTATGTACAGCCATCTTAAACCGTTTCGAGATGGGGGCAAATTTAATCTTTTTAAACAAATTTAAGTATTTAATCCAGCATTTCGGCAAAACGGCTAAACGGATTCGGACGAAATTTGGCATGCACATGGAGTATATACCCATTTGGTGGCACGAAACTTTATGTATAGCCATCCTCAACCGTTTCGAAATGTCGGCAAATTTAAGTCTTTAATCCAGTATTCCGGCAAAAGGGCTCAACGGATTCGGATGAAATTTGGTATGTACATGAAGTATATACCCACTTGGTGCCACGAAACTTTATGTGCAGCCATCCTCAACCGTTTCGAGATGGTGGCAAATTTAATCTTTTTAAGCAAATTGAAATCCTTAATCCAGTATTCCGGCAAAGCGGTTCAAGGGATTCGGACGATATTTGGCATGTACATGGAGTATATACCCATTTGGTGCCATGAAACTTTATGTATAGCCATCGTCAACCGTTTCGAAATGGCGGCAAATTTAAGTCTTTAATCCAGTATTCCGCCAAAAGGGCTCAACGGATTCGGACGAAATTTGGTATGCACATGGAGTATATACCCATTTGGTGCCACGAAAGATTACACAGGCCTACAGAAAAAAAAAGTTGTTTTGGTGCCAGGAGTCTTTGAGCTGATTTTTACTATATTTGTGGTACTGAATTCAAATATGAAATTCGTTTTTTTGTATCAGCTCTCCTTTTACACATATGGCACATCCTGTAATTAGTTATTTTAATATTTGTTATACTGAGGAATAGATTACTCAAAGTAAAATAAATTCACAAAGAAACTACTTCTAACTAATCTTGTTGTTTCTTTGTATTATGCCTTATATATACAACAAACTATCAATAAATGTCACGTATATTACTACTTTGTAAGCAAATACCACACCATAAGACAATTTAAAACTTTTAAAATGAGGTACTTCAGACTGGTAATCCCATTCAGCCTCCTTTTCTAGGAAAACCGGAAAAAATAACGTAGTCTCATATGATGGCAGATTACTGCTGGAGTTTAAAACGAGACTGTTTGAAAGTTCATTCAAGAAAATCTCACAAAAGAAGCTTCCGTTGCGTTGAGTGAAGTTTTGTTTTTTTGATATTAAATGAGTTTTGTTTTCTCAAAAAATGTTGCATACGTTTAACTGTACTATAAGGTTTCATTATGGTTTTATGTCGTTAAATGGCTGTGTAAATATACGTCTTTATTATTTCTCTGATTTTTTATTTTATTACAATATATCCATACCAGCATATTATTGCTTTATCGCGCAAGTACCAACATATCACTTACGTCATCTTGAAAACTAGAGCTGACAGGGGGAAACTAATACCATATTTGGATTCAGCGCCCCCTATATACTTAAAATCAGCTCTAAAAACTTAGGCACCAAAACCACTGTTGGCCTGTGTTATGTATAGCCATCTTCAACCGTTTCTTTAATCCAGCATTTCGGCAAAACGGCTAAACGGATTCGGACGAAATTTGGCATGCACGTGGAGTATATACCCATTTGGTGGCACGACACTTTATGTATAGCCATCTTCAACCATTTCTTTAATCCAGTATTTCGGCAAAACGGCTCAACGGATTCTGACGAAATTCGGTGTGTACATGGAGTATATACCCATTTGGTGCCACGAAACATTATGTATAGCCATCTTCAACTGTTTCTTTAATCCAGTATTCCGGCAAAACGACTCAACGGATTCGGACGAAATGTGGTATGTACATGGAGTATATACCCATTTGGTGCCACGAAACATTATGTATAGCCATCTTCAACCGTTTCTTTAATCCAGTATTCCGGCAATAGTGCTCAACGGATTCGGACAAAATTTGGTATGTACATGGAGTATATACCCATTTGGTGCCACGAAACATTATGTATAGCCATCTTCAACCGTTTCTTTAATCCAGTGTTCCGGCAAACCGGCTCAACGGATTCGGACGAAATTTGGCATGCACATGGAGTATATACCCATTTGGTGCCACGAAAATTTATGTACAGCGATCTTCAACCGTTTCGAAATAGTGGCAAATTTAAGTATTTAATCCAGTATTCCGGCAAAACGACTCAACGGATTCGGACGAAATTTGGTATATATTTGGAGTATGTACCCATTTGGTGCCACGAAACTTTATGTATAGCCATCTTCAACTGTTTCTTTAATCCAGTATTCCAGCAAAAGGGCTCAACGGATTCGGACGAAATTTGGTATGTACATGGAGTATATACCCATTTGGTGGCACGAAACATTATGTGCAGCCATCCTCAACCGTTTCGAGATGGTGGCAAATTTAATCTTTTTAAGCAAATTGAAATCCTTAATCCAGTATTCCGGCAAAGCGGTTCAAGGGATTCGGACGATATTTGGCATGTACATGGAGTATATACCCATTTGGTGCCACGAAACTTTATGTATAGCCATCCTCAACTGTTGCGAAATGACGGCAAGTTTAATTCTTTAATCCAGTATTCCGGCAAAACGACTCAACGGATTCGGACGAAATGTGGTATGTACATGGAGTACATACCCATTTGGTGCCATGAAACTTTATGTATAGCCATCTTCAACTGTTTCTTTAATCCAGTATTCCAGCAAAAGGGCTCAACGGATTCGGACGAAATTTGGTATGTACATGGAGTATATACCCATTTGGTGCCACGAAACATTATGTATAGCCATCTTCAACCATTTCTTTAATCCAGTATTTCGGCAAAACGGCTCAACGGATTCTGACGAAATTCGGTGTGTACATGGAGTATATACCCATTTGGTGCCACGAAACTTTAACTATAACCATCCTCAACCGTTTCGAAATGGCGGCAAATTTAAGTCTTTAATCCAGTATTCCGGCAAAACGACTCAATGGATTCGGACGAAATGTGGTATGCACATGGAGTATATACCCACTTGGTGCCACGAAACTTTATGTATAGCCATCTTCAACCATTTCTTTAATCCATCCTCAACCGTTCCGAGATGGTGGCAAATTTAATCTTTAATTAAATTTAATTTTATTTTATGTATAGCCATCTTCAACCGTTTCTTTAATCCTGTATTTCGGCAAAACGGCTCAGCGGATTCCGACGAAATTCGGTGTGTACATGGAGTATATACCCATTTGGTGCCACGAAACATTATGTATAGCCATCTTCAACCGTTTCTTTAATCCAGCATTTCGGCAAAACGGCTCAACGGATTCCGACGAAATTCGGTGTGTACATGGAGTATATACCCATTTGGTGCCACGAAACTTTGTGTATAGCCATCCTCAACCGTTTCGAAATGGCGGCAAATTTAAGTCTTTAATCCTGTATTCCGGCAAAACGACTCAGCGGATTCGGACGAAATTTGGTATGTACATGGAGTATGTACCCATTTGGTGGCACGAAACTTTATGTACAGCCATCTTAAACCGTTTCGAGATGGGGGCAAATTTAATCTTTTTAAACAAATTTAAGTATTTAATCCAGCATTTCGGCAAAACGGCTAAACGGATTCGGACGAAATTTGGCATGGACATGGAGTATATACCCATTTGGTGGCACGAAACTTTATGTATAGCCATCCTCAACCGTTTCGAAATGTCGGCAAATTTAAGTCTTTAATCCAGTATTCCGGCAAAAGGGCTCAACGGATTCGGATGAAATTTGGTATGTACATGAAGTATATACCCACTTGGTGCCACGAAACTTTATGTGCAGCCATCCTCAACCGTTTCGAGATGGTGGCAAATTTAATCTTTTTAAGCAAATTGAAATCCTTAATCCAGTATTCCGGCAAAGCGGTTCAAGGGATTCGGACGATATTTGGCATGTACATGGAGTATATACCCATTTGGTGCCACGAAACTTTATGTATAGCCATCCTCAACTGTTGCGAAATGACGGCAAGTTTAATTCTTTAATCCAGTATTCCGGCAAAACGACTCAACGGATTCGGACGAAATGTGGTATGTACATGGAGTACATACCCATTTGGTGCCATGAAACTTTATGTATAGCCATCGTCAACCGTTTCGAAATGGCGGCAAATTTAAGTCTTTAATCCAGTATTCCGCCAAAAGGGCTCAACGGATTCGGACGAAATTTGGTATGCACATGGAGTATATACCCATTTGGTGCCACGAAAGATTACACAGGCCTACAGAAAAAAAAAGTTGTTTTGGTGCCAGGAGTCTTTGAGCTGATTTTTACTATATTTGTGGTACTGAATTCAAATATGAAATTCGTTTTTTTGTATCAGCTCTCCTTTTACACATATGGCACATCCTGTAATTAGTTATTTTAATATTTGTTATACTGAGGAATAGATTACTCAAAGTAAAATAAATTCACAAAGAAACTACTTCTAACTAATCTTGTTGTTTCTTTGTATTATGCCTTATATATACAACAAACTATCAATAAATGTCACGTATATTACTACTTTGTAAGCAAATACCACACCATAAGACAATTTAAAACTTTTAAAATGAGGTACTTCATACTGGTAATCCCATTCAGCCTCCTTTTCTAGGAAAACCGGAAAAAATAACGTAGTCTCATATGATGGCAGATTACTGCTGGAGTTTAAAACGAGACTGTTTGAAAGTTCATTCAAGAAAATCTCACAAAAGAAGCTTCCGTTGCGTTGAGTGAAGTTTTGTTTTTTTGATATTAAATGAGTTTTGTTTTCTCAAAAAATGTTGCATACGTTTAACTGTACTATAAGGTTTCATTATGGTTTTATGTCGTTAAATGGCTGTGTAAATATACGTCTTTATTATTTCTCTGATTTTTTATTTTATTACAATATATCCATACCAGCATATTATTGCTTTATCGCGCAAGTACCAACATATCACTTACGTCATCTTGAAAACTAGAGCTGACAGGGGGAAACTAATACCATATTTGGATTCAGCGCCCCCTATATACTTAAAATCAGCTCTAAAAACTTAGGCACCAAAACCACTGTTGGCCTGTGTTATGTATAGCCATCTTCAACCGTTTCTTTAATCCAGCATTTCGGCAAAACGGCTAAACGGATTCGGACGAAATTTGGCATGCACGTGGAGTATATACCCATTTGGTGGCACGACACTTTATGTATAGCCATCCTCAACCGTTTCGAAATGTCGGCAAATTTAAGTCTTTAATCCAGTATTCCGGCAAAAGGGCTCAACGGATTCGGATGAAATTTGGTGTGTACATGGAGTATATACCCATTTGGTGCCACGAAACTTTATGTATAGCCATCCTCAACCGTTTCGAAATGGCGGCAAATTTAAGTCTTTAATCCTGTATTCCGGCAAAACGACTCAGCGGATTCGGACGAAATTTGGTATGTAGATGGAGTATGTACCCATTTGGTGGCACGAAACTTTATGTACAGCCATCTTAAACCGTTTCGAGATGGGGGCAAATTTAATCTTTTTGAACAAATTTAAGTATTTAATCCAGCATTTCGGCAAAACGGCTAAACGGATTCGGACGAAATTTGGCATGCACATGGAGTATATACCCATTTGGTGGCACGAAACTTTATGTATAGCCATCCTCAACCGTTTCGAAATGTCGGCAAATTTAAGTCGTTAATCCAGTATTCCGGCAAAAGGGCTCAACGGATTCGGATGAAATTTGGTATGTACATGAAGTATATACCCACTTGGTGCCACGAAACTTTATGTGCAGCCATCCTCAACCGTTTCGAGATGGTGGCAAATTTAATCTTTTTAAGCAAATTGAAATCCTTAATCCAGTATTCCGGCAAAGCGGTTCAAGGGATTCGGACGATATTTGGCATGTACATGGAGTATATACCCATTTGGTGCCACGAAACTTTATGTATAGCCATCCTCAACTGTTGCGAAATGACGGCAAGTTTAATTCTTTAATCCAGTATTCCGGCAAAACGACTCAACGGATTCGGACGAAATGTGGTATGTACATGGAGTACATACCCATTTGGTGCCATGAAACTTTATGTATAGCCATCTTCAACTGTTTCTTTAATCCAGTATTCCAGCAAAAGGGCTCAACGGATTCGGACGAAATTTGGTATGTACATGGAGTATATACCCATTTGGTGCCACGAAACATTATGTATAGCCATCTTCAACCATTTCTTTAATCCAGTATTTCGGCAAAACGGCTCAACGGATTCTGACGAAATTCGGTGTGTACATGGAGTATATACCCATTTGGTGCCACGAAAGTTTAAGTATAACCATCCTCAACCGTTTCGAAATGGCGGCAAATTTAAGTCTTTAATCCAGTATTCCGGCAAAACGACTCAATGGATTCGGACGAAATGTGGTATGCACATGGAGTATATACCCACTTGGTGCCACGAAACTTTATGTGGATCCATCCTCAACCGTTCCGAGATGGTGGCAAATTTAATCTTTTTAAGCAAATTTAAGTCTTTAATCCAGTATTCCGGCAAAGCGGTTCAAGGGATTCGGACCAAATTTGGAATGTACATGGAGTATACCCATTTGGATATACCCATTTGGTGCCACGAAACATTATGTATAGCCATCTTCAACCGTTTCTTTAATCCTGTATTTCGGCAAAACGGCTCAGCGGATTCCGACGAAATTCGGTGTGTACATGGAGTATATACCCATTTGGTGCCACGAAACATTATGTATAGCCATCTTCAACCGTTTCTTTAATTCAGCATTTCGGCAAAACGGCTCAACGGATTCCGACGAATTTCGGTGTGTACATGGAGTATATACCCATTTGGTGCCACGAAACTTTGTGTACAGCCATCCTCAACCGTTTCGAAATGGCGGCAAATTTAAGTCTTTAATCCTGTATTCCGGCAAAACGACTCAGCGGATTCGGACGAAATTTGGTATGTACATGGAGTATGTACCCATTTGGTGGCACGAAACTTTATGTACAGCCATCTTAAACCGTTTCGAGATGGGGGCAAATTTAATCTTTTTAAACAAATTTAAGTATTTAATCCAGCATTTCGGCAAAACGGCTAAACGGATTCGGACGAAATTTGGCATGCACATGGAGTATATACCCATTTGGTGGCACGAAACTTTATGTATAGCCATCCTCAACCGTTTCGAAATGTCGGCAAATTTAAGTCTTTAATCCAGTATTCCGGCAAAAGGGCTCAACGGATTCGGATGAAATTTGGTATGTACATGAAGTATATACCCACTTGGTGCCACGAAACTTTATGTGCAGCCATCCTCAACCGTTTCGAGATGGTGGCAAATTTAATCTTTTTAAGCAAATTGAAATCCTTAATCCAGTATTCCGGCAAAGCGGTTCAAGGGATTCGGACGATATTTGGCATGTACATGGAGTATATACCCATTTGGTGCCATGAAACTTTATGTATAGCCATCGTCAACCGTTTCGAAATGGCGGCAAATTTAAGTCTTTAATCCAGTATTCCGCCAAAAGGGCTCAACGGATTCGGACGAAATTTGGTATGCACATGGAGTATATACCCATTTGGTGCCACGAAAGATTACACAGGCCTACAGAAAAAAAAAGTTGTTTTGGTGCCAGGAGTCTTTGAGCTGATTTTTACTATATTTGTGGTACTGAATTCAAATATGAAATTCGTTTTTTTGTATCAGCTCTCCTTTTACACATATGGCACATCCTGTAATTAGTTATTTTAATATTTGTTATACTGAGGAATAGATTACTCAAAGTAAAATAAATTCACAAAGAAACTACTTCTAACTAATCTTGTTGTTTCTTTGTATTATGCCTTATATATACAACAAACTATCAATAAATGTCACGTATATTACTACTTTGTAAGCAAATACCACACCATAAGACAATTTAAAACTTTTAAAATGAGGTACTTCATACTGGTAATCCCATTCAGCCTCCTTTTCTAGGAAAACCGGAAAAAATAACGTAGTCTCATATGATGGCAGATTACTGCTGGAGTTTAAAACGAGACTGTTTGAAAGTTCATTCAAGAAAATCTCACAAAAGAAGCTTCCGTTGCGTTGAGTGAAGTTTTGTTTTTTTGATATTAAATGAGTTTTGTTTTCTCAAAAAATGTTGCATACGTTTAACTGTACTATAAGGTTTCATTATGGTTTTATGTCGTTAAATGGCTGTGTAAATATACGTCTTTATTATTTCTCTGATTTTTTATTTTATTACAATATATCCATACCAGCATATTATTGCTTTATCGCGCAAGTACCAACATATCACTTACGTCATCTTGAAAACTAGAGCTGACAGGGGGAAACTAATACCATATTTGGATTCAGCGCCCCCTATATACTTAAAATCAGCTCTAAAAACTTAGGCACCAAAACCACTGTTGGCCTGTGTTATGTATAGCCATCTTCAACCGTTTCTTTAATCCAGCATTTCGGCAAAACGGCTAAACGGATTCGGACGAAATTTGGCATGCACGTGGAGTATATACCCATTTGGTGGCACGACACTTTATGTATAGCCATCTTCAACCATTTCTTTAATCCAGTATTTCGGCAAAACGGCTCAACGGATTCTGACGAAATTCGGTGTGTACATGGAGTATATACCCATTTGGTGCCACGAAACATTATGTATAGCCATCTTCAACTGTTTCTTTAATCCAGTATTCCGGCAAAACGACTCAACGGATTCGGACGAAATGTGGTATGTACATGGAGTATATACCCATTTGGTGCCACGAAACATTATGTATAGCCATCTTCAACCGTTTCTTTAATCCAGTATTCCGGCAATAGTGCTCAACGGATTCGGACAAAATTTGGTATGTACATGGAGTATATACCCATTTGGTGCCACGAAACATTATGTATAGCCATCTTCAACCGTTTCTTTAATCCAGTGTTCCGGCAAACCGGCTCAACGGATTCGGACGAAATTTGGCATGCACATGGAGTATATACCCATTTGGTGCCACGAAAATTTATGTACAGCGATCTTCAACCGTTTCGAAATAGTGGCAAATTTAAGTATTTAATCCAGTATTCCGGCAAAACGACTCAACGGATTCGGACGAAATTTGGTATATATTTGGAGTATGTACCCATTTGGTGCCACGAAACTTTATGTATAGCCATCTTCAACTGTTTCTTTAATCCAGTATTCCAGCAAAAGGGCTCAACGGATTCGGACGAAATTTGGTATGTACATGGAGTATATACCCATTTGGTGGCACGAAACATTATGTGCAGCCATCCTCAACCGTTTCGAGATGGTGGCAAATTTAATCTTTTTAAGCAAATTGAAATCCTTAATCCAGTATTCCGGCAAAGCGGTTCAAGGGATTCGGACGATATTTGGCATGTACATGGAGTATATACCCATTTGGTGCCACGAAACTTTATGTATAGCCATCCTCAACTGTTGCGAAATGACGGCAAGTTTAATTCTTTAATCCAGTATTCCGGCAAAACGACTCAACGGATTCGGACGAAATGTGGTATGTACATGGAGTACATACCCATTTGGTGCCATGAAACTTTATGTATAGCCATCTTCAACTGTTTCTTTAATCCAGTATTCCAGCAAAAGGGCTCAACGGATTCGGACGAAATTTGGTATGTACATGGAGTATATACCCATTTGGTGCCACGAAACATTATGTATAGCCATCTTCAACCATTTCTTTAATCCAGTATTTCGGCAAAACGGCTCAACGGATTCTGACGAAATTCGGTGTGTACATGGAGTATATACCCATTTGGTGCCACGAAACTTTAACTATAACCATCCTCAACCGTTTCGAAATGGCGGCAAATTTAAGTCTTTAATCCAGTATTCCGGCAAAACGACTCAATGGATTCGGACGAAATGTGGTATGCACATGGAGTATATACCCACTTGGTGCCACGAAACTTTATGTATAGCCATCTTCAACCATTTCTTTAATCCATCCTCAACCGTTCCGAGATGGTGGCAAATTTAATCTTTAATTAAATTTAATTTTATTTTATGTATAGCCATCTTCAACCGTTTCTTTAATCCTGTATTTCGGCAAAACGGCTCAGCGGATTCCGACGAAATTCGGTGTGTACATGGAGTATATACCCATTTGGTGCCACGAAACATTATGTATAGCCATCTTCAACCGTTTCTTTAATCCAGCATTTCGGCAAAACGGCTCAACGGATTCCGACGAAATTCGGTGTGTACATGGAGTATATACCCATTTGGTGCCACGAAACTTTGTGTATAGCCATCCTCAACCGTTTCGAAATGGCGGCAAATTTAAGTCTTTAATCCTGTATTCCGGCAAAACGACTCAGCGGATTCGGACGAAATTTGGTATGTACATGGAGTATGTACCCATTTGGTGGCACGAAACTTTATGTACAGCCATCTTAAACCGTTTCGAGATGGGGGCAAATTTAATCTTTTTAAACAAATTTAAGTATTTAATCCAGCATTTCGGCAAAACGGCTAAACGGATTCGGACGAAATTTGGCATGGACATGGAGTATATACCCATTTGGTGGCACGAAACTTTATGTATAGCCATCCTCAACCGTTTCGAAATGTCGGCAAATTTAAGTCTTTAATCCAGTATTCCGGCAAAAGGGCTCAACGGATTCGGATGAAATTTGGTATGTACATGAAGTATATACCCACTTGGTGCCACGAAACTTTATGTGCAGCCATCCTCAACCGTTTCGAGATGGTGGCAAATTTAATCTTTTTAAGCAAATTGAAATCCTTAATCCAGTATTCCGGCAAAGCGGTTCAAGGGATTCGGACGATATTTGGCATGTACATGGAGTATATACCCATTTGGTGCCACGAAACTTTATGTATAGCCATCCTCAACTGTTGCGAAATGACGGCAAGTTTAATTCTTTAATCCAGTATTCCGGCAAAACGACTCAACGGATTCGGACGAAATGTGGTATGTACATGGAGTACATACCCATTTGGTGCCATGAAACTTTATGTATAGCCATCGTCAACCGTTTCGAAATGGCGGCAAATTTAAGTCTTTAATCCAGTATTCCGCCAAAAGGGCTCAACGGATTCGGACGAAATTTGGTATGCACATGGAGTATATACCCATTTGGTGCCACGAAAGATTACACAGGCCTACAGAAAAAAAAAGTTGTTTTGGTGCCAGGAGTCTTTGAGCTGATTTTTACTATATTTGTGGTACTGAATTCAAATATGAAATTCGTTTTTTTGTATCAGCTCTCCTTTTACACATATGGCACATCCTGTAATTAGTTATTTTAATATTTGTTATACTGAGGAATAGATTACTCAAAGTAAAATAAATTCACAAAGAAACTACTTCTAACTAATCTTGTTGTTTCTTTGTATTATGCCTTATATATACAACAAACTATCAATAAATGTCACGTATATTACTACTTTGTAAGCAAATACCACACCATAAGACAATTTAAAACTTTTAAAATGAGGTACTTCATACTGGTAATCCCATTCAGCCTCCTTTTCTAGGAAAACCGGAAAAAATAACGTAGTCTCATATGATGGCAGATTACTGCTGGAGTTTAAAACGAGACTGTTTGAAAGTTCATTCAAGAAAATCTCACAAAAGAAGCTTCCGTTGCATTGAGTGAAGTTTTGTTTTTTTGATATTAAATGAGTTTTGTTTTCTCAAAAAATGTTGCATACGTTTAACTGTACTATAAGGTTTCATTATGGTTTTATGTCGTTAAATGGCTGTGTAAATATACGTCTTTATTATTTCTCTGATTTTTTATTTTATTACAATATATCCATACCAGCATATTATTGCTTTATCGCGCAAGTACCAACATATCACTTACGTCATCTTGAAAACTAGAGCTGACAGGGGGAAACTAATACCATATTTGGATTCAGCGCCCCCTATATACTTAAAATCAGCTCTAAAAACTTAGGCACCAAAACCACTGTTGGCCTGTGTTATGTATAGCCATCTTCAACCGTTTCTTTAATCCAGCATTTCGGCAAAACGGCTAAACGGATTCGGACGAAATTTGGCATGCACGTGGAGTATATACCCATTTGGTGGCACGACACTTTATGTATAGCCATCCTCAACCGTTTCGAAATGTCGGCAAATTTAAGTCTTTAATCCAGTATTCCGGCAAAAGGGCTCAACGGATTCGGATGAAATTTGGTGTGTACATGGAGTATATACCCATTTGGTGCCACGAAACTTTATGTATAGCCATCCTCAACCGTTTCGAAATGGCGGCAAATTTAAGTCTTTAATCCAGTATTCCGGCAAAACGACTCAACGGATTCGGACGAAATTTGGTATGTACATGGAGTATGTACCCATTTGGTGGCACGAAACTTTATGTATAGCCATCTTAAACCGTTTCGAGATGGTGGCAAATTTAATCTTTTTAAGCAAATTTAAGTCTTTAATCCAGTATTCCGGCAAAGCGGTTCAAGGGATTCGGACCACATTTGGAATGTACATGGAGTATATACCCATTTGGTGCCACGAAACATTATATATAGCCATCTTCAACCGTTTCTTTAATCCAGTATTTCGGCAAAACGGCTCAACGGATTCCGACAAAATTCGGTGTGTACATGGAGTATATACCCATTTGGTGCCACGAAACATTATGTATAGCCATCTTCAACCGTTTCTTTAATCCAGTATTTCGGCAAAACGGCTCAACGGATTCCGACGAAATTCGGTGTGTACATGGAGTATATACCCATTTGGTGCCACGAAACTTTATGTATAGCCATCCTCAACCGTTTCGAAATGGCGGCAAATTTAAGTCTTTAATCCAGTATTCCGGCAAAACGACTCAACGGATTCGGACGAAATTTGGTATGTACATGGAGTATGTACCCATTTGGTGGCACGAAACTTTATGTATAGCCATCTTAAACCGTTTCGAGATGGGGGCAAATTTAATCTTTTTATGCAAATTTAAGTATTTAATCCAGCATTTCGGCAAAACGGCTAAACGGATTCGGACGAAATTTGGCATGCACATGGAGTATATACCCATTTGGTGGCACGAAACTTTATGTATAGCCATCCTCAACCGTTTCGAAATGTCGGCAAATTTAAGTCTTTAATCCAGTATTCCGGCAAAAGGGCTCAACGGATTCGGATGAAATTTGGTATGTCCATGGAGTATATACCCACTTGGTGCCACGAAACTTTATGTGCAGCCATCCTCAACCGTTTCGAGATGGTGGCAAATTTAATCTTTTTAAGCAAATTGAAATCTTTAATCCAGTATTCCGGCAAAGCGGTTCAAGGGATTCGGACGATATGTGGCATGTACATGGAGTATATACCCACTTGGTGCCACGAAACTTTATGTGGATCCATCCTCAACCGTTCCGAGATGGTGGCAAATTTAATCTTTTTAAGCAAATTTAAGTCTTTAATCCAGTATTCCGGCAAAGCGGTTCAAGGGATTCGGACCAAATTTGGAATGTACATGGAGTATACCCATTTGGATATACCCAATTGGTGCCACGTAACATTATGTATAGCCATCTTCAACCGTTTCTTTAATCCTGTATTTCGGCAAAACGGCTCAGCGGATTCCGACGAAATTCGGTGTGTACATGGAGTATATACCCATTTGGTGCCACGAAACATTATGTATAGCCATCTTCAACCGTTTCTTTAATCCAGCATTTCGGCAAAACGGCTCAACGGATTCCGACGAAATTCGGTGTGTACATGGAGTATATACCCATTTGGTGCCACGAAACTTTGTGTATAGCCATCCTCAACCGTTTCGAAATGGCGGCAAATTTAAGTCTTTAATCCTGTATTCCGGCAAAACGACTCAGCGGATTCGGATGAAATTTGGTATGTAGATGGAGTATGTACCCATTTGGTGGCACGAAACTTTATGTACAGCCATCTTAAACCGTTTCGAGATGGGGGCAAATTTAATCTTTTTAAACAAATTTAAGTATTTAATCCAGCATTTCGGCAAAACGGCTAAACGGATTCGGACGAAATTTGGCATGCACATGGAGTATATACCCATTTGGTGGCACGAAGCTTTATGTATAGCCATCCTCAACCGTTTCGAAATGTCGGCAAATTTAAGTCTTTAATCCAGTATTCCGGCAAAAGGGCTCAACGGATTCGGATGAAATTTGGTATGTACATGAAGTATATACCCACTTGGTGCCACGAAACTTTATGTGCAGCCATCCTCAACCGTTTCGAGATGGTGGCAAATTTAATCTTTTTAAGCAAATTGAAATCCTTAATCCAGTATTCCGGCAAAGCGGTTCAAGGGATTCGGACGATATTTGGCATGTACATGGAGTATATACCCATTTGGTGCCACGAAACTTTATGTATAGCCATCCTCAACTGTTGCGAAATGACGGCAAGTTTAATTCTTTAATCCAGTATTCCGGCAAAACGACTCAACGGATTCGGACGAAATGTGGTATGTACATGGAGTACATACCCATTTGGTGCCATGAAACTTTATGTATAGCCATCTTCAACTGTTTCTTTAATCCAGTATTCCAGCAAAAGGGCTCAACGGATTCGGACGAAATTTGGTATGTACATGGAGTATATACCCATTTGGTGCCACGAAACATTATATATAGCCATCTTCAACCATTTCTTTAATCCAGTATTTCGGCAAAACGGCTCAACGGATTCTGACGAAATTCGGTGTGTACATGGAGTATATACCCATTTGGTGCCACGAAACTTTAACTATAACCATCCTCAACCGTTTCGAAATGGCGGCAAATTTAAGTCTTTAATCCAGTATTCCGGCAAAACGACTCAATGGATTCGGACGAAATGTGGTATGCACATGGAGTATATACCCACTTGGTGCCACGAAACTTTATGTGGATCCATCCTCAACCGTTCCGAGATGGTGGCAAATTTAATCTTTTTAAGCAAATTTAAGTCTTTAATCCAGTATTCCGGCAAAGCGGTTCAAGGCATTCGGACCAAATTTGGAATGTACATGGAGTATACCCATTTGGATATACCCATTTGGTGCCACGAAACATTATGTATAGCCATCTTCAACCGTTTCTTTAATCCTGTATTTCGGCAAAACGGCTCAGCGGATTCCGACGAAATTCGGTGTGTACATGGAGTATATACCCATTTGGTGCCACGAAACATTATGTATAGCCATCTTCAACCGTTTCTTTAATCCAGCATTTCGGCAAAACGGCTCAACGGATTCCGACGAAATTCGGTGTGTACATGGAGTATATACCCATTTGGTGCCACGAAACTTTGTGTATAGCCATCCTCAACCGTTTCGAAATGGCGGCAAATTTAAGTCTTTAATCCTGTATTCCGGCAAAACGACTCAGCGGATTCGGACGAAATTTGGTATGTACATGGAGTATGTACCCATTTGGTGGCACGAAACTTTATGTACAGCCATCTTAAACCGTTTCGAGATGGGGGCAAATTTAATCTTTTTAAACAAATTTAAGTATTTAATCCAGCATTTCGGCAAAACGGCTAAACGGATTCGGACGAAATTTGGCATGCACATGGAGTACATACCCATTTGGTGCCATGAAACTTTATGTATAGCCATCGTCAACCGTTTCGAAATGGCGGCAAATTTAAGTCTTTAATCCAGTATTCCGCCAAAAGGGCTCAACGGATTCGGACGAAATTTGGTATGCACATGGAGTATATACCCATTTGGTGCCACGAAAGATTACACAGGCCTACAGAAAAAAAAAGTTGTTTTGGTGCCAGGAGTCTTTGAGCTGATTTTTACTATATTTGTGGTACTGAATTCAAATATGAAATTCGTTTTTTTGTATCAGCTCTCCTTTTACACATATGGCACATCCTGTAATTAGTTATTTTAATATTTGTTATACTGAGGAATAGATTACTCAAAGTAAAATAAATTCACAAAGAAACTACTTCTAACTAATCTTGTTGTTTCTTTGTATTATGCCTTATATATACAACAAACTATCAATAAATGTCACGTATATTACTACTTTGTAAGCAAATACCACACCATAAGACAATTTAAAACTTTTAAAATGAGGTACTTCATACTGGTAATCCCATTCAGCCTCCTTTTCTAGGAAAACCGGAAAAAATAACGTAGTCTCATATGATGGCAGATTACTGCTGGAGTTTAAAACGAGACTGTTTGAAAGTTCATTCAAGAAAATCTCACAAAAGAAGCTTCCGTTGCGTTGAGTGAAGTTTTGTTTTTTTGATATTAAATGAGTTTTGTTTTCTCAAAAAATGTTGCATACGTTTAACTGTACTATAAGGTTTCATTATGGTTTTATGTCGTTAAATGGCTGTGTAAATATACGTCTTTATTATTTCTCTGATTTTTTATTTTATTACAATATATCCATACCAGCATATTATTGCTTTATCGCGCAAGTACCAACATATCACTTACGTCATCTTGAAAACTAGAGCTGACAGGGGGAAACTAATACCATATTTGGATTCAGCGCCCCCTATATACTTAAAATCAGCTCTAAAAACTTAGGCACCAAAACCACTGTTGGCCTGTGTTATGTATAGCCATCTTCAACCGTTTCTTTAATCCAGCATTTCGGCAAAACGGCTAAACGGATTCGGACGAAATTTGGCATGCACGTGGAGTATATACCCATTTGGTGGCACGACACTTTATGTATAGCCATCCTCAACCGTTTCGAAATGTCGGCAAATTTAAGTCTTTAATCCAGTATTCCGGCAAAAGGGCTCAACGGATTCGGATGAAATTTGGTGTGTACATGGAGTATATACCCATTTGGTGCCACGAAACTTTATGTATAGCCATCCTCAACCGTTTCGAAATGGCGGCAAATTTAAGTCTTTAATCCAGTATTCCGGCAAAACGACTCAACGGATTCGGACGAAATTTGGTATGTACATGGAGTATGTACCCATTTGGTGGCACGAAACTTTATGTATAGCCATCTTAAACCGTTTCGAGATGGTGGCAAATTTAATCTTTTTAAGCAAATTTAAGTCTTTAATCCAGTATTCCGGCAAAGCGGTTCAAGGGATTCGGACCACATTTGGAATGTACATGGAGTATATACCCATTTGGTGCCACGAAACATTATATATAGCCATCTTCAACCGTTTCTTTAATCCAGTATTTCGGCAAAACGGCTCAACGGATTCCGACAAAATTCGGTGTGTACATGGAGTATATACCCATTTGGTGCCACGAAACATTATGTATAGCCATCTTCAACCGTTTCTTTAATCCAGTATTTCGGCAAAACGGCTCAACGGATTCCGACGAAATTCGGTGTGTACATGGAGTATATACCCATTTGGTGCCACGAAACTTTATGTATAGCCATCCTCAACCGTTTCGAAATGGCGGCAAATTTAAGTCTTTAATCCAGTATTCCGGCAAAACGACTCAACGGATTCGGACGAAATTTGGTATGTACATGGAGTATGTACCCATTTGGTGGCACGAAACTTTATGTATAGCCATCTTAAACCGTTTCGAGATGGGGGCAAATTTAATCTTTTTAAGCAAATTTAAGTATTTAATCCAGCATTTCGGCAAAACGGCTAAACGGATTCGGACGAAATTTGGCATGCACATGGAGTATATACCCATTTGGTGGCACGAAACTTTATGTATAGCCATCCTCAACCGTTTCGAAATGTCGGCAAATTTAAGTCTTTAATCCAGTATTCCGGCAAAAGGGCTCAACGGATTCGGATGAAATTTGGTATGTCCATGGAGTATATACCCACTTGGTGCCACGAAACTTTATGTGCAGCCATCCTCAACCGTTTCGAGATGGTGGCAAATTTAATCTTTTTAAGCAAATTGAAATCTTTAATCCAGTATTCCGGCAAAGCGGTTCAAGGGATTCGGACGATATGTGGCATGTACATGGAGTATATACCCACTTGGTGCCACGAAACTTTATGTGGATCCATCCTCAACCGTTCCGAGATGGTGGCAAATTTAATCTTTTTAAGCAAATTTAAGTCTTTAATCCAGTATTCCGGCAAAGCGGTTCAAGGGATTCGGACCAAATTTGGAATGTACATGGAGTATACCCATTTGGATATACCCAATTGGTGCCACGTAACATTATGTATAGCCATCTTCAACCGTTTCTTTAATCCTGTATTTCGGCAAAACGGCTCAGCGGATTCCGACGAAATTCGGTGTGTACATGGAGTATATACCCATTTGGTGCCACGAAACATTATGTATAGCCATCTTCAACCGTTTCTTTAATCCAGCATTTCGGCAAAACGGCTCAACGGATTCCGACGAAATTCGGTGTGTACATGGAGTATATACCCATTTGGTGCCACGAAACTTTGTGTATAGCCATCCTCAACCGTTTCGAAATGGCGGCAAATTTAAGTCTTTAATCCTGTATTCCGGCAAAACGACTCAGCGGATTCGGATGAAATTTGGTATGTAGATGGAGTATGTACCCATTTGGTGGCACGAAACTTTATGTACAGCCATCTTAAACCGTTTCGAGATGGGGGCAAATTTAATCTTTTTAAACAAATTTAAGTATTTAATCCAGCATTTCGGCAAAACGGCTAAACGGATTCGGACGAAATTTGGCATGCACATGGAGTATATACCCATTTGGTGGCACGAAGCTTTATGTATAGCCATCCTCAACCGTTTCGAAATGTCGGCAAATTTAAGTCTTTAATCCAGTATTCCGGCAAAAGGGCTCAACGGATTCGGATGAAATTTGGTATGTACATGAAGTATATACCCACTTGGTGCCACGAAACTTTATGTGCAGCCATCCTCAACCGTTTCGAGATGGTGGCAAATTTAATCTTTTTAAGCAAATTGAAATCCTTAATCCAGTATTCCGGCAAAGCGGTTCAAGGGATTCGGACGATATTTGGCATGTACATGGAGTATATACCCATTTGGTGCCACGAAACTTTATGTATAGCCATCCTCAACTGTTGCGAAATGACGGCAAGTTTAATTCTTTAATCCAGTATTCCGGCAAAACGACTCAACGGATTCGGACGAAATGTGGTATGTACATGGAGTACATACCCATTTGGTGCCATGAAACTTTATGTATAGCCATCTTCAACTGTTTCTTTAATCCAGTATTCCAGCAAAAGGGCTCAACGGATTCGGACGAAATTTGGTATGTACATGGAGTATATACCCATTTGGTGCCACGAAACATTATATATAGCCATCTTCAACCATTTCTTTAATCCAGTATTTCGGCAAAACGGCTCAACGGATTCTGACGAAATTCGGTGTGTACATGGAGTATATACCCATTTGGTGCCACGAAACTTTAACTATAACCATCCTCAACCGTTTCGAAATGGCGGCAAATTTAAGTCTTTAATCCAGTATTCCGGCAAAACGACTCAATGGATTCGGACGAAATGTGGTATGCACATGGAGTATATACCCACTTGGTGCCACGAAACTTTATGTGGATCCATCCTCAACCGTTCCGAGATGGTGGCAAATTTAATCTTTTTAAGCAAATTTAAGTCTTTAATCCAGTATTCCGGCAAAGCGGTTCAAGGCATTCGGACCAAATTTGGAATGTACATGGAGTATACCCATTTGGATATACCCATTTGGTGCCACGAAACATTATGTATAGCCATCTTCAACCGTTTCTTTAATCCTGTATTTCGGCAAAACGGCTCAGCGGATTCCGACGAAATTCGGTGTGTACATGGAGTATATACCCATTTGGTGCCACGAAACATTATGTATAGCCATCTTCAACCGTTTCTTTAATCCAGCATTTCGGCAAAACGGCTCAACGGATTCCGACGAAATTCGGTGTGTACATGGAGTATATACCCATTTGGTGCCACGAAACTTTGTGTATAGCCATCCTCAACCGTTTCGAAATGGCGGCAAATTTAAGTCTTTAATCCTGTATTCCGGCAAAACGACTCAGCGGATTCGGACGAAATTTGGTATGTACATGGAGTATGTACCCATTTGGTGGCACGAAACTTTATGTACAGCCATCTTAAACCGTTTCGAGATGGGGGCAAATTTAATCTTTTTAAACAAATTTAAGTATTTAATCCAGCATTTCGGCAAAACGGCTAAACGGATTCGGACGAAATTTGGCATGCACATGGAGTATATACCCATTTGGTGGCACGAAACTTTATGTATAGGCATCCTCAACCGTTTCGAAATGTCGGCAAATTTAAGTCTTTAATCCAGTATTCCGGCAAAAGGGCTCAACGGATTCGGATGAAATTTGGTATGTACATGAAGTATATACCCACTTGGTGCCACGAAACTTTATGTGCAGCCATCCTCAACCGTTTCGAGATGGTGGCAAATTTAATCTTTTTAAGCAAATTGAAATCCTTAATCCAGTATTCCGGCAAAGCGGTTCAAGGGATTCGGACGATATTTGGCATGTACATGGAGTATATACCCATTTGGTGCCACGAAACTTTATGTATAGCCATCCTCAACTGTTGCGAAATGACGGCAAGTTTAATTCTTTAATCCAGTATTCCGACAAAACGACTCAACGGATTCGGACGAAATGTGGTATGTACATGGAGTACATACCCATTTGGTGCCATGAAACTTTATGTATAGCCATCGTCAACCGTTTCGAAATGGCGGCAAATTTAAGACTTTAATCCAGTATTCCGCCAAAAGGGCTCAACGGATTCGGACGAAATTTGGTATGCACATGGAGTATATACCCATTTGGTGCCACGAAAGATTACACAGGCCTACAGAAAAAAAAAGTTGTTTTGGTGCCAGGAGTCTTTGAGCTGATTTTTACTATATTTGTGGTACTGAATTCAAATATGAAATTCGTTTTTTTGTATCAGCTCTCCTTTTACACATATGGCACATCCTGTAATTAGTTATTTTAATATTTGTTATACTGAGGAATAGATTACTCAAAGTAAAATAAATTCACAAAGAAACTACTTCTAACTAATCTTGTTGTTTCTTTGTATTATGCCTTATATATACAACAAAGTATCAATAAATGTCACGTATATTACTACTTTGTAAGCAAATACCACACCACAAGACAATTTAAAACTTTTAAAATGAGGTACTTCATACTGGTAATCCCATTCAGCCTCCTTTTCTAGGAAAACCGGAAAAAATAACGTAGTCTCATATGATGGCAGATTACTGCTGGAGTTTAAAACGAGACTGTTTGAAAGTTCATTCAAGAAAATCTCACAAAAGAAGCTTCTGTTGCGTTGAGTGAAGTTTTGTTTTTTTGATATTAAATGAGTTTTGTTTTCTCAAAAAATGTTGCATACGTTTAACTGTACTATAAGGTTTTATTATGGTTTTATGTCGTTAAATGGCTGTGTAAATATACGTCTTTATTATTTCTCTGATTTTTTATTTTATTACAATATATCCATACCAGCATATTATTGCTTTATCGCGCAAGTACCAACATATCACTTACGTCATCTTGAAAACTAGAGCTGACAGGGGGAAACTAATACCATATTTGGATTCAGCGCCCCCTATATACTTAAAATCAGCTCTAAAAACTTAGGCACCAAAACCACTGTTGGCCTGTGTTATGTATAGCCATCTTCAACCGTTTCTTTAATCCAGTATTCCGGCAAAAGGGCTCAACGGATTCGGATGAAATTTGGTGTGTACATGGAGTATATACCCATTTGGTGCCACGAAACTTTATGTATAGCCATCCTCAACCGTTTCGAAATGGCGGCAAATTTAAGTCTTTAATCCAGTATTCCGGCAAAACGACTCAACGGATTCGGACGAAATTTGGTATGTACATGGAGTATGTACCCATTTGGTGGCACGAAACTTTATGTATAGCCATCTTAAACCGTTTCGAGATGGGGGCAAATTTAATCTTTTTAAGCAAATTTAAGTATTTAATCCAGCATTTCGGCAAAACGGCTCAACGGATTCGGACGCTATTTGGCATGTGCATGGAGTATATACCCATTTGGTGCCACGAAACTTTATGTATAGCCATCCTCAACCGTTTCGAAATGTCGGCAAATTTAAGTCTTTAATCCAGTATTCCGGCAAAAGGGCTCAACGGATTCGGATGAAATTTGGTATGTACATGGAGTATATACCCACTTGGTGCCACGAAACTTTATGTGCAGCCATCCTCAACCGTTTCGAGATGGTGGCAAATTTAATCTTTTTAAGCAAATTGAAATCTTTAATCCAGTATTCCGGCAAAGCGGTTCAAGGGATTCGGACGATATGTGGCATGTACATGGAGTATATACCCATTTGATGCCACGAAACTTTATGTATAGCCATCCTCAACTGTTGCGAAATGACGGCAAGTTTAAGTTTTAATCCAGTATTCCGGCAAACCGGATTAATTGATTCGAACGATATTTGGCATGTACATGGAGTATATACCCATTTGGTGCCACGAAACTTTATGTATAGCCATCCTCAACTGTTTCGAAATGACGGCAAATTTAATTCTTTAATCCACTATTCCGGCAAAACGACTCAACGGATACGGACGAAATGTGGTATGTACATGGAGTATATACCCATTTGGTGCCACGAAACTTTATGTATTGCCATCGTCAACCGTTTCGAAATGGCGGCAAATTTAAGTCTTTAATCCAGTATTCTGGCAAAACGACTCAACGGATTTGGACGAAATGTGGTATGTACATGGAGTATATACCCATTTGGTGGCACGAAACTTTATGTATAGCCATCGTCAACCGTTTCGAAATGGCGGCAAATTTAAGTCTTTAATCGAGTATTCCGGCAAAACGACTCGACGGATTCGGACCAAATTTGGAATGTACATGGAGTAAATACCCATTTGGTGCCACGAAACATTATGTATAGCCATCTTAACCGTTTCTTTAATCCAGTATTTCGGCAAAACGGCTCAACGGATTCCGATGAAATTCGGTGTGTACATGGAGTATATACCCATTTGGTGCCACGAAACATTATGTATAGCCATCTTAACCGTTTCTTTAATCCAGTATTTCGGCAAAACGGCTCAACGGATTCCGATGAAATTCGGTGTGTACATGGAGTATATACCCATTTGGTGCCACGAAACATTATGTATAGCCATCTTCAACCGTTTCTTTAATCCAGTATTTCGGCAAAACGGCTCAACGGATTCCGATGAAATTCGGTGTGTACATTGAGTATATACCCATTTGGTGCCACGAAACTTTATGTGTAGCCATCCTCAACCGTTTCGAGATGGTGGCAAATTTAATCTTTTTAAGCAAATTTAAGTCTTTAATCCAGTATTCCGGCAAAGCGGTTCAAGGGATTCGGACCAAATTTGGAATGTACATGGAGTATATACCCATTTGGTGCCACGAAACATTATGTATAGCCATCTTCAACCGTTTCTTTAATCCAGTATTTCTGCAAAACGGCTCAACGGATTCCGACGAAATTCGATGTGTACATGGAGTATATACCCATTTGGTGCCACGAAACATTATGTATAGCCATCTTCAACCGTTTCTTTAATCCAGTATTTCGGCAAAACGGCTCAACGGATTCCGATGAAATTCGGTGTGTACATGGAGTATATACCCATTTGGTGCCACGAAACATTATGTATAGCCATCTTCAACCGTTTCTTTAATCCAGTATTTCGGCAAAACGGCTCAACGGATTCCGACGAAATTCGGTGTGTACCTGGAGTATATACTCATTTGGTGGCACGAAACTTTATGTATAGCCATCCTCAACCGTTTCGAAATGTCGGCAAATTTAAGTCTTCAATCCAGTATTCCGGCAAAAGGGCTCAACGGATTCGGATGAAATTTGGTATGTACATGGAGTATATACCCATTTGGTGCCACGAAACTTTATGTATAGCCATCTTCAACCGTTTCTTTAATCCAGCATTTCGGCAAAACGGCTAAACGGATTCGGACGAAATTTGGCATGCACATGGAGTATATACCCATTTGGTGCCACGAAACTTTAAGTATAGCCATCCTCAAACGTTTCGAAATGGCGGCAAATTTAAGTCTTTAATCCAGTATTCCGGCAAACCGGCTAAATGGATTCAGACAGTATTTGGCATGAACATGGAGTATATACCCATTTGGTGCCACGAAAATTTATGTATAGCCATCTTAAACCGTTTTGAGATGGTGGCAAATTTAATCTTTTTAAGCAAATTTAAGTATTTAATCCAGTATTCCGGCAAAACGGCTCAACGGATTCGGACGATATTTGGCATGTGCATGGAGTATATACCCATTTGGTGCCACGAAACGTTATGTATTCGCATCTTCAACCGTTTCGAAATGCTGGCAAATTTAAGCTTTAATCCACTATTCCGGCAAAACGAGTCGACGGATTCGGACAAAATTTGCTATGTACATCGAGTATATTCCCATTTGGTGCCACGAAACATTATGTATAGCCATCTTCAACCGTTTCTTTAATCCAGCATTTCGGCAAAACGGCTCAACGGTTTCCGACGAAATTCGGTGTGTACATGGAGTATATACCCATTTGGTGCCACGAAACTTTATGTATAGCCATCCTCAACTGTTTCGAAATGACGACAAATTTCATTCTTTAATCCAGTATTCCGGCAAAACGACTCAACGGATTCGGACGAAATGTGGTATGTACATGGAGTATATACCCATTTGGTGCCACGAAACATTATGTATAGCCATCTTCAACCGTTTCTTTAATCCAGTATTCCGGCAATAGTGCTCAACGGATTCGGACAAAATTTGGTATGTACATGGAGTATATACCCATTTGGTGCCACGAAACATTATGTATAGCCATCTTCAACCGTTTCTTTAATCCAGTGTTCCGGCAAACCGGCTCAACGGATTCTGACGAAATTTGGCATGCACATGGAGTATATACCCATTTGGTGCCACGAAAATTTATGTACAGCGATCTTCAACCGTTTCGAAATAGTGGCAAATTTAAGTATTTAATCCAGTATTCCGGCAAAACGACTCAACGGATTCGGACGAAATTTGGTATATACTTGGAGTATGTACCCATTTGGTGCCACGAAACTTTATGTATAGCCATCTTCAACTGTTTCTTTAATCCAGTATTCCAGCAAAAGGGCTCAACGGATTCGGACGAAATTTGGTATGTACATGGAGTATATACCCATTTGGTGGCACGAAACATTATGTGCAGCCATCCTCAACCGTTTCGAGATGGTGGCAAATTTAATCTTTTTAAGCAAATTGAAATCCTTAATCCAGTATTCCGGCAAAGCGGTTCAAGGGATTCGGACGATATTTGGCATGTACATGGAGTATATACCCATTTGGTGCCACGAAACTTTATGTATAGCCATCCTCAACTGTTGCGAAATGACGGCAAGTTTAATTCTTTAATCCAGTATTCCGGCAAAACGACTCAACGGATTCGGACGAAATGTGGTATGTACATGGAGTACATACCCATTTGGTGCCATGAAACTTTATGTATAGCCATCTTCAACTGTTTCTTTAATCCAGTATTCCAGCAAAAGGGCTCAACGGATTCGGACGAAATTTGGTATGTACATGGAGTATATACCCATTTGGTGCCACGAAACATTATGTATAGCCATCTTCAACCATTTCTTTAATCCAGTATTTCGGCAAAACGGCTCAACGGATTCTGACGAAATTCGGTGTGTACATGGAGTATATACCCATTTGGTGCCACGAAACTTTAACTATAACCATCCTCAACCGTTTCGAAATGGCGGCAAATTTAAGTCTTTAATCCAGTATTCCGGCAAAACGACTCAATGGATTCGGACGAAATGTGGTATGCACATGGAGTATATACCCACTTGGTGCCACGAAACTTTATGTATAGCCATCTTCAACCATTTCTTTAATCCATCCTCAACCGTTCCGAGATGGTGGCAAATTTAATCTTTAATTAAATTTAATTTTATTTTATGTATAGCCATCTTCAACCGTTTCTTTAATCCTGTATTTCGGCAAAACGGCTCAGCGGATTCCGACGAAATTCGGTGTGTACATGGAGTATATACCCATTTGGTGCCACGAAACATTATGTATAGCCATCTTCAACCGTTTCTTTAATCCAGCATTTCGGCAAAACGGCTCAACGGATTCCGACGAAATTCGGTGTGTACATGGAGTATATACCCATTTGGTGCCACGAAACTTTGTGTATAGCCATCCTCAACCGTTTCGAAATGGCGGCAAATTTAAGTCTTTAATCCTGTATTCCGGCAAAACGACTCAGCGGATTCGGACGAAATTTGGTATGTACATGGAGTATGTACCCATTTGGTGGCACGAAACTTTATGTACAGCCATCTTAAACCGTTTCGAGATGGGGGCAAATTTAATCTTTTTAAACAAATTTAAGTATTTAATCCAGCATTTCGGCAAAACGGCTAAACGGATTCGGACGAAATTTGGCATGGACATGGAGTATATACCCATTTGGTGGCACGAAACTTTATGTATAGCCATCCTCAACCGTTTCGAAATGTCGGCAAATTTAAGTCTTTAATCCAGTATTCCGGCAAAAGGGCTCAACGGATTCGGATGAAATTTGGTATGTACATGAAGTATATACCCACTTGGTGCCACGAAACTTTATGTGCAGCCATCCTCAACCGTTTCGAGATGGTGGCAAATTTAATCTTTTTAAGCAAATTGAAATCCTTAATCCAGTATTCCGGCAAAGCGGTTCAAGGGATTCGGACGATATTTGGCATGTACATGGAGTATATACCCATTTGGTGCCACGAAACTTTATGTATAGCCATCCTCAACTGTTGCGAAATGACGGCAAGTTTAATTCTTTAATCCAGTATTCCGGCAAAACGACTCAACGGATTCGGACGAAATGTGGTATGTACATGGAGTACATACCCATTTGGTGCCATGAAACTTTATGTATAGCCATCGTCAACCGTTTCGAAATGGCGGCAAATTTAAGTCTTTAATCCAGTATTCCGCCAAAAGGGCTCAACGGATTCGGACGAAATTTGGTATGCACATGGAGTATATACCCATTTGGTGCCACGAAAGATTACACAGGCCTACAGAAAAAAAAAGTTGTTTTGGTGCCAGGAGTCTTTGAGCTGATTTTTACTATATTTGTGGTACTGAATTCAAATATGAAATTCGTTTTTTTGTATCAGCTCTCCTTTTACACATATGGCACATCCTGTAATTAGTTATTTTAATATTTGTTATACTGAGGAATAGATTACTCAAAGTAAAATAAATTCACAAAGAAACTACTTCTAACTAATCTTGTTGTTTCTTTGTATTATGCCTTATATATACAACAAACTATCAATAAATGTCACGTATATTACTACTTTGTAAGCAAATACCACACCATAAGACAATTTAAAACTTTTAAAATGAGGTACTTCATACTGGTAATCCCATTCAGCCTCCTTTTCTAGGAAAACCGGAAAAAATAACGTAGTCTCATATGATGGCAGATTACTGCTGGAGTTTAAAACGAGACTGTTTGAAAGTTCATTCAAGAAAATCTCACAAAAGAAGCTTCCGTTGCGTTGAGTGAAGTTTTGTTTTTTTGATATTAAATGAGTTTTGTTTTCTCAAAAAATGTTGCATACGTTTAACTGTACTATAAGGTTTCATTATGGTTTTATGTCGTTAAATGGCTGTGTAAATATACGTCTTTATTATTTCTCTGATTTTTTATTTTATTACAATATATCCATACCAGCATATTATTGCTTTATCGCGCAAGTACCAACATATCACTTACGTCATCTTGAAAACTAGAGCTGACAGGGGGAAACTAATACCATATTTGGATTCAGCGCCCCCTATATACTTAAAATCAGCTCTAAAAACTTAGGCACCAAAACCACTGTTGGCCTGTGTTATGTATAGCCATCTTCAACCGTTTCTTTAATCCAGCATTTCGGCAAAACGGCTAAACGGATTCGGACGAAATTTGGCATGCACGTGGAGTATATACCCATTTGGTGGCACGACACTTTATGTATAGCCATCCTCAACCGTTTCGAAATGTCGGCAAATTTAAGTCTTTAATCCAGTATTCCGGCAAAAGGGCTCAACGGATTCGGATGAAATTTGGTGTGTACATGGAGTATATACCCATTTGGTGCCACGAAACTTTATGTATAGCCATCCTCAACCGTTTCGAAATGGCGGCAAATTTAAGTCTTTAATCCAGTAATCCGGCAAAACGACTCAACGGATTCGGACGAAATTTGGTATGTACATGGAGTATGTACCCATTTGGTGGCACGAAACTTTATGTATAGCCATCTTAAACCGTTTCGAGATGGTGGCAAATTTAATCTTTTTAAGCAAATTTAAGTCTTTAATCCAGTATTCCGGCAAAGCGGTTCAAGGGATTCGGACCAAATTTGGAATGTACATGGAGTATATACCCATTTGGTGCCACGAAACATTATATACAGGGTGTCCCACAACTGGGGTCGCACCCGGAAATGGGCGATAGCTGAGGTGATCCTGAACGACATTTTCCTTTGCGAAAATGTTGTCCGAGCTTCATTTTTGAATTATTAAGGAAAAACACCGGCGTATGAGAGCGCGCGTAGAGCCCGCGCTCAGGGCCGTCCGCTCTCCACTCACTGCGCCCGAGCATGATCGTGGACGGGCGCACCGCGGTGGTATGGCACGAAGCGTCGGTCGAAAATTATGTCGACCAACAATTACAGAATGACCTCAGATATCCATTAGTCATGCACAATCAATAAAATAATTAGTCATTATTCGTGTAATGGTAACAAATCGATTAAGTAATAATTAACATTCGATTTAACAAATCGAAATATGCTCAAAAACTTTTATTCGTTATTTAAAATCAACGCGAAATGAGATCTCGAAAATGATTTGTTTTAATTATTAAGAAAAAGCTTTCCCAATCAAACAAGAATTGTTTTCTATTAAACGAATAATGATTACAATAGAATAATGTAGAATGTTATTACTCACAGTCGTCGATGAAAGCAGATCGCTGTCGCAGGATCATTCGGCCGATCCCGACCTTTCTAAGAATACGTAGCGCGGAACAGCTGATCCGAGCAGAGTCCCGGGCGGGTCACAGAACTCGCGTCACTACACACTCACTATCGCTCTCGATACCCCTGTCGAGTGATTCGTGTCTCACGTGTGAATTATTGATAATCCATTGTTTAATCCTCACAGAGGAGGCTTCGCGCGGGGGTCCTCCCGCTTCACTTCGCGCGGGTTGCACCGATCCGTTAGAATGAAGTCTTGACGCAAAACGTCGAAAACTTTTCGCACTTGGAGGTATTTGATCGGGATACCTCTCGCAGTACCGCTGTGCAGCAAGCACAGCATTACCGTCACACTGCGCAAAGACGAAGAACATATTATAATATTCCGCGTTCGACCGATTCATCATAAAAAACACGCGATCCTTTGCTTATGAGGACGAAGAATCGACTAACTCGTCGTTCGTTTCTTCCAAACGCATCTTTATGGCAATGCTGCTGTTGATGTGGTAGAGAAAGTTTCTAAGTGTGAAATATGCGATAAGATTGTTTGATCCTCGTCGAGCCTGATGCGGGGAGTTTAAATGCGCTACCGTCGAATCGACGACGCAGTCGATTCCTTGAAATCTCTGCCGAACGCCGAGTCGCGACGCCGCGCCGACGAGTGTGCGTAATGTGTGAGCGAGTGTCTGAATGATGTGTGTGTACGTACACCAGTGTACAAGGAACAGACACAGTTCTCCTTCGGTCATTCGACTGAATACGTCGTTTTAGTAAATCGCAGTGCCAAAAAATGTTATAAAATGCGTTACAGTGCGTTTGCTGAGATAGAAATCGCACACGTGGAGTCTCCTCTTTGAGGATTAAACAATGGATTATCAATAATTCACACGTGAGACACGAATCACTCGACAGGAGTATCGAGAGCGATAGCGAGTGTGTAGTGACGCGAGTTCTGTGACCCGCCCGGGACTCTGCTCGGATCAGCTGTTCCGCGCTACGTATTCTTAGAAAGGTCGGGATCGGCCGAATGATCCTGCGACAGCGATCTGCTTTCATCGACGACTGTGAGTAATAACATTCTACATTATTCTATTGTAATCATTATTCGTTTAATAGAAAACAATTCTTGTTTGATTCGGAAAGCTTTTTCTTAATAATTAAAAAAAATCATTTTCGAGATCTCATTTCGCATTGATTTTAAATAACGAATAAAAGTTTTTGAGCATATTTCGATTTGTTAAATCGAATGTTAATTATTACTTAATCGATTTGTTACCATTACACGAATAATGCCTAATTATTTTATTGATTGTGCATGACTAATGGATATCTGAGGTCATTCTGAAATTGTTGGTCGACATAATTTTCGACCGACGCTTCGTGCCATACCACCGCGGTGCACCCGTCCACGATCATGCTCGGGCGCAGTGAGTGGAGAGCGCACGGCCCTGAGCGCGGGCTCTACGCGAGCTCTCATACGCCGGTGTTTTTCCTTAATAATTCAAAAATGAAGCCTCGGACAACATTTTCGCAAAGGAAAATGTCGTTCAGAATCACCTCAGCTATCGCCGATTTCCGGGTGCGACCCCAGTTGTGGGACACCCTGTATAGCCATCTTCAACCGTTTCTTTAATCCAGTATTTCGGCAAAACGGCTCAACGGATTCCGACAAAATTCGGTGTGTACATGGAGTATATACCCATTTGGTGCCACGAAACATTATGTATAGCCATCTTCAACCGTTTCTTTAATCCAGTATTTCGGCAAAACGGCTCAACGGATTCCGACGAAATTCGGTGTGTACATGGAGTATATACCCATTTGGTGCCACGAAACTTTATGTATAGCCATCCTCAACCGTTTCGAAATGGCGGCAAATTTAAGTCTTTAATCCAGTATTCCGGCAAAACGACTCAACGGATTCGGACGAAATTTGGTATGTACATGGAGTATGTACCCATTTGGTGGCACGAAACTTTATGTATAGCCATCTTAAACCGTTTCGAGATGGGGGCAAATTTAATCTTTTTAAGCAAATTTAAGTATTTAATCCAGCATTTCGGCAAAACGGCTAAACGGATTCGGACGAAATTTGGCATGCACATGGAGTATATACCCATTTGGTGGCACGAAACTTTATGTATAGCCATCCTCAACCGTTTCGAAATGTCGGCAAATTTAAGTCTTTAATCCAGTATTCCGGCAAAAGGGCTCAACGGATTCGGATGAAATTTGGTATGTCCATGGAGTATATACCCACTTGGTGCCACGAAACTTTATGTGCAGCCATCCTCAACCGTTTCGAGATGGTGGCAAATTTAATCTTTTTAAGCAAATTGAAATCTTTAATCCAGTATTCCGGCAAAGCGGTTCAAGGGATTCGGACGATATGTGGCATGTACATGGAGTATATACCCACTTGGTGCCACGAAACTTTATGTGGATCCATCCTCAACCGTTCCGAGATGGTGGCAAATTTAATCTTTTTAAGCAAATTTAAGTCTTTAATCCAGTATTCCGGCAAAGCGGTTCAAGGGATTCGGACCAAATTTGGAATGTACATGGAGTATACCCATTTGGATATACCCAATTGGTGCCACGTAACATTATGTATAGCCATCTTCAACCGTTTCTTTAATCCTGTATTTCGGCAAAACGGCTCAGCGGATTCCGACGAAATTCGGTGTGTACATGGAGTATATACCCATTTGGTGCCACGAAACATTATGTATAGCCATCTTCAACCGTTTCTTTAATCCAGCATTTCGGCAAAACGGCTCAACGGATTCCGACGAAATTCGGTGTGTACATGGAGTATATACCCATTTGGTGCCACGAAACTTTGTGTATAGCCATCCTCAACCGTTTCGAAATGGCGGCAAATTTAAGTCTTTAATCCTGTATTCCGGCAAAACGACTCAGCGGATTCGGATGAAATTTGGTATGTAGATGGAGTATGTACCCATTTGGTGGCACGAAACTTTATGTACAGCCATCTTAAACCGTTTCGAGATGGGGGCAAATTTAATCTTTTTAACCCTAGTGGTCTGTTCGGGTCTATTTGACCCGATAGAAAATTTAAGTCGAAATTGTGCTTTCGTTTCAAATTTTGCTTTATCAGGCATTGGTGACTTTATTTCTCAATATTGGGGTATTGTTACTTCATATTTAATTTTTACATATTATATATTTTTTTAATTATATTTCCAATTGTTACTCATGTACCGTTACCCGAACGATACAACTGTATAGCAATTGCGAACAGACCAGCAGGGTTAAACAAATTTAAGTATTTAATCCAGCATTTCGGCAAAACGGCTAAACGGATTCGGACGAAATTTGGCATGCACATGGAGTATATACCCATTTGGTGGCACGAAGCTTTATGTATAGCCATCCTCAACCGTTTCGAAATGTCGGCAAATTTAAGTCTTTAATCCAGTATTCCGGCAAAAGGGCTCAACGGATTCGGATGAAATTTGGTATGTACATGAAGTATATACCCACTTGGTGCCACGAAACTTTATGTGCAGCCATCCTCAACCGTTTCGAGATGGTGGCAAATTTAATCTTTTTAAGCAAATTGAAATCCTTAATCCAGTATTCCGGCAAAGCGGTTCAAGGGATTCGGACGATATTTGGCATGTACATGGAGTATATACCCATTTGGTGCCACGAAACTTTATGTATAGCCATCCTCAACTGTTGCGAAATGACGGCAAGTTTAATTCTTTAATCCAGTATTCCGGCAAAACGACTCAACGGATTCGGACGAAATGTGGTATGTACATGGAGTACATACCCATTTGGTGCCATGAAACTTTATGTATAGCCATCTTCAACTGTTTCTTTAATCCAGTATTCCAGCAAAAGGGCTCAACGGATTCGGACGAAATTTGGTATGTACATGGAGTATATACCCATTTGGTGCCACGAAACATTATATATAGCCATCTTCAACCATTTCTTTAATCCAGTATTTCGGCAAAACGGCTCAACGGATTCTGACGAAATTCGGTGTGTACATGGAGTATATACCCATTTGGTGCCACGAAACTTTAACTATAACCATCCTCAACCGTTTCGAAATGGCGGCAAATTTAAGTCTTTAATCCAGTATTCCGGCAAAACGACTCAATGGATTCGGACGAAATGTGGTATGCACATGGAGTATATACCCACTTGGTGCCACGAAACTTTATGTGGATCCATCCTCAACCGTTCCGAGATGGTGGCAAATTTAATCTTTTTAAGCAAATTTAAGTCTTTAATCCAGTATTCCGGCAAAGCGGTTCAAGGCATTCGGACCAAATTTGGAATGTACATGGAGTATACCCATTTGGATATACCCATTTGGTGCCACGAAACATTATGTATAGCCATCTTCAACCGTTTCTTTAATCCTGTATTTCGGCAAAACGGCTCAGCGGATTCCGACGAAATTCGGTGTGTACATGGAGTATATACCCATTTGGTGCCACGAAACATTATGTATAGCCATCTTCAACCGTTTCTTTAATCCAGCATTTCGGCAAAACGGCTCAACGGATTCCGACGAAATTCGGTGTGTACATGGAGTATATACCCATTTGGTGCCACGAAACTTTGTGTATAGCCATCCTCAACCGTTTCGAAATGGCGGCAAATTTAAGTCTTTAATCCTGTATTCCGGCAAAACGACTCAGCGGATTCGGACGAAATTTGGTATGTACATGGAGTATGTACCCATTTGGTGGCACGAAACTTTATGTACAGCCATCTTAAACCGTTTCGAGATGGGGGCAAATTTAATCTTTTTAAACAAATTTAAGTATTTAATCCAGCATTTCGGCAAAACGGCTAAACGGATTCGGACGAAATTTGGCATGCACATGGAGTATATACCCATTTGGTGGCACGAAACTTTATGTATAGGCATCCTCAACCGTTTCGAAATGTCGGCAAATTTAAGTCTTTAATCCAGTATTCCGGCAAAAGGGCTCAACGGATTCGGATGAAATTTGGTATGTACATGAAGTATATACCCACTTGGTGCCACGAAACTTTATGTGCAGCCATCCTCAACCGTTTCGAGATGGTGGCAAATTTAATCTTTTTAAGCAAATTGAAATCCTTAATCCAGTATTCCGGCAAAGCGGTTCAAGGGATTCGGACGATATTTGGCATGTACATGGAGTATATACCCATTTGGTGCCACGAAACTTTATGTATAGCCATCCTCAACTGTTGCGAAATGACGGCAAGTTTAATTCTTTAATCCAGTATTCCGACAAAACGACTCAACGGATTCGGACGAAATGTGGTATGTACATGGAGTACATACCCATTTGGTGCCATGAAACTTTATGTATAGCCATCGTCAACCGTTTCGAAATGGCGGCAAATTTAAGACTTTAATCCAGTATTCCGCCAAAAGGGCTCAACGGATTCGGACGAAATTTGGTATGCACATGGAGTATATACCCATTTGGTGCCACGAAAGATTACACAGGCCTACAGAAAAAAAAAGTTGTTTTGGTGCCAGGAGTCTTTGAGCTGATTTTTACTATATTTGTGGTACTGAATTCAAATATGAAATTCGTTTTTTTGTATCAGCTCTCCTTTTACACATATGGCACATCCTGTAATTAGTTATTTTAATATTTGTTATACTGAGGAATAGATTACTCAAAGTAAAATAAATTCACAAAGAAACTACTTCTAACTAATCTTGTTGTTTCTTTGTATTATGCCTTATATATACAACAAAGTATCAATAAATGTCACGTATATTACTACTTTGTAAGCAAATACCACACCACAAGACAATTTAAAACTTTTAAAATGAGGTACTTCATACTGGTAATCCCATTCAGCCTCCTTTTCTAGGAAAACCGGAAAAAATAACGTAGTCTCATATGATGGCAGATTACTGCTGGAGTTTAAAACGAGACTGTTTGAAAGTTCATTCAAGAAAATCTCACAAAAGAAGCTTCCGTTGCGTTGAGTGAAGTTTTGTTTTTTTGATATTAAATGAGTTTTGTTTTCTCAAAAAATGTTGCATACGTTTAACTGTACTATAAGGTTTTATTATGGTTTTATGTCGTTAAATGGCTGTGTAAATATACGTCTTTATTATTTCTCTGATTTTTTATTTTATTACAATATATCCATACCAGCATATTATTGCTTTATCGCGCAAGTACCAACATATCACTTACGTCATCTTGAAAACTAGAGCTGACAGGGGGAAACTAATACCATATTTGGATTCAGCGCCCCCTATATACTTAAAATCAGCTCTAAAAACTTAGGCACCAAAACCACTGTTGGCCTGTGTTATGTATAGCCATCTTCAACCGTTTCTTTAATCCAGTATTCCGGCAAAAGGGCTCAACGGATTCGGATGAAATTTGGTGTGTACATGGAGTATATACCCATTTGGTGCCACGAAACTTTATGTATAGCCATCCTCAACCGTTTCGAAATGGCGGCAAATTTAAGTCTTTAATCCAGTATTCCGGCAAAACGACTCAACGGATTCGGACGAAATTTGGTATGTACATGGAGTATGTACCCATTTGGTGGCACGAAACTTTATGTATAGCCATCTTAAACCGTTTCGAGATGGGGGCAAATTTAATCTTTTTAAGCAAATTTAAGTATTTAATCCAGCATTTCGGCAAAACGGCTCAACGGATTCGGACGCTATTTGGCATGTGCATGGAGTATATACCCATTTGGTGCCACGAAACTTTATGTATAGCCATCCTCAACCGTTTCGAAATGTCGGCAAATTTAAGTCTTTAATCCAGTATTCCGGCAAAAGGGCTCAACGGATTCGGATGAAATTTGGTATGTACATGGAGTATATACCCACTTGGTGCCACGAAACTTTATGTGCAGCCATCCTCAACCGTTTCGAGATGGTGGCAAATTTAATCTTTTTAAGCAAATTGAAATCTTTAATCCAGTATTCCGGCAAAGCGGTTCAAGGGATTCGGACGATATGTGGCATGTACATGGAGTATATACCCATTTGATGCCACGAAACTTTATGTATAGCCATCCTCAACTGTTGCGAAATGACGGCAAGTTTAAGTTTTAATCCAGTATTCCGGCAAACCGGATTAATTGATTCGAACGATATTTGGCATGTACATGGAGTATATACCCATTTGGTGCCACGAAACTTTATGTATAGCCATCCTCAACTGTTTCGAAATGACGGCAAATTTAATTCTTTAATCCACTATTCCGGCAAAACGACTCAACGGATACGGACGAAATGTGGTATGTACATGGAGTATATACCCATTTGGTGCCACGAAACTTTATGTATTGCCATCGTCAACCGTTTCGAAATGGCGGCAAATTTAAGTCTTTAATCCAGTATTCTGGCAAAACGACTCAACGGATTTGGACGAAATGTGGTATGTACATGGAGTATATACCCATTTGGTGGCACGAAACTTTATGTATAGCCATCGTCAACCGTTTCGAAATGGCGGCAAATTTAAGTCTTTAATCGAGTATTCCGGCAAAACGACTCGACGGATTCGGACCAAATTTGGAATGTACATGGAGTAAATACCCATTTGGTGCCACGAAACATTATGTATAGCCATCTTAACCGTTTCTTTAATCCAGTATTTCGGCAAAACGGCTCAACGGATTCCGATGAAATTCGGTGTGTACATGGAGTATATACCCATTTGGTGCCACGAAACATTATGTATAGCCATCTTAACCGTTTCTTTAATCCAGTATTTCGGCAAAACGGCTCAACGGATTCCGATGAAATTCGGTGTGTACATGGAGTATATACCCATTTGGTGCCACGAAACATTATGTATAGCCATCTTCAACCGTTTCTTTAATCCAGTATTTCGGCAAAACGGCTCAACGGATTCCGACGAAATTCGGTGTGTACATGGAGTATATACCCATTTGGTGCCACGAAACTTTATGTGTAGCCATCCTCAACCGTTTCGAGATGGTGGCAAATTTAATCTTTTTAAGCAAATTTAAGTCTTTAATCCAGTATTCCGGCAAAGCGCTTCAAGGGATTCGGACCAAATTTGGAATGTACATGGAGTATATACCCATTTGGTGCCACGAAACATTATGTATAGCCATCTTCAACCGTTTCTTTAATCCAGTATTTCTGCAAAACGGCTCAACGGATTCCGACGAAATTCGATGTGTACATGGAGTATATACCCATTTGGTGCCACGAAACATTATGTATAGCCATCTTCAACCGTTTCTTTAATCCAGTATTTCGGCAAAACGGCTCAACGGATTCCGATGAAATTCGGTGTGTACATGGAGTATATACCCATTTGGTGCCACGAAACATTATGTATAGCCATCTTCAACCGTTTCTTTAATCCAGTATTTCGGCAAAACGGCTCAACGGATTCCGACGAAATTCGGTGTGTACCTGGAGTATATACTCATTTGGTGGCACGAAACTTTATGTATAGCCATCCTCAACCGTTTCGAAATGTCGGCAAATTTAAGTCTTCAATCCAGTATTCCGGCAAAAGGGCTCAACGGATTCGGATGAAATTTGGTATGTACATGGAGTATATACCCATTTGGTGCCACGAAACTTTATGTATAGCCATCTTCAACCGTTTCTTTAATCCAGCATTTCGGCAAAACGGCTAAACGGATTCGGACGAAATTTGGCATGCACATGGAGTATATACCCATTTGGTGCCACGAAACTTTAAGTATAGCCATCCTCAAACGTTTCGAAATGGCGGCAAATTTAAGTCTTTAATCCAGTATTCCGGCAAACCGGCTAAATGGATTCAGACAGTATTTGGCATGAACATGGAGTATATACCCATTTGGTGCCACGAAAATTTATGTATAGCCATCTTAAACCGTTTTGAGATGGTGGCAAATTTAATCTTTTTAAGCAAATTTAAGTATTTAATCCAGTATTCCGGCAAAACGGCTCAACGGATTCGGACGATATTTGGCATGTGCATGGAGTATATACCCATTTGGTGCCACGAAACGTTATGTATTCGCATCTTCAACCGTTTCGAAATGCTGGCAAATTTAAGCTTTAATCCACTATTCCGGCAAAACGAGTCGACGGATTCGGACAAAATTTGCTATGTACATCGAGTATATTCCCATTTGGTGCCACGAAACATTATGTATAGCCATCTTCAACCGTTTCTTTAATCCAGCATTTCGGCAAAACGGCTCAACGGTTTCCGACGAAATTCGGTGCGTACATGGAGTATATACCCATTTGGTGCCACGAAACTTTATGTATAGCCATCCTCAACTGTTTCGAAATGACGACAAATTTCATTCTTTAATCCAGTATTCCGGCAAAACGACTCAACGGATTCGGACGAAATGTGGTATGTACATGGAGTATATACCCATTTGGTGCCACGAAACATTATGTATAGCCATCTTCAACCGTTTCTTTAATCCAGTATTCCGGCAATAGTGCTCAACGGATTCGGACAAAATTTGGTATGTACATGGAGTATATACCCATTTGGTGCCACGAAACATTATGTATAGCCATCTTCAACCGTTTCTTTAATCCAGTGTTCCGGCAAATCGGCTCAACGGATTCTGACGAAATTTGGCATGCACATGGAGTATATACCCATTTGGTGCCACGAAAATTTATGTACAGCGATCTTCAACCGTTTCGAAATAGTGGCAAATTTAAGTATTTAATCCAGTATTCCGGCAAAACGACTCAACGGATTCGGACGAAATTTGGTATATACTTGGAGTATGTACCCATTTGGTGCCACGAAACTTTATGTATAGCCATCTTCAACTGTTTCTTTAATCCAGTATTCCAGCAAAAGGGCTCAACGGATTCGGACGAAATTTGGTATGTACATGGAGTATATACCCATTTGGTGCCACGAAACATTATGTATAGCCATCTTCAACCATTTCTTTAATCCAGTATTTCGGCAAAACGGCTCAACGGATTCTGACGAAATTCGGTGTGTACATGGAGTATATACCCATTTGGTGCCACGAAACTTTAAGTATAACCATCCTCAACCGTTTCGAAATGGCGGCAAATTTAAGTCTTTAATCCAGTATTCCGGCAAAACGACTCAATGGATTCGGACGAAATGTGGTATGCACATGGAGTATATACCCACTTGGTGCCACGAAACTTTATGTGGATCCATCCTCAACCGTTCCGAGATGGTGGCAAATTTAATCTTTTTAAGCAAATTTAAGTCTTTAATCCAGTATTCCGGCAAAGCGGTTCAAGGGATTCGGACCAAATTTGGAATGTACATGGAGTATACCCATTTGGATATACCCATTTGGTGCCACGAAACATTATGTATAGCCATCTTCAACCGTTTCTTTAATCCTGTATTTCGGCAAAACGGCTCAGCGGATTCCGACGAAATTCGGTGTGTACATGGAGTATATACCCATTTGGTGCCACGAAACATTATGTATAGCCATCTTCAACCGTTTCTTTAATCCAGCATTTCGGCAAAACGGCTCAACGGATTCCGACGAAATTCGGTGTGTACATGGAGTATATACCCATTTGGTGCCACGAAACTTTGTGTATAGCCATCCTCAACCGTTTCGAAATGGCGGCAAATTTAAGTCTTTAATCCTGTATTCCGGCAAAACGACTCAGCGGATTCGGACGAAATTTGGTATGTAGATGGAGTATGTACCCATTTGGTGGCACGAAACTTTATGTACAGCCATCTTAAACCGTTTCGAGATGGGGGCAAATTTAATCTTTTTGAACAAATTTAAGTATTTAATCCAGCATTTCGGCAAAACGGCTAAACGGATTCGGACGAAATTTGGCATGCACATGGAGTATATACCCATTTGGTGGCACGAAACTTTATGTATAGCCATCCTCAACCGTTTCGAAATGTCGGCAAATTTAAGTCGTTAATCCAGTATTCCGGCAAAAGGGCTCAACGGATTCGGATGAAATTTGGTATGTACATGAAGTATATACCCTCTTGGTGCCACGAAACTTTATGTGCAGCCATCCTCAACCGTTTCGAGATGGTGGCAAATTTAATCTTTTTAAGCAAATTGAAATCCTTAATCCAGTATTCCGGCAAAGCGGTTCAAGGGATTCGGACGATATTTGGCATGTACATGGAGTATATACCCATTTGGTGCCACGAAACTTTATGTATAGCCATCCTCAACTGTTGCGAAATGACGGCAAGTTTAATTCTTTAATCCAGTATTCCGGCAAAACGACTCAACGGATTCGGACGAAATGTGGTATGTACATGGAGTACATACCCATTTGGTGCCATGAAACTTTATGTATAGCCATCTTCAACTGTTTCTTTAATCCAGTATTCCAGCAGAAGGGCTCAACGGATTCGGACGAAATTTGGTATGTACATGGAGTATATACCCATTTGGTGCCACGAAACATTATGTATAGCCATCTTCAACCATTTCTTTAATCCAGTATTTCGGCAAAACGGCTCAACGGATTCTGACGAAATTCGGTGTGTACATGGAGTATATACCCATTTGGTGCCACGAAAGTTTAAGTATAACCATCCTCAACCGTTTCGAAATGGCGGCAAATTTAAGTCTTTAATCCAGTATTCCGGCAAAACGACTCAATGGATTCGGACGAAATGTGGTATGCACGTGGAGTATATACCCACTTGGTGCCACGAAACTTTATGTGGATCCATCCTCAACCGTTCCGAGATGGTGGCAAATTTAATCTTTTTAAGCAAATTTAAGTCTTTAATCCAGTATTCCGGCAAAGCGGTTCAAGGGATTCGGACCAAATTTGGAATGTACATGGAGTATACCCATTTGGATATACCCATTTGGTGCCACGAAACATTATGTATAGCCATCTTCAACCGTTTCTTTAATCCTGTATTTCGGCAAAACGGCTCAGCGGATTCCGACGAAATTCGGTGTGTACATGGAGTATATACCCATTTGGTGCCACGAAACATTATGTATAGCCATCTTCAACCGTTTCTTTAATTCAGCATTTCGGCAAAACGGCTCAACGGATTCCGACGAAATTCGGTGTGTACATGGAGTACATACCCATTTGGTGCCATGAAACTTTATGTATAGCCATCGTCAACCGTTTCGAAATGGCGGCAAATTTAAGTCTTTAATCCAGTATTCCGCCAAAAGGGCTCAACGGATTCGGACGAAATTTGGTATGCACATGGAGTATATACCCATTTGGTGCCACGAAAGATTACACAGGCCTACAGAAAAAAAAAGTTGTTTTGGTGCCAGGAGTCTTTGAGCTGATTTTTACTATATTTGTGGTACTGAATTCAAATATGAAATTCGTTTTTTTGTATCAGCTCTCCTTTTACACATATGGCACATCCTGTAATTAGTTATTTTAATATTTGTTATACTGAGGAATAGATTACTCAAAGTAAAATAAATTCACAAAGAAACTACTTCTAACTAATCTTGTTGTTTCTTTGTATTATGCCTTATACAGGGTGAATTGAAATAAACAGAACACCTGAATATTTCTGTTGGATTTAAAGATACGAAATATGGATGAATCAGAATTATAATGGTTTGGAAGGACTCACATTACCATCATAATATAATTTTTTTCAAGGTCATTTTTTTCGTGTTTTCAAGGTCACCGAGGTTTTTTTAAATGGAATCGCATATTTTTTTTCATTGCATATTGTAGCCGACATTTAAAGGAGTTCAGCAATGTAACATACCTATGACCTTCAACCCAGAAATATGGAATAAATCGAATTCAATATGTAAGGTTTATTTGCTTTATTGTCGCTACGCTAAATGTTCAAAATTATTCCCTTGAGCTGCGATCATCTCAGCGTGTGTACATAATCGTGTTTATCAACAAGCAATTACTCTGAAGACCTTCTTGCGATTAGATTCCTTAGGTTGTCAAGATTTCTGATCTATCAGTTTATCGATAAACATTTCACCATGCGTTACTCGAAAGAAGATAAGATTGATATGATTTTCATTTATGGAGAAAGTGGACAGTGTTTAAGGGAAGCAGTGCGACTGTACAGTGACCGATTTCCTGATCGTAATTGTCCATCAGTTTCTGTTTACTTTAATTTGATAAATAAATTTCGCGAAACTGGTAGCGTTAACAATGAAAAAAAAAATAATGGTGAAGAGAGTAACTAATGAGGAAAACACAATTAATGTGCTGGCTGCAGTTAATGAAAATCCTCATATTAGTACCAGGCAAATTGCACGAGGAAGTGGTATCAGCCAATCGAGTGTAGTGCAAATACTCCATGCTCAAAAATTTCACCCCTTTCACCTTTCACTTCACCAAGAACTTCATGGTACAGATTTTGAAAATCGCCTTAACTTTTGCCAGTGGGGACTGAGGCAATTAATAAATGACAGAGCTTTTTTCAATAAAGTATTATTTACCGATGAAGCTTCATTTACAAACCATGGGCAGATTAATTTGAGGAACATGCATTATTGGTCTCTTGAAAATCCGCGGTGGTTACGGACAGTTGACAAACAAAGACCATGGTCTGTCAATGTTTGGTGCGGAATTTTGAATAATCAAATAATTGGGCCTCATTTTATCAGCGGAACGTTAAATGCAGAAAAATACACCGCATTTTTAAGAGAATCGTTGCCTATTCTGTTAGAAAATGTACCCTTGGACATTCGTCAAGAAATGTGGTATCAACATGATGGATGTCCAGCCCATTCTTCCCGTGTCGCAAAACAGTTTTTAAATGATAAGTTTCCAAATCGTTGGATTGGACGTAACGGACCCGTATTATGGCCAGCTCGTTCACCAGACCTTACACCTCTGGATTTTTATCTGTGGGGAAAACTGAAAGATGAAGTTTATCATGAAAAACCAACCACTGCAGAGAACATGAAAGAACGAATCATTAGGGCTTGTGCGTCGATTCCCTCAGAAATGAATGACAGAGCAATACATTGTATTATTACTTCACGGTTAAATAAATGTATCGCAGCTCAAGGGAATAATTTTGAACATTTAGCGTAGCGACAATAAAGCAAATAAACCTTACATATTGAATTCGATTTATTCCATATTTCTGGGTTGAAGGTCATAGGTATGTTACATTGCTGAACTCCTTTAAATGTCGGCTACAATATGCAATGAAAAAAAAAATGCGATTCCATTTAAAAAAACCTCGGTGACCTTGAAAACACGAAAAAAATGACCTTGAAAAAAATTATATTATGATGGTAATGTGAGTCCTTCCAAACCATTATAATTCTGATTCATCCATATTTCGTATCTTTAAATCCAACAGAAATATTCAGGTGTTCTGTTTATTTCAACTCACCCTGTATATACAACAAACTATCAATAAATGTCACGTATATTACTACTTTGTAAGCAAATACCACACCATAAGACAATTTAAAACTTTTAAAATGAGGTACTTCATACTGGTAATCCCATTCAGCCTCCTTTTCTAGGAAAACCGGAAAAAATAACGTAGTCTCATATGATGGCAGATTACTGCTGGAGTTTAAAACGAGACTGTTTGAAAGTTCATTCAAGAAAATCTCACAAAAGAAGCTTCCGTTGCGTTGAGTGAAGTTTTGTTTTTTTGATATTAAATGAGTTTTGTTTTCTCAAAAAATGTTGCATACGTTTAACTGTACTATAAGGTTTCATTATGGTTTTATGTCGTTAAATGGCTGTGTAAATATACGTCTTTATTATTTCTCTGATTTTTTATTTTATTACAATATATCCATACCAGCATATTATTGCTTTATCGCGCAAGTACCAACATATCACTTACGTCATCTTGAAAACTAGAGCTGACAGGGGGAAACTAATACCATATTTGGATTCAGCGCCCCCTATATACTTAAAATCAGCTCTAAAAACTTAGGCACCAAAACCACTGTTGGCCTGTGTTATGTATAGCCATCTTCAACCGTTTCTTTAATCCAGCATTTCGGCAAAACGGCTAAACGGATTCGGACGAAATTTGGCATGCACGTGGAGTATATACCCATTTGGTGGCACGACACTTTATGTATAGCCATCCTCAACCGTTTCGAAATGTCGGCAAATTTAAGTCTTTAATCCAGTATTCCGGCAAAAGGGCTCAACGGATTCGGATGAAATTTGGTATGTACATGGAGTATATACCCATTTGGTGCCACGAAACTTTATGTGTAGCCATCCTCAACCGTTTCGAGATGGTGGCAAATTTAATCTTTTTAAGCAAATTTAAGTCTTTAATCCAGTATTCCGGCAAAGCGGTTCAAGGGATTCGGACCAAATTTGGAATGTACATGGAGTATATACCCATTTGGTGCCACGAAACATTATATATAGCCATCTTCAACCGTTTCTTTAATCCAGTATTTCGGCAAAACGGCTCAACGGATTCCGACAAAATTCGGTGTGTACATGGAGTATATACCCATTTGGTGCCACGAAACATTATGTATAGCCATCTTCAACCGTTTCTTTAATCCAGTATTTCGGCAAAACGGCTCAACGGATTCCGACGAAATTCGGTGTGTACATGGAGTATATACCCATTTGGTGCCACGAAACTTTATGTATAGCCATCCTCAACCGTTTCGAAATGGCGGCAAATTTAAGTCTTTAATCCAGTATTCCGGCAAAACGACTCAACGGATTCGGACGAAATTTGGTATGTACATGGAGTATGTACCCATTTGGTGGCACGAAACTTTATGTATAGCCATCTTAAACCGTTTCGAGATGGGGCCAAATTTAATCTTTTTAAGCAAATTTAAGTATTTAATCCAGCATTTCGGCAAAACGGCTAAACGGATTCGGACGAAATTTGGCATGCACATGGAGTATATACCCATTTGGTGGCACGAAACTTTATGTATAGCCATCCTCAACCGTTTCGAAATGTCGGCAAATTTAATTCTTTAATCCAGTATTCCGGCAAAAGGGCTCAACGGATTCGGATGAAATTTGGTATGTACATGGAGTATATACCCACTTGGTGCCACGAAACTTTATGTGCAGCCATCCTCAACCGTTTCGAGATGGTGGCAAATTTAATCTTTTTAAGCAAATTGAAATCTTTAATCCAGTATTCCGGCAAAGCGGTTCAAGGGATTCGGACGATATGTGGCATGTACATGGAGTATATACCCATTTGGTGCCACGAAACTTTATGTATAGCCATCCTCAACTGTTGCGAAATGACGGCAAGTTTAATTCTTTAATCCAGTATTCCGGCAAAACGACTCAACGGATTCGGACGAAATGTGGTATGTACATGGAGTACATACCCATTTGATGCCATGAAACTTTATGTATAGCCATCGTCAACCGTTTCGAAATGGCGGCAAATTTAAGTCTTTAATCCAGTATTCCGCCAAAAGGGCTCAACGGATTCGGACGAAATTTGGTATGTACTGTGACGTTTTTCGCCCGGACTGTTAGGAGAGTCGGATTTTCCCCGGGGAAAATTAGGGAACGCGGATGTACGGCGCCTCCACGCGCGAGCGGAGGAATCTTAACGGGTTTAGGGCGTCACACGATTTAATTACTGGTCTTACAATCCCCCACGATATCACCCGATTCTCGTCTCGCGGTTAGCCCTTCGGAACCGAACGTTTGTTGGGCGCCAGACGCCGCTGCGTCGTTTTTCTCAGTGACCTGCGGTCCCTCCCTTACCCCGCGAGCCGGAGTGATACCGCGACCCGTAGCTCAGGACGCGAATCGCGACGGAGAGGGGCGGGGTCAGGAAGCGTGAGAGTAAGCGTTAGAAATTAAAGCAGAGATTAGGTAACAAAAGAATTAACAATTTATTGAAAGAAAAGAGTAGGAGAAAAAGTTGAAGTTAACGAAAGGGCTGCCTCGCAATACGTATCGCGCGATTAGGCTCGCAAGGATCGAGGTAGCGCGGGCGTACAGGCGCGGTACGCAATTACAACGGTAATTGCGAATCGTACATGCTTCGCGATAATTTTCCGGTAACTTTACGCCGCGAGTTTTCAGTCGAGCGCGTGATACCGGTAACTGTCCCGAATTCGCCCGTCGGTTATCGTCGCGTTACAGATTTTTAAATATGATTCGCAAGCGAGAGGCAACCCTGAGAGAGTGAGTGAAATACACTTGAGAAATAATAAAAGTTGAAATAGTAATAGAAAACAGTGAACAAAGCATAAGCGAGCGTTAAGCCAAGATAGTAGTAGGCAGGGCAATTAAACAAGCGCAAGGTAAAGATGGTACGGTGAGCTCGGATGGAGCACCCCTGCGCGAGGCCGCGCGGCCTTGCACCGCGGTCGCTTGGAGATTACGCAAACCAGATGTTCTGATTTTACAGAAAATTCCTATTTACTAGCGATACGGTATGAAAGACATCCGGAGTTGAATTAACAATTTTACGTCCAATTCCAACAATTAAAATTACGATAACAAGCACGCGGACAAAGAATCGGACGGACTTGCGTACGGACGGTACGGAGAGTCCTCCACAGGATGTGACACACGATAATTAGGCATAAATTAAATAAAGAAAACAAAATAATATTGAGAATGTGATAAATCGGTCTGATTGTCCTGGGTGGCAGTCGCACTCCTCTACCGAAAACGCCCCTATGTCCGGCTCGCACCCCCTCGGTCTGCCCCCTGGCAGTGACCGGAATTCAGCGGCCTACGTCCCCCGCCCAGTCGCTCGCGACTATCCCTCAGCGGGACCCGTACCCTCGAGGACACTTCCCCGAGGAGGACCAGACGAGTCCTCCGCGACTGCCACACAGCACAAGAGGGAGTTAAAAATGAGGCACACACTCACCATTCGTTTGCGACAAAAGTGAGGTAGCTTCCGTCCCCTCTCTTTCTCTCGCTCTGGGTCTCTCTCTCCCTCAGGCAACCTTAACAGTAGGGCACGGCTCGGATACTTTTCCGTTACACTAAGACAAGGACGACGATAGGAACAAAATCCAATAATTGTTTCTGATTGCAATACTCCGGACGCAAGTGCCGGGCCCTTCGTACCCGTGCCGTGCCGTACCCGCGAGTTCCCTTTCCACACTCACACCTAGCCTAACGCACGCGATTTATGATTGGTTATTCGCGGGTGACGTTGACGGGTCCTGGCTGCTCGGTGGAAGTATCGACAGGGGCTAGGAGATTTGATTTTCCGGCGTGGCGTGCTATCCCGGTCTTCGGCAAGGCAGCGCAGGTGGTCTTTTCCAGGGGCCGAGGTAGCTGGTCGAGGGTGAGGTAGAAATCTTCGGGGTGCCCCTTTCTCCGCCACCAACTCGCCTCGGTGCGCTCCTCCTCCACCCTCCAGGCTTCGCCAAGGTGAGGGGCCGCGTCTTACCCGAGTCCAGGGCAGGCAGACAGCTTCCCCGGAACCGTCTCACGTCTGACGCGGTGCGAGCTCCGAGGACCTCCGTGGTCCTCGGGGACGGTGTAGGTACCCCTCCAGCGGTCGGCCGTCCTGGTGAACGTCGGCCTGGCGGAGCTCGTCGGGCCCCGACGGTTCGGGCTCGCCCTCTCGACGTGGTGTTGTTGGCTCCGCCCGCACTGGCCACTGGTCCTCCTGGATGGTGTTGGAGCTAATGTGACCGCCCCTCTCCAGTTGTCTCTCGGTCCGGTCCCTTGAGCTGCATCCCTTTGGTGGGGCGGACGACTCCACGGCCCTTGCCTCCGCCCTCGGCCTCGGCTAGAGGCGCCGCCACGTCACCGATGCAGCTTGAGTACGCTGGTCCCCTCAGGTAGCAGTGGTCCGGTTGCGCTACGCCGGTTCGCCTCTCCATGACCTCCTCCGATCTCCTGGTTGTTTGTGCAGGCTCGTTCCCCCGCTAGGCTGGTGGAGCTCGTCGTGCGTTTTTACATGAAAAATTCGTTCTGTCTCAGTCATACTGTGGGGTTTTACAAAAGATAGGGATTCGCGGCGTGATTCTAAATTCTAAAAACGGTTCACAATTAATTAGGTGCGCAATCCTGTTCGGCTTTTAATTATTGACTCTAAAATGGGTTATCGTGTGTCTCCCGCGGACTCGATATTAGGTACCTTGTCGTTATCCTATTCGATTTGCTATTCTTTAAGGAGCACTTAGGCTCCTAGGGACCCGATTTCCCTTTATACCCGAGCCGCCCCTGGGGAGAATTGTGCGGTGCAAAATGCAACGTCACAACCCCCCCCCCCCCCCCTGCCCGAGACAGACCGACCCGGTCGTGCGGCCTCCGTATTCCCTCTTGTTGCCCGCATCCTTATCCAGAAGGGAGGATGCGTGCAACAACCAGACCAAAGTCCTCGGGGAAAGAGGACAGGACCACCCGGGTCCCTCCTCCCCTATTCCCGGGCACCCCTCTATTCCGCGGCCTAAATTGCATCGTGGGGGAGAAATAAGATTTATAAAAGAAACATCCAAAAAAAAGAAATCATAGAAAAAAAATAGAATCTCACCTCTGTGGAGATGACCAAGCATTCTCACTCTTTTACATTAAATTCCTTTTCTCCCATCGCATCCTGGGGTCTTTCAGATATCTCAGGATCGCAATGTTTAAACAGTTAATTCCGTCTATCCTCTGGTTGGGCGACCTGTATTCGCTTGGTTATAAGGGAGCAAGTGCAAATTAGGGCAGAGAAGGCAGGGTAAAACAAAGAAAAATAAATGACTAGTATGGTTACGATGGTTTCGAGTATTAGGATGTTCGTTAATTTTTCCTCGGCGGTTAGATCCGGTCTGATCTCTTTTTCCCGAAGTCACCTTTTATTCTGTGTTGGTAGGGTGGTATGTCAAAAGGTGTACACGTGTTCGTAATTATTCATTTTTCGGTTTTATTTGGTTATTTGTTTAGTCCTTCCCCGTGGGCCAAGGATGAGTATTCTTAACATTAATAGAAACAGCAGAGAAGAAGAGAAAAAAAATAATAGCCGGTGAAATACTAGTTTCCCAAAAAGATAGCCTTATTCCCTTTCAGGGTGTAAAGAAAACAACTAAGACGATAATGATAAAGTTGAAATAGAGAGACAGAAATAAGATAAGGTAGGCTTTTGTGGGTTTTTTTTTTTTTTTTTTTTTTTTTTTCTTTAGTCATCCCGGGTTGGCGTCTTGCGTATTGGGCGGCCGCGGTAATCCTTGGCCGTGTGGTGACGTGGCACATGGCCCACTCCTCGTATATAAGGACCCTCCGATCTCCACTGGTCCCGGCACCTTGGGCAGTTCTTCACCTTCAACCCCTGCCACCCGCAACGATAGCAGAAATCCCTCAGTCGGGGCCAGGGACAGTCTTGACGTTTGTGACCCTTGTTCCAGCAGTTGTAACACCGCAAGGTGTTTGGCGGGTCCTTCGTTCCGGGCTTGAAGAAGTCGGGGTTGGGGAACCGGTGGGTTCCCTTTGGCACCTCCCTCTCGCTGTAGGGCCTAGTCTTATATCCTTTCCCTGGGAAGTCTATCGTAAAAACTTCTGTTCGTTTCTAGTGTTCTTCTCTTTCTCCCAGTATAGTTTCAACATTTTCAGTGGGTCTAGTTTACAGGGTTGTTTATCCTGGGTTATTTCCTTTTGTTCTTGCTGTGCTGACCCTGGGGTTATTTCGTGGGGCCCCGATGTCGGTTTGTCTTCCTCCCTTTCGCCAATGGTCTCGCGGGCGTGCGCCCATTGGTTTATCACTTGTATCAATATTCCGTTCCATTCCGGGTATTTTCTAATTATTCGTTGTGCGACGGCCGCGTAGTGGTGTAGGAATTTCCATGATTCCTCCTCCTCATCCCGTGGTGTCAAATAGGTAACTTCCATCGCCTATGGGAGTAGGATGGGTAATGGGGAGAGATAGAGGAGAGAGAAAAAAAAGAAAAAAAAAGAAAAAGAGCAGAAAGGAAAAGAAAGCATTCGGATTAGTCATGGTACGGTTTTAAATCTTGAGCATGCATTTTCCCAATTTTTATGCCCCCATCACCAACAAGTTCAAACACAACTGGAGACAACACTTTGGATATTGTATAACGGCCTTCGTAACGAGGTGCTAGTTTGGCGGCGATGTGTTTTCCCGCCGAGGAGAGAACATGTTGTCGCTTCCAGACCAGATCTCCCACCGAGAATTCAGCGTCTCGACGCCGCAAATTATAAGCAGTTGCTTGACGCTCATGAGCTTTCTCTAGATTTTCCTTTACGAATTCCTTCAGGATACCTAGCCTTTCTACACGCGTTTTCCATTGTGCAGGTGACCGCGGTTCGATCGTACCTGCGTCCCCTTCTCGTCGCGAGGTAGCTGATAACGGCTCTCTACCGAAATTTAAGAAAGCCGGGGTGGTCTCCAAGGAAGTGTGATACGCGGTATTATAAGCGAAGCGAAACTCGTTTAGATGTTTATCCCACTCGCGGTGGTCTTTGTCCAAGAAGGCAACAATCATTGTTTTTAACACGCGATTTACTCGCTCCACTGGGTTAGCTTGGGGGTGGTATGGAGGTGTTGTTGCAAGCGTTAAATCGTATTCCCGTGCCAGAGCTTTGATGTTATTATTATTAAATTCAGTGCCATTGTCTGTTAACAAAACGCGTGGTACTCCCCATCGAGTAAAAATTAAGTCGACCAGAGCCTGCTTTATCTTCTCCCCAGTCGCTCGGCGCAGCGCACAACACTCTATCCATTTTGTAAATAGGTCTTGCATTACTAGGATATACGCGAATCCCGAGCGGCTGGGAGGAAAGGGACCCATGATGTCCGCGGCGACGACCGTCCACGGTTGTTCGACCGTCCGTCGTCCCATTAGACCCACCGGCGCAGCCTGTTCAACTTTCGTGCGTTGACAAACGAGACAGCTTCTGACGTACGATACTACGCTTTTAAACATTCCGCGCCAGTAATGCGCTTCGGCTACCCTTCGAAATGTTTTCTCCACCCCCAAGTGGCCAGACATTGGAGTATCGTGATGTGATTCGATAACGCGTTCCTGTTGCTCTTTAGGTACCACGAGTTTCCATGCCGAAAGATCTTCATCTAATTCCGCGATCACTGGGTTCGGACGAAAGTGATAAAGTCGACCGTCCGTTACTTTCCAATCTCGAAATCTTTTATGCCCCGAATATGCCTCAGTAACACGCTTATCATACCACGCGTCACCGGTATCAATTAAGACAGCAGCGATTTCTGGTTCCGTTTCGGTATCTTCTTCGAACATTCTCGACAATGCGTCCGGCACATGGTGAAGCGCGCCTTTTCGGTGTACTATGGTGTAATCGTACTCCAATAAAGACAACGCCCACCGCGCGAGTCGTCCCGTTGGATTTTTCAAATTATTTAACCATCGTAAACTACTATGGTCCGTGATCACCGTAAAAGAATAGCCCTCCAGGTATTGACGAAATTTTTGAATTGACCAGACAACTGCTAAGCACTCTTGCTCCGTTACGGTATAATTCTTTTCCGCGGCCGATAACGCTCGACTCGCGAAAGCAACGACGCGTTCCACCGAGTCCACGACCTGGGTTAACACGGCGCCCAAGCCCACTGAACTCGCGTCTGTTTGCAATGTGAACGGTAGCGAAAAGTCTGGACAAGACAACGTAGGCGCGGTTGATAATTGCGCACGAATTTGTTCGAAAGCTTTTTGTTGCGCGTGTCCCCATTGCCATTTCTGGTCTTTGCGCAATAAACGGGTCATCGGTTCAGCTTCCGTAGCAAATCGCGGTATAAATCGTCTGTACCAAACAGCCATTCCAAGAAAACGTCTCAGCTGTTTAATATTTCGCGGTGCTGGATACTGTAATACCGGCGCGATCTTATCCGGATCGACTTTTAACCCGTCGCGATGTACTAAAAATCCGAGGTATCTAACCTCTGAGCGATAGAATTCGCATTTGTCTGGGTTAATTGTTAGGCCGGCCTCCCGAATCTTAGACAACACGCGCTGTAGCCACTGCAAATGTTCTTTAAATGTTCGCGTCACGATAACAATATCATCAAGGTACGCGAACGCGTGCGGCTCCATTTCAGGACCGATTATTCGATCTAGCAACCGTTGGAATGTACCGGGTGCCCCTGTTAGACCGTAAGGCATACGCGTGAAATGAAACAATCCTGTACCCGGTACGGTAAAGGCGGTTATTTCACGACTGTCGTTTGCCAAAGGTATTTGGAAGTACGCCTGGCTTAAATCGATTGTTGAAATGTAATGCGCGGCGCGAAGTTTGTCTAAGATAGCTGTCATATTCGGTAGCGGGTAGGCATCCTTCTTTGAAACGCTATTAACTTTACGGAAATCTAAACAAAACCTGTAGGTACCGTTCGGTTTCTTGACCATTACGATTGGTATGGACCACGCGCTGTGAGAAGGCTCGATTATACCGTCCTTTAACATTTTATCAACTTCCCCGTAAATCGCTTCCTGTACTTTCGGAGATACTAGGTAACAGCGTTGCTTGATAGGCGAGGCATTTCCGACATCAATGTGGTGTTCCGTTAAATTTGTCATCGACGGTTTATCCGGCGGTGGTGTTATTTCGCGCGCGAGGAATTCTTTTAATTCATTATCCTCCTCCGTCGTGAGATCGAGAATACCGCAGCAACGGCTCACTCCCCCGAGTTCGAATTTATTCCTCTCGTCCTCCCCCTGGAACCACCATTCAGCTCGCGAGAAATCAATAATTATGTTGAATTGTTTCAAAAAATCCATTCCCAAAATGCACGGTATCGCTAACGAAGATAATTTAGATGCTATTATCGTCTGACTCCGACCCCCGAACGTGACAGGTAACTCTACGCTTTCCCCGGCCTCTTCCCGCTGACCGGTAGCTGTCATTATTCTGCAGGTATCCCCCCTTCGCGTCTCCAACCCGAGCTGTTCTACCACCGACCACGCGTCGGCCCCGAGCAGCGTTCGGGTGGATCCCGAGTCCACCAACGCGCGAAGCGGATAGTTACAGATATCAATTGTAATGTAAAAGAGAGACCGCTCTCTTGTTCCACGGTCGTATATCGTGTACGCGTAATCTTGTACTGGGACCTCTGGGGAAAACGCAGGAGTCACCGGGGTCCTTTTCGGCAACTCCCTTAGGCATTTCCCGTGCAGTCACACTCAAGGAATCTTACGCCGACTCTTCCGCAACCGTGGCAGGTATTGTTACGCGGCGCGGTACAATCGCGCGCCCTGTGCCCCTCTCGCCTGCAATTCCAACACCTCGCGCGGTCGCGAGGCGTCTGCGAGCTCCGGTTCCCCCTCCATTCTCCGGACTTGCCGGGTTCGGCTCGCTCCGGCGCGGCTCGGCGATAGTCGTTTCTTGAGGCAGGTAACTCGCGCGGTGTTCCCCCTCCACGCGGCTTATCGCGGTCTCCTCTCCACACGGTATTCCGCGCGACTTCGCGTGGACGCTCTACCGGGCGATTCATTTGAGAGGTAGCATTTTTAGATCTTTCAGGTACCTCTATCGCGGCAAACGTTTTTTTTCGGCTTTACGTTCTTTTTAGGCCTATACGCGAACTCTGGGCACGGCGAATCTTCGGGTAGCGGTGGTTGTTGGAAGTTATCCGCGGCTTTTATCGTTGCTTCCGCCCTTCGTGCCATTAATTCCAAATCGCGAAAAGCTACGCATGAGCTTCGCGCGACCGCGAGCTGTAAACGCGGTTGCAAATTGCGGTGAGCGTAAGTGATCTCGTCTTCGCGGCTTAACGCGGGGACTTGTCGGTCTAGAAGCGCTCTGTAAGCTGTTAAAAAGTCAGCAACGGGTTCATCTTCCCCCTGCGTCCTTCTTAGCAATAGGTCCCGCAATACAAATTGTAGATCCGGGCTACTGAAGCGGTTCCGCCATTCACCTACAAAACCCGCCCATGAATCCCAGGTAGCACGGTGTCCTCGATACCACTGTAATGCTAGACCCGACAAGAAAAACGGGATGCATCTAAAGATCTCCTCATCGTTAGTAGAGAACAGTGCGCGACCCTCCTCGAGCCGGAGTAAGAAGGCCTCCGCGTCCTCCCCCGACGCGCCCGAGAATTTTAGGGACCAATGCCGCATCGCGTGAAATGTCGGCGAGACTTGGTTGCGCGTTCTAAAATCCGGATACGGTGGAGTGTATGCCGGTGATGTTAATGCAAGCGGAATTGAGACATCGATAAGATTCCCTGTTGTGACCGGTGGAGTGCCATGGGGCCCTTCGCCCACTGTGGGAGTCGGCGTGTGCGGCATTTCCGTATGACCTTCTGGAGTCAGCGACATTTCGTTCGTGCGCGTTCGAGAAACAATTCAACCCAAGCTTTTACAGTAGGAAAGTTAATTACGAGAAACGAAATTTTTACGCGAGGTATCCTGGAAAGAAGGAATTCGTTGGACCCTTACTTGCACTTACCGGCGTCCAACCAGAAAATAGATTATCACAAACGACACTATATTACAAAAATAAATAAATAAAATGAAATAAATTAAACACAGAAAAATTATCACATAAATACAGAGATGCTGAGTGGATCTCTCTCTCCGTACTCGTCCGTGTCTTCTCATTCCCTAAATTCCCGGAGTAATTTTTTTTCGAATAATAACACTAAAATTTTTAAATAAATTTTTCTCCAATTTGAGATCTCTTCTATACCGTTCGCGAGAACCCCTGGCTGACGCAATAGACAACAACAATGTCTATCGCCCAGAGAACAAAGGATCTCCTTCGCTCAGCGACCGTTACTGTTTACTTCGAGCGAATTAGCTCGATTTCGCTTGCGAAGTGCTCGCTTCTAGGCACCTTAACCGTGCAAATTATTTCTCAAGCAAAATTTTCTACTTTTCTCCTCAATCTTTCAATTAGTAATTTCTGCTTAATTAGGTGTTTTAGGTATCAAAATTTTTCGCTTTTCTCAGGCAATTATCCCCTTACTACCCTTAGCACGTTGGGCGCCATTTCTATGTGACGTTTTTCGCCCGGACTGTTAGGAGAGTCGGATTTTCCCCGGGGAAAATTAGGGAACGCGGATGTACGGCGCCTCCACGCGCGAGCGGAGGAATCTTAACGGGTTTAGGGCGTCACACGATTTAATTACTGGTCTTACAATCCCCCACGATATCACCCGATTCTCGTCTCGCGGTTAGCCCTTCGGAACCGAACGTTTGTTGGGCGCCAGACGCCGCTGCGTCGTTTTTCTCAGTGACCTGCGGTCCCTCCCTTACCCCGCGAGCCGGAGTGATACCGCGACCCGTAGCTCAGGACGCGAATCGCGACGGAGAGGGGCGGGGTCAGGAAGCGTGAGAGTAAGCGTTAGAAATTAAAGCAGAGATTAGGTAACAAAAGAATTAACAATTTATTGAAAGAAAAGAGTAGGAGAAAAAGTTGAAGTTAACGAAAGGGCTGCCTCGCAATACGTATCGCGCGATTAGGCTCGCAAGGATCGAGGTAGCGCGGGCGTACAGGCGCGGTACGCAATTACAACGGTAATTGCGAATCGTACATGCTTCGCGATAATTTTCCGGTAACTTTACGCCGCGAGTTTTCAGTCGAGCGCGTGATACCGGTAACTGTCCCGAATTCGCCCGTCGGTTATCGTCGCGTTACAGATTTTTAAATATGATTCGCAAGCGAGAGGCAACCCTGAGAGAGTGAGTGAAATACACTTGAGAAATAATAAAAGTTGAAATAGTAATAGAAAACAGTGAACAAAGCATAAGCGAGCGTTAAGCCAAGATAGTAGTAGGCAGGGCAATTAAACAAGCGCAAGGTAAAGATGGTACGGTGAGCTCGGATGGAGCACCCCTGCGCGAGGCCGCGCGGCCTTGCACCGCGGTCGCTTGGAGATCACGCAAACCAGATGTTCGGATTTTACAGAAAATTCCTATTTACTAGCGATACGGTATGAAAGACATCCGGAGTTGAATTAACAATTTTACGTCCGATTCCAACAATTAAAATTACGATAACAAGCACGCGGACAAAGAATCGGACGGACTTGCGTACGGACGGTACGGAGAGTCCTCCACAGGATGTGACACACGATAATTAGGCATAAATTAAATAAAGAAAACAAAATAATATTGAGAATGTGATAAATCGGTCTGATTGTCCTGGGTGGCAGTCGCACTCCTCTACCGAAAACGCCCCTATGTCCGGCTCGCACCCCCTCGGTCTGCCCCCTGGCAGTGACCGGAATTCAGCGGCCTACGTCCCCCGCCCAGTCGCTCGCGACTATCCCTCAGCGGGACCCGTACCCTCGAGGACACTTCCCCGAGGAGGACCAGACGAGTCCTCCGCGCCTGCCACACAGCACAAGAGGGAGTTAAAAATGAGGCACACACTCACCATTCGTTTGCGACAAAAGTGAGGTAGCTTCCGTCCCCTCTCTTTCTCTCGCTCTGGGTCTCTCTCTCCCTCAGGCAACCTTAGCAGTAGGGCACGGCTCGGATACTTTTCCGTTACACTAACAAGGAGACCTAGGGGTCATGGCATCACCGATTTTTTTCGTCCTTATAGGACGGAAAGATGACGCCTCGAATAGCAATTCCCCAAAATAATAGGACCCACTTTTCAGAATTTCTCGAGAAAATCGACTTTGAAAATTCTGTGATGAACTAGGATCCTTGGGTTATAGAATATTTCAACAAGCAGCGTGGACAACTGGGTAAGGCAGCGGAGTAGTACGCTGTAGGTCCTGCGTTCAAATCCCACTGTGGACTTTTTTTTTTTTTCTTTTAAATCTGCATTTATTTTATTATTTGGCAATTCCCACTCGCAAAACCACCTGAATTTGTTTACAAATAATGCAAATAATATGAACATAAATATTTATAGTGCATATAGGAATTTTTACACAAGAATGGACACATTTGTGGGATGTAAAAATAAATATTTATTATAATTAAAATTATTTTAATTTACAAATGTTTCACCCGTACTGCGAAACAAATCCTGCGTTGTATGACGAAATATTTGTAAATGAGAATAGGTTACCAACATGTACACTGAAAATTATACCTCCCAAGTGTACACCGTTGGTACAGCCGTGTGACGTGTACTTTTCCAGACAAATCAAAAATTGTATTAAACGTTTACAAAATTCCACGTTTCTCATCGAACAAAGTCGTGAAATTAACAGTAGGGAGGATTGTATAAAAATACATGCAATCGTGCATCACCAATTGTCGGCTCCAATTTTTCGTATAATTTTCAGTGTACATGTTGGTAACCTATTCTCATTTACAAATATTTCGTCATACAACGCAGGATTTGTTTCGCAGTACGGGTGAAACATTTGTAAATTAAAATAATTTTAATTATAATAAATATTTATTTTTACATCCCACAAATGTGTCCATCCTTGTGTAAAAATTCCTATATGCACTATATATATTTATGTTAATATTATTTGCATTATTTGTAAACAAATTCAGGTGATTTTGCGAGTGGGAATTGCCAAATAATAAAATAAATGCAGATTTAAAAGAAAAAAAAAAAAAGTCCCAGTAGGATTTGAACGCGGGACCTACAGCGTACTACTCCGCTGCCTTACCCAGTTGTCCACGCTGCTTGTTGAAATATTCTATAACCCAAGGATCCTAGTTCATCACAGAATTTTCAAAGTCGATTTTCTCGAGAAATTCTGAAAAGTGGGTCCTATTATTTTGGGAAATTGCTATTCGAGGCGTCATCTTTCCGTCCTATAAGGACGAAAAAAATCGGTGATGCCATGACCCCTAGGTCTCCTTGTAAGACAAGGACGACGACAGGAACAAAATCCAATAATTGTTTCTGATTGCAATACTCCGGACGCAAGTGCCGGGCCCTTCGTACCCGTGCCGTGCCGTACCCGCGAGTTCCCTTTCCACACTCACACCTAGCCTAACGCACGCGATTTATGATTGGTTATTCGCGGGTGACGTTGACGGGTCCTGGCTGCTCGGTAGAAGTATCGGCAGGGGCTAGCAGATTTGATTTTCCGGCGTGGCGTGCTATCCCGGTCTTCGGCAAGGCAGCGCAGGTGGTCTTTTCCAGGGGCCGAGGTAGCTGGTCGAGGGTGAGGTAGAAATCTTCGGGGTGCCCCTTTCTCCGCCACCATCTCGCCTCAGTGCGCTCCTCCTCCACCCTCCAGGCTTCGCCAAGGTGAGGGGCCGCGTCTTACCCGAGTCCAGGGCAGGCAGACAGCTTCCCCGGAACCGTGTCACGTGCGAGCTCCGAGGACCTCCGTGGTCCTCGGGGACGGTGTAGGTACCCCTCCAGCGGTCGGCCGTCCTGGTGAACGTCGGCCTGGCGGAGCTCGTCGGGCCCCGACGGTTCGGGCTCGCCCTCTCGACGTGGTGTTGTTGGCTCCGTCCGCACCGGCCGGTGGTCCTCTTGGATGGTGTTGGAGCTGATGTGACCTCCCCTCTCCAGTTGTCTCTCGGTCCGGTCCCTTGAGCTGCATCCCTTTGGTGGGGCGGACGACTCCACGGCCCTTGCCTCCGCCCTCGGCCTCGGCTAGAGGCGCCGCCACGTCACCGATGCAGCTTGAGTACGCTGGTCCCCTCAGGTAGCAGTGGTCCGGTTGCGCTACGCCGGTTCGCCTCTCCATGACCTCCTCCGATCTCCTGGTTGTTTGTGCAGGCTCGTTCCCCCGCTAGGCTGGTGGAGCTCGTCGTGCGTTTTTACATGAAAAATTCGTTCTGTCTCAGTCATACTGTGGGGTTTTACAAAAGATAGGGATCCGCGGCGTGATTCTAAATTCTAAAAACGGTTCACAATTATTTAGGTGCGCGATCCTGTTCGGCTTTTAATTATTGACTCTAAAATGGGTTATCGTGTGTCTCCCGCGGACTCGATATTAGGTACCTTGTCGTTATCCTATTCGATTTGCTATTCTTTAAGGAGCACTTAGGCTCCTAGGGACCCGATTTCCCTTTATACCCGAGCCGCCCCTGGGGAGAATTGTGCGGTGCAAAATGCAACGTCACAGTACATGGAGTATATACCCATTTGGTGCCACGAAACATTATGTATAGCCATCTTAAACCGTTTCGAGATGGTGGCAAATTTAATCTTTTTACGCAAATTTAAGTATTTAATCCAGTATTCCGGCAAAACGGCACAACGGATTCGGACGAAATTTGGCATGCACAGGGAGTATATACCCAGTTGGTGCCACGAAACATTATGTATAGCCATCTTCAACCGTTTCTTTAATCCAGCATTTCGGCAAAACGGCTAAACGGATTCGGACGAAATTTGGCATGCACATGGAGTATATACCCATTTGGTGCCACGCAACTTTATGTGTAGCCATCCTCAACCGTTTCGAGATGGTGGCAAATTTAATTTTTTTAAGCAAATTTAAGTCTTTAATCCAGTGTTCCGGCAAAGCGGTTCAAGAGATTCGGACCAAATTTGGAATGTACATGGAGTATATACCCATTTGGTGCCACGAAACATTATGTACAGCCATCTTCAACCGTTTCTTTAATCCAGTATTTCTGCAAAACGGCTCAACGGATTCCGACGAAATTCGGTGTGTACATGGAGTATATACCCATTTGGTGCCACGAAACATTATGTATAGCCATCTTCAACCGTTTCTTTAATCCAGTATTTCGGCAAAACGGCTCAGCGGATTCCGACGAAATTCGGTGTGTACATGGTGTATATACCCATTTGGTGGCACGAAACTATATGTATAGCCATCCTCAACCGTTTCGAAATGTCGGCAAATTTAAGTCTTTAATCCAGTATTCCGGCAAAAGGGCTCAACGGATTCGGATGAAATTTGGTATGTACATGGAGTATACAGGGTGGCCCACCGAAAACGAAACAAACCTGTTTTTGACATTTAACTCAATTTTTTTCGAAAAATGCTCGGACATGTCAACTTTAGTTTCAAGGGGGACATGTGAATTGGCTATTATCCTTCACCAAACTTCAACCCCATAAGAGGAATTCATTTCACCATCAAAACTTTAAATAGCAAGAGGTGCCAAGCAACATACCATTTGAAAGAGCGAAAAATTCCCTTTACAACAGTGTCTTAGTTTTTGAATTCCAATCATTATTTCCTAAGTAAATTAACTCCAAAGAAACTAAACTAGCAGTTCGAGTTCAGATGATTAGAGCTAATTCTAACGAAGCTACAAGTGCCGTACGTCAACAAATTATACGTATGAGAGGACATCGTGTCTCCCCCGATGTAAACAATGCAGTATCTCTTGATTTGGAATGGAATACAGTTAGCATTACGTGTCATCATAGTAAATGTTGGAAATGACCACCGTCAACTTCCATACAATAATAAAGATTTTCCTGAAATCGTTGTCGCACATTGTGGAGCATTTGTGGAGTGATTTGACGGCATTCATTGACGATACGTTGTCGTAAATCTTCTAAAGAAGCTGGTTGAGTTGTGTAAATTTTACTCTTTACGTGACCCCACAAAAAGAAATCTAGCGGAGATAAATCGGGCGACCGTGCGGGCCACTCAATAGGGCCTCTCCTTCCAATCCATTGACCAGGAAAACTTTTATCCAAATACCGTCGAACAGATAGTGCATAATGTGGAGGAGCTCCGTCTTGTTGGAATATCAACTGATCTTCAAGGTAATGCTCATCATTCTCGATAATATCAGTTAACATTGGATCAATCACGTCTTCCAATAATTTCAAATACATCTGTGCAGTCAAATTACCAGGTAAGAATAAGGGACCAACGATTCGATTACCAAAAATGCCAGCCCAAACATTTAATTTTTCTGGGTGTTGGGTATGTGCTTCGTGAAATATCCTCGGATTAGAATCTGACCAATAGCGACAATTATGGCGATTAACTGTACCATTTAGAAAAAAAGTGCATTCGTCGGAAAAACAGATGTTAAAAACAAAATTTGGATTATCAACGGCTCGAGCACTTGCAATCTCACAAAATTGCACACGACGGTCAAAGTCGCCTTCATTGAGTTCCTGTACCAAGTGAATTTTGTATGGATGGAACTTGTGGTCTTTCAAAATTCGTTGAATAGTAGTTCGCCTAACACCCGATACAGCAGCCAATTTTCTTGTACTCAACGTAGAATCGACAGCAACGTGGCCCAGAACAGCCTCTTGCACCGCTTCATTTCTTACCGGGTTTTCAGAATTTCGCTTCTTGTTGGCTACAGAACCGGTCTCCCGAAAGTTTCTCACTAACTCCAAGACGTACTTGCGATTTACATGCTTATCTGCGTGTTGTTGGTTGAACACTGTGGCTGCTCGATTAGCACAATCATTGTTACGAAAGAATAGTTCAATCAGTTCAATCCTCTCCGCAATCGAATAAACCATAATTATAACTTTGCAGAGACAAAGAATACTACGAAATACGACGTATTGCTTGTCGCTAAGCTCGACACAGACTGTATAAACAATGCTCCCGACTGTACATCTGCATTGTTTACATCGGGGGAGACACGATGTCCTCTAATTTGTTGACGTACGGCACTTGTAGCTTCGTTAGAATTAGCTCTAATCATCTGAACTCGAACTGCTAGTTTAGTTTCTTTGGAGTTAATTTACTTAGGAAATAATGATTGGAATTCAAAAACTAAGACACTGTTGTAAAGGGAATTTATCGCTCTTTCAAATGGTATGTTGCTTGGCACCTCTTGCTATTTAAAGTTTTGATGGTGAAATGAATTCCTCTTATGGGGTTGAAGTTTGGTGAAGGATAATAGCCAATTCACATGTCCCCCTTGAAACTAAAGTTGACATGTCCGAGCATTTTTCGAAAAAAATTGAGTTAAATGTCAAAAACAGGTTTGTTTCGTTTTCGGTGGGCCACCCTGTATACCCATTTGGTGCCACGAAACTTTATGTATAGCCATCTTCAACCGTTTCTTTAATCCAGCATTTCGGCAAAACGGCTAAACGGATTCGGACGAAATTTGGCATGCACATGGAGTATATACCCATTTGGTGCCACGAAACTTTATGTATAGCCATCTTCAACCGTTTCTTTAATCCAGCATTTCGGCAAAACGGTTAAACGGATTCGGACGAAATTTGGCATGCACATGGAGTATATACCCATTTGGTGCCACAAAACTTTATGTGTAGCCATCCTCAACCGTTTCGAGATGGTGGCAAATTTAATCTTTTTAAGCAAATTTAAGTCTTTAATCCAGTATTCCGGCAAAGCGGTTCAAGGGATTCGGACCAAATTTGGAATGTACATGGAGTATATACCCATTTGGTGCCACGAAACATTATGTATAGCCATCTTCAACCGTTTCTTTAATCCAGTATTTCTGCAAAATGGCTCAACGGATTCCGACGAAATTCGGTGTGTACATGGAGTATATACCCATTTGGTGCCACGAAACTTTATGTGCATCCATCCTCAACCGTATCGAGATGGTGGCAAATTTAATTCTTTAATTAAGTATTCCGGCAAACCGGCTAAATGGATTCGGACGATATTTGGCATGTATATGGAGTATATACACATTTGGTGCCACCAAACTTTATGAATAGCCATCCTCAACTGTTTCGAAATGACGGCAAATTTAAGTTTTAATCCAGTATTCCGGCAAAACGGCTAAATGGATTCGGACGAAATGTGGTATGTACAGGGTGTTGCGAAGACATACACGGCAGTATGTCGGGTTGCCTATCCAAAAATCTGCAGGCGCTCGCTCTGCTGACCGACAAGAGAGCGTGGAGGGGAGCAGCCTGCCGATCTACTAATGCTAGGTGGCACTGGGCGAGGCTGAGAGGTTGACGCTCTCGATTCGTGCCTCGTCCTTATATTAACCGCACTTCAATTATATTGAATGCACTTTACCGACCGGTAAACTTTTTGAACTGCTTTTTTGTTAAGCAAATTAATAGACCGGTCGGTAAGCGTTGGGGACAAAAAGCCGATTAATAGTGTACCGGTCGGTAAAGTGCATTCAATATAATTGAAGTGCGGTTAATATAAGGACGAGGCACGAATCGAGACCGTCAACCTCTCAGCCTCGTCCAGTGCCACCTAGCATTAGTAGATCGGCAGGCTGCTCCTCTCCACGCTCTCTTGTCGGTCAGCAGAGCGAGCGCCTGCAGATTTTTAGATAGGCAACCCGACATACTGCCGTGTATGTCTTCGCAACACCCTGTACATGGAGTATATACCCATTTGGTGCCACGAAACATTATGTATAGCCATCTTCAACCGTTTCTTTAATCGAGTGTTCCGGCAAACCGGGTCAACGGATTCGGACGAAATTTGGCATGCACATGGAGTATATACCCATTTGGTGCCACGAAAATTTATGTACAGCGATCTTCAACCGTTTCGAAATAGTGGCAAATTTAAGTATTTAATCCAGTATTCCGGCAAAACGACTCAACGGATTCGGACGAAATTTGGTATATACTTGGAGTATGTACCCATTTGGTGCCACGAAACATTATGTATAGCCATCTTCAACCGTTTCTTTAATCCAGTATTACGGCAAAACGGCTCAACGGATTCCGACGAAATTCGGTGTGTACATGGAGTATATACCCATTTGGTGCCACGAAAGTGTATGTATAGCCATCCTCAACCGTTTCGAAATGACGGCAAATTTAAGTTTTTAATCCAGTATTCCGGCAAAACGACTCAACGGATTCGGACGAAATTTGGTATGTACATGGAGTATGTACCCATTTGGTGCCACGAAACGTTATGTATGGGCATCTTCAACCGTTTCGAAATGGTGGCAAATTTAATCTTTAATCCAGTATTCCGGCAAAACAACTCGACGGATTCGGACCAAATTTGGAATGTACATGGAGTATATACCCATTTGGTGCCACGAAACATTATGTATAGCCATCTTCAACCGTTTCTTTAATCCAGTATTTCGGCAAAACGGCTTAACGGATTCCGACGAAATTCGGTGTGTACATGGAGTATATACCCATTTGGTGCCACGAAACTTTATGTATAGCCATCCTCAACCGTTTCGAAATGGCGGCAAATTTAAGTCTTTAATCCAGTATTCCGGCAAAACGACTCAACGGATTCGGACGAAATTTGGTGTGTACATGGAGTATGTACCCATTTGGTGCCACGAAACTTTATGTATAGCCATCTTAAACCGTTTCGAGATGGTGGAAAATTTAATATTTTTAAGCAAATTGAAGTCTTTAATCCAGTATTCCGGCATAGCGGTTCAAGGGATTCGGACGAAATTTGGAATGTACATGGAGTATATACCCATTTGGTGCCACGAAACTTTAAGTATAGCCATCCTCAACTGTTTCGAAATGGCGGCAAATTTAAGTCTTTAATCCAGTATTCCGGCAAACCGGCTTAATGGATTCGAACCATATTTGGCATGTACATGGAGTATATACCCATTTGGTGCCACGAAACTTTATGTATAGCCATCCTCAACTGTTTCGAAATGACGGCAAATTTAATTCTTTAATCCAGTATTCCGGCAAAACGACTCAACGGATTCGGACGAAATGTGGTATGTACATGGAGTATATACACATTTGGTGCCACGAAACTTTATGTATAGCCATCCCCAACTGTTTCGAAATGACGGCAAATTTAATTCTTTAATCCAGTATTCCGGCAAAACGACTCAACGGATTCGGACGAAATGTGTTATGTACATGGAGTATATACCCATTTGGTGCCACGAAACTTTATGTATAGCCATCGTCAACCGTTTCGAAATGGCGGCAAATTTAAGTGTTTAATCCAGTATTCTGGCAAAACGACACAACGGATTCCGACGAAATTCGGTGTGTACATGGAGTATATACCCATTTGGTGCCACGAAACTTTATGTATAGCCATCCTCAACCGTTTCGAAATGGCGGCAAATTTAAGTCTTTAATCCAGTATTCCGGCAAAACGATTCAACGGATTCGCACGAAATTTGGCATGCACATGGAGTATATACCCATTTGGTGCCACGAAATATTATGTATAGCCATCTTCAACCGTTTCTTTAATCCAGCATTTCGGCAAAACGGCTCAACGGATTCCGACGAAATTCGGTGTGTACATGGAGTATATACCCATTTGGTGCCACGAAACTTTATGTATAGCCATCCTCAACCGTTTCGAAATGGCGGCAAATTTAAGTCTTTAATCCAGTATTCCGGCAAAACGACTCAACGGATTCGGACGAAATTTGGTATGTACATGGAGTATGTACCCATTTGGTGCCACGAAACTTTATGTGTAGCCATCTTAAACCGTTTCGAGATGGAGACAAATTTACGTCTTTAATCCAGTATTCTGGCAAAACAACTCAACGGATTTGGACGAAATGTGGTATGTACATGGAGTATATACCCATTTGGTGCCACGAAACTTTATGTATAGCCATCCTCAACCGTTTCGAAATCGCGGCAAATTGAAGTCTTTAATCCAGTATTCCGGCAAAACGACTCAACGGATTCGGACGAAATGTGGTATGCACATGGAGTATATACCCACTTGGTGCCACGAAACTTTATGTGCATCCATCCTCAACCGTTTCGAGATGGTGGCAAATTGAATCTTTTTAAGCGAATTTAAGTCTTTAATCCAGTATTCCGGCAAAGCGGTTCAAGGGATTCGGACGAAATTTGGAATGTACATGGAGTATATACCCATTTGGTGCCACGAAACTTTAAGTATAGCCATCCTCAAACGTTTCGAAATGGCGGCAAATTTAAGTCTTTAATCCAGTATTCCGGCAAACCGGCTAAATGGATTCGGACAGTATTTGGCATGAACATGGAGTATATACCCATTTGGTGCCACGAAACTTTATGTATAGCCATCCTCAACTGTTTCGAAATGACGGCAAATTTAATTCTTTAATTAAGTATTCCGGCAAACCGGCTAAATGGATTCGGACGATATTTGGCATGTACATGGAGTATATACACATTTGGTGCCACCAAACTTTATGAATAGCCATCCTCAACTGTTTCGAAATGACGGCAAATTTAAGTTTTAATCCAGTATTCCGGCAAAACGGCTAAATGGATTCGGACGAAATGTGGTATGTACATGGAGTATATACCCATTTGGTGCCACGAAACATTATGTATAGCCATCTTCAACCGTTTCTTTAATCCAGCATTTCGGCAAAACGTCTAAACGGATTCGGACGAAATTTGGCATGCACATGGAGTATATACCCATTTGGTTGCACGAAAATTTATGTACAGCGATCTTCAACCGTTTCGAAGTAGTGGCAAACTTAAGTATTTAATCCAGTATTCCGGCAAAACGACTCAACGGATTCGGACGAAATTTGGTGTGTACATGGAGTATGTACCCATTTGGTGCCACGAAACTTTATGTATAGCCATCTTAAACCGTTTCGAGATGGTGGCAAATTTAATCTTTTTAAGCAAATTGAAGTCTTTAATCCAGTATTCCGGCATAGCGGTTCAAGGGATTCGGACGAAATTTGGAATGTACATGGAGTATATACCCATTTGGTGCCACGAAACTTTAAGTATAGCCATCCTCAATCGTTTCGAAATGGCGGCAAATTTAAGTCTTTAATCCAGTATTCCGGCAAACCGGCTTAATGGATTCGAACGATATTTGGCATGTACATGGAGTATATACCTATTTGGTGCCACGAAACTTTATGTATAGCCATCTTCAACCGTTTCTTTAATCGAGTGTTCCGGCAAACCGGGTCAACGGATTCGGACGAAATTTGGCATGCACATGGAGTATATACCCATTTGGTGCCACGAAAATTTATGTACAGCGATCTTCAACCGTTTCGAAATAGTGGCAAATTTAAGTATTTAATCCAGTATTCCGGCAAAACGACTCAACGGATTCGGACGAAATTTGGTATATACTTGGAGTATGTACCCATTTGGTGCCACGAAACATTATGTATAGCCATCTTCAACCGTTTCTTTAATCCAGTATTTCGGCAAAACGGCTCAACGGATTCCGACGAAATTCGGTGTGTACATGGAGTATATACCCATTTGGTGCCACGAAAGTGTATGTATAGCCATCCTCAACCGTTTCGAAATGACGGCAAATTTAAGTTTTTAATCCAGTATTCCGGCAAAACGACTCAACGGATTCGGACGAAATTTGGTATGTACATGGAGTATGTACCCATTTGGTGCCACGAAACGTTATGTATGGGCATCTTCAACCGTTTCGAAATGGTGGCAAATTTAATCTTTAATCCAGTATTCCGGCAAAACAACTCGACGGATTCGGACCAAATTTGGAATGTACATGGAGTATATACCCATTTGGTGCCACGAAACATTATGTATAGCCATCTTCAACCGTTTCTTTAATCCAGTATTTCGGCAAAACGGCTTAACGGATTCCGACGAAATTCGGTGTGTACATGGAGTATATACCCATTTGGTGCCACGAAACTTTATGTATAGCCATCCTCAACCGTTTCGAAATGGCGGCAAATTTAAGTCTTTAATCCAGTATTCCGGCAAAACGACTCAACGGATTCGGACGAAATTTGGTGTGTACATGGAGTATGTACCCATTTGGTGCCACGAAACTTTATGTATAGCCATCTTAAACCGTTTCGAGATGGTGGAAAATTTAATATTTTTAAGCAAATTGAAGTCTTTAATCCAGTATTCCGGCATAGCGGTTCAAGGGATTCGGACGAAATTTGGAATGTACATGGAGTATATACCCATTTGGTGCCACGAAACTTTAAGTATAGCCATCCTCAACTGTTTCGAAATGGCGGCAAATTTAAGTCTTTAATCCAGTATTCCGGCAAACCGGCTTAATGGATTCGAACCATATTTGGCATGTACATGGAGTATATACCCATTTGGTGCCACGAAACTTTATGTATAGCCATCCTCAACTGTTTCGAAATGACGGCAAATTTAATTCTTTAATCCAGTATTCCGGCAAAACGACTCAACGGATTCGGACGAAATGTGGTATGTACATGGAGTATATACACATTTGGTGCCACGAAACTTTATGTATAGCCATCCTCAACTGTTTCGAAATGACGGCAAATTTAATTCTTTAATCCAGTATTCCGGCAAAACGACTCAACGGATTCGGACGAAATGTGTTATGTACATGGAGTATATACCCATTTGGTGCCACGAAACTTTATGTATAGCCATCGTCAACCGTTTCGAAATGGCGGCAAATTTAAGTGTTTAATCCAGTATTCTGGCAAAACGACACAACGGATTCCGACGAAATTCGGTGTGTACATGGAGTATATACCCATTTGGTGCCACGAAACTTTATGTATAGCCATCCTCAACCGTTTCGAAATGGCGGCAAATTTAAGTCTTTAATCCAGTATTCCGGCAAAACGACTCAACGGATTCGCACGAAATTTGGCATGCACATGGAGTATATACCCATTTGGTGCCACGAAATATTATGTATAGCCATCTTCAACCGTTTCTTTAATCCAGCATTTCGGCAAAACGGCTCAACGGATTCCGACGAAATTCGGTGTGTACATGGAGTATATACCCATTTGGTGCCACGAAACTTTATGTATAGCCATCCTCAACCGTTTCGAAATGGCGGCAAATTTAAGTCTTTAATCCAGTATTCCGGCAAAACGACTCAACGGATTCGGACGAAATTTGGTATGTACATGGAGTATGTACCCATTTGGTGCCACGAAACTTTATGTGTAGCCATCTTAAACCGTTTCGAGATGGCGACAAATTTACGTCTTTAATCCAGTATTCTGGCAAAACAACTCAACGGATTTGGACGAAATGTGGTATGTACATGGAGTATATACCCATTTGGTGCCACGAAACTTTATGTATAGCCATCCTCAACCGTTTCGAAATCGCGGCAAATTGAAGTCTTTAATCCAGTATTCCGGCAAAACGACTCAACGGATTCGGACGAAATGTGGTATGCACATGGAGTATATACCCACTTGGTGCCACGAAACTTTATGTGCATCCATCCTCAACCGTTTCGAGATGGTGGCAAATTGAATCTTTTTAAGCGAATTTAAGTCTTTAATCCAGTATTCCGGCAAAGCGGTTCAAGGGATTCGGACGAAATTTGGAATGTACATGGAGTATATACCCATTTGGTGCCACGAAACTTTAAGTATAGCCATCCTCAAACGTTTCGAAATGGCGGCAAATTTAAGTCTTTAATCCAGTATTCCGGCAAACCGGCTAAATGGATTCGGACAGTATTTGGCATGAACATGGAGTATATACCCATTTGGTGCCACGAAACTTTATGTATAGCCATCCTCAACTGTTTCGAAATGACGGCAAATTTAATTCTTTAATTAAGTATTCCGGCAAACCGGCTAAATGGATTCGGACGATATTTGGCATGTACATGGAGTATATACACATTTGGTGCCACCAAACTTTATGAATAGCCATCCTCAACTGTTTCGAAATGACGGCAAATTTAAGTTTTAATCCAGTATTCCGGCAAAACGGCTAAATGGATTCGGACGAAATGTGGTATGTACATGGAGTATATACCCATTTGGTGCCACGAAACATTATGTATAGCCATCTTCAACCGTTTCTTTAATCCAGCATTTCGGCAAAACGTCTAAACGGATTCGGACGAAATTTGGCATGCACATGGAGTATATACCCATTTGGTTGCACGAAAATTTATGTACAGCGATCTTCAACCGTTTCGAAGTAGTGGCAAACTTAAGTATTTAATCCAGTATTCCGGCAAAACGACTCAACGGATTCGGACGAAATTTGGTGTGTACATGGAGTATGTACCCATTTGGTGCCACGAAACTTTATGTATAGCCATCTTAAACCGTTTCGAGATGGTGGCAAATTTAATCTTTTTAAGCAAATTGAAGTCTTTAATCCAGTATTCCGGCATAGCGGTTCAAGGGATTCGGACGAAATTTGGAATGTACATGGAGTATATACCCATTTGGTGCCACGAAACTTTAAGTATAGCCATCCTCAATCGTTTCGAAATGGCGGCAAATTTAAGTCTTTAATCCAGTATTCCGGCAAACCGGCTTAATGGATTCGAACGATATTTGGCATGTACATGGAGTATATACCTATTTGGTGCCACGAAACTTTATGTATAGCCATCTTCAACCGTTTCTTTAATCGAGTGTTCCGGCAAACCGGGTCAACGGATTCGGACGAAATTTGGCATGCACATGGAGTATATACCCATTTGGTGCCACGAAAATTTATGTACAGCGATCTTCAACCGTTTCGAAATAGTGGTAAATTTAAGTATTTAATCCAGTATTCCGGCAAAACGACTCAACGGATTCGGACGAAATTTGGTATATACTTGGAGTATGTACCCATTTGGTGCCACGAAACATTATGTATAGCCATCTTCAACCGTTTCTTTAATCCAGTATTTCGGCAAAACGGCTCAACGGATTCCGACGAAATTCGGTGTGTACATGGAGTATATACCCATTTGGTGCCACGAAAGTGTATGTATAGCCATCCTCAACCGTTTCGAAATGACGGCAAATTTAAGTTTTTAATCCAGTATTCCGGCAAAACGACTCAACGGATTCGGACGAAATTTGGTATGTACATGGAGTATGTACCCATTTGGTGCCACGAAACGTTATGTATGGGCATCTTCAACCGTTTCGAAATGGTGGCAAATTTAATCTTTAATCCAGTATTCCGGCAAAACAACTCGACGGATTCGGACCAAATTTGGAATGTACATGGAGTATATACCCATTTGGTGCCACGAAACATTATGTATAGCCATCTTCAACCGTTTCTTTAATCCAGTATTTCGGTAAAACGGCTTAACGGATTCCGACGAAATTCGGTGTGTACATGGAGTATATACCCATTTGGTGCCACGAAACTTTATGTATAGCCATCCTCAACCGTTTCGAAATGGCGGCAAATTTAAGTCTTTAATCCAGTATTCCGGCAAAACGACTCAACGGATTCGGACGAAATTTGGTGTGTACAGGGTGTTCCGAAGTGATACGCGGCAGTAGAACGGGTTGCCTATCCATACATCTGCAGGCGCTCGCTCTGCTGACCGGCAAGAGAGCATGGAGGGGGCAGGCTGCCGGTCTACTGGCGCTAGGTGGCACTGGACGGGGATGGAGGGTTGATGTTCATGACTCGTACATCGTCCTTATATTAACCTTACTTCAATTATATTAAACGCACGTTACCGACCGATATTAATCGGCTTTTTGTTCCCACCGCTTATCGGCCGGTAGACAATTAATCTAACCATATAAAAGTAACTGTTTTGAGCGATATCACAGTTTAAAAAAATATTAAATCGTAATGCGGGGCGCTAATTTATCTATTACCAATGTTTTCAGGTTAATATTTATATGAGATTGCACAGTTCATATAATAATGTTCTTCAAATGCTACGATTTAATATTTTTTTAAACTGTGATATCGCTCAAAACAGTAACTTTTATATGGTTAGATTAACAGTCTACCGGCCGATAAGCGGTAGGGACAAAAAGCCGATTAATACCGATCGGTAATGTGCGTTTAATATAATTGAAGTAAGGTTAATATAAGGACGATACACGAGTCACGAACATCAACCCTCCACCCCTGTCCAGTGCCACCTAGCGCCAGTAGACCGGCAGCCTGCCCCCCTCCACGCTCTCTTGCCGGTCAGCAGAGCGAGCGCCTGCAGATCTGTGGATAGGCAACCCGTTCAACTGCCGCGTATCACTTCGGAACACACTGTACATGGAGTATGTACCCATTTGGTGCCACGAAACTTTATGTATAGCCATCTTAAACCGTTTCGAGATGGTGGAAAATTTAATATTTTTAAGCAAATTGAAGTCTTTAATCCAGTATTCCGGCATAGCGGTTCAAGGGATTCGGACGAAATTTGGAATGTACATGGAGTATATACCCATTTGGTGCCACGAAACTTTAAGTATAGCCATCCTCAACTGTTTCGAAATGGCGGCAAATTTAAGTCTTTAATCCAGTATTCCGGCAAACCGGCTTAATGGATTCGAACCATATTTGGCATGTACATGGAGTATATACCCATTTGGTGCCACGAAACTTTATGTATAGCCATCTTCAACCGTTTCTTTAATCCAGCATTTCGGCAAAACGGCTAAACGGATTCGGACGAAATTTGGCATGCACATGGAGTATATACCCATTTGGTGCCACGAAACTTTATGTATAGCCATCTTCAACCGTTTCTTTAATCCAGCATTTCGGCAAAACGGTTAAACGGATTCGGACGAAATTTGGCATGCACATGGAGTATATACCCATTTGGTGCCACAAAACTTTATGTGTAGCCATCCTCAACCGTTTCGAGATGGTGGCAAATTTAATCTTTTTAAGCAAATTTAAGTCTTTAATCCAGTATTCCGGCAAAGCGGTTCAAGGGATTCGGACCAAATTTGGAATGTACATGGAGTATATACCCATTTGGTGCCACGAAACATTATGTATAGCCATCTTCAACCGTTTCTTTAATCCAGTATTTCTGCAAAATGGCTCAACGGATTCCGACGAAATTCGGTGTGTACGTGGAGTATATACCCATTTGGTGCCACGAAACATTATGTATAGCCATCTTCAACCGTTTCTTTAATCCAGTATTTCGGCAAAACGGCTCAACGGATTCCGACGAAATTCGGTGTGTACATGGAGTATATACCCATTTGGTGCCACGAAACTTTATGTGCATCCATCCTCAACCGTATCGAGATGGTGGCAAATTTAATTCTTTAATTAAGTATTCCGGCAAACCGGCTAAATGGATTCGGACGATATTTGGCATGTATATGGAGTATATACACATTTGGTGCCACCAAACTTTATGAATAGCCATCCTCAACTGTTTCGAAATGACGGCAAATTTAAGTTTTAATCCAGTATTCCGGCAAAACGGCTAAATGGATTCGGACGAAATGTGGTATGTACATGGAGTATATACCCATTTGGTGCCACGAAACATTATGTATAGCCATCTTCAACCGTTTCTTTAATCGAGTGTTCCGGCAAACCGGGTCAACGGATTCGGACGAAATTTGGCATGCACATGGAGTATATACCCATTTGGTGCCACGAAAATTTATGTACAGCGATCTTCAACCGTTTCGAAATAGTGGCAAATTTAAGTATTTAATCCAGTATTCCGGCAAAACGACTCAACGGATTCGGACGAAATTTGGTATATACTTGGAGTATGTACCCATTTGGTGCCACGAAACATTATGTATAGCCATCTTCAACCGTTTCTTTAATCCAGTATTACGGCAAAACGGCTCAACGGATTCCGACGAAATTCGGTGTGTACATGGAGTATATACCCATTTGGTGCCACGAAAGTGTATGTATAGCCATCCTCAACCGTTTCGAAATGACGGCAAATTTAAGTTTTTAATCCAGTATTCCGGCAAAACGACTCAACGGATTCGGACGAAATTTGGTATGTACATGGAGTATGTACCCATTTGGTGCCACGAAAATTTATGTACAGCGATCTTCAACCGTTTCGAAATAGTGGCAAATTTAAGTATTTAATCCAGTATTCCGGCAAAACGACTCAACGGATTCGGACGAAATTTGGTATATACTTGGAGTATGTACCCATTTGGTGCCACGAAACATTATGTATAGCCATCTTCAACCGTTTCTTTAATCCAGTATTTCGGCAAAACGGCTCAACGGATTCCGACGAAATTCGGTGTGTACATGGAGTATATACCCATTTGGTGCCACGAAAGTGTATGTATAGCCATCCTCAACCGTTTCGAAATGACGGCAAATTTATGTTTTTAATCCAGTATTCCGGCAAAACGACTCAACGGATTCGGACGAAATTTGGTATGTACATGGAGTATGTACCCATTTGGTGCCACGAAACGTTATGTATGGGCATCTTCAACCGTTTCGAAATGGTGGCAAATTTAATCTTTAATCCAGTATTCCGGCAAAACAACTCGACGGATTCGGACCAAATTTGGAATGTACATGGAGTATATACCCATTTGGTGCCACGAAACATTATGTATAGCCATCTTCAACCGTTTCTTTAATCCAGTATTTCGGCAAAACGGCTTAACGGATTCCGACGAAATTCGGTGTGTACATGGAGTATATACCCATTTGGTGCCACGAAACTTTATTTATAGCCATCCTCAACCGTTTCGAAATGGCGGCAAATTTAAGTCTTTAATCCAGTATTCCGGCAAAACGACTCAACGGATTCGGACGAAATTTGGTGTGTACATGGAGTATGTACCCATTTGGTGCCACGAAACTTTATGTATAGCCATCTTAAACCGTTTCGAGATGGTGGAAAATTTAATATTTTTAAGCAAATTGAAGTCTTTAATCCAGTATTCCGGCATAGCGGTGCAAGGGATTCGGACGAAATTTGGAATGTACATGGAGTATATACCCATTTGGTGCCACGAAACTTTAAGTATAGCCATCCTCAACTGTTTCGAAATGGCGGCAAATTTAAGTCTTTAATCCAGTATTCCGGCAAACCGGCTTAATGGTTTCGAACCATATTTGGCATGTACATGGAGTATATACCCATTTGGTGCCACGAAACTTTATGTATAGCCATCCTCAACTGTTTCGAAATGACGGCAAATTTAATTCTTTAATCCAGTATTCCGGCAAAACGACTCAACGGATTCGGACGAAATGTGGTATGTACATGGAGTATATACACATTTGGTGCCACGAAACTTTATGTATAGCCATCCTCAACTGTTTCGAAATGACGGCAAATTTAATTCTTTAATCCAGTATTCCGGCAAAACGACTCAACGGATTCGGACGAAATGTGTTATGTACATGGAGTATATACCCATTTGGTGCCACGAAACTTTATGTATAGCCATCGTCAACCGTTTCGAAATGGCGGCAAATTTAAGTGTTTAATCCAGTATTCTGGCAAAACGACACAACGGATTCCGACGAAATTCGGTGTGTACATGGAGTATATACCCATTTGGTGCCACGAAACTTTATGTATAGCCATCCTCAACCGTTTCGAAATGGCGGCAAATTTAAGTGTTTAATCCAGTATTCTGGCAAAACGACTCAACGGATTCCGACGAAATTCGGTGTGTACATGGAGTATATACCCATTTGGTGCCACGAAACTTTATGTATAGCCATCCTCAACCGTTTCGAAATGGCGGCAAATTTAAGTCTTTAATCCAGTATTCCGGCAAAACGACTCAACGGATTCGGACGAAATTTGGCATGCACATGGAGTATATACCCATTTGGTGCCACGAAATATTATGTATAGCCATCTTCAACCGTTTCTTTAATCCAGCATTTCGGCAAAACGGCTCAACGGATTCTGACGAAATTCGGTGTGTACATGGAGTATATACCCATTTGGTGCCACGAAACTTTATGTATAGCCATCGTCAACCGTTTCGAAATGGCGGCAAATTTAAGTGTTTAATCCAGTATTCTGGCAAAACGACACAACGGATTCCGACGAAATTCGGTGTGTACATGGAGTATATACCCATTTGGTGCCACGAAACTTTATGTATAGCCATCCTCAACCGTTTCGAAATGGCGGCAAATTTAAGTGTTTAATCCAGTATTCTGGCAAAACGACTCAACGGATTCCGACGAAATTCGGTGTGTACATGGAGTATATACCCATTTGGTGCCACGAAACTTTATGTATAGCCATCCTCAACCGTTTCGAAATGGCGGCAAATTTAAGTCTTTAATCCAGTATTCCGGCAAAACGACTCAACGGATTCGGACGAAATTTGGCATGCACATGGAGTATATACCCATTTGGTGCCACGAAATATTATGTATAGCCATCTTCAACCGTTTCTTTAATCCAGCATTTCGGCAAAACGGCTCAACGGATTCCGACGAAATTCGGTGTGTACATGGAGTATATACCCATTTGGTGCCACGAAACTTTATGTATAGCCATCGTCAACCGTTTCGAAATGGCGGCAAATTTAAGTCTTTAATCCAGTATTCTGGCAAAACGACTCAACGGATTCCGACGAAATTCGGTGTGTACATGGAGTATATACCCATTTGGTGCCACGAAACTTTATGTATAGCCATCCTCAACCGTTTCGAAATGGCGGCAAATTTAAGTCTTTAATCCAATATTCCGGCAAAACGACTCAACGGATTCGGACGAAATTTGGTATGTACATGGAGTATGTACCCATTTGGTGCCACGAAACTTTATGTGTAGCCATCTTAAACCGTTTCGAGATGGCGACAAATTTACGTCTTTAATCCAGTATTCTGGCAAAACGACTCAACGGATTTGGACGAAATGTGGTATGTACATGGAGTATATACCCATTTGGTGCCACGAAACTTTATGTATAGCCATCCTCAACCGTTTCGAAATCGCGGCAAATTGAAGTCTTTAATCCAGTATTCCGGCAAAACGACTCAACGGATTCGGACGAAATGTGGCATGCACATGGAGTATATACCCACTTGGTGCCACGAAACTTTATGTGCATCCATCCTCAACCGTTTCGAGATGGTGGCAAATTGAATCTTTTTAAGCGAATTTAAGTCTTTAATCCAGTATTCCGGCAAAGCGGTTCAAGGGATTCGGACGAAATTTGGAATGTACATGGAGTATATACCCATTTGGTGCCACGAAACTTTAAGTATAGCCATCCTCAAACGTTTCGAAATGGCGGCAAATTTAAGTCTTTAATCCAGTATTCCGGCAAACCGGCTAAATGGATTCGGACAGTATTTGGCATGAACATGGAGTATATACCCATTTGGTGCCACGAAACTTTATGTATAGCCATCCTCAACTGTTTCGAAATGACGGCAAATTTAATTCTTTAATTAAGTATTCCGGCAAACCGGCTAAATGGATTCGGACGATATTTGGCATGTACATGGAGTATATACACATTTGGTGCCACCAAACTTTATGAATAGCCATCCTCAACTGTTTCGAAATGACGGCAAATTTAAGTTTTAATCCAGTATTCCGGCAAAACGGCTAAATGGATTCGGACGAAATGTGGTATGTACATGGAGTATATACCCATTTGGTGCCACGAAACATTATGTATAGCCATCTTCAACTGTTTCGAAATGACGGCAAATTTAAGTTTTAATCCAGTATTCCGGCAAAACGGCTAAATGGATTCGGACGAAATGTGGTATGTACATGGAGTATATACCCATTTGGTGCCACGAAACTTTATGTGTAGCCATCCTCAACCGTTTCGAGATGGTGGCAAATTTAAGTCTTTAATCCAGTATTCCGGCAAAACAGCTAAATGGATTCAGGCGAAATTTGGAATGTACATGGAGTATATTCCCATTTGGTGTCACGAAACTTTATGTATAGCCATCTACAATTGTTTCTTTAATCCAGTATTCCGGCAAAAGGGCTCAACGGATTCGGACGAAATTTGGTATGTGCATGGAGTATATACCTATTTGGTGCCACGAAACTTTAAGTATAGCCATCCTCAATCGTTTCGAAATGGCGGCAAATTTAAGTCTTTAATCCAGTATTCCGGCAAACCGGCTTAATGGATTCGAACGATATTTGGCATGTACATGGAGTATATACCTATTTGGTGCCACGAAACTTTATGTATAGCCATCTTCAACTGTTTCGAAATGACGGCAAATTTAAGTTTTAATCCAGTATTCCGGTAAAACGGCTAAATGGATTCGGACGAAATGTGGTATGTACATGGAGTATATACCCATTTGGTGCCACGAAACTTTATGTGTAGCCATCCTCAACCGTTTCGAGATGGTGGCAAATTTAAGTCTTTAATCCAGTATTCCGGCAAAACAGCTAAATGGATTCAGGCGAAATTTGGAATGTACATGGAGTATATTCCCATTTGGTGTCACGAAACTTTATGTATAGCCATCTACAATTGTTTCTTTAATCCAGTATTCCGGCAAAAGGGCTCAACGGATTCGGACGAAATTTGGTATGTGCATGGAGTATATACCTATTTGGTGCCACAAAACTTTATGTATAGCCATCTTCAACCGTTTCTTTAATCCAGTATTCCGGCAAAACGGCTGAACGGATTCGGACGAAATTTGGCATGCACATGGAGTATATACCCATTTGGTGCCACGAAAATTTATGTACAGCCATCTTCAACCGTTTCGAAATAGTGGCAAATTTAAGTATTTAATCCAGTATTCCGGCAAAACGACTCAACGGATGCGGACGAAATTTGGTATGTACATGGAGTATGTACCCATTTGATGCCACGAAACTTTATGTATACCCATCTTAAACCGTTTCGTGATGGTGGCAAATTTAATCTTTTTAAGCAAATTTAAGTATTTAATCCAGTATTCCGGCAAAACGACTCAACGGATTCGGACGAAATTTGGTATGTACATGGAGTATGTACCCATTTGGTGTCACGAAACTTTATGTATAGCCATCTTCAACTGTTTCTTTAATCCAGTATTCCGGCAAAAGGGCTCAACGGATTCGGACGAAATTTGGTATGTGTATGGAGTATATACCTATTTGGTGCCACGAAATTTTATGTATAGCCATCTTCAACTGTTTCTTTAATCCAGTATACCGGCAAAAGGGCTCAACGGATTCGGACGAAATTTGGTATGTGCATGGAGTATATACCTATTTGGTGCCACGAAACTTTATGTATAGCCATCTTCAACCGTCTCTTTAATCCAGTATTCCGGCAAAACGGCTAAACGGATTCGGACGAAATATGGCATGCACATGGAGTATATGCCTATTTGGTGCCACGAAACTTTATGTATAGCCATCCTCAACCGTTTCGAAATGTCGGCAAAATTAAGTCTTTAATCCAGTATTCCGGCAAAACGGCTCAACGGATTCGGACGAAATTTGGCATGCACATGGAGTATATACCCATTTGGTGCCACGAAAATTTATGTACAGCCATCTTCAACCGTTTCGAAATACTGGCAAATTTAAGTATTTAATCTAGTATTCTGGCAAAACGACTCAACGGATTCGGACGAAATTTGGTATGTACATGGAGTATACAGGGTGTCCCGCAATAGGTGTAATCCCCGCGAAGGGGTTATAGCTGAAGTGATTCTGAACAAGATTTTCCTTTGCGAAAATGTTGGATGAGGCTTCATTTTTGAATTATTAACGAAAAACACTGGCGAATGAGCGCACTCGTAGAGTCCGCGCGCAGGGCCGTAACGCCCGCAATTCACCGCGTCGACCATGGTCGTAGACGGGCGCGCACCGCGATGTTTCGGCACGAAACGACGGACCGAAATTATGTCAAATGACAAATAATATCCAAGGATTGATTAGTCTTGAGTAACGAGTACCCCAATTACTAGTTGCGTAGATTTAACAGACTGTTTAAGTACTCTAACATTGGACGTAACTACTATTTCCTTTCGATTTGACAAATCAAAGTGTTTAATACCTTTATTTTTCATTTCAAAGTAACACGGAATATGATCTCCAAAATAATTCCCGTCAATTATTCCGAACAAAAAGTTTTTAGAAATAACAAATAATTTTGATAAACGACTTTTTTATTCAACGAATAATTGAAATAGAATATCAAAGGAAAATATTACTCACAGCCTTGGATGAAACTGGATAACTGTCATAGGGCTACTCCGCCAATCCAGACCATTCGTAGAACACAAGAATACGTAGCGCGCCGCCGAACAGCTGATCCAAGCGAGGCCCCGATCGGGTCACTGAACTCCCGTCGTTGCACAGTCACTAACACACTCCCTGTGTTACATCAAGCTCCCGGCGTACATGTGTGTGCGAAACGTGCGTGCAGACCACATTTGGGTCATAAAGGTATTAAACATTTTGATTTATCAAATCCAAAGGTAATAGCAGTTACGTCCAATGTTAAAGTACTTAAACAATCTGTTAAATCTACGCAACTAGTAATTGGGGTATTCATTACTCAAGATTAATGAATCTCTGGATGTTATTTCTCATTTGACATAATTTCGGTCCGTCGCTTCGTGCCGAAGCATCGCGGTGCGCGCCCGTCCATGACCACGGTCGGCGCGGTGAGTGGCGAGCATTACGGCCCTGCGCGAGGGCTCTACGGGTGCGCTCATTCGCTAGTGTTTTTCGTTAATAATTTAAAAATGAAGCCTCATCCAACATTTTCGCAAAGGAAAATCATGTTCAGAATCACTTCAGCTATAACCCCTTCGCGGGGATTACACCTATTGCGGGACACCCTGTATACCCATTTGGTGCCACGAAACTTTATGTGTAGCCATCCTCAACCGTTTCGAGGTGGTGGCAAATTTAATCTTTTTAAGCAAATTTAAGTCTTTAATCCACTATTCCGGCAAAACGGATAAACGGATTCGGACGAAATTTAGTATGTACATGGAGTATATACCCATTTGGTGCCACGAAACTTTATGTATAGCCATCCTCAACTGTTTCGAAATGGCGGCAAATTTAAGTCTTAATCCAGTATTCCGGCAAAACAGCTAAATGGATTCAGGCGAAATTTGGAATGTACATGGAGTATATTCCCATTTGGTGTCACGAAACTTTATGTATAGCCATCTACAATTGTTTCTTTAATCCAGTATTCCGGCAAAAGGGCTCAACGGATTCGGACGAAATTTGGTATGTGCATGGAGTATATACCTATTTGGTGCCACGAAACATTATGTATAGCCATCTTCAACTGTTTCTTTAATCCAGTATTCCGGCAAAAGGGCTCAACGGATTCGGACGAAATTTGATATGTGCATGGAGTATATACCTATGTGTGCCACGAAACTTTATGTATAGGCATCTTCAACCGTTTCGATATTTTGGCAAATTTAAGTCTTTAATCCAGTATTCCGGCAAAACGGCTGAACGGATTCGGACGAAATTTGGCATGCACATGGAGTATATACCCATTTGGTGCCACGATAATTTATGTACAGCCATCTTCAACCGTTTCGAAATAGTGGCAAATTTAAGTATTTAATCCAGTATTCCGGCAAAACGACTCAACGGATTCGGACGAAATTTGGCATGCACATGGAGTATATACCCATTTGGTGCCTCGAAACTTTATGTATAGCCATCTTCAACCGTTTCATTAATCCAGTATTCCGGCAAAACGGCTAAACGGATTCGGACGAAATTTGGCATGCACATGGAGTATATACCCATTTGGTGCCACGAAACTTTATGTATAGCCATCCTCAACCGTTTCGAAATGTCGGCAAATTTGAGTCTTTAATCCAGTATTCCGGCAAAAGAACTCAACGGATTCGGACGAAATTTGGTATGTACATGGAGTATATACCCATTTGGTGCCACGAAACATTATGTATAGCCATCTTCAACCGTTTCTTTAATCCAGTATTCCGGCAAAACGGCTCAACGGATTCGGACGAAATTTGGCATGCACATGGAGTATATACCCATTTGGTGCCACGAAAATTTATGTACAGCCATCTTCAACCGTTTCGAAATAGTGGCAAATTTAAGTATTTAATCCAGTATTCCGGCAAAACGACTCAACGGATTCGGACGAAATTTGGCATGCACATGGAGTATATACCCATTTGGTGCCTCGAAACTTTATGTATAGCCATCTTCAACCGTTTCTTTAATCCAGTATTCCGGCAAAACGGCTCAACGGATTCGGACGAAATTTGGCATGCACATGGAGTATATACCCATTTGGTGCCACGAAAATTTATGTACAGCCATCTTCAACCGTTTCGAAATAGTTGCAAATTTAAGTATTTAATCCAGTATTCCGGCAAAACGGCTCAACGGATTCGGACGATATTTGGCATGTGCATGGAGTATATACCCATTTGGTGCCACGAAACTTTATGTATAGGCATCTTCAACCGTTTCGAAATTTTGGCAAATTTAATACTTTAATCCAGTATTCCGGCAAACTGGCTAAATGGATTCGGACTATATTTGGAATGTACATGGAGTATGTACCCATTTGGTGCCACGAAACATTATGTATAGCCATCTTCAACCGTTTCGAAATATTGGCAAATTTAAGTATTCAATCCAGTATTCTGGCAAAACGACTCAACGGATTCGGACGAAATTTGGTATGTACATGGACTATATACCCATTAGGTGCCACGAAACTTTATGTATAGGCATCTTCAACCGTTTCGAAATTTTGGCAAATTTAATACTTTAATCCGGTATTCCGGCCAACCGGCTAAATGGATTCAGACTATATTTGGAATGTACATGGATTATATTCCCATTTGGTGCCACGAAACTTTATGTATAGGCATCTTCAACCGTTTCGAAATTTTGGCAAATTTAATACTTTAATCCAGTATTCCGGCAAACCCGCTAAATGGATTCGGACTATATTTGGAATGTACATGGAGTATGTACCCATTTGGTGCCACGAAACATTATGTATAGCCATCTTCAACCGTTTCGAAATATTGGCAAATTTAAGTATTCAATCCAGTATTCTGGCAAAACGACTCAACGGATTCGGACGAAATTTGGTATGTACATGGAGTATATACCCATTAGGTGCCACGAAACTTTATGTATAGGCATCTTCAACCGTTTCGAAATTTTGGCAAATTTAATACTTTAATCCAGTATTACGGCAAACCGGCTAAATGGATTCAGACTATATTTGGAATGTACATGGATTATATTCCCATTTGGTGTCACGAAACTTTATGTATAGCCATCTTCAACCGTTTCTTTAATCCAGTATTCCGGCAAAACGGCTCAACGGATTCGGACGAAATTTGGCATGCACATGGAGTATATACCCATTTGGTGCCACGAAAATTTATGTACAGCCATCTTCAACCGTTTCGCAATAGTGGCAAATTTAAGTATTTAATCCAGTATTCCGGCAAAACGACTCAACGGATTCGGACGAAATTTGGTATGTACATGGAGTATGTACCCATTTGGTGCCACGAAACTTTATGTATAGCCATCTTAAACCGTTTCGAGATGGTGGCAAATTTAATCTTTTTAAGCAAATTTAAGTATTTAATCCAGTATTCCGGCAAAACGGCTCAACGGATTCGGACGATATTTCGCATGTGCATGGAGTATATACGCATTTGGTGCCACGAAACTTTATGTATAGCCATCTTAAACCGTTTCGAAATTTTGGCAAATTTAAGTCTTTAATCCAGTATTCCGGCAAAACGGCTAAACGGATTCGGACGAAATATGGCATGCACATGGAGTATATACCCATTTGGTGCCACGAAACTTTATGTATAGCCAGTCTCAACTGTTTCGAAATGGCGGCAAATTTAAGTCTTTAATTCAGTATTCCGGCAAAAGGGCTCAACGGATTCGGACGAAATTTGGTATGTGCATGGAGTATATACCTATTTGGTGCCACGAAACTTTATGTATAGCCATCTTCAACCGTTTCTTTAATCCAGTATTCCGGCGAAACGGCTAAACGGATTCGGACGAAATTTGGCATGCACATGGAGTATATACCCAGTTGGTGCCACGAAAATTTATGTACAGCCATCTTCAACCGTTTCGAAATAGTGGCAAATTTAAGTATTTAATCCAGTATTTCGGCAAAACGACTCAACGGATTCGGACGAAATTTGGTATGTACATGGAGTATGTACCCATTTGGTACCACGAAACTTTATGTATAGCCATCTTCAACCGTTTCTTTAATCCAGTATTCCGGCAAAACGACTCAACGGATTCGGACGAAATTTGATATGTGCATGGAGTATATACCTATGTGTGCCACGAAACTTTATGTATAGGCATCTTCAACCGTTTCGAAATTTTGGCAAATTTAATACTTTAATCCAGTATTCCGGCAAACCGGCTAAATGGATTCGGACTATATTTGGAATGTACATGGAGTATGTACCCATTTGGTGCCACGAAACATTATGTATAGCCATCTTCAACCGTTTCGAAATATTGGCAAATTTAAGTATTCAATCCAGTATTCTGGCAAAACGACTCAACGGATTCGGACGAAATTTGGTATGTACATGGAGTATATACCCATTAGGTGCCACGAAACTTTATGTATAGCCATCTTAAACCGTTTCGAAATTTTGGCAAATTTAAGTCTTTAATCCAGTATTCCGGCAAAACGGCTAAACGGATTCGGACGAAATTTGGCATGCACATGGAGTATATACCCATTTGGTGCCTCGAAACTTTATGTATAGCCATCCTCAACCGTTTCGAAATGTCGGCAAATTTAAGTCTTTAATCCAGTATTCCGGCAAAAGGACTCAACGGATTCGGACGAAATTTGGTATGTACATGGAGTATATACCCATTTGGTGCCACGAAACATTATGTATAGCCATCTTCAACCGTTTCTTTAATCCAGTATTCCGGCAAAACGGCTCAACGGATTCGGACGAAATTTGGCATGCATATGGAGTATATACCCATTTGGTGCCACGAAAATTTATGTACAGCCATCTTCAACCGTTTCGAAATAGTTGCAAATTTAAGTATTTAATCCAGTATTCCGGCAAAACGGCTCAACGGATTCGGACGATATTTGGCATGTGCATGGAGTATATACCCATTTGGTGCCACGAAACTTTATGTATAGGCATCTTCAACCGTTTCGAAATTTTGGCAAATTTAATACTTTAATCCAGTATTCCGGCAAACCGGCTAAATGGATTCGGACTATATTTGGAATGTACATGGAGTATGTACCCATTTGGTGCCACGAAACATTATGTATAGCCATCTTCAACCGTTTCGAAATATTGGCAAATTTAAGTATTCAATCCAGTATTCTGGCAAAACGACTCAACGGATTCGGACGAAATTTGGTATGTACATGGAGTATATACCCATTAGGTGCCACGAAACTTTATGTATAGGCATCTTCAACCGTTTCGAAATTTTGGCAAATTTAATACTTTAATCCGGTATTCCGGCAAACCGGCTAAATGGATTCAGACTATATTTGGAATGTACATGGATTATATTCCCATTTGGTGTCACGAAACTTTATGAATAGCCATCTTCAACTGTTCCTTTAATCCAGTATTCTGGCAAAACGACTCAACGGATTCGGACGAAATTTGGTATGTACATGGAGTATATACCCATTTGGTGCCACGAAACTTTATGTATAGCCAGTCTCAACTGTTTCGAAATGGCGGCAAATTTAAGTCTTTAATTCAGTATTCCGGCAAAAGGGCTCAACGGATTCGGACGAAATTTGGTATGTGCATGGAGTATATACCTATTTGGTGCCACGAAACTTTATGTATAGCCATCTTCAACCGTTTCTTTAATCCAGTATTCCGGCGAAACGGCTAAACGGATTCGGACGAAATTTGGCATGCACATGGAGTATATACCCAGTTGGTACCACGAAAATTTATGTACAGCCATCTTCAACCGTTTCGACATAGTGGCAAATTTAAGTATTTAATCCAGTATTTCGGCAAAACGACTCAACGGATTCGGACGAAATTTGGTATGTACATGGAGTATGTACCCATTTGGTACCACGAAACTTTATGTATAGCCATCTTCAACCGTTTCTTTAATCCAGTATTCCGGCAAAACGACTCAACGGATTCGGACGAAATTTGATATGTGCATGGAGTATATACCTATGTGTGCCACGAAACTTTATGTATAGGCATCTTCAACCGTTTCGAAATTTTGGCAAATTTAATACTTTAATCCAGTATTCCGGCAAACCGGCTAAATGGATTCGGACTATATTTGGAATGTACATGGAGTATGTACCCATTTGGTGCCACGAAACATTATGTATAGCCATCTTCAACCGTTTCGAAATATTGGCAAATTTAAGTATTCAATCCAGTATTCTGGCAAAACGACTCAACGGATTCGGACGAAATTTGGTATGTACATGGAGTATATACCCGTTAGGTGCCACGAAACTTTATGTATAGGCATCTTCAACCGTTTCGAAAGTTTGGCAAATTTAATACTTTAATCCGGTATTCCGGCAAACCGGCTAAATGGATTCAGACTATATTTGGAATGTACATGGATTATATTCCCATTTGGTGTCACGAAACTTTATGAATAGCCATCTTCAACTGTTCCTTTAATCCAGTATTCTGGCAAAACGACTCAACGGATTCGGACGAAATTTGGTATGTACATGGAGTATATACCTATTTGGTGCCACGAAAATTTATGTACAGCCATCTTCAACCGTTTCGAAATAGTGGGAAATTTAAGTCTTTAATCCAGTATTCCGGCAAAACGGCTAAATGGATTCGGACGATATTTGGAATGTACATGGAGTATATTCCCATTTGGTGTCACGAAACTTTATGTATAGCCATCTTCAACTGTTTCTTTAATCCAGTATTCCGGCAAAAGGGCTCAACGGATTCGGACGAAATTTGATATGTGCATGGAGTATATACCTATGTGTGCCACGAAACTTTATGTATAGGCATCTTCAACCGTTTCGAGATGGTGGCAAATTTAATCTTTTTAAGCAAATTTAAGTATTTAATCCAGTATTCCGGCAAAACGGCTCAACGGATTCGGACGATATTTGGCATGTGCATGGAGTATATACCCATTTGGTGCCACGAAACATTATGTATAGGCATCTTCAATCGTTTCGATATTTTGGCAAATGTAAGTCTTTAATCCAGTATTCCGGCAAACCGGCTAAATGGATTCGGACGATATTTGGAATGTACATGGAGTATATTCCCATTTGGTGTCACGAAACTTTATGTATAGCCATCTTCAACTGTTTCTTTAATCCAGTATTCCGGCAAAAGGGCTCAACGGATTCGGACGAAATTTGATATGTGCATGGAGTATATACCTATGTGTGCCACGAAACTTTATGTATAGGCATCTTCAACCGTTTCGATATTTTGGCAAATTTAAGTCTTTAATCCAGTATTCCGGCAAAACGGCTGAACGGATTCGGACGAAATTTGGCATGCACATGGAGTATATACCCATTTGGTGCCACGATAATTTATGTACAGCCATCTTCAACCGTTTCGAAATAGTGGCAAATTTAAGTATTTAATCCAGTATTCCGGCAAAACGACTCAACGGATTCGGACGAAATTTGGCATGCACATGGAGTATATACCCATTTGGTGCCTCGAAACTTTATGTATAGCCATCTTCAACCGTTTCTTTAATCCAGTATTCCGGCAAAACGGCTAAACGGATTCGGACGAAATTTGGCATGCACATGGAGTATATACCCATTTGGTGCCACGAAACTTTATGTATAGCCATCCTCAACCGTTTCGAAATGTCGGCAAATTTGAGTCTTTAATCCAGTATTCCGGCAAAAGAACTCAACGGATTCGGACGAAATTTGGTATGTACATGGAGTATATACCCATTTGGTGCCACGAAACATTATGTATAGCCATCTTCAACCGTTTCTTTAATCCAGTATTCCGGCAAAACGGCTCAACGGATTCGGACGAAATTTGGCATGCACATGGAGTATATACCCATTTGGTGCCACGAAAATTTATGTACAGCCATCTTCAACCGTTTCGAAATAGTTGCAAATTTAAGTATTTAATCCAGTATTCCGGCAAAACGACTCAACGGATTCGGACGAAATTTGGTATGTACATGGAGTATATACCCATTTGGTGCCACGAAACATTATGTATAGCCATCTTCAACCGTTTCTTTAATCCAGTATTCCGGCAAAACGGCTCAACGGATTCGGACGAAATTTGGCATGCACATGGAGTATATACCCATTTGGTGCCACGAAACATTATGTATAGCCATCTTCAACCGTTTCTTTAATCCAGTATTCCGGCAAAACGGCTCAACGGATTCGGACGAAATTTGGCATGCATATGGAGTATATACCCATTTGGTACCACGAAACTTTATGTATAGCCATCTTCAACCGTTTCTTTAATCCAGTATTCCGGCAAAACGACTCAACGGATTCGGACGAAATTTAATATGTGCATGGAGTATATACCTATGTGTGCCACGAAACTTTATGTATAGGCATCTTCAACCGTTTCGAAATTTTGGCAAATTTAATACTTTAATCCAGTATTCCGGCAAACCGGCTAAATGGATTCGGACTATATTTGGAATGTACATGGAGTATGTACCCATTTGGTGCCACGAAACATTATGTATAGCCATCTTCAACCGTTTCGAAATATTGGCAAATTTAAGTATTCAATCCAGTATTCTGGCAAAACGACTCAACGGATTCGGACGAAATTTGGTATGTACATGGAGTATATACCCATTAGGTGCCACGAAACTTTATGTATAGGCATCTTCAACCGTTTCGAAATTTTGGCAAATTTAATACTTTAATCCAGTATTACGGCAAACCGGCTAAATGGATTCAGACTATATTTGGAATGTACATGGATTATATTCCCATTTGGTGTCACGAAACTTTATGAATAGCCATCTTCAACTGTTCCTTTAATCCAGTATTCTGGCAAAACGACTCAACGGATTCGGACGAAATTTGGTATGTACATGGAGTATATACCTATTTGGTGCCACGAAAATTTATGTACAGCCATCTTCAACCGTTTCGAAATAGTGGGAAATTTAAGTCTTTAATCCAGTATTCCGGCAAAACGGCTAAATGGATTCGGACGATATTTGGAATGTACATGGAGTATATTCCCATTTGGTGTCACGAAACTTTATGTATAGCCATCTTCAACTGTTTCTTTAATCCAGTATTCCGGCAAAAGGGCTCAACGGATTCGGACGAAATTTGATATGTGCATGGAGTATATACCTATGTGTGCCACGAAACTTTATGTATAGGCATCTTCAATCGTTTCGATATTTTGGCAAATGTAAGTCTTTAATCCAGTATTCCGGCAAACCGGCTAAATGGATTCGGACGAAATTTGGCATGCACATGGAGTATATACCCATTTGGTGCCACGATAATTTATGTACAGCCATCTTCAACCGTTTCGAAATAGTGGCAAATTTAAGTATTTAATCCAGTATTCCGGCAAAACGACTCAACGGATTCGGACGAAATTTGGCATGCACATGGAGTATATACCCATTTGGTGCCTCGAAACTTTATGTATAGCCATCTTCAACCGTTTCTTTAATCCAGTATTCCGGCAAAACGGCTAAACGGATTCGGACGAAATTTGGCATGCACATGGAGTATATACCCATTTGGTGCCACGAAACTTTATGTATAGCCATCCTCAACCGTTTCGAAATGTCGGCAAATTTGAGTCTTTAATCCAGTATTCCGGCAGAAGAACTCAACGGATTCGGACGAAATTTGGTATGTACATGGAGTATATACCCATTTGGTGCCACGAAACATTATGTATAGCCATCTTCAACCGTTTCTTTAATCCAGTATTCCGGCAAAACGGCTCAACGGATTCGGACGAAATTTGGCATGCATATGGAGTATATACCCATTTGGTGCCACGAAAATTTATGTACAGCCATCTTCAACCGTTTCGAAATAGTTGCAAATTTAAGTATTTAATCCAGTATTCCGGCAAAACGGCTCAACGGATTCGGACGATATTTGGCATGTGCATGGAGTATATACCCATTTGGTGCCACGAAACTTTATGTATATGCATCTTCAACCGTTTCGAAATTTTGGCAAATTTAATACTTTAGTCCAGTATTCCGGCAAACCGGCTAAATGGATTCGGACTATATTTGGAATGTACATGGAGTATGTACCCATTTGGTGCCACGAAACATTATGTATAGCCATCTTCAACCGTTTCGAAATATTGGCAAATTTAAGTATTCAATCCAGTATTCTGGCAAAACGACTCAACGGATTCGGACGAAATTTGGTATGTACATGGAGTATATACCCATTAGGTGCCACGAAACTTTATGTATAGGCATCTTCAACCGTTTCGAAATTTTGGCAAATTTAATACTTTAATCCGGTATTCCGGCAAACCGGCTAAATGGATTCAGACTATATTTGGAATGTACATGGATTATATTCCCATTTGGTGTCACGAAACTTTATGAATAGCCATCTTCAACTGTTCCTTTAATCCAGTATTCTGGCAAAACGACTCAACGGATTCGGACGAAATTTGGTATGTACATGGAGTATATACCCATTTGGTGCCACGAAACTTTATGTATAGCCAGTCTCAACTGTTTCGAAATGGCGGCAAATTTAAGTCTTTAATTCAGTATTCCGGCAAAAGGGCTCAACGGATTCGGACGAAATTTGGTATGTGCATGGAGTATATACCTATTTGGTGCCACGAAACTTTATGTATAGCCATCTTCAACCGTTTCTTTAATCCAGTATTCCGGCGAAACGGCTAAACGGATTCGGACGAAATTTGGCATGCACATGGAGTATATACCCAGTTGGTGCCACGAAAATTTATGTACAGCCATCTTCAACCGTTTCGAAATAGTGGCAAATTTAAGTATTTAATCCAGTATTTCGGCAAAACGACTCAACGGATTCGGACGAAATTTGGTATGTACATGGAGTATGTACCCATTTGGTACCACGAAACTTTATGTATAGCCATCTTCAACCGTTTCTTTAATCCAGTATTCCGGCAAAACGACTCAACGGATTCGGACGAAATTTGATATGTGCATGGAGTATATACCTATGTGTGCCACGAAACTTTATGTATAGGCATCTTCAACCGTTTCGAAATTTTGGCAAATTTAATACTTTAATCCAGTATTCCGGCAAACCGGCTAAATGGATTCGGACTATATTTGGAATGTACATGGAGTATGTACCCATTTGGTGCCACGAAACATTATGTATAGCCATCTTCAACCGTTTCGAAATATTGGCAAATTTAAGTATTCAATCCAGTATTCTGGCAAAACGACTCAACGGATTCGAACGAAATTTGGTATGTACATGGAGTATATACCCATTAGGTGCCACGAAACTTTATGTATAGGCATCTTCAACCGTTTCGAAATTTTGGCAAATTTAATACTTTAATCCAGTATTACGGCAAACCGGCTAAATGGATTCTGACTATATTTGGAATGTACATGGATTATATTCCCATTTTGTGTCACGAAACTTTATGAATAGCCATCTTCAACTGTTCCTTTAATCCAGTATTCTGGCAAAACGACTCAACGGATTCGGACGAAATTTGGTATGTACATGGAGTATATACCTATTTGGTGCCACGAAAATTTATGTACAGCCATCTTCAACCGTTTCGAAATAGTGGGAAATTTAAGTCTTTAATCCAGTATTCCGGCAAAACGGCTAAATGGATTCGGACGATATTTGGAATGTACATGGAGTATATTCCCATTTGGTGTCACGAAACTTTATGTATAGCCATCTTCAACTGTTTCTTTAATCCAGTATTCCGGCAAAAGGGCTCAACGGATTCGGACGAAATTTGATATGTGCATGGAGTATATACCTATGTGTGCCACGAAACTTTATGTATAGGCATCTTCAACCGTTTCGAGATGGTGGCAAATTTAATCTTTTTAAGCAAATTTAAGTATTTAATCCAGTATTCCGGCAAAACGGCTCAACGGATTCGGACGATATTTGGCATGTGCATGGAGTATATACCCATTTGGTGCCACGAAACATTATGTATAGGCATCTTCAATCGTTTCGATATTTTGGCAAATGTAAGTCTTTAATCCAGTATTCCGGCAAACCGGCTAAATGGATTCGGACGATATTTGGAATGTACATGGAGTATATTCCCATTTGGTGTCACGAAACTTTATGTATAGCCATCTTCAACTGTTTCTTTAATCCAGTATTCCGGCAAAAGGGCTCAACGGATTCGGACGAAATTTGATATGTGCATGGAGTATATACCTATGTGTGCCACGAAACTTTATGTATAGGCATCTTCAACCGTTTCGATATTTTGGCAAATTTAAGTCTTTAATCCAGTATTCCGGCAAAACGGCTGAACGGATTCGGACGAAATTTGGCATGCACATGGAGTATATACCCATTTGGTGCCACGATAATTTATGTACAGCCATCTTCAACCGTTTCGAAATAGTGGCAAATTTAAGTATTTAATCCAGTATTCCGGCAAAACGACTCAACGGATTCGGACGAAATTTGGCATGCACATGGAGTATATACCCATTTGGTGCCTCGAAACTTTATGTATAGCCATCTTCAACCGTTTCTTTAATCCAGTATTCCGGCAAAACGGCTAAACGGATTCGGACGAAATTTGGCATGCACATGGAGTATATACCCATTTGGTGCCACGAAACTTTATGTATAGCCATCCTCAACCGTTTCGAAATGTCGGCAAATTTGAGTCTTTAATCCAGTATTCCGGCAAAAGAACTCAACGGATTCGGACGAAATTTGGTATGTACATGGAGTATATACCCATTTGGTGCCACGAAACATTATGTATAGCCATCTTCAACCGTTTCTTTAATCCAGTATTCCGGCAAAACGGCTCAACGGATTCGGACGAAATTTGGCATGCACATGGAGTATATACCCATTTGGTGCCACGAAAATTTATGTACAGCCATCTTCAACCGTTTCGAAATAGTTGCAAATTTAAGTATTTAATCCAGTATTCCGGCAAAACGACTCAACGGATTCGGACGAAATTTGGTATGTACATGGAGTATGTACCCATTTGGTGCCACGAAAATTTATGTACAGCCATCTTCAACTGTTTCGAAATAGTGGCAAATTTAAGTATTTAATCCAGTATTCCGGCAAAACGACTCAACGGATTCGGACGAAATTTGGCATGTACATGAAGTATGTACCCATTTGGTGCCACGAAACTTTATGTATAGCCTTCTTAAACCGTTTCGAAATTTTGGCAAATTTAAGTCTTTAATCCAGAATTCCGGCAAAACGGCTAAACGGATTCGGACGAAATTTGGCATGCACATGGAGTATATTCCCATTTGGTGTCACGAAACTTTATGTATAGCCATCTTCAACTGTTTCTTTAATCCAGTATTCCGGCAAAAGGGCTCAACGGATTCGGACGAAATTTGGTATGTGCATGGAGTATATACCTATTTGGTGCCACAAAACTTTATGTATAGCCATCTTCAACCGTTTCTTTAATCCAGTATTCCGGCAAAACGGCTAAACGGATTCGGACGAAATTTGGCATGCACATGGAGTATATACCCATTTGGTGCCACGAAACTTTATGTATAGCCATCCTCAACCGTTTCGAAATGTCGGCAAATTTGAGTCTTTAATCCAGTATTCCGGCAAAAGAACTCAACGGATTCGGACGAAATTTGGTATGTACATGGAGTATATACCCATTTGGTGCCACGAAACATTATGTATAGCCATCTTCAACCGTTTCTTTAATCCAGTATTCCGGCAAAACGGCTCAACGGATTCGGACGAAATTTGGCATGCACATGGAGTATATACCCATTTGGTGCCACGAAAATTTATGTACAGCCATCTTCAACCGTTTCGAAATAGTTGCAAATTTAAGTATTTAATCCAGTATTCAGGCAAAACGGCTCAACGGATTCGGACGATATTTGGCATGTGCATGGAGTATATACCCATTTGGTGCCACAAAACTTTATGTATAGGCATCTTCAACCGTTTCGAAATTTTGGCAAATTTAATACTTTAATCCAGTATTCCGGCAAACCGGCTAAATGGATTCGGACTATATTTGGAATGTACATGGAGTATGTACCCATTTGGTGCCACGAAACATTATGTATAGCCATCTTCAACCGTTTCGAAATATTGGCAAATTTAAGTATTCAATCCAGTATTCTGGCAAAACGACTCAACGGATTCGGACGAAATTTGGTATGTACATGGAGTATATACCCGTTAGGTGCCACGAAACTTTATGTATAGGCATCTTCAACCGTTTCGAAAGTTTGGCAAATTTAAT